>OX402000.1:729958-1459916 GCA_947859395.1 Eupithecia insigniata
CAAGCTTTGTAAAGCTCGTCTGTTCTAAAGTTCCTTTACATTCTACATAATTAGGTATTTCAGGAGCATCGTGCATAGCTTTGTATCTTCTTTGTTTATAGTCTAAGCTAAAAAATTAACAAAGCACATCGACAGATTCTATTTTGAGTTGCAAGTTGAAAATGACCGTAACCTACCTATCTACCTGTTTCTGCCTTTAAATTCTTGCCGTTATGTCTAAGACATTTTCCACTGTGTGGTATGTGTGTGAAAATGAGTTTGGGTTTTGTTAATGAGTAGGTACCTACGTAAGTAGGTGAGTGCTGAGTCGACGGCTGATGTAGGAGTATGCACGAAAAAGACATTTGTGGTGATCTCGAAAACAAAGTCTGAAAATGGAAGGAAAATTATGATTAATTGAACCTTGTGGAGAGTCTAATAAATAAGGTAGCACGTCATCGCGAGGCCTACTTATGAATAGGTACCTACCTACCTATCTATCTATACTAACTCTAACAAAAGATTATTGTTATCGTAGGTGAGAAGCCCCATATCTGCAACTTCTGCAACAAAGGATTCAGCACATCCAGCTCTCTGAACACCCATCGGAGAATACACACTGGTAGGTACCTAATAGAACTTTCCTAAAACTGTACCGTGAATATTGAACTACGCTTGTAATAGAGTTCGATGACCGTGAAGAGAACTCATTTAAATTTAACATGTCTCTGGTAATTCATCTCCAGTTTAGTCTAGTCTAGTTTTAAGTTACCTACCTATCTTTGAAAATTGGGTACCTACTTCTACAATACGAAATACTATTTACCTTATCACGGGTAATTTATCTTCAGTTTAGTTTAGTTACTACCTTTGAAAATTAGGTGCCTACAATCAACCAATTACTATTTTCAATTGCAACAATTAATCCAACCGACTGTGGTGCGTCCCCAAGACGCTGCAGCGCTGGCTGCATTGCCCCGCTGTATGGCATGCCAATGCTGATGTGCTACGCCGCCGCCAGATACCTACTCACGGGTCATGCGTCGCATTGACCTAGGTTGCCAACCCTAATCACTACATTACCTATGTATATTATTATAAAACAAAGTCCCCCTTGTTTTGTCTGTCTGTTTGTTCGCGATAAACTCAAAAAGTACTAAACGGATTTTCATGCGGTTCACCAATCGATAGAGTTATTCATAAGGAAGGTTTAGGTATATAACTTGTCAAGGTTTTGTGTAAATTTGTTGAAATATAATGATAATTGTTGGCAGCATCGATAAGAGAAGCCGCCTGGGAGCTTTCATCGCAAACGCTGACTAATCCCTTCGAGATATACGTATATGGTCTACTAGGGTTACTAGTATATTCAAATATTATAGTAGGTATCCTACTATAATATTTGAGCTCCACCTACTATATTTCTGGAAAAATAATATATTAGGCGAAACTAGGTACATACCTCCTAGCTATATTTTTAGGCCAGAAAACTAATCTAAAAATGAACTGCATACATTCCGCAGAATCATTTTGTGGGTCTTTTTGTTGGTGGTAGGTACCTACATTATATCCTCCTCGAACCTCGCCCCGACAAAAACACAAAAATTCAGCGGTAAAACTCTCGATTTTTCCTTATTTATCCTAGCTAGATCAACGACTCCTAGAAGTCCCATAAAATTATCACCCGGTCTGTTCGAACCGAAAGATGAACTCTCCCCAAATCTCGAGTTCACACGAGAGCAGTGGTAGGTAACAGTGTAAAGTGAGATTATTATTCCGAACTCCTAAGATTATAATCATAAACGAGATAGTTCATAAACTTTCCATGTAGCCCTTGTAGGGATCTACACACACACACAGCACCTAGACTAGCTAGTATAGGAACTCACTGGTTAGCGCGAGATCCAATGATTTTGAGATTTTTAATTTTTTCTGCGTTTTGCAAAGAATAAAATTAACGGAAAAGTAATTTGGCGCAAATCGTGAACTATTTTCTATGTACCCATCATAAAACCAACTTCAATTTACGAGTAACTTACTTTGGGAGCGTTTGTGAAAATGTAGATTTTTAGCCCAAAATCTCTTATTTTCCAAATAATAAATAAATAATAAATACCAATAAGCCGAAGTTTTTTCATAAGTAATTAGAAAATGGCTTACAATTTGCGCCCCTTTTCTTGTAGTGACACCCACTTGAACTTCAAAAAACATGTAAAACTAATAAAATCTAAATTATCTAGCTTCACGTACGCGTTACGGGAACTACTTAATCAAGACCACTGACCTTCCGACAGCGCTAAATGCTTATTACGCACATACGCATAGTCACTTATCAAGTTATCACGAAGTGTGCTTCTAGGGGGCAATACCACAGATGTACAAGATCTGTTAATTATGCAGAAGAAATGTGTGCGTATCCTAGCAAATATAAAAAGAACGGATAGCTGCAAACCTTTTTTTAAGAAGTTTAAAATTTTAACCTTGCCATCTATTTACATATCAGAACTCTGTAACTTTGTGCGAAAATACCCTAACTTCTACAAAACACTCGACGAACTCCCCAGAAAATACCCACTTAGACCAAGCAGAAACAAAATCATACAATCATGATCTAACCTGTGTATGCACAGTACCGGCCCTTATAAAAAGGCCATGAAATTTTACAACAAACTACCTAACGTACTAGAAAACATTGAATCTGATTCTTTATTCACAAATAAATTAAAACAAATCATAATTGAAAAATGCTACTATGACGTATGTAAATGATTTTTTAAACGACAAAATGACATAAAAAATAATGTCAATTATTTTTATTTGAATTAATTGACAAACAATAATCGAGTTTTTTATTATTATTACCTTTATTAAACTAGACAAGTAGGTACTACTTACCTCGGTACCTACATATATTTTGTTTTAACCATAAACATCCTCGACCTGCCTTCCACTTGTTGTTTACGCCCAACAGGGTTCACATTGTTATACTTACTTAACTAAATTACCTACCTATTAAGCCAATGTGATGACAACAATAAATATATTGAGTATTGAATAGTTTTAAATTTATTCCTTGAAGAAATCAGAATAAATTAAAAACTACAAAAAAAATTGAATCTCGCAGCAACCCGCGACGATCAACTTTAATACGTACTTACCTAATGAAGAGGGCTGAAAATGGCTCTTGGTTACGTTTTGATTGACACGCGTGGGTTGGGTACAGTCAGCGTCAAATTGATATGAGCGTCTAGAGTACCTAGTCAAAATTATCTGAAAAACATAAAAGCAATTTGATATACGCAGTTCGAATCATCTTAATGTTGTAAACACCCAAGGTGTTCAAAATATCTTACTACTCATTGTTTCATATTTATATATGCAGTCAGGGGCTCAAAATTATCTTAGCAAACAAAGCTCTCAGAAGTAATTGCAATCTCTTTTTGAGTGAATACTTGAAATATCATCTTACAACAATATGATGATTCGAACTGCGTACATCAAATTGTTTTTGTCTTTCAGATCATTTTGACTACTCTAGACGCTTATATCAAATATCAAAGTGCTTTATTTCCTTTAGACCTTACAGGACTCTTGGACTCTTGGAAAATTAAAATTAAATAAGTAAAACAGGGAAATAAAGTGATCACCTCGATTTTTTGTTCACTTCAATCTTTTTAAGGTAAAGTAAAGAAGCGAACAAGAAACCTTTAGCTTGTTAGGTTGTTCGTTTTCGAGTTGGAGCAAATTTGACGCTGACTGTACCTACATAGGTAGGTAAATGCCACTAGGTACATTACCGGTGAGTTTGCGAGAATGAAGTAAAGTTTACGTTTCAGGTGAGAAGCCGCACAAGTGTCCGGAGTGCGGGAAGTGTTTCACGGCGAGCTCCAACTTGTACTACCATCGTATGACTCATACGAAGGTAACCAACCACACGTACCTACATATACGTCGTCAGGGTCAAGAATCACCCCCTTTCGGCTTACAATTAGTAGTACACACGTTACGTGGCACCCTGTGTATATATTTTTCCGGCCACACGCTCCATCTTGCTTGCGCACACCGGCTTGCGCAAGCAAGATGAAGCGTGTGGCCGGCTTATTTTGCTTGCGCAAACTGTGTTTGTGCCATCTGCATGCACAAATGTTTGAGCTTGTAGCCGGGCTATAAGATCAAGCAGCCTACGTTCCTAACCCTGTTTGCTGAGAGGCGAAGATATTAACAAATTCAAACAAATCGAATGTGATTCCTTAGTCAGCAAATTTACATTTAGTCAGAGTCTGCTTCAACATTTCCATACATAGGTATTTTGTGGTTCCACATTCACTAATTATTTATGAATTACATACATGAACATTACTCCCAAGGGAATATTGAGATTGAATTTGGAACGTCAAAATAAAGTGTCATTTTTTTTACTACGGAAATACAATATCTTCTTCGACATTCGAACTAACCTCGGTTCAGAAGGCGGAATAAAAAAGTACATTGCCGCCAAACATGTTACCAAACTTTAACTATTTACTCGCAGAAAATCTCTACTTTACTCAGAGAGCCACACGCGCACTCAGGATTATTTATAGTAATCAATCCTGAGTTGCGCTCCGGGTTCAATGACCCCTCATGATGATAATGAACTATTGCGTTCTACCTACAAGGAACAAGGCTAGTGCGGAAGTAGTTTGCCGACAATCGTAACCATTTTCTATGAACCCTTTGACCGATAGCAACGTCGATTTAATGGTCCTATGGAGTAATACATAAAGTAGTAGGTACCCACTAAATCTCTTACTGTATGTAATGAGATTAGTATACTTAATAGGTAGATACCTACTTTAGAACAAAGATTAAGCAGGAGTAAAATGAATAAAAGTTTTGAGTAAAGAGATACGTTTGTTCCAGAACAAGCCACACAAGTGCGTGTGGTGCCCGCGCTCCTTCCCAACGCCAGGCGAGCTGCGCGCGCACAGAGCTGTGCATACGCACGCTTTGCACAACTGTGCGCACAGGGGATTCACTCACTTGCCTAGTTAGACACCTACTTCACACTAGCAGAAGCGCGCGGCTCTAACTTGTTTCTTGTTACAAAGGTTTCAAAGGTTTCACGCGGATTTTTCTTGATAAAACGTAGCATGTATGGAATGGACCAAGGTATACTGAAAGCGGAACGAAGGGCAAGTGGCTCAATTTGTTATCAAAATATTTAAAAATCCCTTCGATTCTCTTTCAGTGTGCTTTGCTTGACGTTGTACAGGTCTCGGGATCTCTTAATTTTCGCAGTCGAGAATAAAATTTGTTTTTTTATAGACTTTTGTTATTTGTTGACTCTGTTCATACATAGTTCAGAATCTCTCTAGTGATACAATAATAATTCTCATCTTGTCTTACAATAACACTGTTTTTTGTATAGGACAATATCAGTCGAGCTGCTAGTTTTTTTCAATCTGACGTGTATGTAGTTTTACATCTATTTTCTAGAATTAATAAAATAAAACCAACATATCACTTACAAATTATTTATTCTCCCCCCCCCCCCCCCCCCTTCAGTCCCCGCATCACCGTTCCCCTCATCCGTCGGCTCCTCTCCCCTTATTTTCTTTTCTCCATTGTCCTCCTGCTCGCTTAGTTTCCTCTTATGATAGTTGTTTTGCGCGGCCTGCTTGTCGCTCGAGGTGTCCACCTTGAGTAGTTCCCGCAGCGCCATCGTAGCGTAGCAACTGACGGGCAGGGAGAGTGTTAGGAGAAGCGCTTTGAATTTACCGTCTGGAAAGAAGAAAAATTTATATTGAAGAATTCGTTTTCGTTATTATATTATTTTCAACATAAAACTATCAAATTATAAAACAGGAATATTTTGATAGTAAATTTGGTTTGTAGAGTCGGAAGATGCTTCCCTTCCATTGTGCCTCAACCCTTATGGTCCTTAACTGCACTCATACATCCACTGCTGAACATGACACTCCGAACGAGGGGGGTTCTGCCACCATAACCACGCTTGGCAGGCGGATTGGTGATCGCAGCGCTGGCTTAAAAAACATTTAAATCGCCGTATTTTCTAAAATTTTCAAGGGATGGCATGCACACTAAACTTACAGGGTACTTTCCGGTGACCTAAAATCATGAAATTTGGCAAGACGCAAGGTCTTATAGCACAAGTAAAATAAATAACCGAAAAGCGAAAATTTCTCGTTTATTCACAAAACAAATAAATGTGTTTCCCTTGACTAAAACCTATAGGGTATTTTCCATGGACCTAGAATCATGATATTTGGCAAGAAACAAGGCCTTGTAATTATACGGAACACTCGGCGCGCAAGTCCGACTCGCACTTGACGTTTTATTTAAAATTAATTTTCTCTATGTGGCTTTATTGTCACTGCGGCCATGGTACTCCTACCATTAGTATTATGATCGCTACTTTATGTGTTCACCTCTGAAGCTGCGGCGTTCATAATTCACTACTAACTCTTGCACCTGCTAGGTAATGTACTATTTTAGTGTCTAGCTCTCTTAGCTTGTGAGGGCCATGCAGGTGCTTGCCCAGATGAATGCCACGGGCTGAGTTGGAGGATCAATTCTTACACAGCGACGCCGCCATGGCTTACTTTGACCTTTATAGTGAGCAAGAAGCTAGTTAAATAACTATACCAGGTACTATCCCCGTGAGCTGGTTGCCTTCTATCTCGTCTCTGTCCGACGCGATGAGATCCGCGTAGGGCTCGTCGTAGCGCACGCAGCGCCACGACACGTCGCGCGGCCGCACGCACATGTGTCGGTAGGCACCAGACATACTGTAGCTTCTGCGGACAATAAATAGCATTGTTGGCACTGTGTCTGTGACAATGGATACTGGGAACAACAGGCTTTATTATGGTACGCGCCTGACAATGTACTACTCTATCGGAGACGCAGCTGCAATGATAAAGAGAGCCCGAGAAATCCAGAAATAAATACAACAAGACTTATGAAGATTTTGTGTCTTGGAAAAACGAGAAAAAAGCAAGTTCTTTTTTTGAAAATGTTTTGCTGACCTACTTTAGTGAAAAAGCGAAAAAATCCAAGCCAAGTACCTTGTGGTCTTTGTATTCTATGCTGAAAAGTACGCTTTTGGCACGAAACGACATCAATATCATGGACTACAAAAAACTGACAGCATTTTTGAAAAGAAAATCAGAAGGATTCCGTCGTAAAACATCAAGTGTTTACCACAAAAGATGTAAATAGTTTCTTGCAAAATGCTCCAGATGACAAATATTTGTTGATGAAGGTAAATTATGATCACACAATTGTTTTTGATTCAGTACTTTATCATTTACTAGCAGTACCTCGCGGTTTCACCCGCGTAGTTCCCGTTCCCGTGGGAATTCCGGGATATAATATGTCACTCCCTGAAAAGTAAGATTTCTAATGGTAAAACAATTTTTGAAATCGGTCCAGCAGTTTTGGGGCCTATTTGCAAATTATTGCCTATTGCTAATGCAAACAAACAAACAATCAAATCTTTCCTCTTTATAATAGTATATAGTATAGATTGTCAAAACCTACTATGGTTTTCATGTTTTATAAATTTTACAGGTTATTTTGATTTTGGGAGTAAATGGAGCCTGTCGATCGCTAGAAATAGTAGATATAAAAATGGAAGATGTAGAACTAAACGAGAAAATCATAATTGTCTTGATCCCAAATACTAAAATCAAAATACAGCGATCATTTGTGATATCGGACTTATTTTATAAGATTGTGAAGAAATATACGAAACTTCGCCCACTTGACCTGAAGAGCAATCGCTTTTTAGTACAATACAGAGACAAGAAATGTACAAAACAATTGGTTGGGAAAAATAAAGTCAGTAATGTTGCAAAGGAAATGGCTTCTTATCTTAATTTACTTAATCCACAAGAATACACCGGACACTGCTTTCGCAGAACATCAGCAACTATTCTGGCAGATACTGGTGCCGATTTAACCACAATCAAGCGTCATGATGGTTGGAAATCGTCCACTGTTGCCGAAGGTTATATCGAAAATTCGATTGAAAATAAAATTCAAACAAATAACCGCATAACTGAATCGATAACTGCTCATCAAGACATATCTCTTCAGCCATCGACGAGCGCGGCGGCGGCGGTACCTCCGCCAGTTCGCTTGCCAGAGTCGCCAGTTCGATCCAGTGCCAGTTATATCAGCTGCCTTGTCACAAACCTCGCGGATTAACATAAATCTCCCGGGAAAAAATATAACATTGAGTTTCAATAACTGTAATAATGTTAATCTAAATATCAAGTATGTACTATTTATTCTGGTTTTTATTTCCTCGAAGGTGTAGTATAAAGCACTATGTATGACTCGGCAGAAAGTGCGATTCCTACCTCGTGTGTTTTAAGGCAAATGACACACTCGATAGGAATTGGGCACTTTCTCGCCTAGGTGAACAATGTACTATTGTGGTATCTCGTTTACATCAGACTAATTAGTTCATGATATAAAGAGAGGTTGAAAATAAAAAATAATAAATACTGACTTGTGTTTACTCTTCAACATCAACGTCAATCCATCTGTCGTCAACAACTCCTCAAAATACTCCTTCAAATTGGGCGGGTAGTCGATATTGTGTCCCGGCAGCGGCATTATAACGTCGAAAATCGAGTACCGGCCGCCGTCCACGTCGTCCTGCGTCAGCACTCTGACGGGCACTTTCAGTTTCTCCTGCGGTTTTAGTTTGGGTTTTGGTTTCTCTGGTTCGCTTGGTTCCTTTTCTTGCTCCGGGTTGGTTTGAGACTCTTCGCCGTCAGATTCATCTTCTTCTGCTTCCATTTCTGAAACAGTAATGAATGAAGCAGTAAGTAGCAATCAGACCGTTCCAACAAAGTATAGCTACTTTTTCTTTGGGTTTCCTTCCTAGGTTTAGTGTATTCCAGTGCAGGTATACATGTTATACTTGATTTTGTTAAGTTTTAATTTTAATTATTGGTATCCCGTAAATTCTTGAAGCAGGTACGTTCTTATCACCGGAGATTTCGACGAGCCTATTGAGCTGGCGTGGTAAATTAATCCCGAACTTGGCTGACGCTCTACCGCGCGTCGCGAAAGGCCCAGCTTCCGATGTTGATAATGCGTGTGCGAAGTGCATGAATTGTTTGAACTGCTACTGCCGTGTATAAGGTCGCCTCTTTGCACGCTCCGCATAATCGGTAACCGGTCCTGTACTAGCGTCATCAGTCTTCCGACCACCCGGGCGACCATAGATATTATTGATGATGATTGATGACCATTAATTCTGTACTCATATTTTCCAATACCTTTAATTTCGTTATCGTCGATAGCTACTAAGTCCCCCACCGCAGGTTTCAGTCCGTGCCTCTTGACTCGCTCCGAGACACATTTGTTCCACACAAGCGACTGGTACGAGTGCAGGTAGAGCAAGCGAGTGTTTCGGGGAATCTGGGGAACAGAATAGCTAGGTTTAACAGTACATAGGTGTAGCGACTGTTTTCCATGACGCGGGAATTACTGTTTTAATTTGTTGCTGATAGTGATAATAAACTTATATACGAAATGAAACGTCTCGACAACAATTACCAGTCCAAAGACCGTGGGCATGATAACTAGAAATGGCTAAAAAGGGCAAGAGGCAATACTACTTTGGTATGTCTTTGTTTTTTCACGATGTTCATTGACCTTTTCGTATCTTGCGTACGTGTTGAGACTTAGTTTTAACATAACCCTGAATGGTTGTAACCATGATATGCAAACACAATGAACTGCCGGATTTCATATATTCTATGAGCATAGAATATATATATTTGTGGCGTCGCTCGCATGGGGGAGGCCTATGTCCAGCAGTAGACGTGTATGGGCTGATATGATGAGCATATTTTGTAAGCCTACAGAAATAAAATTTTTGATATTTTCTTATTTCATATACCCTGTGCAGAGCCGCGATGTAGTCGTTAGGGCGCTGAGCTAGACCCAGCAACAGCTTGGCCTCGACGGTCCCCTGCGCCCGCCTCGGCACCAGGTCGACGGCCCGTGCAGCGCCGTTCGCGCCGCCGCCGTGGTACGCGGCGAGAGCCTCGGACATCGGACCGGAGTGCTCGCCTAAAATTAGGTCTATGGCCTGGAATGGACAGAAAAGCGCTTGTTTATTTGAGTCGGTTGTATCTAGAAAAGTGATGTATGCTTGAATTCGGCGCCTGCGAAAGGCCTCCGAATACACGATGCAATTTAAAAAAATATCTTGTAGAATACATATCTAAAAATCGCGACTGCTCAATTGTTATCGCGTTTGAGTATTTGGGGTCATCAATCCAAAATGAGCCAACATCATCACACTTTCAGTTCTTGCCTGGGTCGGCGTCATCGAACTAATATCTTATGTTATGTGTCACAGTTTCTGAGATATGATTATTTTAAGTTTTTATGAAAACCATCCAAAATGTCGCCTTTAAATCGTCATGTCTTTGTTTATGGTTGCTATTTGATATTGATACATCCCACAGGGATTCAGAGCAAGAGTTCATACACATAATAAGACCCGCACCTGTTTATAATTCCCTAGCAGCAACTGCCTACCAATATGGAAGGTGGGTATCTCGACCCTGGTGCCGAATCTCTGCAGCCCGTAGTAGTTGAGAAAGCCGTGATCTGTCAACTGTTGGCAAGCCGTGTTGATGACGTCATCCGAGGCTGTCACGTTGCGGAGCGCTATGCGGAATCTGTAGAGAGAATACAGATGTTGTAGCACACATTGGCTACTATCGCTCAAGTGTTTTTAAGTTACCGAGCGATGTCTTGCCTCACAAACGGCCATTAAAGCCAAGATGCCACTACTCGCTACAAATAGCGGAATCAACTAGTTGCTAAAGTGATAGTAGCAATGAATAAACTGCTGGAACGACTTTTTTTCAGACCTCGAATTACCCAAAAAGACAGAGGAGTCTGCCAAGTGAAATGAGGCCTTATTCTTTACCCAGCCGTGGTCATTTCCGGGCTAGTAATATAAAAATTTTAATTGAACATGTTCCTTTGATATACTTCTTACTAACTTCGTTTACTGTAGTAGGTAGTAGTACAGTACTGACTTGTTCCCACTCAGCTTTCCCAGCGTGAGATGGTCCTTATGGAAGGAGTAGTTCCCGATAACCACGTCCCTCATCCCGCGCATGGCGTTGGCCAACTTCTTTGGATGCACGCGGCGCGCGCTGAACCACTGCGAAGTCTTGGCACGCCGGTCCTTGGTGCCCGCGTAGCCCAGGGTCTGGGGCTTCATGCTGAAACGTGGAAGTTACGTTACTTCTAATTAAGTTACTCTTTACTTCTTATTACTTAATCAAATCTAAATAGTTAAACTGCCGCATCACACAATGGTGCGGCAGTAATGGCAGTATCCATAAAATGCGTTTAATTTCTTACCCGCGAAGGTATGTATTTTGAGTGTTTCTACTTGTTTATCTGATGCTTTTTATAACCTCGAAGCATCCAAACTGCTGAAGTGATTTTGATAAAGGAGGTATACGAGTCTGGTTTTTCGATAGTATTTTTTTTTGTAGAGTTTCAAATGACTGAAAGCCTGCGGTCCGTTTATCGTTCACAAGACTATCAGCGCTAAACGCGCTCAAAGTTGGTCCGAATTTTTTAGCGCGCTAATGACAGATATCGGACTATGTTAATCGGAACGGCTTTAAGCGCGCTCACATAACCTCAATAGTTTTTACCCGACTACCGAAGGACGAGGGTTGTGAGTTTTACACCTAATGTATGTATGTATGTAGGGGTGTGTGTATGTATGTGCTCTCGTGTAACGTGTGTATTCAGAACAGAAAGTAAATATAAAAAAATCCGTGACTACAGTTCTTATTTTAATAAAAAATAAATAATTGTTTCCTCTGTGCAAAATTTGTTATTTTGAATAGGTACGTGTATTTGGTATACTTACTTACCCTATATCTAAGGTGACATCCGTTTGTTCCACCCTGTATAGTGCAATACATGAAAAACTTACTGCATTCTCAGTCTCTCTGCGATCCGGGAAGCCACATCCATTGTGTCGCAGTTCTCCTTGTGAACTATGAAGTAGACGTACTCGCCGGGCCACACCCACTTCACTCTGTTGTCTATTCGCGCTGGAAAGATAACGAGAAATATCGTAAATCATACTGGTAAAGTTTTATTTAACTGACGCGATCAGAGCTAAGAGTTTATTTTAATTTAATAATTCTGTATCTCCAACTTTTCTCTATTCCTAGAGATAAACTTGCCATGCTAGAGAACTGATCTAATAATGAAATACATCTAACTCACTTATACATTTATCGCCGCTAATAGCTAACTGATTCTGAGAAACTACTACGAAATGTTTTTAGACTATCACACGCACACAGATCTACTGAATAATACAAAATAAATCAGAGTTCTTAAGGATTTGAAATTGATTTAAAAAATTAATTTCAATTTCACTCTAAAACTCTACAATACTAGTGGCCCTATGACGTCACCAATGCACGAACATCAGATGATACAGACTCCTATTGTCAAGAGAAGAAAGATCTTTATCATAGTTAATAAGTGAAGGTGATAAATATATTATCTATATATCTATCTAAGTGGTTTTACATTACATATTATGACGTCACAACACAGTATTCACTGGTTGGTGATCAACGTGTCATGGCGGATTGCTGTATTTTGTAGTTTTATGATATCAAAACAATAATGAATCTTGATCAAAATAAATGTGTTTTGTAATTAATGGCTCAGACATCATTATCATCATCATATCAGCCCATACACGTCCACTGCTGGACATAGGCCTCCCCTATAAGACGCCACAAATAGCGGTCCTGAGCCGCCTCCATCCATCGACTCCCTGCGACCGCTACAATGTCGTCGGTCCATCGAGCGGATGGTCTCCCATGTAGGGGGGGATGTACCATAATCACCACGCTTGGCAGGCGGATTGGTGATCCCAGTATTTTTCAACACCAACAGTGTTGAAAAATACTTAGAAGGAAGCTGCTGCCCTTCCTCTGGTAGGTTCCCTTAGTCGGCTCTTACGACATCTACGGGTTGAGTTGGATGGGTCGATATATGTTAGCCCTGGCCCCACGGCTGTAGGAAAATGGACTAGAGACAAGTGAAATGATGAATGAAAGCTATCAAAACCAAAAATTGTTTCGAAATTCTGTGAGTTACCTCTTTTGCTTAATTGTCTAGGATTCTAGAATTAGGTATAAGTAGTTAAATTTATAATTTCTTGATAAAATTTAAAATGCAGCAGAGGAAACTAATTACCCACCTCCTTTCTTAAACTTCTCAAAGCGCATCACTTTCTTGTCATTTTCAAGATTGACAGTGCTCCCAACTATTGCATCTCCGAAGGCCTTCTTTACAGCTTCATGTATCTTAGCCCGGTCTGCTTTTGCCATTGTAGTCACATCTATCTAGAACATTGGAAACATAATTGCATGAACTTTTTGTTTTACCTACTTCAGAATCAGCAGATGGCATTAGCATGCCATCTGCATAGTCATTATTAAGACATAAAATTAAGGATTTAGATTATATCCAGTTATAGCAGTTTCATTATGCTTTCTTTGTATTGCCACTATAATATCTCAAGGAATGGTGCTGCCTTTAATTCACTTGTACACTGGTAACTTATCCTTTAATTCACTCTGTTGTCGCGCTGAAACTCGACGCCAAGTGAGTTTTGTGTCTTGTTTTGTTTACAAACATTCCACATCCAGTTTGGGTAGCGTTCAATTAATTTTTTTAATGCAAACCCGTTGTACAGTGGGTCTTAATGATAACAAGTTTTAAACATGCACGCTGCAAGGGCACTGCAACTATTTTGTTTTGCTAGGTAGCTAAATATGTTTAAACTATGTACATCTTATGTAATCACATCTTATGTAATCACATTGCTACAAATTAAAACAAAATAAAAACTTAAAATGATAAAATTAAGGATAAGGAATCTAGTACTATCCTAATGAGATCTAATAATAGATCACTAGTTAGGTATTTAACAGATTTTTTTTATTCAAAATTTCAATTTTTTTAGTAATAATTCTTTCTTAAGTTTTTAAAACAAATGTTTAAAGACTGTAACTAAAGAAGAACCAGATAGAAGTCTAAAAATTCTTATAGAGAATAAATACTATGTTTAATTAAGAATTTTTGATAGACATGGTGTGGGGTCCTGAGTGAAACATTTGAAGTTTAGAGAAGGGTCTATCTAGTCTAGTGTAGGGTCCTAACGTGAGATGGCCCAAATGTGTAAGTTCAAAAAGTTTTGTTATGATAGGTCTAACTTCTTCTCCAATTAGATTGAGAATAAAAAGCCATGGCTAGGAAATGGTTACATAAAATATTTTTGAATAAACAATTAGGCTCTAATGTTTGTGATGACTATGTTGCAAGTTTTAGTCTGCCTGTACACGCTAAAATGTAAAAGTAAAATATGTTTCTATATCAGTGTGTAACTATGGGGTAATCAGCTATCAAATACTTAACTGATCCAATTTTTTCGCCCATTCTTACATAAACAGAAAGCCTATGTTTTATCCAGGTACTGCATGAGCAAAGCTGCAAGCAGAAGCTAGCGTGAAAAGTACCTCAACATTCTCTGCATCTTCAGCTCCTATGACCAGCTTATTGATGTTATTCCAGGTGTCCATCGGCAGTATCTCCACATTGTACTTGCACAGCAGGAGGTCTTCATCAGCCTCCACCTCCTCCTCATCGTGAGGTGCCTGGGGCGGAGACAGATCTGTGAGCTTTGCCACTTCGCCATTCTCGTTTATCTCTGACACTTGGAAATCTGAATATCTGGAAAGGATAGTGGTTTTAAATTTATTACTAGTAAAATAAATAAAGTGTTGTGGCTAAGGCAACACTCCTCCTTGTTTGGGGAGTGGAGGTATGGTTACTGATAATGTTGTATTTTTGGTGTAATAAAGAAAGATCATCATTATGTGGGACATCCTCCTCCTTGCACAGATGTCCTCATAGCTGAGAGTTGGTGCTTTTTTATAGGACCATTGTCCGTCAATTTTGGAAATAGGCATCCCGTAATTAACGCCCTGTCTTCAGCTAGAAACAATGAAGAATTATGGTACTAGGTACAGAACCTAATAGATAAAGGTCAGAATCTAATATGAAATCAGAGTGGTATAGCTACGGACCTCGACTTGATAATTCCGTTGAAGCCTTCGTGCTGGCCCATGTACTCAGTGACTCCGATTTCAGCCTCCGCCAGCCGCCTACCGGGGGTCTCTCTTCTAGGCTGAAATCCTGATGAGTTGTCTCGAATCTGCCAGTAATGTCCGTAATCTGACCGGTTTCCACGGTTATCCCTAAAGCCACGGCCTCTTGGGCCACCTCGCCAAAAAACACCTCTGTTGGAGGTCCTACCTCGCATTTTGTGGTTTTCGCCTAACCTAAAAGATTTACGAAAATTAAAACAAACGTGGTAAACAACCCGCCGTCCTCGTCCGTTTACCTTACTAAAGGTAACTCGTAGATGGAAAGGAAACCGAATAATAAAAATAGTACGTAAAACCATGGTATAATATATTAAACGTAATACTTTTTACATACCTACCTTTGATTGTTGATTTCAAAAATAAATAGCACACAAATCAAAACACAAATAACAAGCAATTCGAATTGCGTGCATAAACCATTTTTTTTTTTTATTTCTCCTTTTGGACAAATTAGGCTAAAGCCAATAAGGCCATACTGCCTCGTCTTTCGTTATCTTAATACCTATAAGTTTAAAAGTTTATATTTAATAATTAATACATAAATTTTAACATTTTATATATGTACAATGTAACAATACATTTGGTATATATAGAAGTACATATATACAAAACAAAATTATAATTTAAATTTCTCCGATGGTACACTTTATAAAATTATATAAATGAGGATAGGTTGAGACATTTTGTAATAATTCTTGGGTGGAATGCGGGACCGAATCAGAATTGATCCATCTATCAACACAAGGCGCTGAATGTTGAATGATGGACAATCAAAAAACATGTGATCAAAAGTTTGATCTCCAGTGTTACAAAAGTCACATGCAGGCGAATTAATAATTTTCAAACGGAACAAATGGAAATTTAGACGACAATGACCAAAACGAAGACGACAAATAGTTGTATAAAATTTTCTGTTCACAAAAAACTTTTTACGGCAAAACCATGGTTGACTATCAATTTGGGCATCTAAATGAGCATACCAAGTGCCTTTGTTCTGAACCTGAGTATAATGATAAAAATGCCCACCCCAAGATTGACACATACGTTGTTTTAAAAGACTTACAACGTCTGTGTAAGGTAAATGGACATTTGTATCAGTACTCTCAGGGTCTGGAATGTAATTAGCCTGCTTAACAATAGTATTTGCTAAAAAATCAACGTTTTCGTTGCCAACTACACCTATATGTGATGGTACCCATGCAAAATCTACCGTTATATTGGATTCCGTTAGTTCCACCCATAACTGTTTTATTAAATAAATTATGTAGTTAGTGTTAGCATTCAGTTTGTGGTTTTCCAATTTTTTTAAAACACTTATGCTATCACTAACCACGACCCAATCAGTGTGTTCTAAATTACGACATTGAATATGTTTCAAAGCACTCAAAATAGCAACAGCTTCGGCTGTAAAAACGCTTGCATGCTTATCTATTTTATGACCAACACCAGTATTCAAAGAAGGATCAAATGTGGCAAACGACACAGCGTTGTCATCTTTTGATCCATCTGTGTAAATAAATTTATGACCTGTCCATTCAGACAACATCAAATAGACTTCTTCTTTAGTGGGCAAGTCATTATTAATAACTATATTCATTCCTGGGAAATTACTTAAGAAAGATCTTTCATAGCAAGGTAAAATAAGGTCTGATTGATAAATGTTGAAATTTTTAAGAAATTGTAAAAGGCTTTGAAAACCTTGTAGCATAAAAAATGCCTTTGAAATAGAAACAGTGCTGGACAAATTAACCAAAACACTATTGCTAGAAAAGCATAGCTTAATAGGAGTACTTCTGAATGCTCCTGTGATTAAACGCAAACACTTATTTTGAAACACATTAATACTATTTACAATTTTTGCGTCTGCAGCGTAACAAAAGAAACCATATTCGAAATGACTTCGAACTAGAGATTTGTATAAAGTAAGTAAAATTTTAGGGTCTTGCTCCCCAATATGAGCCGGATAAAGACTTCAATATATTAAATGCTTTTTGAGCTTTGTTAATTATTTGTTTGCCATAATTATTCCAAGATAAATTATGAGTGCGTAAAATTCCCAAGAATTTAACTTCAGATGACACGGGCAATGGAGTATTATTATAATAAATGACAGGACTATTGGCATGTTTGTTCCCAAAAACACAATTTTTGTCTTCAATGGATTAACATTAAGATCTAAGTATGTAAAATATTTATTAAGCTTTAATAATGCATCGTTTACAAATTCAGCTGTTTGAGCCAAATTTGCTCCCGAAGCATAGACAACTAAATCATCAGCAAACTGAAGATTTTTAACGTGTGAACCTAATATTAAATTTAAGCGACGAATATACAAAATAAAAATTAAAGGAGACAAGATACCACCTTGACATACTCCAACAGAACAATTTCTTGGGCCATACAAGTGTCTGTTATATTTCACAAATACTTCTCTGTTCGTTAAAAATGTGTGAATCCAAACAATAATTTGATTAGGAATGCCTACGATGGACAACTCTTTGCAAAGAATATCAACGTTGACGCTATGAAAAGCTCCGGTAATATAAAAAAATACAGCAATCAAATTATTATTTACAGACAATGAATTAAGAACATCGAGTTGTAGTTCACAGATACTTTCACGAGCTGAATAATTTCGACGAAAACCAAATTGATTGGAAGGTAAAATTTTGTTTTGTTCTATATAAATCTCCAAACGCTGCTTAAGCAGCTGTTCAAATATTTTTTCAACACACGATGTTAATGCAATGGGACGGTAAGATTCTGGGTATAGCTTTGGTTTTGTAGGTTTCAAAATTGGTACTAAACAATCTTTTTTCCAGTCCATAGGTATAGAAATAGATTCCCAGAGTGTATTTAAAAGTTTTAGAAGTATCTTTAAACTGGAATTGCTAAGTTTCTTGAAAATTATATATGGTAAGCCTTCAAGACCAAAGGCCGTTTCTCTTCTAGAAAAAATGGCTGACTGTAGTTCTTGCAAAGAAAAAGGAACAGATAGGTATTCATTATTAGGATTTATGATATGATATGGGGTTGCTGGCTAAGGCAAGTCTGTTTACAACAAAATCGGGAGTGTATTTTGACAAAAAATTTAAAATCCAAGAATCATCTGTTTCAGCCCTTTTAGTATAAGATTTGTTGAATTTACGAACAAATTTCCAAATATGAGATATAGGAGTACAACGATTAAAAGTTTCACACAAATTAACCCAGCTCTTTTGCCTCTCTATTTTAATAGTTCGTTTTTTAATAGCTCGAAGCCGCTTAAATTCCAAATAGGTTTCTTCCGATGGGTTGTTTTTGAAATTTAAATAAGCCGCTTTGAAATTTAAGACGATTTCAGAGCATTTCCCATTCCACCAAGGAAGTGGAGGCCTTTGGATGTTGTAATTTTTAAGAGGACAATGAGTACCTAATTTATTGGAACGAATAGAATTTGGCAAAGATTCCTGAATCGACGACTGTAAAATTTCACAAAAACTACTATACGATTCCAGAGGTTGATTAGAGTTAATTTGAAAATCGAGTAATAAATTATCTGTCTTTCTACTAAACACTTTCCAATCCACCAGCTTATAATTTGGGTAGATGGGCAAGTGATCAGCGTGACAAGATTGGTGAGAATGAGGGCCGATGTTATTATTGTCGATAAGTACATTAATCAAAACAGGAAGATGGTAACTAAAACCAAGGGGACTGTCGTGAACTGTCCATTCACAATTCATTGCAAGAGACGGTGAAGCAAAAGACAAGTCTAAAGCATTTGGACGCCAGTTCAACGAACCAATAGTCGTTGAACTGCCGTCATTAAGTAATACCAAATTATTGTCGTCGATAACCTCTAAAACATATTTACCACGAGATGAGTCAGAGCAGCAACCCCAATGGGTATTGTGGGCGTTAAAGTCTCCTGCAAATATAAAAGGACTTGGGATAGACTTTATCAATGAATCAAATTTACCTTTATTAAAAACTGGACTCCTATTTGTAGTACTGTAAAAACTAACAATAGATATTCTTTTGTTATTTATAGTTAAGGTGACACATATATTTTGTAGTGAGTTATCGAAGTAAGTATCTATTTTTGTGTAAAAAATGCTATTATGAATGAAAATTGCGACACCGTTGTGGTCGTTGCCACAATCATTTCGTTCTATATTGAAATTTTTAACTTTAAACGATTTATGAGGTTTTAACCATGTTTCTGATATTATTGCAATATGAATGTTATGTGAATTAAGGAAATACATGAATACATCTTTGTTACTATGAATACTTTGTGCATTCCATTGCATAATGTTGATAACAACCATTATGCAGATGGAGGCAACTTATTTCTAAGGGTTTTATGTAGAGTGTCTTTTATCGACGCAGAGTTAATAGGTACATCTTTGTTATTAATACATTTGGTGATAGTTTCGACAAGGAGGTTTATGAAAAAATCGGATTTCATTAGGTTTTTTACTTGGGTGTCTAGGGATCTTGCTGTAAGTGAGGGAAAAGCTTTGTTATTAAATAATTCAGCGTAGGAAGCTGAGCGTGACTTGACCTTATTTTCTTCGATTTTTTGTTTGTTTGTAAAAGAAATGGCAATATGATTGCCACCACAGTTCCTGCACTTAGCATCCATAGGGTCTTTCTGATACTGCCGAAAATTATGTCCCTCGGAACAGATGGAGCACACCTCTGCATTTTTACAAAATTTGGCGATATGTCCGTACCTCAAGCACTTTAAACATTGCTTGACGGGAGGTACGTACACTTTTATTTCATGTCTCCATGAATCCAGGAAGACATGTTCCGGCAATGTGGTGGACGCGAACGTCACCGCGACTGCCTGAGTAGGTACGAACTGCGGTGGACTTGTAGGGTTAGGACGAATTCTACGCATGAAGCGTCTGACCTGAATAACTTTGCACGAGCTACCAATCAGTGAGAAAATATCTTTATTCGACAGCTCGGCAGGAACCGAGGAGAGAACACCGGTTATTTCAGCCTCTTTAGCGGGAATGCTGGCACGTAGACCCAACTGATCTAATAATTTTTGAGTTTGCAAAAATTTATTAGCATTATTTAGCATTTTTTATAGCCCTGTCGAAAGTAATGCCTACTTTATACTTGTTAAAAGTTTTAAGGTGCAGAACACCCGATACACCGTGCTCCCTCAAAGCCTTTGAAAGAGCCATGCGATCTCGATCATTAAAAGGGCGGTCCTCGTTGTTCGAGAGAAAAACAACGTACTCACCCTTTTTTGCGTTTTCGGGATATCGACGCGAATATCCCGGTAACCTGAAAATATTATACTTCTCGGATTCCTTGGGCGAGCTTTTGCTCAAGCCCTTTGGTAGCACCTCGGTTACAGTCGAGCAAGACGCCTCGGAATCAGAGCTGCCCGACGAGGACATCCGCTGCTCCGCGTCCGGTGGTGGAGGCGCCCCGTTCTTTCTTCATTTTGGCTTATAATAAGCCAAAACAATTCGATTTTGCGAATAAAATTTAAAAAAAATCTCGTGAGCGCGCCTTTCCAAATCGCAGGTTCCCGCCGAAAACTAAACCAAGCATAAACATACAGTCACAATAGGGATGGGTAAAAAATCGATATATCAACATATCGATATTTTTTCAGAAATTAATCGATATAATTAGTCGATATTTTTAAAAGCTATATATCGATTTTCGATATTTATTTCAGGGTATCAAAATTCATATCAAAATCGATATTCTTTAATTGTAGACAATTATCTATTTCCGGTTACCAATGATTACTATAGTAGGACAGCTTATTCATTGTTTTATATCTATGTATCACCATAGTTGACATGTATCTTTGTCTATCCCTCGGAGCCAAGCAATGTGTAAAAGAGATAGCTGGTGTACGTATAGCTATGCTGCACTGTCAGTGTGAATTGTGTCAGGTGCTGACACAGTAGTTTGCTCTAAAGTTGTGGTCAGACTGATGAACTTTATTGAAATTCTAAGAAAATACTGCGTTTTACTTCTAACTTTGTTGAAAATGTGAAGATATGTCGTGTGTCGTGCGCTGTGTACAGTCCTTCAAGACTGACAAAAGGTGGAGTAAAATTCCCAGATTTGTCATTACATGCGTAAGTTTTTCGCTCAGTATAAATGTTAAAGTAATTATCTTTATTACTAGAAATCTGTAGTAACAACATTTTAACAATCTAGTTCATGTGTGTGAGTCTAGGATACAAAAAATTTCCAAAACCATGAATAATTAGCAGATATAAATTAAGCGTCTGTGGTAGTGATGCGCTTACCATCAAATTTAGTTTTCGGGTTATTCCGCATTCGTCCCACTGGTTTCGGCTGAAACTGGACCGAAACAGGAAAATAAAATTGATTGCCGAGTTCATTCCTGATTCGTCCCATTTCGAGATTTCTTTTCGAAAAGTACTGTCTTTCACACACTTCTGGTGCATGTAGTATTGCTTTATCATTATTGTTTCCGTAAAATTTAACTAATTGATATAACTCAAAATACGTAGAACGCGTAGAACCTCGGATGAAGTATTAGAGGATACCACCAGATACAGTTCTACGCATGTCCGTTTTTTGTTAGTGTGCTGTTGCAGATTTGTAATAGTGTTCGTGACTAGGGATGAAACTTGGCTGTCAAGCCGAACTGGTTTCGGCCCAAACTAGTCCGAATCAGGAAAATATTTTTTATGCCGATTTCATTCCTGATCCGTCCCATATTTCCTCCGCTGTCTGTCTCTCTGTCAATCTATCGAGCTTTATTTTTTTTCATGATTCGTAAAAGGTAACCTGCATTTTTTGTGTGTATTCCATTTACCAATATAATAATATATTAACAAAATAAATATTAAAATTAAAGGGAGCTCCACAAAAACATGTTGTTTACCATTTTTTTCTCCACTCACGCGATGCAAAAATCTAAAAAAGGGGTAAGGGTTCGCTCCGCTTTCCGTTGCCTTAGTTTCTTTTTCATTTGGGGCAACTGCCGCTATAAAACCTGAAATTTCTTGCTAATCCTTATTTACCAACTTCTGCGTGAACGCAATAAAAAAATATTAAAAGTTATTACTCACAGTTTATAATAGAATGAAAAAATATTTAGTAACAATTCCGCGTAGGTATACTAAATATTTTTTCATACTAATATTGTGCAATGGATTTCCGCAAAGTAACGCCTGAATTTATTATTTATTATAGTTTATATATCTATGTATTTTGCAAACCGAATCCACCTTGTCTGCTCCTATTTTTTCGGCCAGTTATAACCTGACAAGAGTGAATAGGTGTCTTCCGGTGGGTACACAGGTACGTACATACTAGATAAACTTGCTCGATCTCGAGCAAGTACGAACGTGTGGACGATGCAAGACTCAAGACAAATTCTCGAAGCCAACCAAAATGTTCGATTCAAACGTTCAAACGTTCATAATTCTTGCTCGATGTTCGAAGCAAAAATGTTTGTACGTGTAGCAACGAGGTCGAGCATGTTAGTCGTGATTGATAGTTTTGTGAATGTTAGTGCGCAGCTATAATGTCGGACTTTCGTTCATTTTCTCGAGATTTTATGGAAAAATTTATGAATAAATTAAATTATTAATTTATTTAATTCATTCGTGATAGACAAAGATACATAACAACTATGGTGATACATAGATATAAAACCGGAAATGTCTTCATTTTATTTCATTTATTCATTGCTAGTATGTACACTGGTTGTTAGCTTATGATCTAATTATAGCTAACGTTAGTAGGTACAAACACCCTGTTGGGCACTGCAATTTCGATTGTTAATTATTTAGGTAGGTACATAGATTTAATCTTAATTAAATAAATCTTAAAGTTACAATTATAAGTCTGAATGTCAAATCATGGAAACAATAAAAAAAAGTTCATATGTTTACAATTATAAGAATCTCAATGTCAAATCATATAGGTACAAATGTTGTTTTCGGTTATAGTTTAACAAAACATAATCTAATTTAATTTTTCTGTCAAAAATTCATTTACGCTATAATAACATTTACTGATAAGGAAATATTTTCGTTTATTAGTAAATAAGTTATATTTTGTTATGTCTTTTATTTCTTGGGGGAGTTTGTTGTATATTTTTATTGACATTTTGTACGGCGCTTTACTGTGGATACACAGTTTAGATTGAGGTTGCACTAATTTATTTCTACCGGCTCGAAGGCTATAAGGTCTTGGTAGGTCGTCTAAGTTTTGATATAGATCTGGATATTTACTAACAAATTTACATAATTCCAAAATATATATCGATGGCAAGGTTAAAAATCTTTAGTTTTTTAAAGTGCGGCTTACAACTGTCCATTCTATCTATGTTAACCAAGATGCGTATACACTTTTTTTTTCTAGGATAAACAAGTCTTCCGTTTGTGCGCTATTTCCCGATAGGATCACGGATAAGGAAAGATGAGTGTTTGTGTGCGCATAGTAAGCTGATACCGCCGTCGTCGCTAAGTCAGTTGTTTTTTTAAACTCTCGGAGGGCGTAGGTAAAACTGGACAATTTCGATTTTATTTTTTGCACATTGGCATTAAATATTAGGTGGATATCTAAAGTAACTCCTAAAAGTGAGAAAGTTTTGACATTTTCTAGAGGGATGTTTTCAAAAGTCGTGGTTACGCCTAAAGGTTGTTTTTGATGTGGCCTAAACTCCATAACTTTTTGTGTAGTTTATCTGTAGGTTGTGTTCGGCCATCCAGTCTTGGCTCCCTCTTCCCTACTCTATGCGTAGAACTGTGTCTGGCGGTATCCTCTAATACTTCATCCGAGGTTTTATTGATCTATGGCCCGCAACACGCTCTGTTTTGCCTGCACAATGATGTGGCCAAAAATATCGAAATATCGATAATTTTTACTATGCATATATTGATACTTATAATAATGCCAAAAAAAGTGAATTTATGGTTTTTGGACCTGGAGGTAGGGCCCCGGTAACAGTGCCTCCGCTTTTGTTAAGTGGGAAGGTACTTACGAGAGTTTTTAAGTTTAGGTATTTGGGTCATCTGGTTACAGGCAACCTGAGAGATGAAGAGGACATGGAGAGGGAGCGGAGGGCCTTGACGGTGAGAGCGAATATGGTGGTCCGCAGGTTTGCTCGTTGTTCCACAGAAGTAAAAATAACTCTTTTCAAATCCTTTTGTCAATCCTTTTACACGAGCAGCTTGTGGTTCACTTATACGAAAAAAGCCGTCAATACTCTTCGCGTCCAGTATAATAATGCTTTCAGGATGCTGTTCGGTCTTCCGCGGTATTGCAGCGCCTCCGGCATGTTTGCGGAGGCCCGCGTAGACGGCTTCACCGCCTGTATGAGGAATAAGGCAGCCTCACTGCTAAGTAGAGTACGCGGGAGTACCAACACTATCCTAGCAGCAATAGCTGGTAAACTAGATGGAGTTATGTACAAACACTCCGTCTCTATTTTAGTTTATTGATCAATTTTATTTAATGTTATGTGAATTAAAACTAACGTAGGCTAAGATTGTTACTAACATATGGATCTATGTAATCTGAAAAATAAACAAATTTATTTATTTTAATAATTATCGATACAATATATAAATCGATATTTTTTGTAATACTTCATCCGAGAGCGGTAAATTTGAAAAACAGAAAAACACCAATGTGATTTTAGTTTTACTACAGACACAAATAAACATAGAATTATAAGGCTCAGAATAGCAGTTGACATAAACGAGGTACATCCGAATTTTGAAAGTCGAACCGTTAGTACAATACATCAAATGGCGCGGAAAACAGCTTTCACATAAAAATATTATAATGGTGTATTGTGCGGTAAAAGGGTGTTCAAACGCAACTGACAAGAAAAATAACACTAGTAAAGTTTCATTTCACTGGTAAGTACAAATATTAAATTTGTAATTTTGCATTATACAGTCATCAAAACTCATAAATAAATTGAAAATTTTTGTCCACCATTTTCGTGAAAATGTTGCTATGCTCGCGGAAAAATATACCCCGATTATGTTACTTAGTTTACGAAATTTATAGAGAAATAAATCCACACAGGATATGAACATACGTGTTGGGGCGAACTTTCGTCCGAATGATACATTAGTGCTATATTTACATCTACAAGGGAAAATCGTCGTTTAAGAATCTTCAAAATCACTCAACGATATTCTGAGTATATTCAAATTGTAAACTCAAATTGAAAATTGAAACAATTGGTATCAATAAATACTATGACATAATTTGTGGCCGCAAGAGCGCTTTTCTCTAACTGATTCTTTTTAATTTTGTTTAATGACATTAATTAGGTACATTAGAATTTATCACACACCTGTTAGTTAAAACAAGAAAATTACCCAAATTTTTAGGGAAAATACCATTCACTGGCAACATTTAATCATATGATTGGGTGAGTGACATCACTGTATTTACGTGCTGTCAAAACACACATAGATCGGTTTTTGGCTACACAAATTGACAAATTGTTGAACGACACTATCCCTCTTCTGAGATAGCAGCGAGTTTTTACTCTATGCAAATAAATATTTGAATTTTGGAAGAGAAAAATTAAAATAACAACCACAGACATCGTAGAGCTACTAACAACATAGGTACATAGATATAGGTTGTAAGATATTTATAATTTTTACCCGACTACGAGAGGGTTATGATTTTGACACCCTATGTATGTATTGTATGTATGTAGCCGATTTTTATGTTCCCTCGTAGCGCTGAAACTACTGGTCCGATTTCAACAAATGAGGTGTCATATGATTCGTCTCAATAGCCCAATGGTTATAGGGTATGTGACGTCAGATAAAATTGGGGGTCTAACGAGATAGCGGGGGTCGAAGAAAGGGTCGAAAATTTCAATGTACTTTCCAAAACCGTTTTTCAAACTTTTGTGAGAAACGATTCTCAAGCTAAAATATAGTTAAAAACTAAAACCCGACGACATAAAAGTCTTATACAAGCGTTCACCTATTGTCCTTATCATTTTCTTTTGATGCTTAGGTAGTCGAAGGCACCCATCCCATATACCTACGGTACAATTAGTAACAAAGGCCTCCGACTACCTAAGTATCAAAAGAAAATGATAAGGACAATAGGTGAACGCTTGTTTAAGACTTTTATGTAGTCGGGTTTTAGTTTTTTACTATATTTTATAACTTATTTACATCAGAACTCTCATTAGCATTTTTTAATTGAGAAACGAATTGTGTCAATTTAGCGGCAACGTTGGACGGTAAGTTTTGAGGGTTCGAAATACCTAATAATTTTATTCATTATTACTGTGAGGAGGGTGTCTATTAAACTCTCACTGTGAGGAAGTACTTGGTCGGCCTTTAAACCACAACCGTTTGGAAGAGAGGAAGGAGGGTTGGAAACTATTCCTCGATGAGAAACTGTACCTATCATATCATAAGACTTGCTTAGAGGGGCTCGAGAACGGAGAGAAGAAAATACAGTCTTAAAATGAGACAGGGTAGTCTTAGGGGCAGACGAATTGCTGTGATTTGAGGACCAAATATACGGAGAGGGTGAGACAGCTCCTGAGAGCGAGAGATAATCTGTTGGGAGGGTGAGAATTGCTCGTGCGCAATTTCCGAACAGGATCGCGAAACCCTCGGAAACTGTGCGGCTGCCTCCTCAAATGATACAGCATTGGTAGCCATCACAGCTTTAATAGATTTTTGCCTTACTAGTTCGGGGCAATTTTTACTCGTGGCAAAATGCTTATCTGAACAATGAAACGAGAGGCCTCGGTCTCAGGTACATCGCAGCCATCGCCAGAGTATTCTTGACCACAATGAAAATAGCAGGGTTTTGATCTGCATTGGACTTTAGTAGTATATCCGGCAACAGGAGTTGCATTGGATGGTGGGGAACTGATACATTTCGACAGGAATTGAATTATAAAATAAGAAAACCCTTGCTGGTAGAATTTGTCCTTGGAAAGTGACGACCACGGTTTGGGTCGGAACCCAAGAAATCTCACCATCCTCCATTTTTTCCTATTTTGTTATCCTATTTTATCATATTGAGAGGTCAGTGGGAAAATAATGAGATATTTTTTAATTCTGCGTAGGTTACGTAGGTACCCATGGAGTAAAAACTCGCTGCTATCTCAGCAGAGGGATAGTGTCATAAAACAATTTGTCAATTTGTGTAGCCAAAAACCGATCTATGTGTGTTTTGACAGCACGTAAATACAGTGATGTCACTCACACAATCATATGATTGAATGTTGCCAGTGAATGGTATTTTCCCTAAAAAGTTGGGTAATTTTCTTGTTTTAACTAACAGGGCCGCGGCATAGAATATCGACCCCTCCAAATCAACCCGTGGATGTTGTAAGAGCCGACTAAGGGAACCTACCAGAGGAAGGGCAGCAGCTTCCTACTGTGTATTACTAACATCTTACTGCAATCACCAATCCGCCTGCCAAGCGTGGTGATTATGGCAACCCCTTCCTGGTCACGGTAGCGGCCATGGTAACGGCGGGGCAGGAGGTGCTAGGAATCTCCGGCAGAGATTGAGCTACCAATCCCAACACCGACGACCCTTGCACCTGGTAGCATACAACGCACGAACATTGAGGACCGAGGAGAAGGTAATCGAGCTGGAAGAAGCGGTAGACAAGTTGCGCTGGGACATTATAGGGCTATTGGAAGTCCGAAGAGAGGGAGAGGACACGATCACCCTTAATTCCGGCAACTTTTTTTACTACCGGGAGGGCGACCAGCTGTCCCAACAGGGTATCGGGTTTCTCGTCCACAAGTCCCTCGTCAACAACATTGTAAAGATCGAGAGCGTCTCGAGCAGGGTGGCGTACCTTATACTCAGAATCACCAAACGGTATTCGCTGAAGGTATATGCCCCGCACTCGGGACGCCGCGCCCGGCCCTGACGATGAAGTGGAGATCATTATGACGACATCTCCAAAGTCATGCATGCCTCGAAAACACACTACACTGTTGTGATGGGGGATTTAAACGCGCGGTTAGGCGCAAAGAGCGGCAACGAACTGAGAGTGGGCCAGTTTGGATTTGGACAGCGAAACCAAAGGGGTCAGCGACTGGCCGACTTCATGGAAAAGGAGGGACTTTTTGCGATGAACTCCTTTTTTGAGAAGCGGCCGTCCAGAAAATGGACCTGGCTACACCCCGGCGGCTATAAGCATGAGATAGACTTCATCATGACGACCCACAGGCACATATTCAATGACGTCTCTGTGATCAACAGGGTTAAAACCGGCAGCGATCACCGTACCTACTTGATTTTATTGTTAGTCCATTTAGTGTGATTATTATTAAGCTTAGCTGTACACACATTATGTTTATGTTGCAATGTAGATTATAATAATTTCTTTGTGTTATCTATCATTTTAGCTGGCATTGTAATGTGTTTTGTGTGTTAAATAAATAAATAAATAGATCTCGAAGTCTATGCGACACGATTTGCGCTCATACATTACATACGAACAAGGGCTCCAAAGTGTTCGCAAGAGATCTGTCGCTTGGGCAGAGCCAGCTGGCGAAGCTGAAGACCGATAGCGGCAGCATCATTTCCTCCAAGCCTGAGATCTTGAGAGAGCTTGAAAAGTTTTATGGGCAGCTCTACACCTCATCGCAATGCCCTGCAAATAGCACGGCAGGCGATGCATGGCCCGTTTAACCCGACACTATACCGAAGATATCCCGGACGTCAGCCTCTACGAGATAAGGACGGCTCTCAAACAGCTTAAAAACAACAAGGCACCCGGGGATGACGGAATAACGACAGAGCTTCTGAAAGCGGGTGGATCACCAGTACTTAAAGTCCTTCAGAGGCTATTCAACTCCGTCATTCTCGAGGGACAAACGCCAGAGGCGTGGAACAGAAGTGTGGTGGTACTGTTCCATAAGAAGGGTGACAAAGCCCTTCTAAAGAACTATAGGCCCATCTCACTGCTGAGCCACGTCTATAAGCTGTTTTCGAGAGTAATCACCAACCGTCTCGCTCGAAGGTTTGACGACTTCCAGCCGCCCGAACAAGCCGGGTTCCGAAAAGGCTTTAGTACCTACCGTAGAAGTGGGTCTTAAAATGAACATGGGTAAGACAAATATCATGTCTAATGCCCATGTCGCACCCTTACCGGTCTATGTGGGGAACGATGTTATCGAAGTTGTTGATCATTATGTCTACCTAGGCCAAATGGTCCAACTTGGTAAATCCAACTTCGATAAAGAGGTCAGCCGACGAATCCAACTCGGATGGGCAGCGTTCGGGAAACTTCGCAATATCTTCTCGTCACAGATACCGCAGAGCCTCAAGACGAAAGTCTTTAACCAATGTGTGCTACCAGTGATGACTTACGGATCCGAGACGTGGTCGCTCACTATACGCCTTGTGCATAGGCTCAAAGTCACCCAGCGAGCTATGGAGAGAGCTATGCTCGGAGTTTCTCTACGCGATAGGGTCCGGAATACGGAAATTCGTAGAAGAACCAAAGTTACCGACATAGCTCTCAGAATCAACAGGCTGAAATGGCAATGGGCAGGCCATATAGCTCGTAGAACCGATAACCGCTGGGGAGTAAAGGTTCTCGAGTGGCGACCGCGATGCAATGAGAAACGGAGTGTGGGAAGACCTCCCACTCGATGGACTGACGACATCGTAGCGGTCGCAGGGAGTCGTTGGATGGAGGCGGCTCAGGACAGCTATTCGTGGCGTCGTTTGGGGGAGGCCTATGTTCAGCAGTGGACGTGTACGGGCTGACGATGATGATGATGATGATGAACTAACAGGTGTGTGATAATTCTAATGTACCTAATTAATTTCATTAAACAAAATTAAAAAAGAATCAATTAGAGAAAAGCTCTCTTGCGGCCACAGATTAAGTCATAGTATTTATTGATACTAAATGTTTCAATATTCAATTTGAGTTTACAATTTGAATATACTCAGAATCTCGTTGAGTGATTTTGAAGATTCTTAAACGACGATTTTCCCTTGTAGATGTAAATAAAGCACTATGTATCATTCGGACGAAAGTTCACCCCAACAAGTATGTTCATATCCAGTGTGGATTTATTTCTTTATAAATTAAAGTAACAAAATCGGGTTATTTTTTTCCGCGAGCATAGCAACGTTTTCACGAAAATGGTGGACAAAAATTTTCAATTTATTTATGAGCTTTGATGACTGTTTAATGCTAAATTACAAATTTAATATTTGTACTTACCAGTGAAATGAAACTTTACTAGTGTTATTTTTCTTGTCAGTTGCGTTTGAACACCCTTTTACCGCACAATACACCATTATAATATTTTTATGTGAAAGCTGCTTTCCGCGCCATTTGATGTATTGTACTAACGGTTCGACTTGCAAAATTCGCCGGTACCGGCGAATTTTCTTGGATGTACCTCGTTTGTGTCAACTGCTATTCTGAGCCTTATAATTCTATGTAGGTACCTATATTTTCTTTTATAATCTTCTAGACAAAGTGGAAGTTTTTGGGCATAGTTTTGACAGCTTGTCACGACAACTCACGAGCAAAGTTTAGCCATTGTATACCTTATGACGTGAGAGATGTCCTAAAGATTGAGCACTAACTTAAAAATTGCAACGGATTATATATACATAAAAAAAAAACAAATTCCGTGCGAAGTTGGAGCATTTTACGGTACTATTAGGCTAGTCGATTGAGACCTTTTCTTCAATATATGGTTAGGTATCTACATAATTATCTATTCATCTCGACTTGCGACTCTACACAAGCATGTGAATTTTAGTGTTTTGTTCAGATTTCTTGCAACTCTATGCTTGGCTATTAAGGCGGCATCTAAAGTTTTAAAACAACAAAATCCAGTCTTGTAAGTTGACGTGTAATTTTAAATACTGCAAAGAGATCTGTTAACATTTTCATACATAAATTATACTTAGGAAGGTACTGTTACAAGATTCATTTGAAAAAATTATTCAATTAAAATAACATCTTACCTACACAAAATAATGAGCTAAGAATTTACAAAAAAAAAACAAGACCGTAATTTAATAAATTGTGGAGCTCTAGGCAGGCTCTAGGTAAATAATATTGAATAAAATGCTTCTAAAACTTTCAAAATAGGTTCACTTCATAATAATAATATTGTAACTTACTAAAAATAATAACAAATAGATACGTACATACCTACATGCGCAAAGGAACATTCTATGTGATGTAGCATAATTTTATTAGCATACAGAAAAATACTAAAAACTTAATCATGATCCTATCTATAAATCTATAATTAATATCGCTAAAAGGAAAAAAACGAGTGGGTGCGATACATGAAAAAAGTCCCACAGGGTGCGGGGCGGGGCGGCAAGTGGCGATAGTACCTACTTGATAGGTACTTGCCCATCAAAAGGTTGTAAACCAACCCCCTGTTTGTAGTTCCACTTTATTCTGCGCGACTTATTTCGTGAAACGTACCTTTCTTAATAATTTATGAATAAATGTAGCACTTCAAAAATATATGTAAACATTCTATAAATGCTAATAATTACAGAAATGCATACAAGTTACATCCAAACCATAAAAACTAGTAATACAAACTAAACTAATCTGAAAGTATAGGACTCTCAATTAATTCGAGTTTTTTTTACAGTTCTGTCTATTAATACAGTTATTATCAGAATTCAATTTGTTAAGGCGGTTCCCAGACCCAAACTAGCGCCGCCGCCACCTATTTTATCGTATTATTACGTTAAACAAAGGAATTTTCAAAAATCTCCTGGCCCCTTTGTGATACCTGTCATAAGCTTTTTATATAGCATAGTTTAGGAAGAGATGCGAAGTTGCACTTTTTGGCCAGCACACTTGGTTTTCGCATCTCCTCCTATGCTATACAATATAAAATATTACAGAGGCATTGAAAATAAGCATAAGATATGTATGTATGACAAACGGGCCAAGGGATTTTTGAAAATTCCTTTGTTTATCGTAGTAATACGATAAAACAGGAGGCGGCTCTGATTGGGTCGGGGTAGCGCCATTCGACTTTTTGTTAGTTTTTATTTGATCACAAAACAATAACGCAAGAACTTACTTATTCTGATAAAGCTGCCGTACAGTATTCGCTAGTAGGTTCTATTAAAATATAGATTGTTCTATGCTGAGATCTCCTCCTCTGGGTAAAATATAACTACACTAGGTACTATAAATATGAAAATACATTATAATGACTAAAAGAACCAGGAATTGCACAATGGATAACTAGATATAACACACTGGGTCTTACACTCGATATAATATAAAATCTACAATACTTACAATATTTTCACTAGAAAATTTATTTAGAATATCATCAAGACAGCATAAATTTAAACATGCAAATCGAATTGTCTTTATTAAATGCTTTGTTCTGTACTAAACATTTTTATTTCTGAATTCTAGAATATAATTAATAAGTAATCGAAAATAACAAGATAATCTCAGAATTGTCGATATCTTTGTAAGAATTCACAAAAACGAGATGTTAAAAAAGCTTCTCTTGGCAGTGGTAATATAGGTAAAAGTTCCCGAATAGTTAGAAATAAGACACGAAAAGTTCAGAGATCAAAAATGTTGGAATCAAGACAGTGATTAGTTAATATGTAAATGCATTTTGGTCAACAATCTCAAGATTTAAATGTATTTTTATACAATGAGCAATGATTTAACATTCAAATATGTCTGAAAATTTAAGACAACCTCCATTAATTCGTATTTTGGCTTGCTCAGTAGCCATTCCAACGTTCAAAATCTTCACATCACTTGCGAGTGTATCGAAGGGAATAAAGCTAGCAGAACTTTAAAAATATCATAAAATTGGCAACAATGAAAATATAGTTTTTTACACCACCCACACAAGTATAATCTTTAAAATAGATCTGAAAGCACAAATTCAAACATTCATCAACCAGTTTTAATTGCAAGAGGTCATATTTCAGGTCTCTGGCTGCTTGTGATTTTATGATTCAATTTGACTGGATTTTTAACACCCAAGTGATAATTTTGAAGGAGGAAGTATATCTATCATTTTAGCGTAATGAGACCTCTTGCAATCAGTTCTAGTGGATTCATTTCATGTTTTGCTTCTTTCAAACATTTTTAATAATCGTCAACACTCACAATTGTAATTGCTGTGTCAAAAAATATAAGTGCATTTTATGAAATATTACCATGATTTAAGTATTCATTGCTTTATAAATTGAAAAATAATATTATCTTTAGTAATCAACAGCTGTAAATTATAAAAATCTGGACACCATGCCTTGTAAAAATCGTATCAATCTCTTCGATAACATAATTATAAAATATTGCTCCTCCTTACAGCTATTTATCGTAAAGACATCCTTAATGGTCACAAGCAAATACAATTTTCAAACATCAACCACGATACAAATGTATAAAGCATTACGTTTCTATTGAGCTGAGAGCCTTATTATCACATAATTTATTATCAGTCGAATGCAGCACTAGCTTTTGCATTGGGTCTATGATTACTTTACTGTTGTCTATTCGTACAGCCTCACTGTCCGCCTGCGCAGGCGCCGCGGCAGGGCTCTCCTCGGCGGTTTTGTTATCAAAATACGGGAAAAAGTCATAGTGATTTCTACCGTTTGTAATGGGCTTCATTTTTTCTGTCTTAAAACACCTTTGCTTTTTCATTTCCTCGTTCTTGATGGACGACATGTTGCGTTTGGAGAATTCGTCCCAGCCCGGAGTGGACTTGCCTTGGTTCGAGTCTTTTCTGAATGAGCTGGAGGGAGTTTCTGCGGCGAATTTTTGTTGTATATCATTGATCTCATTGTGGTTCTCTCTGGTCGAGACGATCTGTCCATAGACGGGCGTGCAGTAGGTGATGTCGGGGCTGTGGCTGTTCCGGTTGTCTTTAGAGTTGTTCTGATTTAACTGGCAGTTGTTCATGCCCGAGTCGAACTCTGACTTCTGGCCGGCGTTCATGAGTATCTGTTTAGAAGATTTAACTTGTTTCTTATCTTGAGACTTATTTGTGGAGCCTTCATTGTTCTGTTTGTTTCTAGAGTTAGTCTCCTCTTCGATGTTGTCTTCACCTCCAATACCATCAATGTCATACACCTGGAATGGGAAAGGACTAATTCAAACTACATTTGAATTTTTAAACAACTTCATCAGCTGAACATCACTTATGATGCTGCAACACTCTATGTTGCAGCATCATAAGTTCATCATATCAGATGATAAAATTTTAGTTCTGCATAAATTGTGGATGTAATTATGATATTTTAGGTGACCGGGTGGGTCAGCTACGCCCAACTGGACTCAGAATCAATAACTTTATTTCTTTAGGCTTACAAAATCAGCACTTAGACAAGTCAAATTTTATACTATAAACATAGTTATTATTATCAAATAAGAAATAAGGTGTTATTGATATTCTCTTCACTTCAATTTTTTGTCCACTAGTGGAAGAAGTGAAAAATAAACCACTAGCACATTTATAATATCACTTATGTGTCTAATACATGGTTATTTTGCCTATCTAAATCTAAATTTAATGCGATTTAGATACATGTCAATATTTCTATAAAGCTGAACAGAACATTGAATTTCTTACATACTACTGACAGTGCGGAACGGAGCGACATCTGGCCAAGCATTAACATCGTTGATGTAATCATCTATGGAGTAAAAGGCCTTCCTGGTAAGATTTTGTTTAATGTACTGTTTAAATTTACGAATAGGGAGTTCAGTTGCTTCAGATGGAAGCTTATTATAGAAGCGCACGCAATTGCCCAAAAATGATTTCCCTACTTTTCGTAATCTATATGCTGGGATGTGTAATTTATTCTTGTTTCTTGTATTTCTAGTGAACATCACACTTTTTCAAAAAGCTATCTCTATTTTTGTGCGTATACATTAGATTTTCATAGATGTATTGCGATATTACTGTCAAAATATTTATTTCTTTAAATAATTCCCTCAAAGAGTCGCGCGGTTTTAATTTATAAATTGCGCGTACTGCCCTTTTTTGAAGAACAAAGATAGTCTGGATGTCAGCTGCCTTTCCCCAAAGCAAAATACCATAGGACATAATACTATGAAAGTAACTAAAATAAACTAACCTAGCTGCTGACTAAGAAGAATATCCCACCATGCAGTGTAGTACAGGCTACTCGAAGTACTAATCGCGGGCACCAGCTTATTCTGACGTATAAGTTATATTATTGTCAGTAAAATCCATTCAGTAGTTTTTGCGCGAAAGAGTAACAAACATCCATAAATACAAACTGTAGCATTTATAGGAAAGGAAGAGGAAGGATTATAAATCTATGAAAATTTGCCTTAGTATATCCTTCTCCAAGATATCCAAATAATATAATAAGGTCCATCCCCTAGACAAATCTCATTCAGATCCGTTCAGCCATTTAGGTGTAAAAAGGTATCAGGTAACAAAGACAGACAGGCAAAGTAACTTTCACTTTCATAATATTTATTTTGTACAAATGGGAACTTCGTTAAACATAACAATTCAAACTATTAGGTCTATACTCAGATTAAAAAACCTGGATATTTTTTGTATACAAAGCAATTACAAAACCCAAGGAATATTGGTGGAAAATATTATATATATAACGAAATTGGTACCATCAAAGCATAGCACAAGCTTGAAACAATTTTTGGTGTTGAAAGTTTTCATTCATCATTTAATTGCTCGCTCGTTGCTTTATGTATTTATATTTTAAAATTTCTTGCTACAATACAACATTATGTATGTGAGATTATATGTTTGTGAAGTTTGTGTTTTTTATTTTAGTAATAACTGCTAACCTTGTTGCTATCTGTTATTGTTACTGATTAGTTTTTGATAAGTTTTCATTCATAAATGTCTTTGTTGTCATGATGGAAACTTTTATAGAAGTGTGTATAAACCGATGAATTCATGTGACATACCATATTGTGATGGCCAGCAACCCAAGTGACGAAGCTCCCAATACTAACAAATAAATAAATAAATACTTCTTCTAATACCTTGTACATGACTTCCGAGCTCAGCCCTTTTTCTCGTTCCCTCTTGTTTTGAATAGCGAGCCACACATCTTTGAGCTCCCCGGTGAGGTCGCGGTCCTTCAGGATGACTGGAGCCCGAGCAAGCACCAGACCAGGGTTCATGGCCTCTATGAAGTCACAGAGGAGGCTGACTAAAGCCTCTCTATCCTGGAATGGACATTATAAGAGATAAAGGAATTATTTTCTGCTATGACTGTCCCACTACTGGACAATGTCTCTTTTCTCCTTCCACTTCCTGTGATTTAACACAGGAATATAAGGATGGTTGGGTGGACAATTTTTTTTCAAGATTGCCGCAATCTGACATTCCTACTCATCATAACTATAGGACTAGGTACAGTATGTATATGTATTCTATCTAGGACAAGTGGTAAACATTCCTGAATTAGGGACCATCCATAAAGTATGTCACACGTTAAGGGGGAGGGAGGGGGTCAATGAAGTGTGAAATTATGTGACAAGGGGTGGGAGGGGTCCTATGTTTGGTGATGTCACATTTCAAATTCTAATAGGTATATCTAAGTGTTAAAATGCCAAAGACATCCTCCATTTTGTTACAAAATCAAAAGTGCCAGCCAAAAAACTGGGGTATTCCGATAGAACTCGTCAGCCTTAGCATTTGTTAATATGGCACCAAAGCTGTAGTACCACTAATAGTGGTGCTATAAGCTTCATCGCCATAATAAGAAATGATGATGGGATGTCCCATTTCTTCAACATATGTAAATCATAAGACTTTCTTGACAGACTGTTTATCTACTATCTTTAAGACCTATTTATTTTACATTTCATATATTAATATATTTTTCGATCAAATGAATTAACCAAAACAATGAGGTATCATAATATTTTAGATTAAATGCATAACAAACCGTAAATAAAATGTTCTGTTATGGTAGAATCCATTTATGCTTGGGGGTTGTAATAAAATAAGAATAGTTTTTATATGTATATATTATTATTAAGCAATGTTATCAAAATCATCTGGCATAACAATGATCCAATCCCAAAGCTGGAGGGCAGTTCTAGCAATATACATAATACATACATACTTACCCCCTTATTCATAATGGTCTGCTAACTTAAAACAGCTGCTAAGCAGTGTTATTTCTCAGTCTGACTTATGTCAATAGAAGAAGACAGAGTGAGGATTAGCAATGCTCTAAGTTAGCAGACTATTATGAATAAGGGGGTATGTATCTACTCGATATATATGGCAAGACCTGTCAAAATATCGATTGATAAAAAAGCGTAGTCTCAAAATCTGTAATTCGATATTTATCGAGGGTTTTTCTGTGATGAGTTGCTCGATAAGTCGCACGAGAATGCAGATTTGGCGGTACTCGACATTTATCACATGATATTTTTATCCCGTGATACTGAATATCACTCGATAAAATATCACGTGATACGCAGAATTAACCCCCTTGTGGGGCTATATGTTGTAAATGTCGAGCATAGTTCATAAACCATAATGTGAGAACCAGCACCCAGTAGTTCTTTTACCTATGACGCACGTACAGGATGGCTTGTCTTCCCGATAACAGTCAAAAATAATGAAACTTATTTCATGCATGAATAATTAATAAAAGAAAAAAAATATTAGAATGGAAAGAAAATAATTTCAGAACTGCTGTTTTAATTTAATAATTTCTAGATGTAAAATTGTAAAATATGTGACGTCACAATAGGGAGGGGGCCTCACAAATGTGATCAACTGTGACAAGGACGGAGAGGGGAAAAAATCACACAATTAGTGTGAAGTACTTTATGGATGACCCCTTATCTTATTCAGAAAATTTTAAGAATTCTTTTCTGCTCAACTTAAAACTTCCTTGTATTATTATGGCTCAAAATTAGTGGCTTTCATAACCAAATGCTACAGAGACAATATCAATAAAATTGAGTAGACAAAAATAACAAGTAAATATTTCTTACAGAAGTACAGGTAGCATTCTTCCCATTAAGTTTGAGTATCTCCGGGTTGACCATCACAGCGAAAACAAGCAGGGGAGGCCGCTTGCTGTTGGGCCCGCAGCCTTGCTGGACCTGAAGGCATATTCAAACAAGAATGGTCATGCATTTTATTAGAGCATGCTTTATTTTTAAAAGTTCAACCAAGAGTATACCTTGGACTACAGATATGGTTTCAAGCTATTTTATTAAACCAGCAAAACAGTGCTGCGTTGAGCTATTAATGACTAATTATTATTTAAAGTCTGTCGTTGTTTAGATTTGTAGTGATTAGATTACTTCTCTCTTCATAGTAAGAAAATATCAAAATAGATTTGTATCTACATACAGCTAACAATGAGATGCCCACCTGCATTCCTCCATACAGAGGTATGGGATCCGACGACTGTTTTGGATTCGCGATTTTCTGCCATCCCAGTACGTTTATGAATAGTTTCTCTGCGGTATCCTTTATTGTATCCTGAATACACATGTGAGGCTGAGGTGGGTTCTTGAACTGTCTGAATGCCCGAGATCCGCGCCCATACTGCATCGGTATAGGTCTGTCCGGAGAGCTCTGATTCTCCATGACAATACCTCTGCGCAACACTACAGTTATTATTACGGTAAACACTCAAAACATCCAAAGAGAAAACCAATAACCCATTAGGACATAGTACAACCGACTGCGAGTGTAATGAACTTTGGCTGCTATTTCTATTTTCGATTGATTAACTCCGCTGCAGGCTATCTCTCTGTACAGGATCTAAATGCGTTTGGTTTTATTTATTTGATTTCACGTTTAAAAGTTTTATTTGAAGGCTAAAATAATGAATGAAAAAAGCAAGCAAAGTAATGTATGTACCGAAAAGAGAAGGGAGAATACTCTATCTATGGTGGAAGGGAAGGAAAGGAAGGGACAGATACGCTGTGTCGCATAGAGAAATAAGTAGGTAGAGGTAGCCATTTCCGGTCTTATATCTATGTATCACCATAGTTGTCATGTATCTTTGTCTATCCCTCAGAGCCAAGCTATGAGTAAAAGAGATAGCTGGTGTACGTATAGCTATACTGCACTGTCAGTGTCAATCGTGTCAGCTTGGCACTGACTAGTAAGTTCAAAGTTGTGGTAAGACTGATGAAATTTATTGAAATTCTAAGAAATTACTGCGTTTTACCTAAAACTTTGTTGAAAAAGTGAAAATATGTCGTATTCTGCTGTGTTCTGTCCTTCAAGAAGCACAAAAGGTGGAGTAAAAGTCCCGGATTTGTTATTACATGCGTAAGTTTTTCGCTCAGTATAAATTCTAAAGTAATGATATTTATTAGTAGAAATCTGTAGTAACAACATTTTAACAATCTAGTTCATGTGTTCCTATGAGTCTAGGATACAAATAATGTCCAAAACATCCGCTCCAGCAGCTCGTTGAGTGCAGGCGTGTATCGTTCAATTTTGCTGTGCGTGATCCTATTGGTTGATTCATATTTCGCTCTATCTTGTGGACTCTAGACGGCTTGGCACCTCCCAGTGGGCGGCTAAGAGAAGGACACACTGCTGCACGTGAGTGACGTTAGATGATCTATTGGTCGAAGATTACCCCTCCACATACCGAGGCCCGATCCTAGGACTGGCTGCGCACGAGCCGACAGTCGTAACCACCGCGCCACTGCGCAAGTTGACTGCCGCACGAAGTTCGCGCCCGCTCACTGCACCAGCCGAGGTACGCCACACGCGCTTATCCTAGCTGAGTCATAGAGCAATCATCTACAACACCTCACAAATTGCTGATAGCAAGCGACTTCTCAACTGGCTCTATAGTAAACAACGACGATATCTTTAGTATTCTGCTGTTTGCTGAACTGCTTTCCTGCTGACAAACTGAAGGTTATTTTGCACTCCAACAATGCTGCGTACTCCATCCAAACATGGTAGCGAAGAGACCTTGCAGCCTGGCCCTGCAGAAATCGTCCAAGAATATGAAACCGCTAAAGTTTCCCGTCGTCGGGTCAAAGTAAAGCGTAACAATGAAGAAGACATAAACGCCAACATAACTTTTCGGCTGAACTCTTTCGAACATGATATTACTGAACACATGACTAACCTCTTTACTGCTTTCCAAGAAAAACAGGATGAGAAACTCACTGCACAATCTATTTAGAATATAAGTACCTTAAAAACTATGTTAAGCTATGTAGCACTGCTTCCTTTTATATCAAGTGGTGCTAAAATAATCTGTATTAATTTAACCTTTCAGCAAACAGCCCTACCTATAAACAAACACACAAAACATGCACTAACACATACAACAACTATTACAATAAAAAAACCCACACAGGACAGAACCGAAAGTAAAATAAGCACATTCCAATTTATATATACGAACAATAATTCAATCCCCACAAGTCAAATACTTTTGCTCCAATCTGCAATATCATGCTATGACATTACATTTAAAAAACCATTACCGAAGCACTGTATGCAAATGCGCAGTGCCTTCAAAATTCTTATCATTTATATTAATGATTAGGACTATAGAGACAATTCACGAAAGCATAGATGATTTCGCAGTGTCGGAAGCTCTTACTTGTAAACCGGAAAATTGTTTGTCACTTGTAGGAAACCCGAGAAATAACCTTGTCATTGTAACTGAAAATATAAGGAGTATTTCTAAAAATTGAGACGAATTTAATATACTCATAAAAGAATGAACATGCATCCAGATATGATAGTTTTGACCGAATGTTGGCTCTCAAAATTTTACAATATACCTAATATAGATGGATACGATTCTATCTCTACAAAATCCAATAATGGACAAAACGATGGTGTGGAATGGGTGTGGCATGAAAACTAGCCTACAATCTAACTCTTACGAACCACCTTTTATGAATGCAAACTGCATTATTTCTATAATCAACAACAATATAGCAATAGTTTCAATATATCGTTCTCGAAATCTGGAAGATTTTATCACTTCATTAGATAGGGTTCTAAATAGTCTTGCTAAGTATAAAAATATCATCGTAATCGGCGACATGAATATTAACATTGGAGCTGAAGAAACAAAGACATCAGACTATATGAATGTTCTAGCCTACCATGGATTATTACCATCACATAGCTTACCTACACGAAATGACAACTGCTTGGACCACATTTTTATAAAAACAAAACTAAATGCAAAAACCCTAGTCATCCAAAACAGCATAACGGATCACCAACCAGTACTACTCGCGCTTAAAACAAAAGTTGTTATTCATTCAAAAACGAAATCGATTACTAAAGTAGATTACGAAGCAATCAAGAAAGAGATAACTTCTACCAGTTTCTCAAAAGTAATGAGCCAAACTGAATGCAACCAAGCCACGGACCTGTTTCTCGACACAATGATGAATATAATAAAAATCCACTCGAATCAAATTCAATTGTCCCGACACAAAACTTCATTGAAACCATGGATCACCCCGGGCCTTATACGGTGTATAAGACACCGAGACAATCTTCACATTCAGTCACGTGAATTACCTAAAAATGAAACTCTTAAATCTATTTATAAACGATATCGCAATTTTTGTAATACTCTACTTAGAAATCTTAAAACACAATACGAAAAATCACAACTAGAACAAGCCGGGACAGATATAAAAAAGACATGGCAAGCCATAAATAATATTTCAAACTTTAAGGCAAAAAATCACTTGCACAAGACCTTCTCGAGGAAAAGATCCATCGGTAGCTGTATCGAATGCTAATCATTTTTTTGCCAATGTAGGGAAAACTTTAGCGGAAAAAATCACCACAACTCATTCAAAAAGTCCTCCTGAGGAGGATTCTCCCGATAAAATACCACAAAACTCGTTTGCCCTCTTTGACATAGACCTACCTGAAGTCTATAGTTTGATAATGTCCCTTAAAAACAATTGCTCTATAAGCTGGGATAACATATCTTCGCGGATTATAAAAGATAACGTTGATCAGCTGGTAGAGCCCATAGCACATATTTGTAAATTAAGTTTTTCTACATCAGTCTTCACGAAGGCATTCAAAAAATCAATAACATTACCCGTATTCAAAGCTGGAGACTAAAACGAAATAACTAATTATAGGCCTATATCCATTTTGCCTGCACTCTCAAAGATTTTAGAAAAAGCACTCAATACGCGTCTTGTTAAATATTTAGAAAGTAAAAACCTTCTTTCAAACAATCAATTCGGATTTCGGAAAATACAATCAACCGCAGACGCCGTATCGGACCTTAACAACTACATTGTCAAATGCCTTGATAAAGGCATTAAATGCATCGCCATTTTTCTCGATTTGGCAAAGGCATGCGATACGGTGTCCATTATATTGCTTCTGTCTAAACTAGAAATGCTGGGAATACGTGGTTCCCAACTCGATCTCTTTCGCAGCTATCTGAGTGAAAGGACACAACTTATGAAAATCGGTGAGCACAAAAACTCTGAATTACCCGTAACATTTGGAATACCCCAAGGGTCTATTCTGGGCCCGACTCTCTTTTTGGCTTACATTTGCGAGCAAAGGCTGGAAAACGGCAAGCTACTGGCCTTTGCTGATGATACAGTTTTGGTATTCCAGGGAGAGAGTTGGGAAGAGACGTTTCGATACGCGCAAATCGGTTTTGACCAAGTATCTAAAAGACTCTACCAAAACATACTCACCCTAAATGTGACGAGTGTGAAATGTGATGAGTGTGAAAACGAAATATCTTACATTTTCGTTGCGGGAACCAGGTCTCCCTGACAGTCAAAGATATGTGTTAAAATCTCATACTCCTCAATGCCTTGATATCAGTCAATATGATTGCGATTGCCTTACCTTAGAATCATGGAAGACTGTTAAATACTTGGGTGTCACAATTGACGTCAATATGACATATGCAACCCATATCCGTCTTCTAAAAAATAGAGTAAGGAAATTAATAGCTATATTTAAAAATATTAGGCATGAGCCAGTAAAATTCAACTTAAAATCACTTATACGGATCTTTGTGAATCTCTTATAATATATTGTATTAATTCATGGGGCGGGGCCGCTACTACCCACATGCTACCGTTAGAGAGAGCGCAAAGAGCAGTGCTCAAAGTCGCGTACTCTCTTCCCTTCAGGTACCCCACCACCCAATTATATATTGATTGTAAAGTTCTCTCTGTGCGAAAACTTTTTATACAAAATATAATCACAAAACAACACAAAGTAGCATGTGACTACCAATGATTAAACAAAAGAAGAGCAAAGAAAATCTATCAATCGATTCAATGTAAAACTGCCTTTGCAAATAAACATTCATACTTCCTTGGCCCATACTTGTACAACAAAATTAATGAGCTTTATCCATACATAAAACGTCTGTCTCAGAGTGTAAGACAAGGATAAAAGAATTTTTAGGTCAAAAAAACTACAGTGAAACGGAAGCTCTTCTTAAAGTTCTCTCATAACCATAACACACAATCTCACTACACTACACAAACAGCTACACTATACATACCTACGCATCTATAGCATTTACATTAAACACTCTACATTCACCGCTGTCTCTCTGCTGCCCAGACTCTCTTGAGACTGGTGACCTCAGGAGACTGAACGTACACCTACACACATACACTTTCACAACCAAACATACTCACATAATAGGTTTTTTTTCTGCTGATTTTTAGGTATTTAAAAACTTTTAAACATAGGTGTATCAATAACATAAGATAAGTTAACAATAGGTAATAACACTAATAACTTTTAGATAAGTCGAAGCTGGAATCCCTTGCATCTAGATACAAGATTTTCTTAGTTAGAGCGAAGATTCGAACATACTTTTATAACAGGATCATTAGTCTGTAAATAACATAGATATGTACATAACGATCGAAAGTAAGTTTATAATTGGTGTCCTATTTTTCGGAAAATAAATACTTTTGTTTGTTTTTTTGTTTTGTTAAAACCATGAATAATTAGCCGAGATAAATTTAGCATCTGTGCTAGTGATACGCTTACCAATCAAATTTAGTTTTCGGGTTATACCGCATTCGACCCACTAGTTTCGGCCAAAACTGATCCGAATCAGGAATATAAAATTGATTGCTGATTTCATTCCTGATTCGTTCCATTTTACGATTTTGTACAGAAAAGTACTGTCTTTCACACTCTTCTCAAGCATGTAGTATTGATTTATCATTATTGTTTCCGTAGGATTTATTTAACTGGTTTATATAACTCAAAGTACGAGGAAAAAAGAAATACCCAAGATAATAACTTTAATAACTTGGAATTATTTTCATGCGGTTTTTTCCGGAAGATTTCGTTCCAAAAGTTAGATAATTTGATTTAAGTTAAAATATAAATTTTTCGTAGGTATTTACTTTGTTTATATTTTTCTTTTATTAAGGCACAAACGATACAATATCCTTAAAATTAACAGTATATATATATCTATGTATACATCAATCAAAATGCCAATGCCACTAATATAAACATTATATTTACAAAAAACAACAACGTTAAATCAACCATGCGGGCAAAACCGCGAGTATTTAGCTATATAATAATATATTGTAAGGTGTAATCTTATTTATTGCCCCTATTTTTTATAAATTTTGCAAAATTATATTCTTAGTCTTATAAAATGACATCGACACCGATGTAAAATTTTGAGCAAAAACAACATTAAACAATTACAAATTTACGCAAAATAAGTCCTTATAGCTAATCCATTAGACTCCCTGAATGAAGGATGTTTCACACCCGTGACTATACGTTCAAAGTGTCAATTAGCGCTGTAGACTATACACGCAGGAATTGGAAGGATGAGCAAAAAATTAAGGTTTTATAGCGGAACTTGCCCAAAATCACCAAGAAACTAAGACAACGGAAAGCGGACACTAACCCTTTTGATTTTTGCATCGCGTGAGTGGAGCAAAAAAATTGCCAAAAAACATGTTTTTTGTGGAGCCCCCATTAATTTTAATATTTATTTTGATAGTATGTTATTATAGCGGCAAATGAAATACATACTGAAAAATGCAAGTGTCTACCTTTTACGAATCATGAGATACAATAAAGCCCGTTAGATAGACAGACAGATAGACAGACAGCGGAGGGCTAGTACTAGGGTCCCGTTGGTACCTTTTGTTTACTGAACCCTAAAAAGTGCGTAGCTTTTCTATAAAATGTGTATAGTTTTTCGAAACTCGTTTTCGATTGGTAGAATCATCTACATTGAATTAGTGTGGCATACTCGGTTCGCGATTCCGATACGCTAATGGCCAAAATCAGCATTAGCATCAGGTTATGTGTCAAAAAACGGCATCAGCAACAACCCTGGTTGAAAGTACTATAACGTGCCTGTTAAATATGGGACGAATCAGGAATGAAATCGGCATTCAAGTGTATTTTCCTGATTCGGACCAGATTGGGCCGAAGCCAGTTTGGCTCGGCAGCAAAGTCACTTCCCTAGTCATGCACACAATTACAAATCTGCAACTGCACACTAATAAAAACGGACATGCGTAAAACTGAAAGGCGGAGTCCATAAAATTCTTGGTCCTAGCTGTGTCGTCAGTTCCAATTCAATGATGCCATCGTTGCCGAGAAATTTTCTTCAACAAAAAATGATTTCCACTAATTTCCAGGCGGTTGCTATACAGCTATTGTACACTATTGTATCTAGCACACTTGCTAGCACAGATGAAACGTTATCCAGTGTTTTTCAATCTATGGGTCACAATCCCTAAGGGCTTCGCCGGCAAAGTAGAAAAACAGAAAAATGATCAGGTTAATACACAGATTACCCCAATAACAAAAAAGTCAGGTCAGGTAGGTACTATTTTTGAAATGGTAGGTAATAAGTACGAGTAGGTAAATTATTTATCGGACTGGTATTGCTATAGACCAGTTCGACTACCTGTAGATTTTTACAACAGTCTGCAGTTAGCTCAACTGTTTCAAAAGTAAATACTAGTTCTAATTTCTAATCTATAATCTAAGTTCTAGTTTTAAATAATCGCTTGTAATTTTCTTTGCTAATTTTTTTCTAATGGCACTTTTTCTCTTTTTGGTTTTATTGTCTACCATTGAAAAAATATATGAATGAAGTGGTGAATAACATTATAGGTAACCTCAGAGCTTCCTTTTCCAGCTCTGGATGTTTTTTATTTTATCCAAAACACGTCAGCACTTTGCGAAAGAAATTCCAATTTATGCATGCTTATTATGTAGCTATGCTTCATTTATGTAGCGAAATCTATTAGATTTTTTTGCGTACCTATTTAAGATGAGATGACAGTTCTATTGACTAATCCAAGAAAGAATACCATACTGTTGTGTATCCGTGTATCCGGAACGAAGCAGAAAGATTTGGTATTCGTTATAAACACAATATTGATTTGTTTTTGGTGTAGTAAATAATATTTTAGCTACTCCGAAGGTCTATTGAGGTCTATTGTCAAAAAAAAACTCAGCTCTCGGAGGAAGCCCGTAAGATCTTAAAATTGGTTGAATTAGGAATTAAGCGTAGATGCGAAGTTAATTGAGTATAGGTACTTTCGAGAGTGGCATAATCAATTAATCATGTTGATTAAACCCTCTATATTTTTTATTAAAGATTAAAAAAGTGCTTTATTTACTTTAGACCGTTGACGAAGGATTTTGGCGTACCCTAGCTTTAGACCCTTTCCGAGCTAGTTATTTAAAAAAAGAGCGAGCTGGTCCAAGACCGTGAAAGGCGTTTTACAAGTAGCGGCACGTAAGTCTAGCGCTGAGCGATACGCGGAGGGGATGGGTAATGTACCGCTGCGCGCTGACCCCGCCCATGTACATTATTTTTTACTTCTGCGCAATAACGGTCAGCGCTAAAGTTATGTGTACTACTTGTACCGCTACTCGTACCCTGGCGCTTAATGTTGCCGAGAAAATGATAATCTACCAAACTATAAACACTTTTCTACCATTGTTACTGTTATAATGGCCGACTGACACTAACATTATCATGGTTTTGACCCCAACCAAATCCCATTCCAGAAAAATTGCCCCTTGAAATAGCCAATCACAATCAATAGAAAACCACTTCATCATCCCGTCAGCCAATAGTCGATCGATTTGTTGGGTGACATTGGTGTTTTTTGATGTTTTCTTTTCTTTCTATTTTGTTTGTTTACATATGTACTTTTTGTATTAATCTTATAAAGCGTATATCGAGGATTTATCAGTCTACGGTAAGAAGGTAGATTTTATTTATCAAAGAAGATCACCAAATTATACATTACAAAATGGTCACCTGTGCTGTAACGACTTGTAAAAACACGTCTGGCAAGATATCAAAGAACAAGGATGGGATTACGTTTCACAGGTACTTGTACTCATCCTTCAATCTCCTCGCATAATATATTTTCTTCTATTACTTTCAAGGAATAATCTGATACCTACCATTTGTGTTTTGTAGGTTTCCTCGTGACAAGGAAAGACGTAAACGCTGGGAGGTAGCAGTAAACCGAGAGCTTGATTGGACTTCAACATCCTCCAGTACAGTTTGCTCTCAGCATTTTGTAGCCAATGATTTCTACTTGACTGAAAGTGGACTGAGGCGCCTATCGGGGGATGCTATTCCTTCTATTAATATATCAGTAAGTATTTATTTTTAAAAAAGTTTTTATAGTTTGGTTTTCTATAACTACAGAATGTCTTTGCCCTGCTGGGCGACACTACATACTTAATTAAAATAATAGAGATAATTCGGAAAGTGATTATAAGGCAATGGCACCATTTGTTTCATACCCTAATTTTAAAAACTTTCAGCCATTTGAAGATCTAGAGCCGACTATAGTGGTTAATTCACTACGTCTTATTGTAGACGTAAAGCCTGAAGACTCTGAAGAAGTTATCGATCTGAAGTACAAAGTACGCAGATTAGAAGTGATCTCAGAGAACAGAAAAAAACGGCTACACTTAATGAGGCAATCCAAACAGCGGCTGAAGAAGAAATTGGAAGATTTAAACTGTATGGTCAAACATTTAGTGCAGAATAAGAAGAGTAGAAGTAGCCTGGGAAATAGATGAAGGTAAAATTTAAACAGTATTATGTGCCCAAATGAATAACTATCCAGTAAAAGTACCTACATATATTTACTTTACGTCTTGACATGTTAATATTGTAAGCCTATCCCAAATATTTAAGTGATATCAGTCTCGCTGGGAGTCAGCCATGTACATGAAAATAGACAGTTAAATGGTGGTAATAATCCCAAATATTGCCACAACGTAGCATGACTGTTGGTGCTTGATATGTATACTGGTACAATACCTACAAATTACACTATATACTTAAGTTTTCTATGTATATTCCAAATTAAGTGGAAATGGAAAAAACTAATAATTTTCAATAATAAGTGTTTTTTAGTATCAATTTATTAAAAAAAAAGTTAAATAAATAAATAATGTTGGACAATTCACACATCATTATCTAGTCCCAAGCTATAAGCAGAGCTTGTGTTATGGGTACTACACTTGCGAGCTATAAACTGGAATCACTTCATCGCTGGTTTCTGCAGACCATATTTTACAGTTTCCATGGAATAAACTGCAGATTGGTGTATAACAATTAAAATAAATTTTGTTAGCTTTCAAATGGTATAAAAATTAATTTTCCTACCTTCATTTAGTGAATTATTACAATAGGTCGAAGTTGTGGATGTTTAAATTAATAAGAAGTAATATGAAAATATCAAATTTTTATTTAAAATCTTTGTTATTTCCCGCTTAATATTTTGTATTGCCCCCCCTGGCCCTAATGACTGCTTGTAAACGGTTTTTCATTGACCTAATGAGTTTCCTGATGGAATCCTGTGGAATTTCCTGCCACTCTTCGATAAGAGCAGTTTTTAGGTGTTCTATTGACGCCGGAGCTGGAGATCTTCCTCGTACCCGCCTTTTCAGCTCGTCCCACAGGTGTTCGATAGGGTTCATGTCAGGGCTGACGGCTGGCCAGTCTATTGTGGGAATCCCGACTTCTTCCAGGTACTGTCTAGTCGTACGAGCGGTGTGGCAGCGGGCATTGTCGTGCATTAGGAAATTTTCGCCAATAAACCCGGCGTAACGACATTCTGCTGGTACATGGCCCAGCAGAATGTCGTTGATATACCTTTCTGCGGTTAGTCCTCCTCCCCGACCTCCACCGGGTACGAATACCAGCTCCGTTTTAGCTTCAATTGAAATCCCCGCCCACATCATACAAGACCCACCCCCATATGCCACTGTTTCCGCTATACAGCATTGTGCGTATCGCTCTCCCGGTCTCCTGTAGACTCTCCGTCGACGGTCGCTGCCATGCAGGCACATCCTAGTCTCGTCCGCGAACAAAACTCGGCTCCATTGCTGTATATCCCAATCTAAGTGATCACGAGCAAACTGCCCGACTTCAGTTTGCTTGTCGTAGACAATTTGGGTCCCGTTGCTGGCCTTTTTGGGGTCAAGTTAGCTTCTTTGAGTCTTCGCCTCACTGTCCACTCGCTGACAGTTCTCCCTCGAACTTCTCCGAGCTCCCGCTGGACGTCAACGCCGGTTAGATGTCGATTTCGGAGAGAAGTGCCGACAATAAATCGGTCATCTCTCGCCGAAGTGCATCGCTGTCGTCCAGATTCTGGTCTTCGGACTAAGTTTCCAGTCTCTCTAAAACTCTTGTATACTTTGGAGACACAGGACTGGCTCAGATGAAGCTGTCGAGCGATAGTACGCTGAGAGAACCCTTGCTGGATTAGGGTGACGATTTGAGCGGCTTCTATTGGTGTGGTTTCCATTTTCTTGTAATTCCAGTATTTTGAGTGACGTGATATATTGGACTGATGACAAAATTGCATAAATTCCCAGTTTTTATAGGGATTCAGGAGTCTGAAAAAATTGATGTTTCGTTCCAAAAATTTATGTCTTTTGATTTCACGTTCCATGTCATATGATGAACATTTTTTTCGCTATGATATCGAAAGAGTTTGAAAGCTAATAAAATTATCTTTAAAATAATATACCACAACCTACAGTTTATTGCATGGAAACTGTAAAATATGGTCTGCAAAAACCAGCGATGAAGTGATTCCAGTTTATAGCTCGCAAGTGTAGATGACTGATATACTTAATATAATACAATACATAGATAGATATTTTTTATTATACATAGAAAACATCCAGAACACCCTGAACAAATATTTGCAGATCGTACAAACATTTGTCCCGAGGCGAGAATCGAACCCGCAACCTCCTGCGTCGCAGGCGGACCTTCGCCCGCCGCGCCACAGAGTTGTACCTTTTGTAACCATAATCATTACTTTTTTGTAACTTTACTATAGTAAAGAAGGTATTAAGTACTCGTTGTATCTATCTAAATTCAAAATGTACTCGCATTTCTTTTAATTAAAGTCTCCACAAAAATACATACTTTAACAATAATATGTTAGTTCACAGCCGCGCGTTGACAATACGATATACACATATATGTATGTACCTACATACCTACGGAGCTTCAAGAAGCTCGCGTCGTCGTTAAATTACCTAACTAATAACTCGAGTACCACCTCAACTGGCCACAACAGTTCGATGATAACTTATCGCGCTATTAGAAACCATACCTCGATAAACTATAAACCTCGAAAGCCGACCGAGAGGTGGGGGTGCCGCCTCGGCAGTACCAACGCCTCCAGTGAACGGGCTGCATGTCTCTCGACCGAACATTGTTACCTACCAATCGCGATTTCTTTTTTCCTACCAGTACTATGAGCAGCGATCGCGTTATGTTTTACAAACATTGAAGTGCATGTACATACTTACAGAGTGCGAAAATGTGACTGTTAGTTAGAAAATGGGCAACGTAAAGTGACGTAAAAATGAAAATGCGAGTGAGGATCACTTTTGTGTGTTTGTGCTTGTTTTTGTTGGTGCGTGTGGGTTTATGTGATGATGAGGAGGTTGGGGAAAGGAAGGATGGCAAGGCTGCTCATCTGCCAGGTATGTGACTTCGTAATCAGTTTAATTAATTAATACCTAAGTTACGTTAAGTACCTAGTACATTACTTATTACTGTTGTTTGCCATTTGTCTAGCTTTGGTGTTGACATTTTGACTCATTATAAATTGTATTAGATGACGCATGGCTTTGTTTACATCTTTTTATTTATGGTTGATTTGTTTTTTGTGAAAGCTTAGGATGCTATTGCCTAATATGCCTCAGTCTAACTAAAGGCAGAAGTTTTACGATCCCAAGTGGTAATCTGTTTCGAAATTCCCTAAACCGCAGTGGGGGATTAAGGGGGCCTGTGTTGGGGCCTGAAGTGCAGTCCAAAGTCAATTAGATAAATGATACATAGATACACTAAATATGACGCTTACGAGATGGAGAAGATACCTTTTTAAAAAATATTATCTATGGATCTAGAAAATGTTCAGAAGAATAGAAGATCCTTTTGGATCTACAGCTACATTTTTACCATGATGGTAAAAACTCAAATTTCACAATATCCAGTCATGTCCAAGTACTACGTATAGCGGTCGTTAATATTCAATTTCACCGCCGCTTTCTTATCACGGAAAATCGAAAAGAAATCGATATAGCTATTCCGATGCATTGCTTTATCGTAATGACCATATTGTTGTTAAACAACATCGTTTGGACGAAATCAAAGGGAAAGGATAGTAAAAGTTAAATTCTATGGGCTCCTGTTTCAGGTTACTTACATATGCAGATTATGTTTGCGGAGAGATGGTTTCACAAAATAATTTTAAATATTACTCAAAGTAGTTAATACATGAGTGATAGAGAAGCATTTATTGACGGACAACGGACAACACTTATAGATCATCACAGAAACAGACGAGAATAAGGTGATGGATGTATAATACAGTTTCATCGATAGCCATTGAGCATAATGTAGAGTCGGTCTTATTAGGGCTTTCAGGTTCCAAAACAAAACGAACGTGCCCACAGGTATACTAATATTATTATAAGTATATGTGCCCAAAGTAAATACGTCTCTATTCACCGCATACTGTTCAGATAGGTACCATACAAATGTTAGGATGATTATTTGCTGTGTAAGAACCTTGTTGGTCAAATACTTAACCTATGCACGTTTGGTGACAGTGTCGCAGCCCGACCTACGCTTGTGAACGTAATACTCATCTACGTAATGTACTACTAGTAGGTACCCAAAGTAGGACAAGAAATAGGTACCGAAGTTTGGAGATTTGTCATCGCTCATTTACATTTCCTACACGCGAGTTTAAAAATGTAAATGGAGAGATGCGATAGTTCTACGAGGCACATTCGACGACGGTCCCCCAATATAAGGCATAGGTGTAAAGATTACCTGTAGTTATACCTATTGGTAACCATACGCTACAAAGGGAAACATGGCAATCCTCCTTGGCGGCAGAATAAGGTCAGGACAGTAGTACTTCTTCAGCCAAACCCCATCACGAGAACGTACGTTTTCTGAACTGAGTTCAGAACTAGGTCTGAGCCTGAGCATAGGTAGTACCTATAGCTCTGCCTTAACTCAACATAAGCTATACCTTGGATAAGGTCCTTAGCCTTAGCCTAGCTAGCCCTAAGCAAATTCCACAGCAAATTCATCAGCACTAAGATCCAAGAAGCGTGTTTAGTTACGCATGACTCCTTCGTAAATGAATAGTTACATTCAAATGGGATTGAAGGTAATTAAATGATGCAATTATAGTTCATCGGGTCAAAGCCTTACCTTGCCAGGTTGGAATTATATCGTCTGACACATGATGGGTGAATGAGAACCGGATGATGTTGTCTTACTATGAAATGAGGCAGGATTAGGGTAAGTTCACGCGATCAACATATCAGGTAAAATATATACGATAGAAGATACATGTAGGCTAAGAAAGCTCAATGCAATTACTAAAGTAATAAATCACATAAACCCATCCCATCTTCTAAGCATTCGGGAAGGATCCATTTTATGTTCTACATCGGTCTAATCTAATCGTCAAAATTTTAATATGTATCTAGCTGGTATATTCATTTCAGACCATACATACATATATTCCTCTGTTCTCAACTTCAGACTTGTAAGATTCCTAAAGACCTCCAAGGTCTGATTTCATTACAGGCAGAATCAATTTTTTTTTATCTTATTTGTAAGTCACGATCCACCTATCTACCGTTTGTCTCAATCATACCTTTAAATATCATCATCAGCCCATACACGTCCACTGCTGGGCATAGGCCTCCCCCGTACGACGCCACAAATAGCGGTCCTGAGCCGCCTCCATCCAACAACTCCCTGCGACCACTACGATGTCGTCGGTCCATTGAGTGGATGGTCTCCCATGTAGGGGGAGATTTGCCATAATCACCACGCTTGGCAGGCGGATTGGTGATCGCAGTGTTGGTGTTTAAAAATACTCAGAAGGAAGCTGCTGCCCTTCCTCCTCTGGTAGGTTCCCTTAGTCGGCTCTTACGACATCCACGGGTTGAGTTGGAGGGGTCGATATTCCTGTACCTTTAAATATAACCTAGATTAATTATTATTTAATTAATTACACGTTATTAATTAGTATGTAAATCGATAATATCAAAATCGAATGATTAGTTAAGCTAACGTTTCATTACTTAACAACTTGCCCAATCAAGGCAAATCGATTCGAATCTAAAATCGATTTATCGAATTATGTAAGTAACGCCAGTTTGCGAATTCATACAACTTACATCCTCATCGAACCTATTGCAAATAAGATAGGTACTATGTACTGAGGTTTTAATCCAAAATATCATCAACTATAATAGTAGAGTCAATCATTGGATGAAAATTAACTTCTATGGGACTTGAACCTGCAACACTCTAATTAGAATTATTTTTTACCGACTTCAAAAAAGGAAGGAGGTTCTCAATGCGACTGTATGATTTTTTTTTGTACATATGTTACGCGATATTTCTTATTATTAAACTTTTTAGAAATCACTACGGCGTAAGCTCTCACAAGCTTACGCCGTAGAAATATTATATTCTGTGGCTTGCCTACGCACTATAATAAAATAACAAAAACCTTAATCATTGAATGAGTTTGAGGATGAAGATTATTTATAAATGTTTCTTCTTTTTAACCGACTTCAAAAAAGGAGGAGGTTCTCAATTCGACTGTATATTTTTTTTTGTATTTAAGTATGTACATATGTTACGCGATCATTCAGCTAATAAAGAATCAATTTTGATGATTCTATTTCTGTTTTTGTAGATCATACTTCAGAGGTGTTCCCATATAAATTTTATCGAAATGGATTTTGCGCTATTTGAGAAGATAATTTTTATGTATGTTTGTCGATTGTTCCGAACATTTTGATCGCTATTGCATGAAGAATGATCCCGAGGGGATCTCATAAAATTTTTATTCCCGATGGGTATTTCGGAACAAATATTTATTTATCTCGAAAAATTTAAAGGAAATTGAAGCCTGTTTTAGTTTTTTGAAAACAATCATTTTATCTCTATACGGTTACACTGCGTTTTTTTTTGATAAATGTCTAATAGGTGGCGTCGCACTTTTTTGTGGGATAATATAAAAATTCGTTTATGTTTTGTAGGTATTCCAAGTCTTAAACTTTTAACCGACTTCGAAAAAAGGTGCAGGTTCTATGATTGGCTGCATGTATGTTTTTATGTATGTCCGTTGATTTCACCGCCATTTATGGACCGATTTCGATTTCGATTGGATGATTCTTTTACAGTTGTATAGAAGATGATCCCGAGGTGGGATTTTATTCCCGAGGGGTATTTATCCCGCAAAACTTAAACAGTTAATACAAAGGCATTCGAAGAAACGGTGTGTGGCATATGGTAAAGTGTATGGACTGATGATGATGATTAAATAGGTACCTACTCAAGTACCTATGTAATGAAATATTTCTCAATAGATTTATTTTCTACAGTAGACTTTTAGTACACTTTTCCAAATTCTACGTCATTATTTAAAATTATTAAAAGTCAACAGTTTATTCTTACTTTGTTAGACTATCATAGGCCCTATTTTTACCACATTCCCGTACAGTCCCTAATAGATTAATTACCATAAAGTCATCCATCAGTTACAAAACAGTACCACTTAAACTCCTGGTTATCGCTTCTCACCGACGATGGTGAAATAACTCAGACAGGTTATTAATGGAGTAGGCTTAGCATCCTTTCACCTTTACCTAATCGGTACTAACTGCATCATATAATGTATCCATAGTCTATACTGGTATAACGGTGAGAAACTAAAGCTTGTTACCATTTTACGATTAAACGACTGGCCTAATGTCCTGAGGTTTTGACACCAAGCTGCTTGGGTTAGGTTAAATATAGGTACGTACAATAAACCTTCACCGCTTGTTTTATGCAAATTGTGTGTTCGATCCTCATTAATCAGAGAACAACAGAAAAGGAAGTAAAGGAAGAGCAGCAGCATGTCCTTGTGCCAAAAATAAAAGCTTGCGACATGGTAGGTCAACATTCCGCTTGCACTCATCGTTCCGGTCAACAATCGCATTAAAATCAAAAGAAATTTAAATTTTATTACAATAAATTCTGGTAGCTTCCGACACTGCCCTTCCACGTTTCGCTTCCTAAAGTCATGAACATGTCACAACTACGTGGTATTATTCATCTTATTAACGGCGACATTGTGGCTCTATAATCTGAATCCAGATTGCCTTGCTTCGCGGTCAGATAAAAAAAAAAACGTGCGCTCGCGCAACTCCATATGAGCACATTGAGCACTATTGTTATTGACATCGTTTCATCAACCTTTATTGCATGTGGTTTGCGGCTTGGTTTTATAGCGAATCCTAATATCCATAAATAAATAAAAACCTACATAAATGTTTGTTTACTTTTCTGGTCTCAATGAGCTTTGTGCGGGAGATTTTTATTCAGCCTTCGTACCGTAAGTTTAACTTCACACTTCGGTAAAGGTACAGAAAGAACCTTGACATTTTCCCGGGATTCTCTTTGGTTTCAAAACTGACGTGATCAATACGATCATAGCTGTAAACATGATTTCTATTGTCCATCACCAAATCAAACCCATTGAGTTGCGACACGCTTGTAACAATCCAACCGACAAGCCATTGATACGGTACGCAATATGTCGATTGTAAATCGGAAAATCGACCTCCCTTGGCCCCCACGTCTAAAATAGCTCTTGTATTTTCACTAAAGTTGCATTAAGAGTTGCAACACAGTTCTGACAACTCTGTACCATTCATCATCACACTACCTCTCGATTCTCGGGAGATAACTTCAACACGTCTCCTTTGATTCGATTTGACAGTTCATTAGCAGAACTCTTCTTTAACCTCGCCTAAAATACTAAACCTATCCCATGGCCCATCATTACCTAATGCTATTAGTATCATCATCGGCCTCACGCTTTGGCGTCGTCTCAGCAATATCACTCTCTCTAATCTTAATCCTGTTAACACCATCCATATTTTTTTTTGAGTGGACTCTTCGCTTTCTAGTCGTAACGGTGGTGGTCGGTCGGCACCGTCAGGAGTGCTAGAGCAAATACGTAGTATATTTTTAATCGTCATTATACCTTCGTTTGGTCACAATCTCAACTAATAGAAAGTGAAGATGTGGGCGACGCTGTATCACGAAGATCTAGAAAACACCTATTCACTCTTGTCTTGAAGAGACCTAGATTGTAATTGGCCGGAAAAACAGCCGAGCCATCCCAAACATGGCAGAAATACTCCAAACCAATCTGGACTGTGCTTGATAAAGGGATATAAGCTGTCCTGTTGTATTTCTCATGCGTCCACTGCTAAACAACCAAACCAGTTGTCTCTCGTTTAGGTTTGAAAAGTTTTTTCCAACACAAATTAGGTTCGTAGTTAACCCGCTCAATTAAAGGCATAATTAAAGGCACTTTCATAATGCCATACTCAGTAGGTAATCACCGCGCTTGGTAGCTGGGTTGGTGATCGCAGTAGAGCTGTTAGAAATACACAGAATGGCTGACACAAATGCCGCCCTTCCTCTGGTTGATTCCCTCAGTTGACTCTTAAGACATCCACGTGGTGAGTTGGAGGGGTCTATTTTTACGCCGCGACAGCCACGGCCAACGGGCTAAAGCATATTATATTCCTAAAATATTCTAGCTCTTTTCCAGGCAATTTATTCAAGGAGCATAGATCAATAGGTATAGTAATCAAAAGCTTGTAGATTCCAGTCTTGTAAATTCCTGTCCAATGTAATTGTAGAAGTATCTTCCTATGCTGATAACATAATACATTATCTAGGTACATACATATAGACCTACGGACGACACAATGGAAACGGAAATTCCTTCGAACAATACAGGTGCGTGCTGGGAGCGTTTTCACTGGCCTTTGCTGCGCGAGCGATGAATTCCGTGTTATATAAACTACTCCTAACTTCTGCCCCGCGGCTACGCCCGCGTTTTACCCGGATGAAAAGAAGCCTCCATGTTAATCCAGGTCTAGAATCTCGTTCCGGCGTGGAGAGGTAACAAATATCAAAACTGGATAAATACATTACCTATAACATTATATTTGTGTAACTATCGTGTGTAAAATGATATTGTAACACGCTGGTACTTATTACTATAATATGTAGATTATTCTAAGGCACAATAATATAAACCAAATTTTAAGTGTTTCTCTATAAGTGAATATAAATTCTTTTGAGAAATAAATATCTTAAAACACAAAACATCCAAAATTTCGCATTTACAATATTAGTGGGACTGTAACTGCATAGTATTATGCGTAAGTACCTACCTAGTTAGTACATTAATAGTACTTATTGTTAGTGTAAGAGTAGTGAGTATCAGTATAGGAAGGAAGTAGGTACCTACCTACACTACCTACAGTGCCTATTGTGAGAGTAGAAAGTGCTCGCCTTGTTGCTATCGTCTGACTAGCTTTGTGATAGGTTTCCCTTTCCCTTTTAACGCTTTATCTGAGGAAAGAGACAAGTAAGACATTTGAAAACTAACCATCACACACACACATAACGTGTGTGATATTTATGAACACGCAATTAGATAATGTTACTACGAATGCATAAAGTCTAAAGTAATTTTCACACAGTTTTCACGCACTCTATCAATTTCAGCGATAAATCAGCGCATGCAATTGTCTGATACCACTTTTAGCGAATAAATCAAACACTATGTAACTGCAGAGTCTTGACGAATACTAATTTAAAACGTATTGATATCAGTCAAAAAAACTGAATTCTCAACTGTATTGCGACGTACTAAGACCGAAAAAATTTAGAACTACGAGTAGCAATAAACTAGAAGCGTTCCGCTTGCATGCTCCTTCTATGGACAGGCAGTTACGCAAACACAGCACTACACCAGCGACTAATTATGAACTCTATGCTAAACTGAATATGGTTCTAAAGCTTTGTCTAGGAAGTTTGAACAGGCTTAGCAAAACAGTGTGACTGGTTTTAACTAGGGGAGAATGAATATCTGTTTCCAAATCGTTCGTGTCAATGGGTATTTGCAGTGAACGTGCTAAGTGGACCAGATTATAAAGAAACTTCACGGTTATTAATAGGAATAACTATTTTTGGAATCTTTACAATTATGTTTTGGTTCCAAATACTAATATTTTTTAATTACCGTGAAGGATAAACCTAAAATACCTGCGTAAGTGCTGATCATTGAATAACAATAACCATCGGCAGTCTTTATGGCATTATGATTCTAAAATCAGAACTCTAAATACAGAACACTTAAACGTATAGAATCAGTTACACGTTGGCAGAGTCATGGTGTGCGACTCCTTAACGACGTCAAATATGCCCTTACAAAGGATGCTTGTGATGTATGACTCTACAACATGTTACTGCAGCAAAAGAGGGTTTTTCCAATAAAATAAACAAGAAGGTGAAAGCTCTGAGCCGTGTCTCCGTCATTGAAGTAAAGCAACTGTTGCAAGTTTCAATTACAACCAGTGTGGTAACATCCTCTGCGCATGCGCCGGAATAGCGGCCGGTAATTACCAGTGTGGTAACGGTAAAGGAGCCCCAGATGATAGGACATTCACGTGACCGTGAATTTACCGCGTGAAATTTTTGCCTTTCCCTTATGAACTTTTGGAAAGGATTTGCTGAGATGACTGTACTGTTGTAGCAGTGCCAATTAGGTATACAAAATTGTTTTAGAAGACATGCTTGCCATGGATATTCAAAGTGTCCTTTAAAGGCAAGACACTAGGTACGTTAAATAGCTGACTGGATGGCACACGCTCTACAATAAAATTTTCTGAAACTACAAACAGAGTGATTGATTGACACTGATTTACTTATTTGGGAAACATTCGCATACCATCCACTAATGCTCCCAGATGCATCATATTTTGATTGATATTCGACCCACCATGTTCAGACTTGCTACGATTATTGTATTATTTGTAGGTTCCAAAGTGACAGTATAGTTTCGCCCAGCAACAACAAAAACGGACAATACCAAAGTCAAATAACCATTTACACACCCAAGTAAGTATACTATACATACAGCGACAATGTAGCGAGCTGATGAATTCATTTGTATGAATTGTATGAAATCACGTCGAGCGCTGACATTCCAATCCGCCCATCCGTTTCGATTGTCGACGTACTCGTACATACATACAATGTTAACTATGGGCGTAGCATGGAGAATACTATGGGTTCTGAATAAATTGTTGGAAATCGTCTACAATGTACTTACTGAGATCTACGCAAGTTCCATACCAATATTTGTCTGTGTATACACATATTGGGTACTCATGGAAGGAGGTTAAGGAGGTTAGGGGGCAGGTAGGATGGAGTAAGGTTTTCTATAATGCATCCATAATAATACTGATAGGTACTGGTTCGGACCAAAAATCTAACATTTGAGAAAATTTTGATTTTTAGCTTACTTACTTTCCCAAATGCTCCAAAAATACAATTTGATCGAAGTTGGTTTTATCATGGGTTCATTGAAAATAGTTAACGATTTGCGGCAAATCACTTTTCCTTTAGTTTTAGTCCTTGTAGAACGCAGAAAACAATTAAATCCCCAAAAAAATTCTAGCAACAAAAATTAACACTAGCAACCAGCCCGTAATCAGGAAGCACCCCGCCGTACATCGGAAAGCACGTCGTCCTGTGCCTGACCTCTCCCCGGCCTTGTCAGTCTGCTGTCCCATCGGATTATAAATGTGAGGGAATAGAGAGTGCACCTGGGTTTGCGCACATACCTACTTGTGCACCTACATGTCCTGGATACATGGCTAGTGTCCGTTGAAACTGGCCGCACCTTGGCTGATATTCGGCTGGCATGGTATCATACTGATCTGATACTGTTCTCTCAATACTATTAGACTACCTAGATACGTATTCTACTCTTGGATGTGTAGTAGAATGTATATATGTGAGTCTTTAGAAAGTTTCCTGATATGTTTCACTAGCAACTTCTGATTCCGCCTTCTGGAGTTCTCTATCGTTTTCTCTACAATCCTTGGCACATGTTAGGATGCTATCAAGGTTTCTGAAGTTTCTCTGCTCAATAACTCTTCATTAAATCTCTCAGTTCATTGACTGTGAGTAGGTAATTTGAGACGTATGAGAGAGTGAAGTTACTCATGCGTCGCGTCGACTCGTGATTGTTTGGATATCAGCATTCTTCGTGCACACTTGTTTAAGGCGAGCGTTCTCGTCTTTCTTGACTTCGCTGGCCACAATAACAATGCTCATGAGACTGCTTGTCACATTGACAGAATACAATGAGGTGATGACTAGTGAAACTATGTCAATATTAGTTCGTGGTGGTCGTAGACGGAGGATTTTTGCTTACAAATTGTAAATAGTCAGGTTGTTGTCATTGTGGTCTTTATCTACATATACCTACCGTCTATTCTATAATAATAGGAAGTCTGATGTTAGTCTTTCTCTGTTCAATAACTGGATCATAATATAGAGATATTTGAGAAAATAAATAATTTGACAGTAATATCTACACCTATGAAAATCTAATGTATACGAGTAGTATTTTCAACAGGAGGCATCAAACAGGATCATACATCAATAAAGATACAAGAAACAAGAACAAATAACACGTCCCATCATATGGATTACAAAAGGTAGGGAAATAATTAATTTATGGACAATTGCGTGTGCTTCTATAATAAGCTTCCATCATCTGACTGAAGCAACTGAACTCTATCGTTTTGAACAGTAGATACATAAAACAAAATCTTATCAGGAAGGCCTTTTACTCTAAATTTAACTAGTCTACTTGACTACTCTCTCTACTCCTCTTTGACTTTGGCTTATTTTGTAAGACTAAAGAAATAAAGTTATTGATTCTGTACTCCATAGGTACAATGATGTTAATGCTTGGCCAGATGTCGCTCCGTTCCGTCTTGACAATGTTATGTAACAAATTCAATGTTCTGCTTGCTTTACTTTATATAAATACTAGCTGTTCTCCTCAGTTTCACCCGCGTTATGTTGAATTTCAAATTTCTAAGGATAAAAAAAAGGTCTTTTTTCCCGTAAATCTCCCATGGGAATTTTATGTTTTACCAGGACAAAAAGTAGCCTATGTTACTCTCCGTCCTTTTAACTCTATGCCAAAAGTCAAGTCGATTGGTTGCTTAGTTAGGGCGTGAAGGAAGGACAAACCAACACGCACACACTTTGGCACTTATAATGTTAGTGAGGAATGACATGTATAAAATAAATATAGATTTAGATCGTCAAAATAAACATTTATTAGACACAATGACATAATCTATATACGTAGGTACATATATAAAAATGAACCCCTATTTCTCCTGGTTCAGCTATAACTAGAGAACCGCTATAACTAGAGAACCGCTGTATGTACCGATTTCATTCATATTTCTTTAAATGTTCACTTAAAAAAATAAGAAAATTGCAAATATAAGCAAACTTAACGAATACCTTAAATATCAACTTTTTTAATGTAACCTTAGCCCCATCTTTATATACTGTTTGCTAAGCACGTTTGAAACTGTCAGTTGTTTGACTTGAATGACAGGACAACGTGGGTCGGGTCAGCTAGTAATGTATAAATGTAATATTGGTTTCTTTTTCACTTCTTCCATTAGTGGTCAAAAAATTGAAGTGAAGAGAAAATCAATACGATATTATTAATATTATTCTTTAATGATAATAATTACAATTTGACTTGTCTAATTGCTTAGTTTGTAAGCCTAAAGATAAAGTTATTGAAATCTGATCGGTAGAAACTCTTGAGCTGTAAAAGGAGAGCAATATTACCTACCTAAGTATACCCAATACAATGCGATTAGTAAACGCTGTAGTCTTGTTCGGACCAGTAGTTCATACCGGTACCGGATAGGACTCTACCAAAGATCCACCGCCATAGTCCAAAACAATTCAAGAACCAACTTTTTAAAATTTCGTTAGTACTTAATGCCGGCACTAAGGCACTCGTCCATAATGTACCGACTCCGCCAGTGCCTCCTACGCATAATAATTCGGCCTCAGGCCCTGTTTAATTTAGTGTTAATAATAAATCCGCGGTGGGCGACGAACTTGAAAGCTTGTGATTTTATATGGACTTCGTTTTATTTGAAGTGTTTTGATATATGTAAGATTAGTCGGGTCAACATATTTTGTCATCCAATGCCCTTTAAGTAATTGTCGGACTTTTAGAATGTGGTGCTGACTTGCCAAGAGTTCAAGACAAAAAAACAGTGATTTTTGCTATCTAAGAATTTAAACAAAAGGTACCCCAAATATTTTTGGGATATTATTTATATTCCTAAAACAGTACTTAATCATCAATGGATGCAACATCTAGAATGTGGTTCTTAAAACGTCGTTTTTCATCATTGTCTTGGATTTCTACGAAGCTAAAGTAACTGTGACCTGGCAAATCAAATCATAAATCATAGACCGAGAATTCATTATGCTTAGCCTACGTCAAAGATATATTTTGTGATGTCATCCAAGATTTTTTTAGTGAATATTGTGATGCTGTAATCGGAAACTTACCTATGATTAACTACCAGTGCAGTTTCTATAGCCTATATCCCGAGCTTGGAAGTTGCGCTGGCAACTACTCTGGTCATTTTACGGATTAACCTCCATATCTTCGATTGCGCAGTGTGTTTGGTACCTAAAATAATAAATATTGATTTTAGAATTTTCGGATAAACCGGTTTTCTGTTTTGATTTCTTCCCTATGACATTGAGTTTATTCGCATTATAATCAACAAAGTGATTCACGCGTTCGTTGTATTCGTAACCTATTTTGAATTTGTGAGGCTTGCTAGTGTCGTAAACTTACACTATAAAAAAATGCTGTGCTGTTTTAGAACTAGTTAGATCTCAAACATGTAACCATAGGGAAGACCTTTCTTGATTTAAAGTGTGAAGTTCGTAATTTGACCATCTGTTATGTTCTTCCAAAATCTACTCCAAAGTACGCGTCATTCAGTCTCTGCCCATATACGAATTCGAATCTATTGTTTTACTTTATATCGTTTCCTACAATCTTTTGACTGCCACGGCTATCATGAAATAAGTTCCGGTGGCGTGCAAGAGTGTTACGTTTCTCACCAACATACATATATTTCCATAACATTTTCCCCATAAAAGTCTGCATTTCAAGTGATATAACTTCATAACGGTTACATAACATAATGTTATTAGCTACTAGGTATCAATCCGTTCGTGTGCGTAAATAATATGGTCTAGTTACTGGTTGCGAAAAATGTTCGAATTATACTTACAAGGTTTCAACCACAGAACTTGGTCTACTGGTGCTACATAGAGCGTGTTGTATGTTGTATGTTATCGTTACTTTCAAATAATGAGAAAATGTCTCGCTGTTAGACGATGTCATCAACCATAGGTCTGTCTTTATGGTCTTTATCTTGCCATGTCGTTTCCATGGGATTTAGGTTGCTGAGCTCTTTAAACGATATCCATATGCATAGCTATTATGTGACGCGGCAATGTTTTCTAACGAATACAAGCAAAATACTTGAATTATTACGCCTAGGCGTAGAAATCATTAGCGAGGTAAATTGGATACAATGGAGTACCTTGACCCAACGGGGGGCGAATGACTTTTGACTCATTAATTTTAGATGAAACGTATGAAGTGACCTGTGGTAGATTACGGCGTGACCGAATTGAAGAACCAAATGTAGTCTTTCCGCCAGAATATGCACGATGTTTAGTGGTTAGTTAGTGTCGTAAATAAAACTTCCTATTGGATAGTCTGATTTTCTTTTTCTAGCTTTTTTGTATTTCCACCATATAGGGTGAAACATGGCAATATTATTGGCCCAAATAAGCCAATCTCTGTGGTCCATGTTTTTAAAAACTATAACCACACCTACACTGGAATGGGATCAGACCAGGACTTGTGGATTCTACTCGCACTTAAGTTTCACAATTTATTCGTGTTTATTTGATCACAGATGTTATGCATAGTTTTATCTACTCATCTATGATTAAATGCCTCTTGCTATTGCCATAAACTTCACGGAGTCTAGGTACTTGCATGTTTGCTTATGCGAATATTCTCTTCTAAAGACTGCACTCAGTAACATCTTTTATTCCGTTCTCATAAAGCATATTCTTCAACAACATAAACAAATGATAATCTTCAATCATTAAAGAATTCCTAAACACAAGCAGTGAAGTAAAATCTAGCGAATGCATTGCGTTCGTGCAACTCACAACCTTATGAATGAGAAGATGCAAATGGAAGCCATTCTTAGTTTCTACGAAATAAGCGCTATGTAGAAAGAATAAGTAAGATTGTTTGATGAAGATTTTATCAACGAGGTTATTCAGCGGAAAATAAAGAGGCAACGGATAATGTTTGAGAATACTTTGAAGTGGACGAGGAGTTATTTTGCAAATGTTTTATGGCACTAACTGTAGACAGATGTGGTTAAAATAAGGAACTTTGTATTTTGTAGTCTCCATAAAATAGGATAAAAGTCTTTCTGAAACAACATCACAAACCAAAACCCGATGTTGTGACAAGACACAGGATTTTCTGATTATCCTTCCTCTAATATCTAATAGGAAATATTAACAGGCAAAATAGTCTTTCAAAAGGAAAGACAGTTTCTAACCTAAACCTTGTGGTTCTTATCTTACCTTTATATGCATACGGATGAGAGGCAAATCGTGTTTGTATCTCGCCTCGTTTAAAGCGCATCGTGTAGCCATGAAACTGGCTTTACAGTTTAAAGCGTCTTGCGACCTGTCAATTAAACCTATGATTTGATTAATCACGATTGATTCGATAATAATTGATCATTAAATACAGATAGCTAATTGACTATTGATAGAGAACATCTCAAATTAACGATATAAATCTCAAAGACTAAAAGATTTCGTGCTACTTTTTTCTCTTTCCAGTTATCGAAGAATATTTCTTCGTTCACGATAAAAACTGAGGAATTATATTCTTCACTTCATTATGTACGCCACAAACATGTTGTTTTGTTAAAAAAATTATTTTTAAGTATGCGTCATCGGAAAATTGGTTATTAATTCTTATCTACCTCGTTAAGGAAACATTTAATAAGCTAGGCACTGGCACTACCCAATACATTCCATTTAACTGTTTATGTTTGTGCCGCTATTGTTTCATTAAATATTCCTTCTAGTAGAGTATTATTCATAGCTCCTTTTCATTTAATTATTAATCCAGTATCTACATATATAATATTATCACCATTTCCAGACCGTGGTATGGTTTCTCACTGTTGTATAAAGGATTTATACAATAGGTACCTACGCGAATTTTTTCGGTCCTAGGCTTTGCACATCCATTTTCAGCGACTTTTGAGATGTGGATCGTTCAACAAACAACAACAATAATTATAACCTCTTAAAATTATCTTGTTGCTTATGAATCCGCGTAGATTTCATGAATCAATACACAAAATCATCTAAGAATCGTATTAACTCCATACCTACCGCAATTTCTCAAGAGAAATCGCGTCTGATATATCAATAATACTTACTAGCATGTTGTGGAAACTGGCCACTACCGGGTTCGCGTCCATCAGGCCCCGCCACCGGTTCGCATTGACGACATTCTTGTCCTTTATCGTTGTCAATATACATACTTTTGGAGAGCGAAATAGTCTGCAGATACTAGATTTACTGTTTGTTTGCCACCGAGTGGATGCTCTATAAGGTTGAAATCATTGAAGACTAACGGTTTACGTTGCGGCACAAAGTAGTTTTTTATTAGTTGGAACCAAATTAAATAAATAAGTAAACTAAGAAGTCAGTTTTCCTGCAGTTTACACTATTATTTTATATATATAAATAAATAATTCATTGCACATTGTTTCCAAGATTTTTTTATTATAAGTTCCAAATTTATTTCGAAACAACTCTTTAGGTAATCAACGGTGAAAGTAAACGGTTTGAGATTACCTTCACTTGTTTCACTCATTATTTCTTTCTTATTGTATTGTTTAGGCTGTGCCTTTCTTTTACTATTATTTTTATAACTGCAATCTCTGAACATGTTAGAATATTCTTCATTTAAAGATTCATACAGTTTCTTGGTATTATCAGGTACTCGTACATCTTCATCATTCAAAATTATATGTCCTCTTCTAAGTTAAACCCAAACCGGTTCCATGACAATATTTACCTCCCACTCAACAATATGATAAACACAAAATTTATCGAAACTGTCAAACATTAGCTAATAGTTATCGAAGCGAAAGGTAATATAATCATAACGCCCAACATGACCCGCCGCACCGCTTTTACTTTCCACCTTCGCCGCCCGCGCAGAGAAAGCCGGCCCGAGTAGGTACGTACCTACTCAGGCCTACCACTGTGTGATGGTTGGGAACGAGAAAGGGGGAACTGGGAAGGATGTGAATGTTTCTGCTTTACTTCTCTTTAGTAAATAATTAGTTTTCCTACAAAAAATCGAAATATTGTGCTTTTTCTAGCTAACCATGTTGTTTTTCCTAAGTTGTCGGGTTTTCCAAATCATCTGATCTTTCAAATTTACCTAATAACGTTAATTTCCAATGGGGAACAAGAATGACATTACAAACAAAGTGAAAGAATCAGAATCAATAACTTTATTACTTTAGGCTTACAAAATAAGCTTTGAGACAAGTAAAATTTTATACTATAAACGGAAATAAAGTGTTATTTTTCTTCATTTCAACCTTTGTCCTCCACTTATTTTCGGGACATTGTTCAGCCAAAACTAACTTGGGTACCTAATTATCAAAAGTTATTGGTACGAGTATGATACCAAAACAAACATTGTGTTTGATTGTGTAATTATACTGAACATTGTCTCAAGATTATTTTACTGCTGGGAATCTAACTCTGGTTTTAATTGAGGCTCTGATATTAAATGATATTGCTTTACCTGCACCTACTCGTACAGAATTCCCGATGGATTGCGTTATTGTCAATCGAGTATTGAATGTTGGCCTACGGCGTTGTCTTGCGGGTAAATAGGTACCTACACTTTGTATTTCTCAGATACTATTTTTTCAGACCATTTTCTTAGCTATACGATCATAATAGTAGTTACCTAAGAGGTTGGTAGAATTCTGTAATGTTAATGTTCTTGTGTGTAAATCGTAAATTACTTGTATCTAACGAGTAGCATAGTATGGTTTTTGTTATTATATGTAGTGTGTAAGCCTCACAATCGGGGTAATTTCTAAGAAATTTTATTATATCCCAAATATTTTCGATATCAAGGTTTTCTAGGGTATTATTAAATTTCTTAGAAATAGCATAGTACCTACCAGACCAGCATAGGAGCTTGTAACCTCCTATGTTTAGGAACAGTTAGTCGAGCGGTGTGATCAGAAAGAAAGAAAGAAAATTATTTATTAGACGCAACACACAAACAAACTTTGGCACAGAAATAAAATACTACTATGTTCTTACAACATAACACGTAGAGAACAATAACATTCAGGTAAACTTTAATTAAGTACAAACACAAGTAGGTAAGCATTGTTGGCTTGAGGGAGGAGGAAATGAAAAAAACCTGGTACTTTTTATTATTTAGGCACAGATTTCATAATACTATACTAGTAATTTAGGTACCTATAGCTTGCGAAATATAAAGCAACAATAAATAACCTTTGAAATGAATGCTTGGCACCTCTGTGTGCAATGAGAGGGAAAACCATGGTTGAACTAAATGTATTCATTTATTTTTTTGCAAGCAAAAGTAGACAGATTTTTTCTAACTAGGTAAGCACCTAAGACTGTAGAAGAGCACGTCTGTAAAAAGACTCGATCCATCCCAAGCTCCATCCATAGTATCTAGATCTCTTTCAAAAGCATGGAGCCTTTATACCTAAGGATTAATAATAAAGTGCAGCAGTAGTATGTAAGGAAAGTAGTTTGTGGCCCGTGGGCAGGTCTCGCAAGGCCGACGCCTCAGACGTATTTGGTTCGAAGCCTGCGTTTGCGTAGCCCAGAGAGTGGACTGCCAATGTAGGTGACATTCTAGTCTAGGTTGATAACTATTTTACAGATATTAAATATAATAGACCTCACTCCTAGCAGTGAGACGAGAATGAATAAAATATTTAAATAGATGCAGGTAAGGAAGTAAATTCGCGCCTTATACGTGAACCACGTTTACTCTACCTACTTCAACTCTACAAGATATGAAGAATTCACTTAGATTATAGCCTAAATTTTTTATAATAGCATACTGTCCTTCGTTTGACCACAATCTCACCTGACTACGCACATCTGAATATCACTTATTTTTATTTTATTTTGTATCTTGTTTTTAAGCCTCTGTTTGCTCTCCCATCTGATGGTGAGGGGAAGTCAGCGATACTCGTTTTCATCATCCACTCCGCCTTATTTGACGTTCATTACATAGTTTTCAAAAGCCTACACATACTTATTTACCTAAATCTTTACCTAACTTAAGCTCTAAATACAAAGCACGTAGCATTTGTATTGTCTCTACCTACATATGTCCAAAGTTATAAACCCACCAACCTACTACAGTCACGGCATTCAGGTCACATTAGATCTTATTGTGACCTACTCGTATGTGACCTTCTTTATCAGCAGTATCAACAAAAACGTGTGTTTACTTTCGGATGTTCTAAGAACAAGTACGTGGACGTATTTACCTGCCTACCTTGTTTTGGTTGTGTACGTATGTATGTACCTATACGACTTCTTGGTATTGCCATAGAGTCATGAGTTCTGTTTGTTTGTTGCAGGTAATTATGAAATGCAAATGTTTACTTCAGATGTGATGTCCTTGCGAATTCTGTTAATCCCTAATGGAAATGTCATAATGTTATAAGTTTCATGGAATAAGTTAAATATTATTTGATAATCTTGCTGTTGAACGATAGAGATATAAGCTGATGTAGAATGAATGAACATGTACCTATTACTATGTACCTATGTTTTCATAAAATGTCTATAATACGAATATTTATCTAACTATTTGCCTTCAACACCATCCGATATCTGCTTTTTTTTTTTGAGTTATCTGTGCGTGACTCACACTTAGCCAGTTTTTTCGCTAGATTGCAAGCAACCGATTCGAACGCGGAAGCTTTAAAACGTGATGTTTATTAATAAGATGAGCTCTGATTGCCGCGTTGTTTAACAACCTTGACATGGGGGTTTAGTAATTATTACAGAATATGTAGCTGCTGCCCGCGCCTTCGCCCGCGTTTTATCGGGATAAAAAATAGCCTATATGTTATTCCAGTCTCAAACTATACCCATATCAAATTTCAGCCAAAACGGTTCAGTAGTTTTTGCGTCAAAGAGTAACAAATATCCAAACATCCATACATCCATCCTTACGACTTTGATATTTATCATATCAGTAGGATAGGATAGCAAGGTATGCATAGGTACTTGCACGTCTTGGGGTCATTACATTATTTAATAAATAAATAAATAAATGATCACCATTCTCCGTATCTCGTCCGTATTGACAATGTTGAAAAACGTCTAGTAGCCAACAAACATGCTAGTAACAATATTCACTACGTTGTAAAATCACGTAAAAGCCGTTGATCCTGCGTCTGACCTGTTACCGTTCGTGTTGGTCTGCTTTCCCATCGGAATATGAGTGTGAGGGAATGTAGAGTGCAACTGTGTTTGGCAAACACTTGTGCACTATATATAGGTAATATGTCCTTCTCTCCGTTGAGACTGGCGGCCGCCGCCGCCGCCGCTCGTGGCTGATATTCGGCTAGGAGCTAAGCTAATTAATAGTTATGTAAGTATTTTGGTATGTTTTATTTAGTACTAGCGGCCCGTCCCGGCTTAGCACGGGTGGACATTTATTTTTTAAACATTTAGTCATAAACGTACAGTAAATGCAGGACATAGCCTATATTAATCAGTGATACGGTAGCATTCAAAAGGTGAAAGAATTTTTAAAATCGGTCCAGTAATTTTTGAGCCAATTCGTTACAAACATACAAATCTTTCTTCTTTCTAATATTACTCGTAGTATAGATAGAAACCTTTTTGTCAACTTCATTACAGTTAGTCTTCGTGTCGGCACTCAATAAAGAATTGCTTTGCACTAAAGGATGTTACATAGCTAATTGAAAATCCAACCCAACATAACAGGTAGACATCAGATTAATTACCTACTAAATTATAACTTAAATTTATTGTCAATGCCTTACCATTTTCCCGTTTAAATGACCTCATGGATATGGCAAAACAACCCAACATGGTCCTAATACCACGAATAATACATATGACTGCATCTAACTAAATGTTTTGACATCATTCGTTTGGCTCATGCATGATATTACTAGGTATGTACATATGTATACTATTAGATATTGTTCAGTCCTCGTGGGCGTAATACTTTATTTTGGTACCCAGGTGAAGCTAAGGGCCGCCATACACGGATTGCTTGGAGCAGCCATTATCGCCTGTTTCAAGCTGCGACTGCATAGCAAAATTAGCAAACTACTGTCTTGTGCGTACACGCACATACGGAACCGCTCGAGCAGTTTAACTGCTTCGGGCGGTCGTGCGGTAAAGCAGTATGCAGCAGCAGCAGCAGCAGCATTATTTATAATAACTTAATTATTTTAACTGTGGAGCTTAACAATTTGCATTAATACATTTTTTGATTATTTTACTTTGCCATGAAAAGGAGCATCCTATAGCTAAGCTCAAGCGCAGCGTTGTCACTCAATGGTCGCTGGCCTGATGCGTTGATTGGTGGATCACTTGTGTACAACTTCACACCACGCCTCGCCTTACAGCTACCACGACACGAGAACATGACTGTCACACAGCTGTGTTTGTATACCTATCTGCCTACCGTATTTACAACCAATATTTATTTAATTATTGCTATTTTAAGAGAACCCTAGTGTCTAGTTAAACCTAACTTAGGATTTAAGACACTATGTACCAAAATCATGTAATATTGTTTACCAATAAATTAAAATTACAAATTAGTCGCCAGGCACTCTGACTGCTCGAACTGTCGATTGCTCTTGCGCAGTTCCTTTCCGCCCGCCCTCTTCATTCTATGTCGCGCGCATTTCCCGTCCGAATGAATGTCGAGCAGTTGATACCAGAGTTGATCAATGGCATGTTGAGCAGTTCGTGTATGGCGGCCCTATGGCTAAGGGACTCCAAGGACAAGCAGTAACAAAAAAAAAATGGACTCAATAATATTGTTTGATAACTTATCCAGCTATAGGTCATTGAATTGGGAACTAATTTAGGAAGTTATCACAGTAACAAAATGAAATTAACTTGCTCAATCCCACAGTTTGCAAATATCACAAATGATATTCCTGTCTAAGACTGTAATCGCCCAGTACAAGATATGAGTGTTACTAATCGTACAAAAAAACATTCAAGTTTATGGTATCTTCAGCTCAGTGCCAGAGCTTAGGCAATCCACGGCTGTATAGTTTTACGTTATAAAACAAAGGTTACACTTATAAATACCTACTGGTAGTAGGCAAGTGTACTAGTTAGTGTTAGTTTCGACACACATGTATGCATGTTAACCCATAACAAAGATAAATTTAATTTCAACGTCTTACGTCAGGGTGTGCGTTGACCCTAAAACCGAGATCGTGCGTTATTCGAAATAAGTGAGCACGTTTCATGCAGTACTTATTACTGATATGCTACTAATGAGCAATTATACGATTATTGAACGGCTGCGATGTTGATCCCTCAATGCTTGGAGTGAGAGTAGGCAGCGAATCTTGACGACCTCTGTGGTGCAGCTAGCGAGGATCTGTCTGCAACGCAGGACGTTGCGGGTTCGATTCTGGCTCCATCCAGCTGGAAAAATGTTTGTTGGATCTGTTGATGTTTTTTTTTCCGGGTATTTTCTATGCCTAATACAAACGTGTTTTTCCTGTATGAAAATAATAGTCTCTATCTCCTTGCAGAGTTTCATCAGTACCCGTTTAGATGTTTCGGCGTAAAATAGTAACACATGTAGACACGGAGCTAGATTTGCATCGAAGTTTTCAATTTATTGACGAAAATTACAGCATGAACCTTCAAATGGAAAGTCCCGCTTCCACTTCGCCAACAACTATTCAAATCAGTGGTAGGTTTCGGAAGCGTTGAAGCAACTGTACTAAAAACTTAAACTAAGATAAACAAATTAGGCAACGGAGGAAATGCCACCGGAACATTATGACTGCGGTACACTCAGCTATAAAAGCGAAGGTTTGTTGAGTTAGAAGTAAGAATCGAGCCCTCCAACTCAGCTAGTGGAAGTCTGAAGAAGGAAACTACCAGAGGAAGGGCGGCAGCTGCCTTCTGTGTTTTATCACCTTCACAAAATCTGCTTTCCAATTTTCGTAATATTTCGTGATAACAAATCCTAATACTTGTTTCGGGAATGGACGTCCAGCCGTGGACGTATGAGCGCTGACCAGTACAAGTTATAGGCAAAAAGTTTACGGCGATAAAAATAGTAAGCGAGGGTATACTTGAATTTTTTTGAATTAACTTTTCAGAGAGACTCCTAATCTATTGTGTAGGTAGGTGCAAAGAGTGAAAATACTACTATACTAGGTTCAGAGTTGATCGTTACCAAAAGTATTTTTATCACTAACAAAACGATGATTACAACGCTTATTTGTATCTGATTCCATCTATTTAGTCGTTAATTAGGTTAGGGGAAGACTATGTCCAGCTGTGGACTGATATAGGCGATGAGGCGTCAATCAGCTCTTAATTTAAGCAATGTTTATTATTACATGATAAAATAATGAATTTGTTATATTTGGCCATTCTAAGTGCAATACATATATGCCTATATAGAAATTGAAACTTGAACATCAAAAAAATGCGGTTGAAACCAAAAACTCCAGTTCTACTCTACTCTACTCTAAGCGCTACTTCTCTATAACCATGACGACATTTGTAAAATATGCAAAAAGAACTAAAACACATAAGTCATTTATCAAGTAGCCGACAGTACCCAGCACGTTTCGGAATACTTCGCAACGAGTTGAGTAAATCTAGATCTGGGCGAACGATGATTAATTAAAATAACGCTTTTGCAATACTTTAACTTGAATATTTACCAACTGGCAAGACTAATTTGTATTTATTTTAACACTAGCTATTGCATGCAGCTTCACTCACATTGATTGTGGCAGACCTTTCAATGGTGCTTTCCTTCTGAGAATAAGATTTTTATGCTTTTTGGTAATGGCGCGTCTTCATCATCATAATAAACATTCGTTATCAATGTAAGGGTTAATTACAAACCCTGTTTATGTTTGAAGAACACCAACGTTTCTTCAAACTACGATATGTACAGTAAAATTACATAAAATTGACATAAATATAAATAATACTGAACAATGCACACAGCATTATCTAGCCCCAAGCTATAAGCAGAGCTTGTGTTATGGGTACTAGATAGCTGATATACTTAATATAATAGACTACATAGATATTTTTTATTATACATAGAAAACATCCAGAACACCCTGAACAAATATTTGTCCCGAGGCGGGAATCGAACCCGCAACCGCCTCCGTTGCAGGTGGTTCGCCGGCCGCGCCACAGAGGTCGTCATAAACATTCTTTGTCGGCCCACTGTTGGGCATAGACCAGTCTACGTTCGGATCGACTAAATCCTAATTTGTATAAGTAGCTATAGGATTATATTATAATCAAATAACAAGACACCTTATGCATCGCTATTAAGGCGCATAGTAATGCGACACCAGCGCCACTCTTTAGTTCTGTTTGATCGAAATACAACAAAACTATTAGAGAAGTATCAAAAATAGTTTATACTGGGTATTATCAATTGACGGTGAGAACTTTTGATAATTCCTTTTCATAACGATAATACAAGAAAAACTAAAGAGCTAAATGCTGGTGTCGCATTACCATGCGCCTTAAGTTTTAATAAATAAGATTTAAGAAGGATGTGCTTAGATTGTTTTTTTTTTATATTTCTGGTTTATCTTCTGGTTTTTTCTTATAATTTTTCAACGCATGTACCAAAATAATAGGTACTCAACACTAAAAACTAGCTCTAGCGAAGGCCTCTAGGACATGATCTCTTCACGAAAAATTACTAAAAACTCAAACAAAAAGCTGAATAGTTTGAACAGGCACGATCTTCATAATTGTTGGGTGAAGAAACTAATTATAGATAGAAGCTAAAATCACGAAGCTCCAAGGCCAAACTAACTAACTTTTATTTACTCTATGCACCTTTATACTGGCTAATAACTATTCTTTGGTTAGTTATATGATTTTGATATTCTGTGTTTATACTGCGATCTATTCTTTGGTTAGGTCAATTATACACTTTGCATTCATTTTCTACGATATCAGAATGTTAATTCATTTAAATTGTTTTATAGCTTTGGCTCCGTTATTTCAAATTGTGAATAGTTTTTCTGTTTATCGGATTTGAACTTACGTAACTTGGACGCCGATCTCACGCTTTACTATAAATTTTTACTTTTCATAGTGCTTATTTTGTAGACGTAAAGAAATAAATGTGCAATCTGAAAACCAACTTTTTCACATTCTATAGAAATATATTATAATGTTACTTTATTGCACTATCAAATATTTTACATATAGTGTGGCACAATCAATATTTTTTATTTATTTGCATTGGTGTATTAATATTTACTTGGTTTTCTCAGCGTCTCTCTACACGCACAATCATGGATACAAAGTAGGTGGCCTGTACCCTTTACAATTCCAAGACCAGTACTAAATTAAATAGGTACTTATGAATTTTCTGACCCTTTTTTAAGATTTATCTTGAATGTGAACAGGCGCATAATATCGCCACCGCATCGTAGAATCAGCCCGTTTGTAGAATGGCTAGGCGGATTTGGAAACGCCCCGTTTCAGATATACCTAATACCTACGCTTTATGCCAATGCCGAGTGAGTTTTGAACAAGCAACGTTCAACAATATGGCAAAACTTCACTTATCTATATCGTCGAATGAAATAAAATAGGTTTTCGTAACAAATCAGCGTTCGTTTTATAATCCGCCTAGCCATTTTACAAACGCACTGAATATAGACATTAGGTGGTATATAACAAAACAGTCATTCATGCCACATTTCGCCTTTACATTAAGTCAATGTGATATTATATTACGCACAATTTTCCAAAATGGAAAACTAACATTACACAATTAATAGTTTCGACAAGTAGTGATCATCGGTGGGAACACTTGAAAGAATTCAATAGACGACGAGGTCATGTCAAAGTAAATAGTTTAAAACAATTGTTAATTTACTGAGTGAAGGCTCAACAAAGAGCGACAATTAGTACCATGAATGGAAGGCCCTGTCTTCAAGATAGATATTGTGGAATTCAATGATACATTTGAGGGTCATACGCGTGCTGAGTTTTTTTAAAATCAATAAACAACTTATTAAAAAGTTAATAAACTAATTGTTGGTCCTAAATGAAGAGAAGAAGTTTGAAGTACTGGACATTACTACCAAATACCGTTATACCTATTTATATTTTAAGGGACATTGTCCAACCATGGGATAATACAGGGTCGTCGTTCCTACCATAACATATGTATTAAAGGGGGAGGCGTATTCAGCAGTGGACGTAGCAATACATTTTTAAAAGCTGGCACTGGATCCCTTTTAGATTTTCGTAACGTACATGGCGCGATGATGACGAAGCGGCCTGGATTTGTTTTTTTGTAGCGTCAGCGTGGATAATTGTATGAAGAAAAAAAAGACAATCGCGCCAGTTTTTACAAATTTATCTATACGTGTGATGATGTGGAAGGAAATGTATACAAAGTAATCTTTTAATATAAATAAGACAGCTGTTTGATTTAAGCTCGAATATATTGTAACAAACATTGGCCTATTATGTCGCAAGCGAGTCGTTGTTCTATAAAAATAAAAGGACAATCCAAATTAAATAATACCAGACTGATCATTATTTAATTTGCCTGAAGCAAAGATAACATTATAGGCCGCCATAAATCTAATCTGCAACCATAGCCCACTAAACATAATGTACCTCGCCATTATGTAAACGTAAATTACTCAAAATTATAACCGCCACGCCGCCAGAGGAAACGGACATGGACAATGGACAGACGGACAATTGTGCAATTATTATACAGTAGTTAAGTACTGACAATAAAATTATCTGCTTACCTGACTTTGTAGCAGGCTGATATGAAAATTATTATGATTTCCTATGCCTGTTATATTGATAACGCTATAAATTAACTACATCTCATTTGTGTCAGATTCTTTTATTCGCAGAACGATACCAAATTGTATCAATGTCATTAGATTTTTGCTTTTAAAGCGCTTATAACAAGATTTCTGTAAATATTACCAAAAATCGTGAAAAAATTAGCTTTAACCTAAAAACTAATAAAACGGCATTGAGGTCCATGTTTTATGATCAGTAAAACAAACTCTACCTAGTTAAAGCAGATTTGCTAACATGCTTTTTTAATTCTTTAAGACTGGCACACTCTGTATAAATGGCGCATAACAGTAACATACCGAAACTATTGCTGATATAGATCCCATGATTAAAACTGGTTGGCCAGCTCTGTCTTTGTTTTTGTCTTTTCGTATAATTAACTGTTAATTTTGCAGGAATTTGAGGCAATAAATTAAAGCTCAAGCTTTTATTGCTTTTTCCTGTTAGTTGTCGTATTTAAATGAGCAGAAGTAAAGCTTATTTCTACTCAAATAAATAACAGGTATTTCTAAACACACCCAGTGTATCAGTTTTGGTTGTTGTGCTGAACATTGCCCTCCCCCAAACGACGACGCCACGAATAGATCTAAGCATTCTGGTCTACTATTTGTGCTAATAGGATACGTTAATCAGGGGCTATATTCTGCTTCACTAATCGCTTTAAGATGATAATGGTATCGTCTCAAAATGACACATTTTGGCATTCTACTTTAGATGAAAAAAGTACAGATGGAGGGACATCCGTCAAAAGTCTCAATATCAATATCTCCGCGCATATAGCACCGCACGCATTGTCTAGAGTTTTTTCATTTCTCTTGATTATGAAGGTAACAAGGAATATATGTGTGAGCTGACAAGCATATAAACTTCAGTGCTTTCAGGCACGTACATATTTTGTCGCTTTTTTTGCCTACTCCTCGTTTGTGCCTACTATCATTCTAAGTCTTCTTGTAAGATCTAAGGATTCTACATGACAATTCTGCGACGATACTATATATTGTCATAGTAAAGGAATTGTTTAGTAGTATTGGCCCTCAGGTACCACGTTAGCTAAACTGTAAGAAGAACCTATTTAAGTAAGTCTTTAAAGTGACAAAATTAAAGTGACAATCATTTTATAAATAAAAAATGCAGGTAATAATTTCTTAAAACCTGTTAAAAAGGGAAAGGGATTTTCTTATTTATTAAGTTACCTTGCTACAGTAAATATTCGAATCCTTTGCATATAATATCCAAGTCAGTCCAAGTTATTTCGAGTGAATCGTTAAACTTACAAAATATTGACCATCCTCTGGCATTTGTCTGTAACCTTGAAGTTTTTCGAGGAACATCTACAACATCTCAAAACCTTTTTGCGGCCGGCGGGGTCTACGCCCGACGCTTCGCGGTTGAGCCTTTTTACTGAGCTTTTGGCAGAAAAATAAGCTAAAAATATTCGTTGCATTTTAAACATTAGAAAAGTTCCTTGTAATTTTGTCGTGATTATATCTGAAGAATACGCCTACTAATCATGTAATGACCTACCTCTTTTTTTCATGGTTCCACTTGAAATATTTTTTTTCTTCTACTGATAACAGTCAATGGACCAACGACACTGTACCGGTAGCAGGGAGTCGATGAATGGAGGCGGTTCAGGACCGATATTTGTGGCGTCGTTTGGGAGAGGCCTATGTTCAGCAATGGACGTATACGGGCTGATGATGACTGAAAACAGTTATGCGTTTTGGGTCTTCTTAGAGAAGTCTTTAGGCCAGTTTTCTTACTTCCACTTTTTGCAAAATTGTCACCATGGACATTATATTCTAAGAACCGTTAGCTCTCTAATCAGAATAATATTCGAATCTATAAACTTAAAATGTATGATGTTTGCAACAGTCTGCAGTTAGCTCAATTGTTTCAGTTGTAAATACTAGTTTAATTTGTTTATATTATTTGATTGTTATTTTCTTTGTCAATAAAATTATTACCAAATGTATGATTTGTGAATACAAGTTACGTATTTGTTGCATCATACGCTCATCAATCAGACAATGATGGTATTTTTACAGCAGCAACATAAACAGAGCAAAAAGGAATGCTTAAAGATCAAAGTTCCATTCCATTAGCCGAGCATTGTATGTAAACAATTATAATTCTCAGAGATGGCAGGGGTTAAGAAAGGTTGTGTATCCTTTCGTGACTTTCAAATGTGAAGCCGATCAAAGATACATATAGGAGCGTGTGATTTTGGAATTGTTTAGTAGTATTGGCCCTCAGGTACCACGTTAGCTAAACTGTAAGAAGAACCTATTTAAGTAAGTCTTTAAAGTGACAAAATTAAAGTGACAATCATTTTATAAATAAAAAATGCAGGTAATAATTTCTTAAAACCTGTTAAAAAGGGAAAGGGATTTTCTTATTTATTAAGTTACCTTGCTACAGTAAATATTCGAATCCTTTGCATATAATATCCAAGTCAGTCCAAGTTATTTCGAGTGAATCGTTAAACTTACAAAATATTGACCATCCTCTGGCATTTGTCTGTAACCTTGAAGTTTTTCGAGGAACATCTACAACATCTCAAAACCTTTTTGCGGCCGGCGGGGTCTACGCCCGACGCTTCGCGGTTGAGCCTTTTTACTGAGCTTTTGGCAGAAAAATAAGCTAAAAATATTCGTTGCATTTTAAACATTAGAAAAGTTCCTTGTAATTTTGTCGTGATTATATCTGAAGAATACGCCTACTAATCATGTAATGACCTACCTCTTTTTTTCATGGTTCCACTTGAAATATTTTTTTTCTTCTACTGATAACAGTCAATGGACCAACGACACTGTACCGGTAGCAGGGAGTCGATGAATGGAGGCGGTTCAGGACCGATATTTGTGGCGTCGTTTGGGAGAGGCCTATGTTCAGCAATGGACGTATACGGGCTGATGATGACTGAAAACAGTTATGCGTTTTGGGTCTTCTTAGAGAAGTCTTTAGGCCAGTTTTCTTACTTCCACTTTTTGCAAAATTGTCACCATGGACATTATATTCTAAGAACCGTTAGCTCTCTAATCAGAATAATATTCGAATCTATAAACTTAAAATGTATGATGTTTGCAACAGTCTGCAGTTAGCTCAATTGTTTCAGTTGTAAATACTAGTTTAATTTGTTTATATTATTTGATTGTTATTTTCTTTGTCAATAAAATTATTACCAAATGTATGATTTGTGAATACAAGTTACGTATTTGTTGCATCATACGCTCATCAATCAGACAATGATGGTATTTTTACAGCAGCAACATAAACAGAGCAAAAAGGAATGCTTAAAGATCAAAGTTCCATTCCATTAGCCGAGCATTGTATGTAAACAATTATAATTCTCAGAGATGGCAGGGGTTAAGAAAGGTTGTGTATCCTTTCGTGACTTTCAAATGTGAAGCCGATCAAAGATACATATAGGAGCGTGTGATTTTGGTCTCTAAAGGTGTGTGAGCTATTGTAAAAGTTAGAGATTCAAGAACGGATTTCAAAGTAGTCGTACGGTCGTCATCGATCTTTGCTTGAGTAACGCTTTTGCCATAGAAAATCGTTACTCAAGCATAGATCGGTGTCCGAGCAAGATTTTATATTACGAACCTTAATGTTTTATTGAAATTTCGCTATACTCTGGAATCAGAGAGAGTGATAGATGCGAGGTTATCATCATCTCACCCAAAAGACGTCCAATGCTAAACATAGACCTCCCTGAAAGATCGCAACTACGACCGGTCGAGCGCTACCTGCTTGCAGCAATTTCTTGCGACCTTCTCCAGGGTGTCTGTCCTCCATTGAGGACATCCATCATTGCAATCAGAGACATTATTTAAAACTTTCGAAAAATACCATTTATGTATGTATACACAATTAATATACCTATACAATCAACCTCCATAAATGAATCCTACGTGAATTAGGTATGTTCAATTTGATCCATTAAAATATGAAAGAACGATTACCTGCTTCGGAGCCTCAGGTCATTCAAATAATTGAATAATGTCTCGAAGCATTTATTAAATTATTTGATTTATATTAATTACATCTTGTTACAACCTTCGGAAAGTATTTGGGAACAATTGATTCGCCCACGCTGCTATTAGTTTGTTTTGTTCCAATTCCATAGTGCTTTTTATAGCGTCTTTATATGGTATGGGAAGTTATGTGGGGTAATTAGTTATAACGTGAGGGTTACAGCTTTTAAACAAGACAATTTACACACAAAGAAATGTATGATTTGCAAATATTTGTTGCAAAAAAATAAAAACTGACTTAATGGTGTCTGTAACACAAGCTCTGCTTACTTTGGGCTGATGATGATGTACCAACTATCCAGCATATTTTACATACGAGTATAATTATATATTTTTATTTTGATGTTTGATTGTCATTAATGATATCGATTTCTTCTCTCGTCGGTAGACATATTTTCTCGATCATACCTTGTGAGGATTGTAACGAAGAAGTATCAAATATTAGTTGGATCCGGCATCATAAACTCAATATCTCATTATTTACAACAATATTATTTAGATTATATGCGGAAGTCGTGCCTACGTGATCTATCGCACCCTATAGCGATGTGATTAGTAGGTACCTAGCCAAATACCTAAGTGCTTGTAATATTTGACTCGGTGCTAACGCCTACTGTGCCGCCCATTGCTCAGAGCATTGTCCTTCATTGTTCGAAGATTATTGATTGTTATACAATGAGGAATCTCTAGATTATGGATTATTGTTTTACTTCTGCTAGAATCTGTGATTTTTTTGCTTAGACAGTCTAACACATTTTTAAACGTTCGAAGGTTTTTCGTGTTGAAATGGCTCCCGTAGAAACATCACATAATGCCTTCTTACTAGGGTCACATTACTGGCTATGTATGTTCGACTCCACAGTGTGGTCTTCTTTTATGAGGCAATTTTTCAGTTCAAGTAGTTATTTAGAGTTTGAAGAAATACGTTTATACGTGGAACGCATACATCTTAGGGATATCTAATTTTACGTGAATTGTGGTCATGGTATCACTTGTTGTGAAACTTATACGAAAAAAATAACGTGACTCAAAATCTCCATTCAAGTTCGAACAAAAACTTTAGACCTTATGTTTAAATCTGGTCCATCACGGTCGCTCTAAACAATGCTCTAACAGTATAGTAACACGGTTGGTTAGCATTTGTTTCATTCCGCGCACGTCGAGCGGACTGCTATATATCCGCTGGCGGCGTCCGCTTTGATGCATGACAAGGTGACATGACGAACAGGAGTGAAAGAGATGCTGGATTACTAAGCCTGAAATTAAATTGTTTGTTTTTATTTTATTTAAATTTACATTTACTAAAACTAATAAGAGCTGCTGCCAACAGCTGAGCCCCTTGTTCGTTTATCTGTGAATTATCATAGTTTCATCAGAACGTCCGAAGATATACCCATAACCTGTCGTAACTGCAATTGTAAAGTTGCTAGCTACATTTATATTACATGGATCTAAATCTTGTAGGCAGATTTCGCTAGATTAAGCATTTGGCCATAAGACAAACGAAGTCGGTATCTATCACAAACAGATTATAGTCCAAACATTCCGCTCCGTCCGTCCGTCCGCTCTACGTGCCAACAAAAGTAGTTACTGTTTACAAGTATTACGTAAAATGCGCTCTTTGCATCGATTGACCTGAATCCAACATGGATGCGTGTGCGCAGCTGTTATGTTATTTATATACCTATTATGTGTTTTTGGAAGTGGATTTATAATAGAATTTAATTGCACGATCTGTGGATATTTTCTTCAGATGTCTAGGTAGCTACCTAGACATTTAAGTTTAGTTTTAGTACCGGAATTCCTATAATATTTCCGATCACATATTGACTATAACTACAGTACAGATCGAGACAGCTTAGAAAAAGGGTTCCGTGTCCACAATTTAGATATGAAACCCTAAAAGCCAACGTTTATTTCATTTGATTTATTTCTGTTATAATTTTGTTAAGTTGGATTGCTCTTTGAATAAATATTAACTTTTTTCTCATAAAAAGTAATGACAAACGATAGATTTCCTTGTTAAATTGTAAAAAAAAGTTGGGTAAAGTAAATTGCATAAATTAATTAGTCATTTAAGTGAAAGTGTCGGGTTTATGAATAACTCACTGTTAATTAAGTGCTTTTATGTAATCATGCAATTAAAAACCGGTGGATATGAAAACAGATGACTAATGTAATTGTAGGTTTCAATAGGCTGGATGTTTGTTTCTGAATAGGCTTGTGTCTCTAAGGTTGGTTTTGTTAAGTTGGTAGGTACTGTGTGTAAATGATACGAGTGGTCTTTACAAATATTAACACAAAGTAACATCAATGGGTAAGTCAATAACCGAGAAGTTTTGTTCTTGATCGGATTTTTAATTTCTCTTAAAAAATTCTATCATATCTGTAAAGCCTCTGTTGTACTTGTACTGATCTAAAACTTGACACTTATTCCCAAAATTGTCAAGGTACCTAAAGTATAATATACCTATATGATTAATTAATTACCTATATACTTTAAGCACGTTTCCCTTGACGTGTTGTGATGATTATAATACAAGATATCTACTGGTACTCATCAAGTTAGACAAGCCATCATCACAGTCATACTGAGTGGATATAATTAATTTATAAATAGGAAAATACTTTTGCACGTGTAACGTATGTGTTGGAGGAAAATCGTGAGATTATTATTAATTTTATAAAATACAATATTACAATACATGCAATGGCAATAACACGTAAGTAAAGTATGGAATGGATTGGATGATAATCTTCTATACTTGTTGTTATGTATTAATTAGGAGTAGGTAAGTTATTTCACTTTGTAGCTAAAGAGCTACAAAGTGAGCAGTTACTCCTTTACTCTCTTTAGTGATGCTGTGTGAAAGGTGCGGCATCATTTGAATTGTTTTTGTATTTATTTTAGTTATATGTAATTTGAGGAGAATTAACTCCTTATATTTTCTTTCTTCATTCAGAGATATTTGATAATCTAAATATTGCCGAGCATATGTAAAGTTAATATCAAACATGTAATCTATTTCTATATATATAAGTAAATCAAAAATCCATTAACCAACGAGGTTACTCTTACATTATGTAAGAAAACGTTGGATAATTCCCATACAAAAAAGTTAAATTACGCTAGCCTCTTGCAAATCGCCGCAAAACACCGGCCACCATGTCAAAATATTCGAGAATCGTGACCTGCCCATAGACCATAGCCTTATCTGAATCACTGGGTTACTTTGTTTAGACTAGAGAAAACAATAATAGATGTTTATAGAATCTCAAAGAAATTAAATGAACTAACGGCGCTAGAGTCCGTAAGGATTCCCAAAGATTTTCGACGATTTCGTGGCACAGTCGGTTAGTACAGTCCCGTAATGAGGGAAGGTCGCGGGTTCAAGTCCTGCCGAAATTGTAAATTTTTGGGACATCATTTAATTTCTTCGACATTAATAAATAATATCGTCTTGGTATCCGGAAGGCTGTGCTGTGGATGAGGCTCACACAGAAGTTATTAATTAGAGCAGTAGAGAAGACCTAGTCTATTCACCAAGTAGTGGTGGATCAACAAGTTGAGAAGATGAGGATGATAAATCAAAAAGGTGATTAAATATGGTGATGAAAACAGACCTATTAGAATTTGGGCTTTTAAATGTCCACTTATTTTTGTTAAAAAATTGCTGTTTGTGTATTCACTACTTATACAGTTTTGTTTGACTGAGGTGATTTTCTTTTAAACGCAACCTAATTTGTTTTTTGTAGTTCTACTCAATATATACATATGTATATCTAAAAATAAAGTGGAGTCAACATACACATTTTTACCTACATAAATAAACACTGATTAGGTATTTCAATTAAACCAAATATTCACCAAATTCCTTCAAAACCAGCCTTATTATGGCTTAGCTGTGCTTTCAGGGCTGTTTTAGACAACAGTAATTACAATATGATTGTAGTCATAAAAACGATCGCGGTTGCTTTGACCCCGCGGCACGGAATACTGTTAAATGGACCAGTGATGCTTCATAGCTTTAATATTAAGACTTATTGAATAGTCCAGCATTATTAATTACTAACGACCCGCCCCGGCTTGGCATGGGTGCAATGCTGATACCTTCCTCTTGAATCAATCTATCTATTTAAAAAACTGCATCAAAATTCGTTGCGTTGTTTTAAAGATCTAAGCATACGAGTACATAGAGACTACAGACAGCGGAAAGCGACTTTGTTTTATACTATATAGTAATTTAGTGCTATAATGCATATCTACAATGTCAAGAAATTAACGTTTTGGTATTTTCTGCTTCCATGCTTGTTCTACAGAAACCTTTGTTAATAAATATTAACAAAGAAAATTATAATCAAATCATAGAAACTTATAAGAACTAGTATTTACAATTGAAACAATTGAGCCAACTGCAGACTGTTGCAAACAATCTACATGTAGCTCGTATATGGACCAGATGAGCTACAAGAAAAAAAATCATGCCTCCAATCTGAAGTAATCTTTCTAATAATAACAAGGAAGTAGGTACAATGCGTTAACAACAACATAAAAATATTTTATCATAAGATAAATACTTGTCGATGGATGAAGGCGGCTCAGGACCGCTATTTGTGGCGTCGTGCTGGGGAGGCCTATGTCCAGCAGTGGACGTGTAAGGCTGATGATGATGATGATGATGAAGATAAATACATATGTTCAGATAATTAAGATTCTTCTTTTTTAATTTAGTTAAAATAATATCACGTTTCATTCATGATGGCTGAGAATTGACTAAAATAAAGACGACATCAGGAAGTCATCTGAGATGAATTGAAATGTCCAGTTTTTTCGGTAAATAAAAAAATTGCTCAAGATATCCTTGAAAACAATGTTATGTAAGATTTAAATTGAAAAGTTTTATTCCGAACAAGACAACATTTATTTGATCATGAACCCCAGTTTTTATTACTACTTACGATTTTTTCATACAAAAGACACAAACGCGCTCGCTGTCGCGTAGGAAATCTCTTTCCATCATAGTAATTTTACGTTTTGCAATTTGTGTAGTTTTTCTATGAGCAAACGTTCAGTAGTATAGTATAGAATATTTATTTATTTAGAAAGTATACATGTGTTTATTAACGTTGCAATATTAGACCAGGGGGCCTACTCGGAAAAGGAAAATCGAAGTTTCTTTTTCGTGTTCGTGCAAAACCAACTCTTATGTCCATTGCATAAGATTAGCGTTTGCACGAAAAAGAATCAGAAACTTCGGTTTCGTTTTTAAGAGTACGGGCCCAGGTTTGTGGTGGTGCACACATTTGTCGAATCAAAATGTTAGTATAATTAAATAGTACAATGGAATTAGATAGTAAGCATGCACTTACGTGCTAGTCTGTCCCAAAACGTACAATGGAATTAGATAGTAAGCATGCACTTACGTGCTAGTCTGTCCCAAAACGTACAATGGAATTAGATAGTAAGCATGCACTTACGTGCTAGTCTGTCCCAAAACGTTACAGTACAGATTAAACAGGAACACGAGTGTTCACAGTTGTAGAATGTAGAGGAAACATTAGTATTTTTTGTCTTATTTACCTGTTTTATTTTATGAATTTTAGGCGGTATATGAATCATAATATAAAGCAGGTAAATGCCTCTTGCCAGATCCATATAAATATCTAAAAATCGAAAGTCATTCTATCTTTCTGTCTGTCTGTTACCTTTTCAGGCTTAACAGATCTTCATGAAACAGCGGCGGCGGCGACAGGGTGGCAGACGGTATCCCGGGGAGTGACATAGGGTTCATAGGCTGGTTTTTTATCCCGGTAAAGTGCGTGCGAAGACGCAAACAGATAGATTAGCTAGTTAAAAGAAAGAAAGAGAGGAAGCGTTTCATACACAAACTAAGTATCAATAAATGTTTATTTTAAAACTGTACTTAAACTTCCTGATTCGCACGGATGCCACTGAAGAGAAAGCATGCTCCATGCGCTCGCTGTATATTTTTCTGTTACGACTGAAATATACCATTGTGTAATAATAACACGGTTTGGTAGTCGTGGGATCGAATCCAGTGTTTTGTGGTTTTTGGTTACTTCCTGAAATTCTCTTTACTATCTTAATTTTATATTTCAAGAGATTATATTTTATGTTAGATAATGCCCATAAATTTTCGTCGTTTACTTGCCGTGTTTCTTGGCTCATTGACAAAATTTGCAGACAGTTGTGACAAGTAAAGTGAGGTGGTCAATGCATTTGTAAAGGACTGTAGGTCTGTAGCTACCAAAGCAACTATTTTAGTCTAGAGGGTATATGGTTCCTACCAATGTAAGCAAATTTAATACTGTTGTAGATTGGTAGATAAAAGTGATTGGTTGAAATTACAGTCCTTTGCAATGCATTTGGTAAGAAGGAAGTAGATAAAATAATGGACATGTCTATTATCTGAACTAATTTTCCTTTCTTTTACAGGTAATGATCACGAAATACCTAAAAAGTAACGCCACTTATTGGTAAGTGATGTAATAAACTTGGAGCTATTATGAGCTAATAGCTTTAATGAGTTGAAAATTTTAATAATTTTAAAATTTCTCACGATGTAAAACTAAATTACCGTTTAAAAATGGTGTTACGTCGGTACATACTAATATATATATTTACTGAGACATCTTCTAAGTTTATATCTTTCTCAAGCTCCCGTGTACAAATTGGCAATCTACCCAAAGTAACAATAATAGGTACAACATTGCAAATCTCATCAGAAAATCTCTAGAACAAAACCAAAACTCCGACTAAAACTTGCTTACATTACTCAAGTTTTTTTTTCTGTGATATTTATTGAAAATGCCGAAGGAACGTAAAATCACTTTTTTCTCGGTAATTTTATTAAATAATTTAAATCCTTATAAAGTCGACCATTAATGAAACATTGATTTAATGCAATGGTTTTAGCACAAGTTCTCACTCATTCATTCTTATAAATCCGAATAACTATTTACTTGTAAAATTATACTGACTCGCATATTTATAACGGCTTTATTGTTTTCGATATCTAGGTTCATCGATTATCCATTATTTAACTAAACAAATCGATTCGTCATTACCCAATTTATCAATTACAGATAGAATCGAAACTCTTCGCCACGTAACAGTTTGCTCACCGATTTCACAACTCTTCGACAGCATTGTTAGTCGATCGATATGATAGATCGATAAATGTCAGAAAACAATGGTGCCGGACAGGTGGAAGAAACAGTTTATTTGTGCGTTGTTTTTGCTGTATTGTTTAGGTCTTCAATCAGTCAGTTCTGAAGTATATATATTTTCATAATAGGCAATAAATTTAAATAACTTGAATGAGGCTATGAGAAAATATCCTAGGTCCTTTTTCGATATTTTTGTAAAGAAACATTTAAGTACTGCAATATTGATATATATGGACACGTGTTCCGTTTAGCCAATTTTACGGAACTTGTGCATAAATTCCGTAAAACTGAGTAGGTTGTAGGTAGGGAGTTGTTGACTTGATTCATTTATGACACACAGGCATCCAAGTGTGAGGCAGACATCTCCATAACTTGTTCGTTCTGGCACAAGTTTGTATGCAAATTATTTGAATAAACTCAGTATAAGGAAATTCGTAGGGAAAATTGAATGGGGTTTTTTATCTAGGCGCGTAAAAACATCACACAACAAGGTGTATTTCCCTGGAATCTAATATCCTATTTAATATATTTTTGTAGGTAGGTAGTTCAATAGTCGCTATCATGTTCTGTTTGTGATTTCACGTAATGTTTAAAAAATTGTTTGACGGGCTTAACATAAGTAATTTAATGTGTGGTTTTCGTTATATATATTATCGGTATCAATAAAATCTTATTTATATTTGATTTTCTCTTTTTATGTTTAGCCGTAAGTTTTCCTAAGATTAATAAAGAAAATAAAGTAGTTTACTCATGCTCAAGTTCATGACTTTAAAATTATATCTGCAACTTTTAATGACATAAATAAAAAAATACAGAACATATAAATTTTTATATCCACGATCTAAATAACGTGTCTACGCACAAAAGAATGTCCGAATGTCCGTATCAGCCAATGCAATGGTATGATGTCAGATAATATTACTGGTAGCGTTTCCGTGCGTTTTCTATCCTGTTACACTTCTACGCGATTATTACGTAAGATACAATTATATTTACTGCAGGATATTTGATATATGTTGAGTTAGTTGTTTTCCGGAATTTACGCACAATGGACCACGTAATGCAGAGCAGAGCGTTCCGACTTACATCCGATTTCCAGAACGTCGATATGTTACATGTGATTTTTGCAAGAGCTTGGCTTTAAAATGCAAAATCGTTAGATATATGCAAATCAATGAATTGGCAGACTGGTCAACTAATCTTGGTTCAAAATTAGACTGATACGCACGTGACAAGAGGTCTGACCATTTATTAGTCTGTCCGAACTGAAAAACCGTGCCTTTCCACCAGAAACAGAAGCGGATGAATGAGAAAGTAGGATCCCTAAGCTTTAAAAATAAAAAAGTACTTATGGTTGATACATTACGCAGTATCTACATAACACAAAGACAGGCACTTTTAACTATTCGTTCGTAGTCACCTCCCTCAGAACGGCTTGTCACCTCCCCCACAACGGCTTGTTACCGCGGGGGCAGTAGCCTCCCACCCTCCAAGGATCATGAAGTACATACAACATCGCGACATTCAATGTACGCCCACTTTTAGGCGAAACCAGGAGCATCGAGCTTGAACACACACTACCTAAAATTAAATGGGACATCGTCGGCATCACTGAAATTAAAAGAGAAGGATTAAAAATTTAACCAATTAATTTGACCGCTGGAGGAGGCATACACCGCCGAATGCGTTCCATATCACCAATAACTTTACACCAATATAATATTGACTACGAATAATTTTATTATTTTCTTTTATGATACGTCATGACATGATATGACGACACCTGACATAATGTACCTATACATATTTAACAATTTCTTATCAATTTAATAATTCTTCTGTTTCTAATTTTAATCGTATAATTCTACATATTATGATTGGATTTTAAAATGTTTATTTTTGTCGCTATGTGTGTGATATGGAATAAAGCTCTTTTTATTTTTATTTTTATGTGCCTTGATTTTTAGGTAGAAGAGCTCTAACAAAAATTCAAAGCACCCAATTTGAAGTAATTTTAAAGTTCCTTTTACATGACGCATTTTTATAATCAACAACAAAATAAAAAAGTGTATGTACATGTCCAACTGATCCAAATTCCTCTTATCCGTGCTTTACCATCCATCACAAATCATTAGTCTCGTCTCTGACTTCAACGTCAAACATTACGTTCAAATGTATGACTCAAAGAAGAGAAAATATTTTATAGTACCGTAATCTTAGCGTTTATATAGGTAAAGTCACCGCCAAAAGCGTCAAACTGCACAGATGAATATTCCATAAGCAAACACAGAGCAACGGACACCGCAAAACCACAGCATTCTTAAGGCTGGGTTACCCGGATTTAGGAATTTTTAACTGTCCGTACCTCAATAACTAGAAGGCCTATAGTTTTTAAATTCAAACATATTATGGTTGAGGATATTTTCTAATGCATCACTAGACAAAAACATGATTAGTGACATTTCACCCGATCAAAATAAAATGTTAAAGTTACCTCTAAATGAAACTTTAAATGATCACTGTGAATAGAAAAATGAATAAAATGACACAAATTGTATACCAAAACATTGCAAACGTTATTACGCAGTACATCACAAGAAAATATTTTTATATGTCATACAAATATTTTTCAAAGCACCTAAATAACTACAAAATCGTGCTCGGCTGTCTGCGCACCACCTTGCTTCTTGCTTGCGTTTTGCAAGTGCTGGGCTCACCTCGCCTTAAAGCCCCGTAACTCGCAAAATCGTCCATCGGCCATTGATGTACCTTCATTCGCCGCCGTCTAGGGCAGTAAAAGAGGCGGATCCGCTCGTGTAACAAAAAAGAAGCACCTTTTCTTCAACTCCGTTATTTTCTTACTGTGGTTCTTGAGTTTGGAGTTTTCATCTTTTCAACACATTTTAGTGGTGACTGTACTTATGGTAACCGCAATCCATTGCATAACTGTACCCGTTCAACAAGGCTATTGAGGAAATGTATCGGATATTAGGAACGATATAATTGAATCAGCTTAGCAATTACGACTCTCTCACGGTCTTGATGTGGTTAAAGGGGCAGGTTTATTGTATTTATACCTACAATGTCGACAAAATGCAAGCTGAAAATGGTAGGTGCAAAGTACAGGAGTTTAGGAGGTGCACATGGAACATTGAAAATAAAATAATTTAGAGAAGAAGTAACAACACAATGGCAAGGAATTTCTCGCCTTTATCTCTCTCCCTCTATTAGCATGTAGGAGAAATAGAGTACAGAAAGACTGCAGCAGGTTCAATATACATTTTGAACCTGAAAATAAACCCAAATTATAATTATGGGTTGAAATATCTGACGTGTCTGTGAGTCCTGTAAGGTCTAAGAAAAATAAAGCACTTTGAATTTTGCCTCCTGTATGGAACAATGGAAATATTTTTTTGGTTGTATTTGATTTCGAGCAAAACCAAGATCGCTTTCGGATTGAATTTAGTGTGCGAACACACTTTGAGCATGTGTTAAAAGTATCCATTTTAAATGATAAGGCTTTCTCGCTTTTAGTTCACTGGGAACTTAAAACGATCCAGTTATTTGTTTACAAATCTTTCCCAGCACTTACTTAACCTTCTCACGGCGGTGATTAAAGACTGTTGGTACATTCGGTCCATCGATCATCTTTATCGAGCGCTCACGGCGAGCCGACGACATTTGCACTTGCGCACGAGTTTGTCCTTTCTCTTTGCAATATACATACATACTTTGCTGTTTTTAGTAGACGTAACTGTGCAAAGGATTTTCTCCTAAAGATCCTCGGAAGTCAACGTGGTAACAAGGTCACGATATTAGGTATGCATCGTCTCTCTTATAGGGCCTTCCAGGTAACTTAAATAAATAATGTTAGACAATCCACACATCATCTTCTAGCCCCAAGCTAAGCAGAGCTTGTGTTATGGGTACTAGATGACTAACGTATACCTCCTTATTTTTTCACAAAGTCTACGCGACGGAATCCAATATACTAGCTGCTGCCCGTGCCCTCGCCCGCGTTTGTTCGTGATAAAAAATATCCTATATGTTATTCCAGGTCCCAAACTCTACCCGTACCAATATCAGCCCAATCAGTTCAGTCGTTTTTACGTGAAAAAGGAACAAATATCTATATATACAGATATTTGTTCCTTTTTCACGTACATATATCATACTCACAAACTTGGACATTTATAATATTAGTAGGATTTTTGGAAGCTAAGTACTAAATAACTTCTTATATGAGTGATAGAGTAAGCAAAGTTATTAATCTCTATTAGATATCCAGTTCGCTGCTCATAGAGTTCTGTACCAAGATCTATTTGACGGTTTTCAGATTGAAAATTGTAGTCATTTACGGTGCTAGCTTAATAACGTAGCTTATTGGTTATATTTGTATAGTTTTGCCATTCACACAACGAAAAATCAACACTTTGAAACCCAACAGCACAAACAAACCAAAACCAGTACAACTGCAACGCCATCCTATTTCATAACAGTCGATGCGATAGTAACGGGCTATACGTAACGGGGTTCCCGTTACAAAGTACAAACTCGTTGCTAAGCTGTCGAGCCGCGCGCGCGTGCGCACCGGTCAAAGATAAAAGACTGTAAATTGCGTCGTTTTACGATTTTGAGTCCTTTTCCAGAAAGAACTATTTATTACTCAACTAAATAATGACTAATTTTACTCGATTGGCTGATAACGATAACTTTTGTATGTTCTGTAATCGACTCTTATTTTTAAACATCTTATCCAAGGCTTAACGCTCCCGCTTATAAAATTGGTGCTTAGCAGAAAACTAGATACAATTTATATTAGTCAACGTAATTATGATTAGGCTAGATTATTGCTCGTTTAAAAACTATTACCTAGATCTAATGAGCCGGGGTAGCCTTCGTTAAATTTGATTCTAAACGGCTTTCGTCAATACGATCTCTTAAATTTTGTAATCTTTGCATTTTCATAATCATCTAGGTATACCTAGTTACTGAAATCTGATTTTGTTGTGTAACTTTCAAATACTCTGCAACACTGGACAAATACTTTTCGGATTTTTAGTGTTGCAGCGGTAGCGGGTTTGTGACACACGATATTTCCTTTGAAAACTATCTATATAGGCTAAGGTACCTATATGCTTGAAGCAATCAGGTTCGACTGCTTCAAGTTACAACTGCATAGTATATATGTCTGTAAATAGACTGTAGTTCACATATGCAGACGTAGCTTGAAGCAGTCAATCCTGACTGCTGTAAGCTGCCCATGTATCTAGGCCCTATAATAAAATAAAGTCGGGTTTGTTACACCATTTACAACTCGATAACAAATAGATCGATTTTAATGATCTTTTGGATTTGCCTCTATCCGGGATAGCAGAATATTTCATACATTAATCAAGGAATCAGAGATCCGCGCGCAAAAATAAAATTCTACGCGGGCAAAGCCGAGCGCACTGCTTGTTGAACAATATTTACAGCTTATGCAACACACCAAATATGCACCCTTTTAAACCTTTTTATTTGCTAGCTTATGAAAAGCTTCAACCAGCATATGTTATGCAAATTACAAAATCCCTTCCTACATTGATGTACATAAAGTTACGAGTAGATACTACTACTTACTTTCCCCTGCCTTCTAGTAGGTAAAGTAGGTAAGTTAATCGCGTGCTGTACTTCCTGGCCCGTTAGAATGCCGCACCCGGTGTCGTCACCTTACGCAACCGTTACGTGGACACTCGTCCTTTGGAGGACTGTGGCTGTCAAACAGCCACCACCATTATTGGGATATTGGGCAACTATCAATCGAAACCGTTACTAAAACTTAGCAATTTTACACCGTTAACGAAACCTCGGCGGTGATCCAACGGCATGATTGTTAGATCATATACACAAAACCGTAGGCTACACCTGGCCCAGATTAGCACAGGACCGAAGCGAATGGCATAAGTAAACATAGGAGACCTAGGTATACCCAGCATTGGGTCGACAAGGACTGATGATGATGCCGACATAATACACAAAATCCCTATATCATAGTTAGACGCGAGCTACGTAGCACTTCCTGTCCTATTAGAATGCCGCGCTTGTGTTGTTGCCTTACTCAACCGTTGCGTGGCCTCTCGTCCTTTGGAGGTGCGCTAGGAATACTATGGCTATCAAATATTATGGCCACTGACCTATTCGTACATTGGGTGCCTTGGATTCGATTTATTTATTAATCTTATTTAAAGAGTTAGAAAGTTACAATATTAACATTTCCTAGAGAGACGTGGCTATTGAGAATCTTGGCATCTGTCACCACTATCGCACTCGCTTATCGTGCATAAAATAATGCCATAAGCTTAAGTTATTCTTAAGTCTCGAACAAAAACGAGTTTTTCCACTTTTCCAACCTTAAAAACCAGCCTAGGGTGGATAGACATGAAGGAGCAACAAACATTCGTGCACATAATCGAAACGTTGCCTTTTTATATTATAAATGTGATTCAGAGAAAACCAGTTGAGTAATGAAGCAGGAAAGGATTTCTAGCTTCACTATTCAATGCATTGCCAATTCCCTTTGGCAACATTGTGTCCGCTTTTCCGCAGTCGTAACATTGTTTGTCTGTTTCTATCAGATCTTACCTCCTTAAAATATTCTACCATGTTTCTCAAAAATGAAAAATCATGTGAATTTTGTAATTTATTGCATTTTCACAGTAACTGGTATAGGGCTATGCACAAACGGGCAGATCAAAGCCCAGTACCACTTACTACCAAACACTGCAACCATATTTTCCTTCAACTTCGCATAATCCAAGGTAATAAAGCAAACATGTACCGAATTATGAACCGTCACTCCATTCAAAACGTTATTCATATGATAATAGAAGAGAGCAGAGCACCAGATAAGAAGACCTCCGTTCAAGACAAACAACAGGGCGTAAAGATCATTCGCCCCCATCGGCTGAGTGGCCATGAACCGGAACAATGGGTTGAAGATTCGGAGGATAGAAATTATGAATCCAAAGTCTTCGAATTTCGCGGCTATGAAGAAGTAGTTGTAGTAGAGGGAATAGGCCATAGATATCATGATGTGTCCGAGATAGGCGACATAGTAGCGACGGTTGGTGAGTCCGATGCAGCGCGAGAAGAAAACGCAGTGGTGGTCGCGTCGCATGATGCAGGTATTGCAAGTCTTGCAGTGCCAGCTAGTTGCTGGGCGGTAGATAGAGCAGAGTTCGCAGAATATGCCGTTAGGATGGGATTTCTTCAGCCGGGTATCGGTGAGGATACTCTTCATCATATTCCCCGACACGTTGATGAACAGAAAAGTGGGTACGATTGTATGGAAGTACTGTTTCACGAGCCCGAACTGGTAGTCTTCGATGATCTTCGGTCGAACGAGCGTCATTTCAAATAAGTAAAATAATGGTGTCAGTACCACGACAACCACGTAGCAGATGGCCTTCTCGTAGTATCTTAGTATCGTTTTAACAAGGCATCTCCAAGCGGAACTCCAGGTATTCATCTTAATTTTTACTGCACCATGACTGCATCAAAGTTTACAAATCCTGACTGATCCTGAATGACAGCGACATTTAATTTAAGTTTGACTTTTGTGAGTGACGTTTCGGATTACTTTTTAAAGAGGTTTCATTTTTGCGAAGGTTTTTTGCAACACGTTCCAAAAATATTTTTGATCCTCACAAAAACGAGCTAGCTTTTGCCCACGGCTTCGCACGCGCTCTACTAAAAACATAAGTGCAAAACGATGTCATTTCAGATAGATTGATGATTCGAATTTGGACTACTATGGCGAGCTTCTTCTTTCTTTTTTACTTCGCTTTAGTAAAAAGCTGCTGCAGTTACAATGCTTAGTCCTGTAGGTCGCGTCGGTAGGGTAACATAAAGTTACTCGTACGTACAATTACGTACAAGGCAGCAGCATCACGACTCTGCCCTTTACGCCCTTCACATCCGTCGGTAATGAACGCAAAATGCTTTAATAATATGATCGCTTTTTCAAACTTTGAAGTGTGATATCTGAGTAACATTTTTACTCGTAAATCAGATATATATATGTATACATACATTATATTGCAGAACATAATTATAAGTATACTAAGTGCTTATTTTGTAAGCCTAAAGAAATAAAGTTATTGATTCTGATTCTGATTCTGAATTACAGTGTCAATAAAAATGTCGGAGCTCTGGTAACAAGCAACAGAAATATAGTCTTTCTGAAAACCTCTATTATTATGTTGGTTAAAAAGTTGTCTGTTTGACCCGTGAAAATATTTTAGCAACGGGTTTCCATTTATTTACATATTTCTTAACACGCATCATATGTAGTATTTGATTTTGAATCATTATTGCAAATTGCACATTTTCCAATACAATTCATCTATGTTCATTGCAAAATCTTGCAGTAAAATACAACAATGGATATTTTAAATAAATGACGCTCAGTTTTATCATAAAACAGATAATAGTAGTTCCCAACAATCTTGATAATATCGCAAGAGGCCATTAGGATCCATTACTCTCTCGATACCACATGATCGATAGAGTTTCGAAAATAGTATTGTTACAAGATTTATTGTTGCAAATGTGAATCTATTGCAAGTTGTTATGCTCGAAGTGTTATTGTGATCCTTCTACATACCCAGTAGGTACGAACGTGATAAACGAGTTGAATTTAAAATTTATATGAGGATTTGGAATGCCAGCTTGCCAGAAAATAAGGATACAATAAAAACATACAATATTATCTCAAGTTGTGTGTATATTATAGTTTTTTATTAGCGGCACAACAGAGCATTTTCACTTCATTTAAACTAGTTAGTATGTTGTTAAAATAAGTTATTAAACAAGTCCGCAAAAAGATAACTGGAAAAAAAAATTAATGATGGCGCGCATTTAGCTAAAACCAGACAATTAGTGAACATTATGCCGTACGATCATAAAACTTTCTACCCGACCTTACTGCTAATAGTACTGCGCTTGCGCTTTCGCTTCTAATGTTCAACGTGTTCGTGATGCTTCTGATGACTGCTTTAAAATATCCTGCGTAATAATCATGCAAGTTCTAATACACATAGAGAAGTTCATGCCTCAAGACAAAACGACATATTATGTGCACACTAAACGTTTTAAATTGTCGTAAGTGTGCACAACGCAAGTGGATGACATGTATGAAGAATTTTTTTCTTTTCCAATCAATCAAAGTTCGTTTTTAATTCTAATCAAATAAATTGAAGGTGTTGAAATAGTTTCTGAGTTTTTTGTATTTAATCGAATCTTTCAAGGAGTACACACATTTACAATACATAAGTAAGTATGAACAGTTGTTGTCATACCTTAATTCACGTGCGCTACTTTCTCTTGCTTAACAAATACTACTCACTCACTAACCCATGTAGCACATCTGAATGTACATATATCAATATTAGTTCAGGTGATTTCTAATACTTTTCTACTTATGTATCATTAGCAGCATGATAGCATTCCGCTGTTGTACATAGGCCTTCCTTTGGTAACGCCAATCTTCTTGATTCTGAGCTTTACACATCCATTTTTTGAACAACATTCGATGACTAAGTATAATTATTTAATAACTTATCTTCTTATTATATCGTAGAAATTATAATCAGCGAAACTATATTGAATTACATAAACAATTCTTTTGTCTTTAATCGGATTTGATTATGCTATAAAGTTATTATGTTATACTATTATGTGGTTATAGAATTCTTAAATTACAGTCATAAAACTCTTCAATTTGTTACTCGAGTATGACGTGACAAAAGGCCAAGGTGATTTTTTTTGATTTTGATTTTATTTCTTTTATTGAATTAACACGTACTGACATCTTCTTATATGAAACAATAGAATTAGACTTTCAAATCACATGAATAATTAATAAGAGTTTTGGATGTTATTCATCTTAAAACGTTTTTAAAATAAGCCTTAATTTCTACTCTTATCAATTATAGCTACATTTTTACAAACTTTTTTACCCCTACTATCTTCAACACCTCTAGGTTTCTGATAAGCGTTAATGTAGAAGTGTGAAAAGAGCCCGATGAACAGAAGACAGTGTAGTACCCCGTTGTAGGCGGTGAAGAGAGATGGCGGGCACGCGGAAAAGTGATAGTGACCAACTAACTGCATCGTTATTAGCACAAACTGCACCTGGAAAAAAGAGGAAAAACATTTTATAACTAGGTAAAATGTAAATAGGCAAAAGCGAAATGCCTTCCAAAACCTCTTGATCCTAAATGACTTGGATGGAGGAAAGCGAAGCTTTGCTCGGCGGCGCGGCGGCGCAGCGGGAACAAGCTACGTGAGTACAGACAAACTAGCATGGAACCTTCGATCAGGTATCCTACCGGTGGATAACTTTATCGATGCATGGAACCCAAATTTAATGCAGATATATATTTAATGTTCGATTGTTTGTTTTTGTTTTGCTAGCCCACTATTTAATGTTCTTTCGGACTTTGTTGCAAATAAATCTCTTTATAATTAATGCCCCCTTTTTAAAATACTCCGTTGTAAGTTTTTATTAGTCAATATTAGTCCATGTGTTAACATCTCTACATCTTACGTGTAATATTTTTTCTACTACGAACACATTCCTGCCTACGGTAACTCACAAGTTAAAGGCTTTGTGCCAAAACTTCATGAGTTGATGATGAAGCTCATCTACCACTTGTACCATCAACTCACCAACTGCAATGTAGTAATATACTTCTTCCACCACAAGTACTTAGCCAGCATCGGATACGCCGACAGCCCATAATACGCGTACATGATCAGATGCACAAACGAGTTGAGAAGCCCCGCGAACAGGACCGCCAGGGTCGGGTCGTATCTCAGGATGACCCAGGTGGAGAGTAGCATGTAGGAGTGGTGGTACAGGTGGAGGAAGGTGATCTGGCTGAACTTCCTTCGGAGGACGAAGAAGACGGTGTCGAGGAGTTCTGTGATCTTGATCATGTAGTAGATGTGGAAGCTGGTGAACTGGAATAGATGAGATTGGTGCGAATCATTTTATTAAGTATATCAGTCATCTAGTATCTATAACACAAGCTCTGCTTAGCTTGGAGCTACTAGATGATGCTGTGCGGATGGTCCAGCATTATTTATTAATAGGAAGTTCACAATAAATTGCAGAGATTTAGATGGGCGTTTTGTAAACTACAGCCTCATGGTGGACGGTAAAGATCATGAAGTGTAGTGTATAGCATTTTTACATCATAATGCTCGGCAAGAAGGTTTTACAAATTAAGCAAATAGGCTGTGTAAGATGGTATTCGCAACACAGTACATTTTTATAGGAACTCCATTTTCAAATCTCATTGCGTCACACTTTGTTTGAATTGTAAAGACTTTACAGTTCAAGCTATGCAAAACTTCTTGGTGAAACAATCTCTTTTCTTATAAAATGATAAGAAAACTTTTTACTGAAAAAAAACTGTGGAAATGGCGGCCTTTCATTTCATTTGATCTGTGCGACTGTAATAAACTAAGGATAAAAGTTAAAACTGTAATAAACAAGTTTAAAGTGGTAGTTCAGTATGTCAAGTGCTTCATCAGATGAAGAACTGGTCCGCAATCCCTGATTTCTAGCATCTCGAAGCAGAAGATGTTGTACAAAATCTTTTAATAAATAATTAACTTACATTTTGTCATACCTAAGTATATAAATGTTTTATTTGCCTCGCCATTATGATGTAAAGTAGAATGCCTACCTCGGTTGCAAGTAGCTATTACACCCTCGAACTATGTTCTCGGGTGCACTCGATCCATTAGCGCCCTTTGCGAGCTGCGCTCGCGTTGGCGCCAAATTGGATCTTGTTCTGTAATAGCTCCCTTACTACCCTTGTGTAACAATCTACTATTTCATCATCAATGTTTAATACCTGCTTAGCGTGACAGACTGGGGGTCAGTATCATCATAGCTAAGAACCATAGTAAAGTGTTCTTCGCAAATAGGATTGTTAAGACCACTTACATAATCGATAGCAAACTCCTTATCATGTAAACATTTGGGACTAACTCCAACTCTCCATACCATTGGCAATCCCTAGAAAAGAAAACGAAAGAAGTTGGTACTGAGTAAAAATGTTCTATGTAATTATATCTGTAATATAAAACAGTAAATTCAAAAGTTGTTACGACAATTTACTTACCTTGTAAACAAAATAGGCAGACATAGCCACTTGAAAAACATTGTATGAAGTCATAATTTTGTTCATGTTGTATGCAGACCGGGTCTTCATAAACGATGGTCCTACTTTCAGTACAAATACCATGTATAGAATCCATATTATAAGGATAGGTACGGGACTGTTCATCAGAGGTAGAGTTTTTATTAAATTCACTGGAAAAATTTAAAATAATTAGTTTATTTCAGTGATGAGTGCATGATTCGAAACTTCTATTGATTATAATGCTCCTGACACATAATATGCTTTGGGTATCATTTTGGGGAGATATCAGGACCGGATTTCAAATATTTTTCGAAGGATCTTCTATCTGTCTTTTCGCTTCTGCTGCTGCTCTTACCTGCCTTCCAAAACCCACCCTAAGGCACTATGTAGACAGACCAACGAAGAAACTGTCAACTTTTTAATATTTTTTGAATAAACTTCTTCTTAAGAAGAACTGCAGATGATAATTTTCATCGTTTAAGAAGGTTAGTGTATATGTAAGCAGCTACATACATATGTAGTTGCTAGTTGCCTGTTGCCGCAATAGTTGCTCTGTCTGCATAGCGCATTAAATTCATTTATATCAAATGCCCCCAACATATCTCTGTACGTACCATCATCCTCAAAAGTCCAAGTTTCATTATTAGTTAACATCGCACACACCTGTCCCACGCACTTCACTATAAACAAATGTAATTTAATTAAGTTTCTGGCATGTTAAAATACACACACTTCTATTGTCCTGTATTCTCATGGCAATGTTTTATTTATTTAGTATTGACGTCAGTACTAAGAAAAATTTATTAGGAAATATTATTAACGCACTGATGTTCTTCTATGATTCTCATACATATTGTATATTATTAATTATATGTAAATTACTAATTTTATAAGGTGTAATTTTAATAAGCACGTACCTAGTACGTAATAAGTATTTATAAATAAATATTTTTCTTTATTGAGAAACAAGATCCATAAAAACTTACCTTATTCTACTAAACAAATCAAAAAACACAAACACTGCCACAATCACAAACAAACACACTACATTATGCATAACTACAGGACCACTAAATGGAAAAATGACAAATACCATCCGGAATAATTATTTTACACAACTTTTATTTTATCAATATGATTTTATCTAGCCTTGCTCAAGAAATTGATGAAGCCATTTCTATTGATTGTCATTCTCACTGTAGTTTAGAGCTATGCAAGCAATTCTGGATGTCTGCGCCATATAACTTTAAATTCCTATGTATGAACATTAGAAGTCTACAACGTAACTTTAATGATTTTACTGTCGCACTAAAGCGCCTAGACTCAGATATTGATATTGTTATTTTGACGGAATGCTGGTTGGCTGAGGCAACTATTATAGACACACTACCCGGGTACAATTCTTACCGCTCTTCGTCACAACTAAACAAAAGCGGTGGAGTCGTCATTTATGTAAAAGATTCATATGCATGTACAACGTTCGATATAAAACTTGATGACGCAGACGGCTTAATTGTTACCGTAAACAACATAGTAACGGTGCTAGGAGTTTACCGATCTCCTTCTATATCTTCTTTGGAAAGATTCTTGAACTCCCTTGACATTCTATTACTGGAGTTGAAAAACACCCCCAATCTAGTAGTTGCTGGCGATATGAACATTGACATCTGCGACCCCTCAAACAGTCAGCTTCCTGATTATACGTGTCTTATGGCATCCCATTGTCTTCTTCCCGCCATTTCTAAGCCGACTAGAGGCATGGCATGTCTGGATCATATCTTTATAAAATCCCATTTTAAGTCGGTGGGTACAGTTTGCACAGCAACTATCACGGATCACTATCCTGTTCTAGCAGGCCTTCTACTCTCAAAGCAACATAAATTCACTTCGCGTTGGAGACTTAAAACAGATATTAATGCCGCAGCTTCTGAGTTATCTAAAACAGACTGGTCGGATGTTACTAATGACTCAAACATTAATAGTTCCATTTCATCATTCTATAGAATAATAAATAACAGTGTTAATGTGCACACGAAAAGAACTAAGATAGGTCGCACAAAAGTAAATTTAAAGCCCTGGATAACGGTAGGACTGATCAGATGCATGAAACATCGAGATAAACTTCACCAGGACTGTAAAGCATCACCCAAAGATCCCATTTGCCGAAACATCTACACTAGGTACAGAAATTTCTGTAATAACCTCCTACGGAAACTAAAAGCGGATTATAACAGTCGACTTATAACCGACAACAAAGACAACCCTAAGAAACTTTGGAAATCAATTAAGAATATCTGTCAACCATCAAATCGCAGTAATGACGCTGAAGAATTGCTAAAATCTAGTCATGACGCAAAGGCGTCACTTAATACATTTAATAGCCACTTTGTCACAGTTGGAAGTAAATACGCCGAATCTATTTTGTCTAGGCTGCAGGAGACAGAGGAATCTCTAACGGAGTCTTATAGGACATGTACAGCGAGCCCTAACTCATTGTATATGTACCCAACTGACCCATCTGAAATAACTTCAGCAATATTGAAACTCAACCAAGAAAGTGCTCCTGGCTTAGATAATCTAACCGTTCCACTATTGAGAAAGTCTCTTTCCGCAATAGCCGCCCCTTTAGCTCACATCTTTAACCTAAGTCTAGAGAGTGGCGTATTCCCCGACTGCTGGAAGACTGCAGCTATCTCTCCCATTTTCAAATGCGGCTTAAAGAATTCTCCCGATAATTATAGACCGATAGCTCTTCTAAGTATCCTATCTAAGGTCCTGGAAAAAATCGTTAGTAGGCGCCTGGTGCCATTCTTGGAATCGCAGAACCTCATATCCGAAAGGCAATTTGGTTTCAGAAGAGGTAAATCGACCGAAGATGCGGTTGCGCTCTTCACTAACTTAGTGTCTACTCACGTCGATAGCGGCAGGTGCAGTTTGGGTGTTTTTATTGACCTGGCGAAGGCATTCGACACCGTGTCGGTCGGACTACTCCTAAAGAAGCTGGAATCAGCCGGAATACGTGGGGTCGCGCACAACTGGTTCAAGAGCTACTTGTCAAATCGTAGGCAGTGCGTCAAAATATCGAATCAACTAAGCTCAGAGCTCCCAATCTGCCACGGGGTACCCCAGGGTAGTGTTTTAGGACCAACTCTTTTTAACCTATACATAAACGATATCCTACAACTTAAACTAAAAAACGCTGAACTTGTTGCATACGCGGATGACACGGCTATTTTGTTTCATGGTGATAGCTGGGAGAACGTTTACTCAACCGCGGAAGAAGGCATGCTGGCAACAGTGACGGCACTCAATAAGAACTTACTCACAATGAATGTGAAAAAAACTAAGTATATAGCTTTTTCAAAAACTGTAGTGTCCAATCCACCTACCTCATTAACCATCAGTGTTCCAAACTTCTCTGTAGGTATTAGCGCTGATGGAAACAGCGCTGTTAATGCTATCGACCGTACCACTAATATAAGATATCTGGGCGTTACTCTCGATGAGAACCTAACATACAAAACCCACATCACAGATATGGCTACCCGAGTTAGAAAGCTAATTTTTGTCATGAAAAGACTACGAGATTGCACCACTAGAGATATTCTGAAAACTGTATATGTTTCGTTGTGTCAGTCGATTGTACAGTATTGCATTTCAGTGTGGGGCAGTGCAGGTAAAACGTTGTTCATGAAATTAGAGAGAGCTCAAAGGGCTCTAATAAAGGTCACTCTAAAAAAGCCCTTCCGTTCCCCAACAGACGACCTATACAGAGAGTTTAAAGTCCTTCGGGTACGACAGCTCTTCGTCTTAAGAGCAGCCATTAAGACGCACAGAAGCATCAAAGCCCTCCCAAATTACGACGTAATTATTGCAAAACGCGTGTACAAAATCCCTCTGCCACAGATGCACTCTCTCATGGCCAGACGTTGCTCAGCTTTCTCCCTACTTTACACTTATAATAAACTATGCAAACTTTGCGACCTAAGAGATCAATCCTTATTCTCGTGTAAATCATTAATTAAAAACAAGCTTTTAGAAATGACCTATTCTGAAACAGAAGACCTCATCTGACTTAATACTTGCAGACCCAACACTCACACTCACTACACATACACACACTACTCACACACTCCTTCTTGCCCAGACCTCTTGGAGACTCTGGTGTTTCAGGAGGCCCGATACACACATGCATCACACACACACACACACACAGACACACATTCTAGGTACAATACACACTCTACCCAATATCACAACCCGAACTCATTAGCACTAGTGTAAATGCAGGATCTTCAATTGAATTACCTAAAATAAAATTATTATTCTAGGAATTTTTGCATGTTAGTTTTAATCGATTTATTTAAATATTTACTCATATTCTTTCGAGTTTTTCAAAAACTTAGATTATAGAATTATTAAGTATCTGTAACATCCTCTTAAATCCTATCTGTTAAACGCACTCACGGAACTCAAGATACAAGCATTCTTGCTTAGTTTGAGTTCCTCTGCCAATGTACTTGAAATTATTATGCATGTGATTTTGGTCAATAAATATTTTTATTATTATTTTTTTAAAAAGATTAAAATTCTACACATAAAAACTACAAACACACACACACACATACATAGAATTAATAAAACAAAAGTTAAGTACATACTGGTACATAATACTGGCACATACCATCACCTACAGATTAAGTTAGTACCTGCCTAATCATAATATGGATTTTATATATTATTTTCTGTGAAATTATTTGACATTGTACGAATATTATTGACAAATTAGCATATGTATCTATTTTTACTTGTTAACAACTACATACAAGCTACTACTTCAACTTATATAATCAATCATACCTACTTTTACTTATTTTAATTCAAAATAATTGTAAAATAATTGTTGCGCTCTGACAGAATTTTTATGCATTGTGTACCCACTAAGACTACCTACACTTAGAACAATACCTATATGCATGAAATCACAATAAATAAACAAAATGATAATATAAAATACAGAATTTACTACTTACTAATTTATCAAGATATGATTAGCACCTATCATTTGTCAAAAATATTCTTTCTGCTAGACTTGCTATAACAGAGTTGTCAATTCTAGACATAAGTTTGGCAATCCTGTTTCTTTTAATGGCGTAAGGGAATCGATGTGCATTTCGAAAATCATGCCTGAGGCACTGAAATAATAAGTAAACTATATAATTAATACGATACAGTTTTATTTGTGACATAATCATCATATTAGCCCAAAAACTTATTTTAAACCGATTTCAAAAAAAGGAGGAGGTTATGTGTTCAGCTGTATGTATGTTTTTTTAAAGTATGTTTCGATTTCTCAGTTTATTATGACCGACTTTGCAAATTATTTTGTTATCGTTTACAAAATATCACGAAGTGGTCCTATAACTTTTTTATTTCCATGGGAAGGTATTACTTATACTAAGAAACTTAAAAACTGTGTAAAACTAAAGGATTTGACGTTGGATTTTGGTTAGGTTAGTATTGCATATAGTAGTTTAATTAGCAAGCTAAAAAGGTATTGGGCAGGCCAAATACTCGTAGCAGGCAGATCGTTAACCTTGAGAATCGTTGGTCACAAAATGTACACTACAGAGGGCTCCCTTATCCTAAAACTATAAAAATACAGTCATAACATTATAATACCCGGAACATATTATTTTTAGTATTCCGCGATCCATTGTCGAAGGAAACGATGTCTTCCTCAAACATTTGATTTAATTGTTATAAACAAAGGATTCTAAAATAAAGTAAATTGTGGGTTCCTTTGTTTCTACAGCAAAAAACTTATCAATGTTCATTTTTTCAGTCTAAATCTCAACCTTATTAACCTTGGCAGCATTCCATGCATAGTAGATTTTAATTGTAATGTGCCTCTTTAACATAAAAGAGTTAAATCCAAGGAAATACACATTTTTTGATAAAACTATTAAGATTGTGTATTACATAAGGAGGCTACGTAATACTATGTCACTATAGTTCATGTCACTTTAAAACAAACAACTTTTATTAAGGATATGTCATTTTAGGTAATAGCAAATATAAATATTAACCACAATATATTAGATAAAAGTTTGGCAACGAAAATGATATCATAACAAGCGTGGGCCGTGTCAACGAACTCTGAGAGAATTTGAGAATCTTGAGAAATTAAACGTAATGAAAATGTTACATGGAGCAGTTTTTATACGAAACAACCCATAACTTAAACTGGGTAAACTAAGCAAAGGCTTTTACAAAAAAAATTGCGACAAAAATTGATAATAGCGCGCACTGGAATCAAATATTACAACATACGACCTTCAAATTGATGCACTAACAGATTAACACAGTTTTCATGCTCGAACGTACAGTATGTTTCCTTCACATTTAACGGCAATAAATCAATGCAGTTCCCGTTGACTGAACACCATTGAAGCAGAACCGCGAGATCTGCCAAACACGAACACAACAAAAACATGCACAGTTCTACGACCCCGCTCGAAAGTTTTGTTTACATTATCATTTATACCTATTATAGTTGCTTTGGTAATGTTTTCTTAAAAAAAAACGTTTTGAACATTATTGCTTCTTACGTCCTAAACTAGAAATGATCCGCCCGCTTTATTATTCTGTTGCTGAGATATAGACAAAAAAAAGATAGTTCTTTCATTAGGAGCTCTACAATACCTATATCTTCTTATAGAAAGTATCTGTAGAAATGTTTCTATGATTCCTTTTTAGTTTTAAGCTGAATCTTCCCACGTCATTCCACGTAATACCAATTTGTTTTCAAAAGCGCGGATTATGGCGTCCATAAGTGAAAGTTGTAATTGTGCCAATTTGGAGTTCGCATAGCGCGCCATTAATGCGATTCGCATTGTCTTGGATAATTCGCTGCAATCTTAGAAAGTACATTCAATCGTCGCTGGTATTTTATGTGATAGGGCTTTAATCATTCTTATTGTTAGTTCTTTTCTTACCTTTGTTGGTTCTGTTCCTATTTTAGGGTAATTCGCGAGGATATGTAAATGGTTATCCATAAATAGAATAGTCAATGGTCCGTCTATTTACACGTTGGCCAAGTCATCTCAAGCATCTGATGACATGACAGATTTAACAACCAGAACCAACCTAGACTCACCATGCCATCAATGGGGGACGGGTCATTATTTTCGAAATTTACATCTTTTATACTATAAATATCTTTCATTTTCGTAGATTGTACTTGATTGTACGTGATTGTTGATTTTCATATTTTTTTTGGATTCTGATTGTATGTTTCGGTTTGTGTATAACCATGTCTTTATTTGGATTAAGGGCACATAAGCCGCCCAAAACGCGTTAATACAAAACAACTTCGATTTCACTTTAGGGATAGCTTTTACTTTCAAGGACGACCACTTTCTAAGTGTACTTGCGATTGGATTTAAACCTAATATGTTTGGGATACGGTTTGAAATCGGCTGATTAAATGTATAACACATTCCAAAGGCTACAGAAGTGAAATAGAGTGTGATTAATTGTTGATATGTGGATGGTGCTGTGTCATTGTCTGGTTCTCTTAGCTTTCCATTAGTGTGGGCGTTGTTTTTATAATCTTTACTACTGCACTCGATTCTATAAGCCAAAATATTTTTTGTAGACAAGAACATTTATGAATGAAGACTTTACAAGCTTATTAATAACAGAAATCAACAAGTTACCAGCAAGGTATCCACTAAAAACAAAAACATCAACAACGCATGGTAACACACGCGCAGCGAAAATGTTGCAAATTCGAGTTTGAAAACGCTCCGACAGACGAATAAACTAATGAATGAAAGCTATCACATAAATTATTTCGAACTCCTTTTTATTTAAAAAGGAAAAAGGAGCATCATCGGATGATGACAAAGATTTCGGTAATTTTTTTTTTGATCTTATTTATATTTTTATTGACATAGTACATAAATACATTTCGAATAACATTAGTCATACATGAATTACAATATAATGAAATCCCTTGGATTACAAAATAAAAACGTTAAGTGTGAGTTGGACTCGCGCGCCGGGGGTTCCGTAGTTATAAGACCTTTCTTGGTAAATTTCATGATTCTAAGTCGACGGAATAATATAGGTTTCATCAGCATGCAAAAAGAAAAAAAATATATTTGTGATTAAACTATAACTGTTTTCGTATTTTTCCCATTACGAGTGCTATAAGGCCTTGCTTCTTGTCAAATTTCATGATTCTAGGTCAACGAGAAGTATTCCATAGGTTTTCAGTCCATAGCGAGAATCAAAAAATATTTTTTATGTGAATAAATTACAAATTTACGGTTTTCGGATTTTTCCCTTTACTTGTGCTATAAGACCTTGCTTCTTGCCAAATTTAATGGTTCTAGGTCAACGGAAAGTACCCTTTAAGTTTTGTGTTCACGTGATTCCATAGGAAATTTAAAAAAAAATTACTATAAACGTCTGTAAGTTTTGATTGCATTGATTTATATCATGGCTCCAAGAGGTTACGGATCTGGATATTTGATGTTAATATCAAGTCGATAGCTCCACGTTTCTGAGAAAAGAGGGTTGACAGACGGACAGACAGACAACAAAGTGATCCAATAAGGGTTCCGTTTTCCTTTTCAGGTACGGCACCCTAAAAAATAACTAGAATACTGAAACCGAGTATAGTAAAAATTTATAATAATCAATGCCTTTACATAGGTGATGGGTTGAACCAGGGAGATCATCCTTTAATAAGAAGCTTTATTCCATCTTCAGAACGTAACTTCTTTAAAAAGAGCCGTTTTAAATTTATGTCAGTTTTTTCACGTGTCATGTAACATGTTTTTTTTCCATCGCTTTGCTTAGATGATAATCGAAATTATTTATTCCTTACAATAATAGCTATGGATTTAATTCGTTAAGAGAACATAATTATAACGACTTTATGTAAGCAGATTGTGTTTTTTCAAGGTCTCACCTCATTATAATTATTTTATAGTTTAAAGTACATACTGCATCTCGTTTTATAATAAACCTATTTCCCGTGTTCAATAATAAAGGGAAACATAAATAATATGTAATTGCAGTAGATTAGTACAAAGGCCGACGACTTTCAACTATATGCATTTGTCCGGACAAGTTCAAATATAACAAGTGGCAATTCATTATTTAACATGAAAATGCATCTAATGTTCATCCAGAGTTTAACATGTTAATTTATTGTTAGTATAGCTTACATAATATGGACTTGTCAATGACATTGTTTAAAAATAGACTCAAGAAATAGTTTACGAGTCATTGTTGTTATAGTATGTACGAATACTTTGATATTAAATAGACGCGACATTTATTATTTATGAACTAGGTACGTATATAAAATACTCGCTGCTGCCCGCGCCTTCACCCTCGATTTATCGGCTTAAAAACCGCCTATAGGCGGTTGGAAACTTATATGTTATTCCAGGTCCCAAACTATACCTATACCAAATATCGGCCTAATCGGTTCAGTAGTTTTTGCGTGAACTTTCACATATATAATATAAGTAGGATACACACACCAGTCCAAAACTACATGTAGTATAACACTGATATAACTGATATAACCATTGTAATATCAAACACGTTTTCTGGTACTAAATGATTCATCTTATAAAATTATTGTGTCAATCATATGTATATCGTAGCCTACGATTGAATGAGGCGTTTCCAAACAAGAAAAAACCCTTATAAACTTACCCCCTTATTCATAATGGTCTGCTTACTTAAAGCATTGCTAAATCTCGCTGTCTTCTTTTATATGTCAGCTGTTTTAAGTTAGCAAACCATTATGAATAAGGGGGGAATTTAATAAATGGCACGGATATTTGCGGTAGAATAACAGTGTCATCTCAATTTATATGAGGGTCTATGTCAAATCAAACTAAAAGTGCCATCATTCCAGTCATCATCAGCTGTCCATTGCTGAACATAGGCCTCCCCCAAACGACGCCATTTTTCCAGTATGGTCGATCTATTTGTAGACTTTTGGAGAACGTCGCATTGCTCATCTTCTAGACCTCCGAGATACATCGTCGGCCACATCGTCACTTTCATCCGGTGTCAACTACCAGAACGTGGTCAAAGAATATCTAGTCACAATAATAAAACAACCGATTGACATTATGAGGTCTGTCATCTGGTATAAAGTTCCGAAAAGCCCATATGTCGGATCGACATGAAATTTGGTACACGTAGGTACGTTTATTACCTCCTGAGTCAAAACATGTCTTAAGCTCGTCCTGCCAAGCAAGCTTGTCTCCCGAGATTAGATTATATGAAATTTTTTTTTTAAAAGGAGCTGCGAACGCAAAATTTACAAGTAGGAAAATCTGAACAAAATATTTTCAAGGATAATGTCATTTTAATTGTGACTGGGAAATAAGCTATTTGCCTAGTTACATAATACACTGCATTAATACAGGATGTCACTAAACATAGGTCATCCGCAACTTACAATAGCAAAAAAGATAAATTTTCGTCGCTACCGTACAAAACAATTATTATTATTATAGTCCTTAAGTTTACAGACATCCTGTAAGTTTTTAAACTGACTTGGTGTGTGTTCCTTAAAGAAATTGTTATCAGATTTAGGGTGCAGTTCCGAAATCCGGTCAAACGTCTGCACTAGTTTTGATGAAATTTGGTAACACGATAGCTTCTGATCCCGGAATAGTGTAGTGATCCCGTTGGATGATCAAACGTACCTATTTACCGCGGGGTCCAGCTAGTAATGAATAAATTCTAAATGCCAGTTGGTACTTTAACCTCATTCACGAAATATTTCTACAATCTCTATAATTTAATAATCAATTCAAATGTTTATTTATTTATTAAAAACATGTCTAAAGCATGTTATCACAGCTATGGGTACATTAGGTAACCTTAGTGTTTTTCTGCCCCTTCAAATTCCATCGTTTATTGGAAACCTTCAACGAGGTAAATTCGTGTTAAGTTTAACAAAAGGTTATGTTGCAACACCGAAGTACAATCAGCTGCACAATCTTGACCCTTTTAGTTGTTTTTAAAATGTTCACTGCAAGCACTGGTCAAAGTTTTCTTACTTCGATGGAAGACTACTGTGAAGTTGTACCGCCTCTTAAATCTAATGTTAAGTTCATAAATTAGGTTAAAATGACTAGGTTATAAACCTGGTGCCTGAGTTAGGAAGGTAAATCATCGGTTATATTGACTTTTCTGTTTGTTTAAAATATTAGTTTGTTTAAAATATTAGTTTGTTTGAATTTACTTACTGCATACTCTGTACTAATCACCCGTGTTATCACGAACTGCCCTGAGTGTACCGTTAAGGTACCTTCGACCACCTTCGACCCTTGTTTTTAGACAGTGCTGGTGCTAAATTAATGGTAATGTAGTCGTGCAGACCACCTGCCAGCAATTACAGATGGGCATTATTGCCAAATTCGTTCTAGGTGACCATTAGTCTTAGAAACTGTCAAACTTTAATGTTTTTCTAAAGTTATGTCTGATTATATTGATAGAGGTATCCAAAAGAGAGCTATGAAACTGAAATAAATAGATACCTACCAACAAGGATTATAACTACGCAATGAAGGATTAATTAAAGTACACCTCCATTTATGTGAAAGGAACGACGAAAATACGTAAAAGTAAAAATTTCCTAAGTCCATGGTCATTACTTCCATCATAATTAAGAGAATTGTCATAATAAATAATATACTTCTACTAAAATAATTATTAATTTTTGGGACTTACGGACTATAGCGCCGTTAGCTCCACCTACAGGGGAAACATTGAAGTTATCCAAACCTGCTCAAAGTCTAAAGTTACATTTAGATCGTTTGACGAGAGGTATCGCTGTTGCTAATCTCTTAAGGTTTTTTTTTTGTTATTATATATAATAACAAAAAAAAACCTTAATTATTAATTTCTTGCGTTTAATCTAGTTTAAAAAACGTACAACTTCCTGCCCAAGCTCACAGAGGTCGTAAATATAATGTTAAAACATACATACTTACCCAATACCATATAAGTCTTTATGCTAATCTCGATTATTCATATCTTTAGTCCACTCGACCTCGGTCCTTTCTAGACCGGTCACTGGTGGCCAGTGATTTATTGGATCACAAGTAATATTGAATTATAAGCAGATCTGTTACGTTGGCAGTGACCGGTTTGAGTTGACCTCTAGTTAGAGATCATGGAATTTGTTTGTAATTGGATGAATGGGCTTTTTGATGTTTGATTTGTAATGGGTCAATATTTTTATATATCATCATCATATCAGCCCATACACGTCCACTGCTGAACATCGGCCTCCCCCATACGACGCCATATTTTGTATCTGTGAAATTAATATTGATTAGATGAGCCGTGACATGAAAATAAAAGATTGTTTTCGTGGACAGAATCCACCACAGAGCCCACTCTGTGGTGGATTCTGTCCATCAGTTGGGTCCCAACCCAACTGCCGAAGTCAAAGGCGTCGATGTAGAGACGTGATAGGTAGGTTGAGACGCACGTAAAACAAAACAGAGAGGACCAGAAAAATATCAGTAAAGCCTTGTAGTGTGGGACAGAACTTGCTCGATGGGGACACACTACGGACCCCACAAAACATATTTTTACTCTAGATTCTGAGATATTTTGAAACTACCGGCTGAACTAGATTTCTTGATTTCAGTAGATATTCCTTTTCAACTCCGTATCCACTCGCTCCAGTTGCGAGCTTGCGTCAGCGCACGCGCTGCTGTAATAACAAGTGATTGGGATAATTTGTCTAATTGCTCTGATAATTTGATGGATATGCTCGATTTGTGGACTAATTTCTTAAGATTTGTGGACTTATTAGGTGGAAATGTTGTTAGCGGTATTTTTACATAGGTAATTGGTATAGTTTCGTAGATTAAGAAGAAAAACGGCTTGAGCGAAAATTGTTGTCCTTATTACCTCGTCGATAATTTGATGGATATGCTCGATTTGTAGACTTAATTTTGATAATTTGTGGGTTTATTTAATAGAAATGTTGTTTGGCGGTATTGGTAGAAAGGTAAATAGGTAGTGTAAATTAGATAAACTGCTTGAGCTACATACGTGAGTTAAGTCTTTTCATTCAATGTGCAGAACATACAAATGTGCAGTATCTTAATTATTATATCCAATAAAGATTGGGGAAAAAGGCTTTTATCTCAATATAAATCAAGATCGTCTACCGCATATAGTAAGTACTAGTCCACTGTTGGACGCAGGCATCCCCTTGATAAGCGCATTATTGGCTTTTAACATACATATGTGGGGTAGTGCCTCTGGGATCTAGAAAGGCGTGAAACAATAACGCACTATTTCTTTAAAGTTTAGATGACACGAAAGTGCGTGGCTTTTCCCCAACCAAATGAATTCGATCTACCATAAATCATATTTCGTGATAACAGGCCAATGATGTGATATATATATTTTTTTGGATTTATAGGTTACTTTCAATATGGCTATTATTCCTAAATAATGTAGGATTCCCCTCAGAAACATAGAACTAGTGTCGCGATGAAGCAAGCGCCAAACCATGACATCGTTAGAACAATGGAGCGGGATCAATTGTTCGCGCGATTGGGATCTTTCGGACAAATATTTACGAACAACTACGTAGGTACACAATAGACCGCGGCGAATTGTACGCAGACGTGACCTAGGGGAGCTGGTGCAGGCAGTTTGTGATCAAGGTAATCTGTGATTAGTTGGATACTTTGTCCGGCTTTCGCCCTTTTATTAGATAGCCTGGAAGTGATCGCTCACAGCGATAAGGCTGCCCTTATACTGCCGCGATTCTCAGCTTGTCTCTCTGTATTGGTTTCTATTTTTGTGTGGTAACACGAAAATTGTTATTTCTATCTATCTGTTATATTAACCAGTATTCATGAGTTGTTTCAATCTTCAACAAGGGTAGTCACCCTTATTGATCTATATGTATGTATGTATCTATAAACTAGCCAAACTCGATTTGGAACATCTGTAAATAAACCACGACACAAAAAGTAAACCTAGCTTGGCGTCAAGTTTTACATAATTACCCATACCCATGTAATTAATTGTAAGCAATATTTATTGAAGGAATGATAAAAAATCAACATCGATGTAAAATTCGTATATACTTACATAAAACATGCGGCAACAGAGTGAATTTTAGATAAAGTATGGACGGTTTGTTTACAAACATTTCACATCGAGTTTGGCTGGTGTATATCTAGATGCAGTTTAAGATTGTTTATTGAAAACGTTCATACCTACATATGTTGCATGTCATGTTCTAGTGGTTTCTTTTTCACTTCTTCCACTAGTGGATAAAAAATTGAAGTGAAGAGAATATCAATAACACCTTATTTCTTCATTATGAATGTAAGCGGGTTAACTAAGGACTTCTTCAGGGTGAAACGTTGGTGTTCTTCCAACACAAACTAGGTTCATAGTTAACCCGCTTACATTCATAATGAATTTATCAAACTACGAAAGTTTTTACCTTATTTCTTATTTGATAATAATAACTATGTTTTATCGTATAGACTTGTTAAAGTGCTTATTTTGTAAACCTAAAGAAATAAAATTATTGATTCAGATTCTCATGTTCTTTATTCTAATTAAATTAACAATAGCACATATAACACTTAATTTTACCACACAAAGATAAAAAGCAAAACATGGTCAATTCTATTTCAAAGCTTAGCGGACAAGTTTGGTCACTTTCAAGTACATCTACAATAATCTAGAGTGGTGACAAACATTCTAGGTATGTATGTATGTTTTCCCATATCAATAATTACGAATATTTCATACTAGCGGGCCGCCCCGGCTTCGCACGGGTATTTAACAAAAATTTCAAGATCCCTAATTGATTTGAAAATATAATATAGCCTATATTCTATCACCCGGGATAGTGTAGCTTCCCAACAGTGAAATAATTTTTCAAATCGGTTCAGTAGTTTCGGAGCCTATTCAATGCAAACAAACAATCAAATCTTTCCTCTTTATAATATTAGTATAGACTAGCTGCTGCCCGCGCCTTCGCCTGCGTTTTATCGGGATGAAAAATAGCCTATATGTTATTCCAGGTCCCAAACTATGGCCATACCAAATTTCAGCCTAATCGGTTTAGTAGTTTTTGCGTGAAAGAATAACAAATATCCATACATCCATCCATACAAACTTTGACATAATATTAGTAGGATATTTACTAGAATCGAATTAAATCTAATTTCAGATTATCTCCAAAACGTACTCAAGTTTGCGCTTCTCTAAACATTAGTCGGGCTTACACTAATATGCGACCGAGTCTTGCGAATTTCATTTCTAAACGCTTATGAATATTGATGATGATGACTTATGTGTGATGACCATACATGCAAATAGCATATGTGTAGTCTAGACTTTGTATGAAACCAGACAGGCTATCAGTTGACACTCAAACGTCCACTGGTGGACGTGTCTCCACCAGAAAAGGGGGTGACATCATCACCACAGCAACAGACACATAATTATGTAGATATGCGATGTAGATGTGTTATATTGACATAATTTATTTATAGAAAGATAATATGGTATTTGGTTACTAGTAACTTTATTCCTAAATTAAGTTCACCTAACTAGCCACTCGGGTTCTTTAAAATATTGCAATAAGTATAGATATTTTTTAAACACGGGAGGCTGTGTATACGCACGCACATGCGTGTGTGTTAAAAGTTTACAGAAAGAAGGTACTGTCTTTCCTCTGGTAGTTTCCCTTAGTCGGCCCTTGCGACGTCGACGTGGACCGTGGAAATCAACCTCTCCATGGGGGTTGATTCATAAGCCGTGATTACCGCGTGGTGTTGCTAAAATGTGCAGTCGGTTCATACTTCAATAAGGTTCTATCATACACATTCTAATAGACCGTTTTGTTTACCTTGAGTGTGATGACCTCTGTCTTGTGTGAAAATTTTCAGCTGTTGTATAATAGTCTAAATTGTTTTTGGGTACATTACGTCAGTACGAGAGATGTTTTTTGTTTGGTTGATTATACAATCCACTTTATACAAACAACTTTCGTCTTCAACGGGTAGCTTATGTGGAATTCTTAAATTTTCCAAAGTTCTCCCACAATAAATTTTCCAGTAGTATTTATTTATACAAAGTAAACTCTCTGGGTCTTTTGTAAGGTACCTCTTTAGGTAAGTGTGGTAAAAACCACTTTCGGTGTTAAGTTGATTATGATCAGAACCCTAAGTTTAGGCATCACGACGTTCCATATATTTATGAGATTTAGTACAGCGCCTCTTTCGTGCTCACATGGAACTGATGGAACTATATAACATCCCATACAAAACTCGAACGTCTCGATGACTTCGAGTAACCAAACTCAGAGCTCAATGCAAACACTTTGGTAGGTACTTGTTACACATTTTAGCCATTGACCTTACACTTTGCATAAACATGAAGTATCGATCCAATGAGGTAGAATTAGCACGTCGTTTCAATGTGCTAACAGTTAGCACAGCGCGACATCCCTGCATACGAATATGATGCGCTTGCGCAAGGCCTTGCCAAATGGAACTACTTACGTTACTAGGTGTAGGACAGGACAGGTGTTTGATGGAGAGAACAAAGGTCGTTGTGTGAAAATTAGACAGCTTGGGATGAGGAAAAATTAAGAAAATCAGGCATAAAAACTTTTTACTTAGTTATGTTTGAATCGTTTGACAGACATCATCATTACAACAGCATTTACCAGTCCAGCTGGCTAGAGACCTCGCCATAATTATGTTTTAATCGTTTGACATATGTACATCATCAGTCATCACTTCAACAGCATTCACCAGTCCAGCTGGATATAGACCTCGCCATAGTAGTGGCGGCATAAATTGACTTTCCAAGTGCTTATATTTTGTAATCCTGTAACATAAAGAAATAAAAGTTATCGAAATCTGAAATCTGTCTCTTTTCAGTGGGGCATCATTGCAATTTGTCATCATTATCGACCTACATTGTGCATTGATAGTTATGAAAGCGATCTGCTTTTTATCGCGAGTCGTGATACTGCATAGTGCATCGGCTGCAATAATAGCGATATTGATGCTGTTGTAATATAGAAATATTGGTTCATCATCATCATCAGCCCATACACGTCCACTGCTGGACATAGGCCTTCCCCGTACGACGCCACAAATAGCGGTCCTGAGCCGCCTCCATCCATCGACTCCCTGCGACCGCTACGATGTCGTCGGTCCATCGAGTGGATGGTCTGCCACTTGTTTAGATAATATTTACTGCAGTGAATCTCCAATCAGCAAAACAGTAATCAAGCATTTCAAATCAGACCATTATGGTCAGAGTGTTAATTTTAGTTATAATTTGAATGATACAAACAATGTTGAGGAATATACCTACAAGCCTATTACAGAGAGCCGTATTAAGAATTTTCAAAGTAAAGTGGAACTAGCAGTATCTAATATATCTTGTTCTGATGATCCTAATGTTCTATTTGCCAATCTTTTTAATGTTATTAATACAGAACACAGTGAAGTATTCAAACTTAAAACATGCACAGTTAGAGACAGGGTCAGGTTTACTGATTGGGCTACTCCCGGCATTTATAGAAGTAGGGATAGACTATACGATCTTTATGGTGCTAGAGAAGCTATATTACATGATCCTGTGTTTCTCTTATATGTAACCAACTATTCGAAAACATTTAAGAAAGTCTGCAACACAGCAAAATGCCTATTCTTGAGAAAAAAACTAGTAAACTCATCTAATAAAATAAAAACAACATGGAAACTAATAAATAACGAAACGGGTAAATCAAAGCCACGTTCTAGAGAAATAAAGTTAAAAAATAATAACTCAATTCTTATACATGAAAAGGATATTGCCGATGCTTTCGATGCATTCTTCTCCGATGTTCCTAAAGTTGTTACCCGGACTCTAAACTCCTCACCTTCGATGGCGGTTGAATTATTAGAATCATCTGTTGAAAAATGTAAAGAGGTCTTTATATTTACTCATGTAAATGCCAATTATATAGTCAAAACGATTAAGTCTGTTAACATCAAAAATACTGAGGATCTCTGGGGTATCTCAACCAAAGTACTAAGTTCAATGATACAGGAAGTGGCTCCTTGTTTGGCCTATATTTTCAATAGTTGTATCGACGCAGGAGTTTTTCCTGATCTCATGAAATATAGTAAACTGGTTCCTCTTTTTAAATCTGGAAGTCACACTGATCCGGCCTATTACAGACCAATTTCAATACTTCCAGCTATAAGTAAAATTTTTTTAAAAATTATTCTCACACAGCTGTCCTCTCATTTTGTCCTTAATAGGCTACTCCATAAAAATCAATTTGGCTTCACCAAAGGTAGATCAACAACCGATGCTGGTACAGTTTTACTAAAGCATATATTGGATGCCTGGGATAAAGCGAAAAACGCTATTGGTATATTCTGTGACCTTTCTAAGGCTTTTGATTGTGTAGATCATGGTACATTAATTAGAAAATTGAGTCACTATGGAATTCAAAACAAGGCACTGGACCTTATGCAATCATATTTATCTGATAGAGTTCAAAAAGTAGCTATTGGCAAAGAAAGATCTAGGGGCTCAAAAATTGAATTAGGCGTCCCGCAAGGATCAATATTAGGTCCTTTTTTATTTTTAGTATACGTAAATGATCTCCCCTTTTTAGCAAAAGATCTGTGTGATATTGCTGATGATACTTCACTGATTTTTAAAGTTGACAGAAATAAATGTAATTATGACGATGTAAATGATTCGCTTTCACACGTATTAGATTGGTTCACCGCCAATAACCTCTTACTTAATACTAAAAAAACAAAGTGCATTAAATTCATGTTACCGAATGTAAAAGAATTTCCAACTAAGATAATGCTAAAGGATGAGATTGTTCACTTTGTAGACTCTACCGTTTTCTTAGGGTTACATATTGATTCCACTCTTCAATGGAAACCGCAAATTGATGCTCTCGCAGGCAGACTTAGTTCAGCAGCCTATGCAGTTCGTACAATTAGATATATTACCGATGAAGATACAGCTAGGTTAGTTTATTTCAGTTACTTTCATAGTATTATGTCCTATGGTATTTTGCTTTGGGGAAAGGCAGCTGACATCCAGGCTATCTTTGTTCTTCAAAAAAGGGCTGTACGCGCAATTTACAAATTAAAGCCACGCGATTCTTTGAGGGAATTATTTAAAGAAATAAATATTTTGACAGTAATATCGCAATACATCTATGAAAATCTAATGTATACGCACAAAAATAGAGATAGCTTTTTGAAAAAGTGTGATGTTCACAATAGAAATACAAGAAACAAGAACAAATTACACATCCCAGCATATAGATTACGAAAGGTAGGGAAATCATTTATGGGCAATTGCGTGCGCTTCTATAATAAGCTTCCATCTGAAGCAACTGAACTCCCTATTCGTAAATTTAAACAGTACATTAAACAAAATCTTATCAGGAAGGCCCTTTACTCCATAGATGATTACATCAATGATGTTAATGCTTGGCCAGATGTCGCTCCGTTCCGCACTGTCAGTAGTATGTAAGAAATTCAATGTTCTGTTTAGCTTTATAGAAATATTGACATGTATCTAAATCGCATTAAATTTAGATTTAGATAGGCAAAATAACCATGTATTAGACACATAAGTGATATTATAATGTGCTAGTGGTTTCTTTTTCACTTCTTCCACTAGTGGACAAAAAATTTAAGTGAAGAGAATATCAATAACACCTTATTTCTTTTTGATAATACTAACTATGTTTATAGTATAAAATTTGACTTGTCTAAGTACTTATTTTGTAAGCCTAAAGAAATAAAGTTATTGATTCTGGTCTCCCATGTAGGGGGGGGATTTGCCATAATCACCACGCTTGGCAGGCGGATTGGAGATCGCAGTGTTGGTGTTTAAAAATACTCAGAAGGAAGCTGCTGCCCTTCCTCTGGTAGGTTCCCTTAGTCGGCTTTTACGACATCCACGGGTTGAGTTGGAAAGGTCGATATTCGTACGCCGCGGCCCCACGGCTTAAATATTGGTTATAAGTTGAAAAAACTAATATTTGTTCAGCTATAGTAACGTACATGAAACTAACTTACGGCCGCTACTGAACATACCTCTTCCTCATTTATTATTTATTTAATAATAAATAAGGGGTAGTTTAGCCACAATCAACACGCTTGGCAGGCGGATTGTAGTAAGAGTTTGTTGTCTATGAACTTATTTTGTAAGCCTGACGAAATTTACGATAGATAGGTACTATTTCTGATTTCTGAGTGAAGGTGTTAAAGTACACAGAAAGAAGCTGCTTCTCTTTGGTAGGTTCTGTTAGTCAGCTCTGACGACATCCCCGGGCTGATTTGGATGGAGGGGTCGATTTTTACGCCACGACTGCAAAGGCTATTAATAAATTAATAATATAAATTTCCTTCAAAATTATATACATACATACGTATACATGCATTAAAACGCAAAGGGACTATTGAACAATAAAATAGTTTTCCAAAAGGAGTCACGTGGAACTGTCATGTCTATTGCGACATGGTCTCAACCATCGAACCTGTGCATTATGTCAGTCTAAATGTTATAGCAATAAGGTTTAGAATAAACCTGCCCACGGCATAACATGTGTGAGGTTGCTATAATTAATATACTTACTCGGCAACTAGCCTCTGCTCCCGACTTCGCTCATGCATTAACTGAAAAAAATGAACATAATCTTGGTCATTCAGGAATAAAGTCCTTTTTATTAGTGATTTTTTTTCATAATCGGACCATTCGTTTCGGGCATCACATATAAACTCATAAACGGACAAACAATTTTAGCTCTGTATATTAATATACAAGTACCAAGTGTTGATATTGTATAATGGTACAAAAATTTGAGACTCTAAATAAGGTTCTAATAGGTTGTTGGGTAATGGTCGGAAACGTGAATGGTTGAACGGCACACTTGTGATGTTTTCCATAACCGTTATGTTGGTTACATAATTTGAATTTCAAACAGCTGTAAATCAAAACATGCGAACGCGACTTCTGTTATGAGAATTCTTATTTCAAAATGCAGAACAATTTTACAAATTCACTTGTATATTATCATCACTACATAGTATAAAACAAAGTCACTTCCCGCTGTCTGTCTGTCTGTCCCTATTTATGCTTAGATCTTTAAAACTTCTTACGCAACGGATTTTGATGTGGTTTTTCAATAGATAGAGTGATTCCAGAGGAAGGTTTATATGTATAATTTGCACCCGTGCGAAGCCGGGGCGGGTCGCTAGTAATTATTTGCTATTTAGTGACACTTGTTAGAATCATTGCAAACTATGTATTAGCTGAAAATCTTACTATTTAAAATATAAGACACTCTAATCTTATCCATGTTTAAAATACACAGTCCCACTGCCGGGCAAAGTTCAGGACAGGAAATGTTAATGGAGTATTTTTGCTGCCTACGATCTATTTGGTTGATTGGAGCAAAAAATTAATCAGTTTTTACGTATTTTTAATTTCTAAACCACTGGTATGATATTTCATACCTACGTGAAAAAAAGAGTAGAAAGAGATAGAAAGAAGGAATGAAACTCGCTGCCTGCTTCAGTTATTCCGGTGAATTACAATCTGGGTCTCTTCAAGACTAGAGTGAACAGGTGTCTGCTAGAGCTTCGTGATGCAACATCGGCCACTTCATCACTTTCCATCAGGTGAGATTGTGGTCAAACGAAGATCTATATACTATAAAAAAAAGATATGTAGAATGTAGATAGACGGTAAACCACCACAATAATGCACAAAAAGCAAGCACGACCTCCAACTCCGGTAATGCTCTAAGACTCCAGTGCAATCTCAGAGACTGCGTGAGAAATATAACCGTCATACGTTATGTACAAAAATATAAAAAAGGTACGTTTCTTTTACTTATGACTTTGGACCCAAAAAAGTATTGTCATAAACTTAGGGTACTGGCTTATTTCCATGCTAAAAAGAAAACGGTATAGCTCTTCGCTAAATTATGCACTACTATCAGAATGGCGTCGTACACAATGAACACTTTGTACCGCCGCCGATACCATAATATTTATCGATACATCGTATTTTGAATAACTTTGAGACTGTTTTTGTTTCAGGTAATAAAACGAGTCTACTTCTTTGGGACAGAGAGACCTACAGACTGCCAGAGATATCAAAAAATAAATGCTGACATGAAGGTAAAAGTGTTACAACGACAAGAATTCTAGATTGGTTGTCTTTTTTCATCACCTAATTTGTACGTTCACTACTAAAGGTGCTTCCCCCAAACAAGGGGTACATGCGATAATTACCACGCTTGGCGGTGGATTATTGATCGCAGTGGAGGTGTTAACAATAATTTAGTAGCGAGATGCCTACTATCGGACATAGTTAATACAGAAGGAAGCTGCTGCTCTTCCTCTTGTAGGTTACCTTAGTCGGCTCCATCTATCTTGTAGGCCACCTTAGTCGACATCCACGGGCTGAGTTTGAATGGTTGATTTTCACGCCGCGTCCGCGACGGCCGCGGCCATGGTTGTCTATAGTCGAACTGGTCCCTTATTTAGACTAAGGGCTAGTTTCGACCAAATCGGAGCGGATGTTATACATCCGACTTAAAGCCTACATTACAGGTACTTCCGCTTTAGGAATAAGCAGAATTCCAGCTTTTCCAGCTTCGACTATTGTAGGTCAACAATTTTATTATGAGCGGGTTAACTCTGAACCTAATTGTGTTGGAAGAACACCAATGTTTCGTCCGTAACAAGGGACTTCTTCATGGTGAGTGCAATGATCTAGTCACACGCGTTCCAACAAAAAAAGTTAGTAGTTAATCCGTTAACATTCACAAAAAATTCCAGCTTCCGGTCAGTTTTCTTATAAATTTCGAGATACAGTCGGATGAGTAAAATAAAAATATTCACAGTAAGTGCAGAATATTATTGTTGCAAAATACCTTCCGGTCCCAGAGAAAGCGGGGTCTAAAATTATGAATAACAATGGACATGACGTGGGAACGTCATACATTTACTATCTATTGTGTAGGTACATTGCTAGGTACTACACAACAAGCATATACCTACTGTCCTATGTACATAGGACGGTAGGTATATGCTTGGAAGGGTGTTGATAAGAGATATTAAAGCCATTTGCAGTTGAATTTTTTACAGGGGTCCTACAGCACTCTCAAAACGAATATCTAAGTTTCTAATGCATTTTCAAGCAAACGGTAATCTTATGCAAACGAAATGGTTTGTTTTTGCACGACAAAGAATGAGAAACAATATAACAAATAAATAGAAAATCTTAGTTTTTCCTTTTGTAGGCCTCATGATAAGTGGATTTGCGTCACTTGGTCCGTTTGCACATAATTCTGTAAAGTATACTTCCATCCCATCATATAGCTAGATGAATGATGAGCTCCTAGCCGAATTTCGAATACATCGGCCTGACTCAACGGAGACAAGCCATGCGCTCAGGACATATTACAGTGCACAAGTGTATACGCAAACACAGGTGCACTATCTATTCCTTTACTCCCATAATCTTGTCCAGCTGATAACTGATTACCTGAAGGATGGAGTGTAGCCGTAGCTATAACTATAGTGATACATATTTATTATTTATCTCGTATCTTTTCATAATTTCTGTAACGTAGTGAGATCACAATACATTCCTGTGCTACTTTGTTCCGCTATCGATAAGGGAAAGTATAAATTCGTTCACCTATGTTTACAAATTGGATAAGGTGGTAAATAACCTTAACCGTAGTGAAACAGTTAGGCCAACAAAAGCTGGGGAATGAATGAAATTGTAATGTTGCAGGTTTGTACAGCAGGTACTTGCATGAATGTGAGTTTGGTCCGCTATATCCGGCGTATTGTACGTTCCGAATGTTCCGATGTGGTCCATGGTCCATGGTAATCAGAGGGTATACTCCGTAAACGATAAATCGAACTTTCTGTATCGTTTTTATGCTAAAAAGATTCTTATGTCATTTACTAAGATATCATTTGCACGAAAACGAATCAAAAACGTGGATTTTTTGTTTTACGGGTAGGGCCCAGGCGAACGTGTAGTTTATACTAGAGTTAGTTGTTACTTGTAAGGGTTTGATAACTTGTTGGTTGAATCAGGGAGGTTAAAATGTATTATTTTATGGAACGTTTAATCTAAATAAAATTTGTTAAAAAGAAGCTTTTATATATCATCTAGGACCAAAGTTCTTGGGAAGACAAATCCAACGATCCCAAACTCTTAAGAGGTTAAGTCGTTTCGTTTAGGAGTTCGTATGAAACTGTTCGTCATCAGACCAGCTCGATGGAACCATGAAATTATATTGTCACCGAACTTACATAAATATTATAATTTCAACTCAATCAGGTGAGGATAACTGTTCTTAAATTCAGTAAAAAGATTTGTTCTACACAAATAGCAAGTAGAATTAAAGCTTGTAAAAATTTGGAAAGAAATCAAAAAAGTTTTGTTTTTTCAATGTTGTTCATTCCATTGTAGAGACAGTTATTCCGTGGTAGAGATCTATAATATTATTGGGAGAGAAGAGGCATACCGAAACGTAGGACCAGCAATGCAGCTTCCTTGCACACCTCACATTTATTTTCTTTTTTAAACTCTTGCTAATAATATTTAGTTACTTATGTACATACAGTATGTACTGCTTAGAAAGCTGTCCGGCCCACATGATCGCACTCTCTAGTCATTGTAGTGTGAACACTGTCCCCGTTACTAATTCGACCATTTACTAATTGACAGACTTTCACACCTACTTTGTATAGAAACTACACTTTTCTCCTATCTACTAGCCAATTGAACGTCTGTTGTCCGTGGCTTTACATGCGTTTACTGACATTCATTGCTTATTTGGTTTTCCCAGATCTAGAGTAACAACTACAATACACTTATTTATTTAGTCGGCGAAAAACACATTATATATATGTAGCCACACTTCAATATTACACAAGAAGGAAACTTAAAGCTTAGTAAATGATTAATAGGTACATACATATATGTCAAAGATCAGTCCGTAATTTTTGAGTCGTCAGCTTACAAACACACATCCTTGTTAATTTTCATCTACATAAGTATCGTACTTACGCAGCTTTTTATAATTTCTGGATAAAATCTCCTTTATTTCGGTATCCTGTCGGATCCGGCCTATACAATAATATAAAGAAATAGTTTATTCAGAGAGTACAGAACGTTTAATGTAGAATGTAATGAAGTCCTACAGTGAATGTACACGACCACCTGTTACAACCACATGTCAAAAGCAAATCTTTAAAATAGTCATAAAATAAATCCTTTAAATATCTATTCACAAATCGATTAACCAATAAAAATCATAAACAGACTATCGAAAATAGGATATTAGCTTCCTGTCGTGCTGTGTGCAAAAACTACTGACTCATAAATTACCTATTGAAGAACTATTAATGACCGTAGATGGAGCTACTGATTTCTGAATGGGTTCGGTCATTGATGATGATTATTCAGTTTTTTGTAGAGTTCAAGGATATCGATGTGTTTAGATTTGGTGTCGTAAAAAAATTAAAAATATCGTTTCCAAATAAAATGTGTTAGCGAGAATCACATTTAAGTTGTTATGCCTTTTACGGAAATTGTGAAACGACTGACTTCTGATTGATATTTTTCAAAGGCAGGATTAAGTTCATTTAATATCTCAGACTAAAGTATAATTCTAATGAACTATAAAATTTTGTTTGAATTTTAATGCGATGACATAACATCTGTTTCTATTGACTCTGTTAGGATTAAATCACACTCATGTATTTTATAAATCTGAAAGTTTGGATGGATGTTTGTTACTTCGACACGCCAGACTTACTGTAGTTAAGGATTGGTCAGGAATTTTGCATAGAGTTAGGCTAGCCCTGGAATAACTAAATTATTTTATTCCATGAATTAGTTCCCATTGGATATAAATAAACATAAAACTTTTCTATAAAAGAATGATTTCGTAATATGTTGACTTGAAATCTAGAGGCTTTTCACTTTTACTTTTTATCCCGTAATCAATGCATCCAAAGCCGCGACTATAACCTAGAAAACCTAGTTAGACATTACAAAATAATGACTTCGTAAAAATATCTACATATTGTCTCGATTCTTGATCAACAAGTAAGTAATTGATATCCCCTTGAACCGACTACCTAGGGAACTCGAAATAATCGACAACATCCTTTACAGAAGTGTTTCAGATTAATAAAATATGATTTATGTACGACCTAGCTACCTAACTATAGCCTTAAACATTTGGTTTGGTAAGGAACAAGAATGGGAATAACACATTTTTAAGTTCAATTGAGAAAATTACCTAATAGCCTAGAGTTTAAACATAGTACCCATAATGGGTTATGGGTTCTATGTTTAAACTCTGCTTAACTTGGATCTAGATAGTGCTGAGTGAATTGTCCAGCATTATTACTCCTTGAGTTAAGTTAGTAATTAACTCAAGTAGTAGGGTACCTTTATGAATATGAGCAGTATTTTTTAAAAATCTACAAGAGCAACCAAATACGTCCTTACTCCACACGTGAGCTAGCTTTGAACTAGCGGACCATCAAACTAAAACAAGTGTCGAAGAGTAGGATCTAACTCAGCCCGTGATACTAGTGTAGTCAAGAAAATATAATAACTGTTACAATTTCAATTGTTACAATTATTTATCGCCATGAGAACTGCATTCCTGTTCGCAGTTCTACAAGCGCATACAAATCGCATTGCGTGACATATTTGGACCATGACTGGACCACCTATAGTCCAAATATCAGCTAGTATGCAAATGAGACCGATTGAAATTGCGAGTAAAAGAGGTGGCATACACCCGGCAGTGGGTGTCAACGGGGTAAAATTATGATGATGGTGATAAGTAAACAAAGTAAACAACATTTATTGGACACAAAACCGTCATCAAGTCACAAAAATTTGAGTACGGAGATGACGGCTGACTGGGGAGAGGGATAGAAAAAATAAAAGTCAAAATATGGTGATAGTGACGATGATACCTACAATCAAGATGCAGTTCACAAGACATGATGAGAACATATACCCACCTAATGCCAAAAATGATGATTACATTCTTATACTTGATCATGCAAATAGCGGCATTAACATTATCATATTTAATGTAACATGCTTAAATAGCTACCTAACGAAATAATGATTGACATTTCTTGCAAACTAGACTATTTGTATACTTGAGATTTAAATGGGTTGACTCGAAGTGCTTTTGTAACACTCTCGTGCTTGCAATAATGTCTCAATCAAGCTGTATATACAAAGTGGCCTAATTAGGAAAGGAAATATTTAAAATTGCTGATAGTGAAACTAAAAATAGCCCATGAACGATCTTATCGCTGAAACGGATTTGTTCTAGAAAATTATAAATTTTTGTACCAATTATTGAGTGCAATGAGATTTCAAATTCATACTAATATTACAAATGCGAAAGTCACTCTGACTAACCTTTTCCCTATTATGTGGTTTAACGCACGGCTGATTACAAGGATATAAATTCATCATCATTATTTTATCAGCTCATGCATGTCCACGGCTGGACATAGGCCTCTCTCATACAACAACGCTACAAATATCGGTCCTGCAAAAAGACAAACTACTTTTTACCCAGAAATAGTAGGTTGGAAGCTGCGGGCAGCAGCTTGAGTCTATAGATCCATTCTTCGGCCTTGAATTAATAAGATTCTCAATATGTAAATCAGCAGCCGGTTCCAAATTAAAATGACCTACTTAGAGATCGGTTTGATCATTCAACGGTGTAAGGTGTGGTTGTTTTGGAAGTTTGATGTTTTTTCTATGAAAATATTTATACTCATTCAAATTCTTATAAATAGGTAGGTAGGTATTAATGACTTGTTTATTTGACTTAGATGATTCGAGAAAATAATTATTTTGTATATAGCACGTGCTTGTCTAATATTTTTTGATACTGTTGTGTGGATTGTCCAACATTATTTATTTATTGTCTATAAATTTGCATTATGCATAATCGTTAAAATGTTTTTGTCTATCGGTAAGCTATTCGCCGAAGCTTTCTTAGCCTCTCAGATGATCCACCCATGATTTCGATTGGTAAAAAATCTTTCGACTTTTACGATTATAGGACCCCTTAATTACATACAGGTCTAATTTGGAAGCAAGCATCAGTCCTAAATCCGAATAAGATATTATTTGTAAATCCTTATCATACCATCATTGAGCCAATGCATTGTATGTATATTTCCCAATGCCACTGTCAGGCATATCTCTGTTTCAATCTGGTTTGACAGTATTTGCATGATCACTACCTACTTCTAAAGTCGTCTACAAGGTTCACACGGGTGCCTTGTTCTCTCAGACAGATTGGTAATGTGGCTTGACAGCTTATTTTGATAGTTGCTTGGTTTAACAAGGCTCGAACTTGTAACTTAGTTTTAAAATTGTCTTTTTTGTATTTCTGTTTCTTACCAATAAGTGTGCAATAAAGAATTTTCTATCCATCTAACATCACAGGCATAATTTAATGGTTATTTTTTATTTATCTGTTAAAAATGCTTTATTTTTTGATGTCTTGATGAACCCTAGTATATATTTCCTTATGTATGTGTTTAGGCTTTCATATAAATTTTATTTTATTAATTATACTATTATATTTTTCTATTCTATATATATATGTATTCATTTCATATTAATATAGATCCTGCATTCTGTTATGACAGAATATAGTGTTGCAAGAGAGTTTATTAAAACCAAAACACTGATTTTGTTTTATTATATAAGATTTTCCACTATATTCACAGGATCATGCTACCTTGCGAACAAGTAGCCTTTTAAATTGACATTTGTATAGAAGCGTAAGACAATATTTCTGCCTCAAGACACGGCAGAAATGACATGTAACTTGATTTTGGTGAAAGTATACGGATGCAGAGGTGACTTGCGAAACCATTCCACAAAAGCAACGTTGTTACTGACTCACTTATAATAAAATTTAATGATGACAGTTTAATAAATTATAATGGTTACTTAATTATTTTACCACTTATTTGTCTGTCAAGAAGAAGTGCTTATCTTGTTGTTACCTATTCTACACTGTTATACTATTTTATTGACGGATCATCGATGTAATACATTCCCGAGATGTTGTTTACTTCACAAAAATATAAATAAAGCGACTCTTTAATGTAATAAAATTGAATGTGAATTTGAAAATTTTGCTCTGCTGAGAGTATATGACAATTGAAGCTGCCGGTCAAGCAAATCAAATCGGTCATAAATAGTTTTGCCTAAACAGAACCTTTTTGTAGGTATCTCGTAGACTGTAAATTATGTAACTCGTACACGGCTGTATGTTTGTACACATGCCTTTGTTTGGTTGCGTTATAATGTACGCACAAGGTTAGCTCTTTGTTATTCGAATTAAATCAGGTTGTAGTTTACGACTACACTAACAGGCTTGCAAATATTTAGGCTGTAGAGGCGGAGGAGATGAACGATAAAACAGCATGAAGCTGAGAGAGCGAACTTGTGGTACACTACGAATTTCGATTCGAAAAATATACTCAGGACGTTCTGATATGTTATCAATTAAAAAACAAGAAGGAGGTTCTATGTTCGGCTGTATATATGTTTTTTGTAATATACTATGTTTGTCGATTTCTCCGTGAATTTATCGACTAATTTTGAAGATTCTTTCACTATTGTATAGATGAAATGATCCCGCGGTGGTTTTATTAAGAAATTTAATTCCCAGATATACATATTTATTTCCGTATTCATTCCGCAAAAGTAAAAAAAAAATAGTTAAAAACTAAAACCCAACTACATAAAAGTCTTAAGAGTGTGCCATAAGCAATTTAGTGTTAGAAATCGTTATTTATCTCAGAATCTGTGAAAGCTACTACCTTCAAATTTAGGGAAATGATACTTTGAACTTTTATCTTGGATTAAGTGTTTTAAAAACACGATTGGTGAAAATTTTCTCGATAAAATATTATTTTGAAAAATACATGTTTTGCACAAATTTTGCTATTTATCTGAGGAACAGCACATTTTATTTGTTGGGTTTTTGTTTTGTCAAGAAAGCTTGAATTAGCTAGAATATTTCTTGAGTTATGTCTTTTAATTTTTCGATTGGTTGCTTAATTAACTTGTAATTAGATAAAAACTCATTTTTTGCGCTTCCGCCTTTCCAAAAACGTATGCTCTGTCCCGCTGCTATGAACGCAACATCCTATTGCTATCCTTTTTACAAAATGGCGCGCAATGCGCACTCTTAAACAAGCGTTCACCTATTGTCCATAGCATTTTCTTTTGATACTTAGGTAGTCGGAGGCCTTTGTTACTAATTGTACCCTAGGTATATGGGGTGGGTGCCTCCGACTACCTAAGTATCAAAAGAAAATGCTATTTTTAAACAATTAAATTATTCGAATGTAACGAATGAACCCTTTGTGAAAAAATTTAGAAATGCGTTGATGCAGTTGTGGTTTTTAAAAATATTACCGATTTCTTTGAATGTACACACAAATACGTACCTAAATACAAGCTCACAGGTATAAATTAACCCAATAAGAAACATTATTATTTTAAGTATCAAATTTTTTTTTTGTTTAACCAGTTTTTTTCTTCTGTACCTACTCGTAAGGCATTTCGCTCTCCGATACTATCTGCACGAAGGTTTTCTGGCATACGTAGAATAATAATGAGCTTATTAGTCAACTAGCAACATACATTATCTAACAAACAAGTTATGACATCAAACAACACTAACCAGGTTCAATCCGCAACTCTTCGTGGATTCGAGGATATTATAGCACAGAAATAAAGACACGAACACACAATAATTTGGATTCTGTCTCAATACACACTGCACAGACAGACAAAAAGCAAGTTGTGCCACTTCATCCTCTGTATTTCTTTAGACTTTTTGCATCTCTAACTAGCTTTTGAAGACCCCTGTTACCTAATTAAGTTGAATCGAATCTTCAAACGTATTGCCAATATGTATTAGCAATCTGCAAAACTAATTAGTCACTGTTATGTCTTTTACCTTTCAAAATTCACTTGCAAATACACCATGTCAGTGAACAGCAATGGCGAGGTGTGAAACAAACGTAATCCAGTTTGAATTAGCCAATTACTGAAATTGAATTCAAATTATTGTGAATTATACGCTCTTTAAGGTTACTGTGCTGATGCTGACCTTAATATGGTGTTAAAATGATAGGTGTGGTTTTCATATAATCTGGCGTTATGTTTGTGATTTTTGTAATTTCAAGGCTTTTATTATTAGGTACCCGACTTCAAAAAGAGGAGGTTCTACGTTCAGTATGTATGTTCTTCGAATTCTAGTCAAATATGGACCGCTGAAAATTCTCTTTATTGTAAGAGAATGAACCCAAGGTGGTCCTTTAAACAATTTATTCCAGAATTATTTGTATTTCTGCCGCAAAACTTAATAAAAACTTTTTAAATATTAACGAATTTGAATCGGTTTTTAGATTTTTCAAAACAATTGAATCATGGTATAAAATTACGACAAATAAGTAGGCGATTATACCTAATTTTCAGACTCTACTCCGTATCAAAGGTTGAAAGGTCCATAATGAGAAGTAATTAGATAAAATGGCTTTTCAAACAACCGCCGGTTGACCTCCGAATAACCATCGTTTATGAGCTCTGGAATATGGGTGAATGTCAAAATAATCTGTCCAAACAATTACGTCTGCTAAATTATGATTCTTTCCTGACGTGGACTTCGGTTATTTAGTGTCAACCCATGATTCGTGTCTATTTACCCATATTACTTTTATTGCGAGTAGACCAATCGCGAAAGCTTTGTGAATACGACCAAAAATAAAAAACCTTAGTCACTATTGACCAAATCAATATCTCCATCATAGACGTAGTAGGTATGTCCTCTGATCAGAAAATCAAAAATCCCTATTCATTGATTATATGAAGGTAAACTAAAGAATCCTATAATCGGTTTCTCGTTGAAACAGTCATCATCACACCGCACTTTGATAAAGAAGTTGTTATTTTAAGTCACCACTCTAGATGACTTACATATATCAGTTTAAATAGCGTTACAATTGTTCATCATGCATTTCAAAACTTCAATGACATTTATCTCACAATATCATCAACCTTGATGTCTGATGGTAATTGACTCCATGCCATCAACCATGGAGATGTGTGTATCTCTGGTAAGTGCCGGAACAAAGTGATTATGCACGCTGTAAAATATTATACAAATTGTGGTGCTTGACTGACCATCAAAAGTTTATTCTCGTCTGTGGCACCCCAAAGTGTAATTCCGTATGCAAGAAGTCATTGTACAAGTTTACATTTGACAGAAAATGTTTTGGAAACAGTGAGTTCTATAGCCTGACCGTCAGATACTAAACCACACGTCAGCAATAAAAATTAAAAGCAAAATAATATTGGCGTGGACTACCAAATCCAAGTTTACCTTGAAAATTAATAATCTTAGAATGTTTATGAGTCCCTACTTAGATATAAGGTTGTTTCGTATTTGTAGATCAAGTTTAGATAACCCAAAAATAAATGGATGTATGTTCGTGATTTCGGTGTAACTTGTAATGGCTTCTAAAACAATAAAACATGTTTTACCGCCTTGACTCTTCACATAAACGATCATTATTTACACTTCAATGTAATAAAGATAAAAACTATTGATAATAACTTCAGTCGTTACAATTTTTAGCTGTTATTTGCTATTATTGTAGTAGGTATCGGAGCAGATGCTTAGAAAACAAACAGGAAAACGTACAATTGTTCAATATTACAATTAGCACGGAACATTAATTTATAACTACTTTGTCTTTTTTGATAGGCGTTAAACTTATAAAAACAAAATATCAAAGTACATCTTGAAATGAGAAAGTTGAAGGTACTAACGGAATAACTCGAACAGATTGCATATGATGATTAGTAGCGCGTGCAGGGAGTAGATGAATAGAGGCGGCTAAGGGCCGTTAATTGTAGGGCCGCCGTTGTTTAAGGGAGGCCTATGTGCAGCAGTAGACTGTGACGGCGATATCAGTAATTCATTCTGTAACAATAAGATCAGGAATATTCACCGAAGGGTGAGCAGCAGCACCACTGAAGAGATCCACCTAAAGTACGATCTCCCACTCTCACCAGCTTGAGTATCATAGCATAACCCTCTAATTATATGATGTATTATGGCGCTTAACAGAGGACGCATCTGTCCAGTTGAGGACTAGTCTACTTCTTCTCGGTGGATGAATAAGGAAAAACTTATACATACGTCAATTTATGTCGAGCCTTAATCGGTGCTTACAAGAACTATCAAAGTTCCAACACAGCCTACAGATTGAATAAAGTTGATTATTCAGTTGACATAAACCTTGACTTAAGTGGCCAGATCGTTCATATCATAACTACAAAACAATTTGTATTTATTCTAATGAGATACTCACGAACACACAAACAATGTTACTGTACAGTGTCTATGTGTGGATCTACTTTGATGGCTACATTTTGTTTGGACAAGACACTAAGTAGTACCCGGTTATAAATAATAATTGTTGGTCGTTAGTAACTGGATTATGTTCTGACTAATGTCAAGCTTATCTTTATATATTATAACATCTGCCGTGTGCTTTTTGCTTCACAGTACGACCTGCTACTTTCTGTATCACTTCTCTATTATGTTTTCAACCAATCATGCAAGAGAAGACCTTCCCGAATTTCCTCTCCTTTAGCAAAGACAAAAACCAGTCTTTGTGCAATAATAAATAATAAGCATTGCATCACCATCAGAATTCGTTTATTTATTTAATTCAACGTTTCGAATATAAATCACAGTATTTCGCAATATTATTAACGTTCCATTATCAAATAATTGCATTGTCCGAACATTAATATCCGTTATCTTCTAATGGAATCCTGCATCCGCACAATAATTATAATATCGTGACTATAATAATAAATAACATTATAGATAAGTTATAAATCTGGTATTATCTATTTGTTGGGCGTGTCTTCTTTGCAGCCTACAGGAGATAACCTTTAGCGTGCCGATCAAATATTGCAGCATCCGCCCCGCCCATACTTTGTCCTAGGTACTCCAATCTGGACTTAAGAAGACTGTACATAAACTTGACTATGGAATTTAGGTATTGGGCACTTTAATTGTCTTAAGATTTTTTATTGATCAAATGATAAACTCTTAGATCAAGAAACGCAAAGGCGTCCTAAAAATAATATGTTTGGAAGAGTTAAAACACCCAAAGGAAGGCCTGCCGAAATAGTAAATTTTTAGGATATCATTTAATTTCTTAGAGTGAAAACAGTAGAGTAGAAGAGAACATTATTGCAATCTGGATTCTAAAACGGATAAGTACGTTTATTTACTTTTGGATTACAAAAAAATGATTTTTCTCAACATACCTAATAGCAATCGAGTTGAATAAAAATTTCGGAAAATTTCGTTCGATCTTTTAAATAAATACCTACCAAAATATAGATAATAATTAAATATTTTTTCGTTAATACGTACATTCTTTTTCTTCAATATCATTATCAAGCTACGAGTATATTAGACCACAGCTGGACATAGCGTCCCCAAATGAACGCCATAGCACCCTGTCTTTCATCCTTTCCTTTCCTGTCTTTCCCTATCATTCGTTTTACAAGTCCATAATTTGCATTGTTTTTCTAGTTACTACATTACTATACTACAAATGCCAGAGAGATCGAGCCAAGTCAGAGCCAATTATATTTTTCACCGAGCCGCCCATAGATGACCTTTAGCGTTCAGTTCAAACATTGCAACATCCAGCTGATAGCTGTACCGCTACGAAATTGAAATTAGCTTGGAATTGTTTTCAATCAACTCGTGAGAAAGGGAATTGTAAAGTGAAATCTGATGGTGCTCAAATAACTCAATTCGGAGAATGAATTTCGTAGTCGATCGTGGTTCGAGGTACAGGCCTCCCAATATTTGTACGACAAAGTTTGTCCGTAGTACAGGACAATGTTGGGTGGCCAACACTGTCCTGTACTATCCCATTCCCATTACATTGACACCCCGCATAGTGCACTATAACTTTCTATGATATTCTTCTGCAAATTTTTATTCACATTTGAGGATATTTTCGTGTAGAAAAGAGTGTCACTGGTTGACACTGCTATCTTAAAAATATCTTTTAATCTCCAATTTCTTTGCATTGCTTGTGGATAAAACAGCCATGGCATGAGTAACAATCAAATCATTATTTTTTAGGTATGTATAATAGATACAATGTATTGTAGACGTAACAATCTCACTGTTCTAGTTTATTTATTACTTATCCACGTCCTTTCAGTCGTGATCGATACGGCACGTTCTTTGCCAACTCCCTATCGAATAGCACTCATTGTTGGCACTAAACCAGTGACTTACCTCATTCAATAGTTACTTGTTGAGGTCATCTATGCAACTGTTGATGATAATACTTGCAGGTACACCCCATGGCTTCAATTTGGGGAACAACGGGAGGATATTCCGAAAGCTTTTAATAAAATATTGCGCCCTGCGATCGTTATAATTCTTATGTTAAATTCATAATTATTTAGCCGGTTATTATTTGGACAATCAGAGTGTGACCAATTTAAAAGTTTGTCAGTGAGAATGCTGCCTGCTAACCTTTACATTTTAATTTCATGGCGGATGGTTCCAAGTCTAGATAAGTTTTGCAATTATTGTAATATTTTGTCGTTGAGATTGCAATCATAATCACTTTGGTTGACTAATGTTTTTTTTTCTGTAGTATCTTAATTAGTTTAGACTTTTGTGTAACTATAGTAAAATTTAAATTTGGCATAGGTTAATAAACGCATTCTTGAAAAATATTTCAAACTGGCTCAGAATCAAAATGTCCTATGACGATGATATATCATTATAATCTTGTTAATTTAGGAATTTCACTTACTAACCAAAACAGTGCCGAGTTTATCTATGCTGAGTTTGTGTAAACTCATCTGACAAGTTCATTGTATAGCGCCGTGCACTAGATTTTAGAATAATTTTGTTTTAGCTCTTTACATTGGGCAATATATGATATTCTATTCTATTCTATTCATCAGTGCTGAATATTTTTATTAGAGAGTGACTTTAAAACTTTTAACGAAATAAGGTCCATAAACTAAAATTATCGCGAATCAATAAGGAAAATAGGATAGCATCGCATTCTTGGCACAAATACGTAGATAGTAAAGCATTGGTATGTGATATGAGAATACTATAATGTATACGTGCGTGGGATGAAAATTACGTGCGTTTTGTACTAAAAATATTCTATAAAAAAAATTAGCTTGGTATAGTGTAGTTGGTTACATCTATACTATTCTATATTATATTATTTAGTTATTAGTAATCGTAGCAAGTAGGGTATTGCGATTTGTTTGTAAACATTACTTTCAACAATAGACACCAACCATGTTTAGCATCTTACGATTAGCCCTGACTGGCGGCGGTTAAAACTGTTTAAAGAAATATTAACATCTATCTAAATTGCATTAAATTTATATTTAAAAATAACCATGTATTAGACACATAAGTGATATTATAATGTGCTAGTGGTTTGTTTTTCACTTCTTCCACTAGTGGACAAAAAGTTGAAGTGAAGAGAATATCAATAACACCTTATTTCTTATTTGATAATAATAACTATGTTTATAGTATACAATTTGACTTGTCTGAGTGTTTATTTTGTAAGCCTAAAGAAATAAAGTTATTGATTCTGATTCTGATTAGTAATTACAATTAGTGGTTGTCATTCGACTTTGAAGATTAGTATATTACTAATTTTCAAGTCGAATAAGGAAATTTTTAGTTTTCGATCATTCGAATAGTAAGATAATTCGCAGTCGCGCATCTTTACTCCAAACAATTTTTTTTGTTCATAAGAACATTTTACTTTAATAGAACCTGCTACGCATAGAGAAAAACTTTATTGTAAGCTTCTATGTCTCAGGCGAACCCTCGCACACTGCGTCGTTGAGATTATCTTAGATTGTTTTAGTGAGAAAATGTTAAAATAGCTCTAATACAGAACGTTTTCCTCGATAACGAAGTTAATTTTTTCTGAGAACATAACTAGGTACTAGAAAATTCCATAGCGATTCAATAGAACTCTTTTATAGAGTTCGTAGAAAATGCCCTTGGCTCAAATAAATCACTACGATGTAATTAAACTTTCAATTAATTACTACGTGCTTTGAAATTATTTGAGTGTTATAATTATTTTTAATTGACTTCAAAGTTCCTGCGACTAAGATGTAATTATAAATGGAATTAAACATTGGTGTGTCATTGTAAGGCGTTAAAAGTATAAATCTTAATTACTTAACAAATACTGCCGGAGGAGAATTCTGAAACGAGCTCTGCTTCCCTTGGCAGTAGATGTGTGTAGATAATGTCCAGCATTATTTATACTAAACCATCCTCTCAGCTTATTAATGCTACAAGAAAAGAAAATTATTTTCAATCAGAAACTTAATGAATAGATTTCAATATAACTCGCGTTTCACTAGCTAGATGTTTTACCTATAAATCGCGTTGTGATAAACAGTCTCGAATACAGTTACTGTAAACACGTGGATGACATCTAAAAATACTCAATAAGTTTATTCATATGTAGTGAACGCGCATCGCATGCATATAGGAATTGGAAACCATACCATAATATGATTCACGTCACTCACAATCAGTGTTTAAATGAACATGTTGTAGTGATGTTAACATGCATCGCTCTTGCTTTGCCAAGTCCGTCCGTTTGTCGAGAGACTGAGTTATCCTTACTTTCCCATACGAAAGACATCAACGCGCTCGCGTCAAACAAACATCGATAGTTGTTCCCTTAGCAACAACTGCTGACGTAAGCTATTCTAATAGCACTTTATTTGATGATTAATCTATCTATGCCATCTGTGTGAAATTTCGTGACTAAGGAATGTTTAATTCTGAGTAATTTGCTCTGGCTCTCTGGAAAAAAATAAAATGGCTCAGTCTGAGCGGACAACAATACATTATCCCTTCTCTAGCGCTTATTATTATTATAAATTTTTGTTAGATTTGTATTTTATCCCATGTTATGTTTAAAATTAGTACCTACTTATCGGTCTTAGCTTCTAAGATTCGTAATATAATTTTATTATTATGTTATAATTTGTAAATTGACCGACCTGTAATAATTATTTACCAATAAATTGATTATTCTGATTGTTCATTAGTGTAGTTGTTGTTAGAAACTGAAGTTTTACGATTCTGATATGTTCGATATCAGATTCTCATTCAAAAGATTTCAACGCGCTCGCGCGTACAGCGATATAAAATATTATATCGCTGTACATGAGGGGACAATAGTCCCCTCACTAGTGCCACCTGCAGTTAGCGAGCAGTGACCGACAATGAGGTCGCCGCCGCCGGTGCATTATGGTGCAACACTAGTGACATGTGTTAGTTAATCATGGATTTACCGCAAAATTACCCATTGATACTCCAACCACATGATGAATTTGCCTGACAAGCGTGGTATCGCTATTTTGTTTGTTTAAACCAAGGTCAGAGCTCAAGTTCCGCGCCGTACTGCAACAGGGTCATCAACCCTGTCTGATCATAATAAAATAAAAAAAATAATGCTTATCAAATCACAAAGCATCATCAGGTCCTAAAGTTGAATCAGAGTAATCTTTGTAAGAAGCTACATACGGGTCTCTCGTAGGTACCTATTAAGAAATGTGTTTTTTAACTTTTAACTAATGCTCTCCTTTTGGCAGGCTTCCACGCTGTCATTGTCATCCCTTGATGTGTTAAATACCCGTAAATAGTTAAATTGTAAGCTTAGAGAAACTTTAGAAAGAACTTCTTTTCCTTATGAGGACAAGACGGTCAGTTGTTATAAAACTGCATAAAAAAAAGTTATAATCGTTTAATAATTTATACGACATGGAACATAAACAGTAGGTAACTCACAAACCAGTAAGTACGTTATCTAAACCTTTTTATATAAAACATTTAGCCTGAACTATAGTTTATATTTAAATGCCTATAGTCTAACATACTCTAGAAAACTTCTAAATTTATGTATGAATGCTAAAGGATGCTAAGGCCACTCTTGGTTCACAAATAGTTACCTACCCATAAGTAGTATGTTACTAGACAGTTCTATCACGGATGTTGCAATGAATCGGACCGGGTAAAGGGCCGAAGGCTGGGAAAACTCTGTGTTTCGTAACTAGGCACTGAAAGCGCTAAAATGTTTGTAGTTTACATTTCGCTTAACATGTTTTTAAGAAAGAAGTTCAAGTCGAGGCTTAGTATGTTTGTGTTAAGGTTTAGGTTAAGGTTATATTTAGTCCACTAAAATAAGATTTCTTTGGTAAAATTATTTAAAAGGAATTAAAAATTTATTAAAATATTGTATTATAATTAAATGATTATTATAAAATTTTTAAGGAATTTAAAGTTATTTAATAATTGTTTGGGATTTTTCTATAATTAGTTTGACTAAGGAACCACCTGAAGTTGAAATTCCTCTTTCATGCACCAACAATTCTTGTTCCATCGCCTCTAATAAGGTTTTCTGGATGAAAATATTTTTTCAGGGTTAAGCTCACTTATGTACATTCGTATTAGATAAGTTCATACTATGTATTACTGTGTACAGTAAAGAATTAACGAATTAAAGATTGTTGTATTTCTTATTATCTTATTCGTTATAAATATTTGGGCTGGCAAATTTTTAATGAAAAATGTATCTACCTAACTACCCCGTTATAGTTTTCTGCAAACTAGTTATTCTATGTTAGGAGCAAAATTCCATGCGCCATTTTAAAGCCTGAACCGTCGGCAGGATTCTAAACGTAGCGGATCTCAGCTCTCCATTAGGTACTGACCACATACCATTTACCAGCGCACTTACCATACCATGTAGTCCGGTTAGCTAATCTCCATCTATCTGAATTACCCTTATCTGGAACCTGCGCGTTTATGGCTTCCGTAAGCCTTTGAAAAGCTTCGAGATAAGACCCTAGTTTCGTATAATTTTCCTTGGATAGGGTAATATAATGATGCAAGATGTTTGTTTATGTTCTCTTCCTGGAAGATTAAAGTGACTATGGTTAGAACAGACTCTTTCAACATTTACTTTAACAAAACAGCATTTTCGTAATAAGATATTCTATGCGAATCTAAATCAAGTGTGGCAAACTCATTTTAATAGGTTCTAGAAGATTTTCTACGTTAGATAGATAGTTATATATATTTATTTAATCATTTTTTTACATTTTTCTGTTAATAGCGTCTTAAATTTTAAGTTAGGTTTATCTAGAATTCTAGACAGTAGGGAGTTAGAAGTTGGTTCTTCTATAATTTCACTTCGAAGAGCTGTCAAAAAAGCGGCTAAGCTGAACTTAAAATGGGAGTAATGAACTCTAACTTCTAATCAAAAATAACAGTCTACTAATAAGTATTATTATAAATCTAAATCAGGCAATCAGCCTGTGTGATATGTAAGGTCCAAACTCCGGTCAGCATCCAAACCATCAGTTAAATTGCTACCACTGATAGGTAATGCGTCTAAAGTAGATTAAGGGGTGTGAATCCAGGCCAATTAGGTACCTACAAATCAGTTAAAACATTTGGCAAACACTACCATTTAGCAACCAGTTATAATAATACAATACCATTGCAATGGGTTTTTGCTAAACACGCTAACCTTCATCTGTGGGAACCAGAGACAGGTTACTAAACAGTCGGTATACAGTGTGAAATAACATGTTACACATTAACTAACTTATTTCTGTGGAAGTATCCCATAGTTCATATAATAAGGTGTAGTGGTGGTAGTGATCGGTTTGTGCGACACTGATTTTACCCGTCACATCGCTCAGGGGCATACTCAGAAAACAAAAATCTTGTGTTCTAAAATATGATGTTTTAAATTCTCATGTTTTAAAATATGCCATTGTTAGGTTTACGTTACTTGCATAAGATAACGAAAATGAATCTGAAACTTCGATTTACATTCGTTTTTATGAGTACGGGCCGAGACTCTATATATCCGTACCTAACTCATGTCCAGGTTTATAAAAACGAAGTGTGATAATAAACCCAAGTGTTTCTCAGTAGATGTTTGTTTTATTGTGTCATGCGTCCGTAAGAAGCGCTGTCCTAAATGTCTGCAACAGCAATTATATAAATAACAAACATGAAATGTCAGTGTGTTATTTGGTTGCATTGCAATGCAGTAACTGTGGTAACTACTGTAATGAATCAGTACGTAGACTTGAAGATCAACATACATAAACGTATCATTAGCCTGATTTAGGGCTTTGCGCATCTCCATTCTTATATATCACTCTCTGTTTATGTATTGCGACCTGCGACACAGTATTTTACATCTACAGGTCGCATCGCTCCCTAAATTTGTTATTTGCACCACAAGTATGTTCCTATAACAAATACTTTTATCTTTAATTTGATACATACGTTTTTACGTTTTAAATAATTCTTATCATCATCATCATGATGATGATGAATAAGAATTATTTGCAATTTTGAAATGTCTTAAACTGTCGTTAAATCAAGTTTGTTCGAATAATGATTCCAAAGCTGAGGAGTCATCCATCACTTCGTCGGGTACCTAGTCAGATAGTTAATGACGGTGGAGGTCAATTCGTACTCCGAATGAGGCTGCTCATCCCCTGGTTAGACAGTTTTCTGACCCAAAAATTTAAATGCAGTGTCTTCTAAGGCAAATAATGGACGCATAATTTATTTGCGTTTTGATGACACCGTATTTTGCTCACTTGATGATGTTTCTTAGATAAATTTGATTGCCAGTGTCATAATATATATGACACCGGCAATCAAAACGTCTCAACACGCATCAGTAAGACAAGTTATCGTTTAAAAGATTACCATACCAGCGATTAATCAATCATATTTTATTGACTGCGTGATGGCTGCATAGCACAGCGCATACACAGTGTCGTCAACTTTCTCGAGTCAAGGCCGTAGCTGTAAACTCTATTGTCTTTGGTAACGGACACAGTGTGGGTGAGATAGTGGAATAACTAATACACTCCTCTTGGCGAAAAAGATTAGGAAAGATTTTATGTTAGCAACCGACTCCCACACTTATGTTTTTCTTTTTTTTTATTTGTTACATAAATGACTGCGTCAAGACTGACTGGCCCAACTGGCGTCAAATTAGGTACAGAGTATTTTGCCGCGGATTTCGTTATAAAATAATTTTTATATTTACATGACATTATAATTCATTGACATTATCATTTTTATATTTTATTACATTGCATGAATTTCGATTTTTTATTATGTTTATTGATTATTTATATTTTAATAATGTAATTAGATATGAACTCTTTTGCAGTGCCCTTACAGAGTGCATGTACCTATTGACATAAGCTACCTACTTAGATCTAAGCTGTATAAATGTACATGTACCTAAGCAAAATAAATGAAATATGAAATAATCCAAAAAAACAATCATTTAAAAAAAAACTAACCTACTTACCGAGTGCATTAAATAAACATTATGAGTCACTTGCAGACATTCACTTAGACACTGTTGGTCACTTAAACCTCAATTTAAGTTAAACTAAAATTGCATAAAAACATTTTCCTATAATATTCTCAAATAAAGACTTAAAAAAAGCCCACAAGTCACCCTTCGTCATCAAGAAGTTTAAATTGTACTAGCAACCATTAGGACTGTAATTAGGACGCTTCATCTATTTGCTGAAGTGTATGTGCACAGTAAAAAGCAACGGAGGAGTCCTACTGCACAATTGTTCACTGCGTAACATTTATAGGTGAAGGCTGCTCCAGCGGATCATAGCGGTGACTGCGTGCAATTACACGTATTGTCGTTAGCATGCCATCTAACTCTTACCGCGTTATTGATAAATCCATTTATAAATAAAATAAAATAAAAAGAGCTTTATTCCATATCACAATACTGTAAAAGAAACATTTTAAAACATATTCTTTATAAGAAATTATATGGTTCAATTGAGAAGTACACAATAGTTATGAAATTTTTGAATAGGTATGTAGATGTCAGGTGTCATGGAATTAAATAGAATTATTCTTAGTTAATATTATGTTTTTGGTGTCAATTTCTTAGTGGTATGGACCGCCTTCAGCGGTGTATGCCTCCTCCAAGGATCTCCAGTAGTCTCGGTTTCTAGCTTTCAAAGTCCATTTAATCCGGATTAATAACCTGCAAGGGTCACATCTTAAGCCATCCTACCTGAAACCCGCTGTCTGCATATCCTTAATGATTTATATTAATGTAATTATGTACATATGTGTGATATGTCAAGAACATTGTTGTGTTGTTTTGGTTTGAGGCAGAAGCTGAAAATATCTAACTGTTCTTCAGACGTAAGAACGAAAAAACATTTTTTTTAAATATATAATTTGGTTATGTTTGGAATTTGTCTCAATAGATTCTAACAAATGATTATCAGGTAAATAGAGTTGATCCATATTGGTGGGACTGGAAAGATGTTCTGTCAGTTAATTAATTATCTGTCCAGTCCCACCCATGAGTTGACGAATACCTAAGTCGATCAATTTGACTTATTGAGTAGAGGAATTGAAGGCAAGTGTGGTGGTCCTGCTCAGACACCGTAGGTTTTCCGTGTATATTTTCATGTCGAGCTATTGAGCTGAAAAAGGCTACAACAGTTTAATAAAACAAGTCAAAACGAAAGTACACGAAAGGGTGTTAAGAACTCGTTAAACCATTGATTGGTCCCTTAAGCTGTATTTATTTCTAACGCCGTAGATTGAACCATCATTGTCACACACTCGGACAGTTAACCAATAATTATAATAGACACCGAATTATTTCGACATGTATTGTGTATGTCGATGATGTATTAATTTTATGACCGAATTGATACGTACAATCTACAAATGTCATGTCTTGACTGAGGTACGAAGATTGAATGAGACGTTAATTTTCTGTGTAATATTGTGAATTAATTTCAACAATAATACCTATTTGTATAGTCTATTGTGCTTCTTATGAATGAGTTTCTCAATTTTGCGCTGAATGTATTTACTGAATAGGAATTACAAAATTTCGCTGTGAAGGCGATTCATTCATTGTTAGATTTGCTGTTTGCGATGAGATCGGTTTACGAGAAGGTAATCCAAATATTTTGAGTAATTAATAAATACGCGTATAATCAAGTACCTACCTATATACATATATACACACGTTCACTGCTGAACTTGCCAATCAAAAAATAGGTTTTGACATGATGAGCATGCTTGGCAGGCGGGTTACTGATCGCTAGTAAAGGTGTTAAAATACGCAGAGGAAGGCTGCTACCTTCCTGTGGTAAGTTCCATGCATCGTCCTTGAGTCTTAAGATATCCGCGGACTGAGATGAAGGGGTCGCGGCCGCCACAACCTGAAACCTGTACGTAGGTATAGGTTTCGGTTGTTCGTGCTTACGAACGATATTCTCTGACTTAAACCACCAATCTTCGTCCATTCCAGGCTCAGCACGGCGAACGACGACGCAGAGCAGCGTCAACGGCACTCGAGACTCACAGCTGCTGTCCTTGCTGGCGGCGCGGCGACGGCAGCTGCTGAGCGAGCGCCTGGCCACGCATGTCAGTACGCTGGCCTCTCTAGGACATAAGGCTAACAAGTGAGTATCTTTTGAGTAACAAAACTTACAAGGTAGAAATACGGCCTGCCTATGTATCGCATTAGTACGCGTCATTTGCGTCAAGGATGGTTAAATAGTCAGATAGTCATAGTCTCGTGAGCCGAGCCTGTAAGTATCTGGCGTAGCGCATCAGCATTGCTGCACAGTCCTTGGGGACGCATCCAATTTGTATCGGTAGGGATCAGTTGAGCTACCTCCAAATTGTTTGCAACAGTCAGCAGTTAGCTCAACTGTTTAAAATGCAAATACTAGTTCTAATTTGTTACTATTCTTCAGTTGTCATTTTCTTTTTTAAGAAAGTGATGTGAAGAAACGTCTTCGCCAAACTTTTCCAAGAATCGCATTCGTTCCCTTTGTCCAGGTGTGAGACAAAACAGATAAAGAAAAAAATAAGGACGACCTCTGTGCCGCGGTGGGCGAAAGTCCGCCTGCGACGCAGGAGGTTGCGGGTTTGATTCCCGCCTCGGGACAAATATTTGTACGATCTGCAGATATTTGTTCAGGGTGTTCTGGTCGTTTTATATGTATAATAAAAAATATCTATCTATGTATGTATTGTATTATGTATATCAGTTATCTAGTACCCATAACAAAAGCTCTGCTTAGCTTGGGGCTAGATGATGCTGTGTGTATTGTCCAGTATTATTTATTTATTTATTTAGTATACATACATTATAAGTAGCCGAGTTGAACCTCTACCTATTTTTACCTTTCACAGCTGAATCCTAAAGGATTCATTTCGGATAATTGCAGCATAGCATAATATGAAAACTAATATCCGCATTTTACCTTAGGTTAATAGTTCAGCTATGTCTTTACCGTGGATAGTGACTATCCATAAAAATGATTTAACTACGCACGTAATTTTACATTTGTCCATGCTTAGCAAATATGTTCAATTTCACGCAGCCAAATGCACTATTGTTTGAACAAAAAACCATTTCATTTGGCAATTTCGATTTGAACAAAGCATAAAAAACCTTAGCCAATTGAATCGAGTTGTGCAGTACTGTGCCATTGTGAAGGGCTTGCATAGTAATGACGCGAACATTTCATAAGGCAATATGGTGTAGTGGCCATTGTCGACGCGTTCAGAACGACTCGTGGGGAAACGCTTTGTGATGGGAATCTTCATTTATATGTACATGTGAACAATAATGCTCTGATAATATTTAACTATGTAAAACAATAGGCATTGGTTATTTAATATCATGTCGTGAAATAGAGAGCAATTCTAGTTTAGATGACTTCTGTGGCGCAGCGGGCGAAGATCCGCCTGCGACGCAGGAGGTTGCGGGTTCGACAAATACATATGTATCATCATCATATCAGCCCATACACGTCCACTGCTGGACATAGGCCTCTCCCATACGACGCCATATATGTATATGTACGATCAAATATTTGTTCAGGGTATTCTGGGTGTTTTTTTATGTAGGTATAATAAAAAATATCTATCTATCTATGTATTCTAGGTGTTTTTTTAATATAGTATGTAGTATAATGTATTAAGTATAACAGTTATCTAGTACTCATAACACAAGCTCTGCTTAGCTTCAATTGGGGTTAAATGATGCTGTGTGAAATGACCAGCATTATTTATTTATTTACTTGAAATAACCACTTAAGAAATTGTAAACTCATATAAATTTCTCTTCTGTTTCAGATCAAACACAACATTCGCCCAGTTAGAAATAAGAGACTCAAATAGCTCGTTGGTGAAAAGACTAACTTTTGAGAACACAAGCAGTGAATCAACGCCCACGTTCAAACTCGTCACCTCAGACGGATCGAAGGAAACCAAACAAGAACTCAAACCTCATGAAATAAAGCATCATTTCATACTCAAAAACCCCGAAAATAGAAGCCGAGCAGCATTTGTAAATAATAGAAGAAAACCTGTTAAATCAGTGACACTACCCACAAGAGTTACAGAACCTAGTATATTATACGTCCCACCTGATAAGTTAGAAGAATTTGAAAAAGAAATAGAATTAGATCCAGATGAGGAATTCCAAGTAGACGAATCTAATCATGGTTTATATTTACTCAACTATTCAGATACTGAAAATGTAACTCAAGCTCCTGATGTAATTACTTCTACAACTGCCATCACTGAGGTGCAAGAAAATATAACTTCAGTTGAAACAACAACAACAACAGCTAGCAATGAAACCAGAGAAGCGATCACAATCAAACCCGATGAAGAAGAGACAAACACCATAGCTAACAGCACAGACAATTGGGCTAAAGTTGAAAACGAAAAAGAAAGTAACAATCAAACTCTTTTTATGTCTGATGAAATTTACAACCACTTTAGACCTTTAGAATCTGAAATACGCGGAGAGGATATGGCCCCTTTCAAATATTTTGGACAAAAACTTGGAGGTGCAGCTATCAATGATAATTTGACAAACTCTCCATCATTATCTGCTTCTACAAAATCCGTCAACTATATTGCAGCGCCATCTGACAAAAGGAAATTCAATTCACGGTACTCTGCCACTGAAAAATATAGAAATACGAGTGCCGATGAGGAGGAAATCAATGAAGATATGGATGTGTCAGTGGTAAAAAACGTTATAGAGAAAAACAAAATCAGGAATACAGTGAAAGGTCCCGCTCCGGCCAGGCATGTAGGTTTAGTTAACGCATACAGAAAATATTCTAGCTCTACGCCAGCATCTTCTAAAGCTCCTAATATCGCACAGCTAAATGTAACTGAACCAATTCTTACTCGCATTAGCCCAGCCGTCGGTGACGGAAACAAAACAGTAAATATAACAACTAATGCAACAAATGATGTGTCACCAAGTTCAGTTTTAAATAACTCAACAAAAGAAACTTCCAACAAAACTTTTACAACTCCAGTTCCAAAAAATTTCACAAGAACGTATTTTAATCTTAGACGAAAACCAGCAAATAGAGTTGCAGCTTCAACCATTAATGAAAACATCGTACCTACAGCGATCATAAATACAACAACGACAGAGAAAGCTTCTACTGTCTACACAGCAGTGGTCACTTCTGTATCTATCACATCGTCAGTGAAAGGTTTAAATAAAACTGAGCCACTTGTGAAAGACGTAGAAACGAATGGTACCGTACCTGAATCTCAAGAAAATAATACAACAATAACATCAACCACAAAGATTGAACTGGACACGACAACAACGTTGAAACAAACGACTACACCTGTACCATCTTCATCTCCAAGAAACTATAGACACAGGATAAGGATACGGACAACAACGACAGAAAACACTCACTATCCAAGCCCAACTGCAAACCCGTTGATCAGCGAGACACCAAAGGCCGCAGCTGTGAAAAACGAAACCGTATCGAGGATATCCGATCGACTCGCTAGTTTGTATGGCCACAACATAGAAAACACAACCCCTGCGAACATAAGCACTGGTACTCCGATCCGAACAAAAAACATTCTCAAAAGACGAAGACCGACTACGACAACTTCGACTACTACGACACCAGCACCTACGATTTACTTTGAACCTATCCCTGTTTTTACGTATTCAACTATTCGTCCAACCACAGAAAAGACGATACAAGCAACTACGGAGGCTGTCAAACCTATCATTACTTCTAGATTCGGGGAGTCGAGCTCCGTTCCTAAAGCTGTCCCACGTGATTCAGATACAGCTAACACGACCGAGAAAGAAAACCCAACTAACAACGAAGTCGTTATAGAAGCTGAGAAGACGTACACAGCGTCTTACGTACTAGCCGGTCTAGGATTCCTACCAGTAGCCGCTATTGTAGCTTTCGTACTCAGAAGTGTACTGAATAAGAAGACCAAAGAGTTAGATACAGAGTACGAGGGGTACTTTGATGACAGCGGCGATATAAAGAAGGAGTCGCCTATTACGCCCGTGGCAAGGCCTCCGATAGCTACGCCGGCCAAACCTGACACTAAATGGGAGTTTCCTAGGAATAAACTAAGGTTGCAAACTTTGTTGGGGCAGGGGAATTTTGGACAGGTTAGTGTAAGCTTTAAGCTACATAAGTATTCACTATAGATTCTCATTTTAACCCTTAATTACTCGCATGAATAAAATAACATAACTGCTGGGATGGGGTCTTGACTGACCCAATTTATAAAGAAAATTTCTAGTTAATTAATAAGGGAATTAAATCAAAGGCTCAATATTAGGAAAAAAATATATTTTATTAAAACTTCTAACGAAAAACATACATAAAAACTACTAGGAACAATCTAAAAATAATCAAATACAATTCTTCTCTAAAATTGTACTTTTGAGGCACTATGAGATCAAAGCTCAAACTATGTTTATTCTTACATACTTATCTTAATCAGACCCTAGAGTGGTAATTGCATATAAATTAAGTGCATTTTATACATTTGGTAGGCACTTTTTTATCGACGCTCCAAGGGCAAATATTGCATCGACCATGTTTGGCTGTCGATGGGCCTGGTCGGTTTTTTACTATTTTTGGAGTTGCATTTATTTTTATCCTTTGTTTTTGGTAATCTTGAACTAGTCCTACTGCAAGCTGTCGCAGGAAATGGCATCTCACATGGGTACGAATGTTGCTTGTTTTTGTCCTATGTACAACAAGTGAATTTATGCACGTAACATTCAAAAGATGAGGGAATATGTTTAGAGGCCTCCTTTTGAAACAAACAAAAAATACTTAAAAATATTATTCAAAAACACAAAAAATTACAATGTTAGATTCTAAGAAATTTTAATAAGATCCCAAAATTTTTCGACTTCGACGGGACTTGAACCCGCAACCCTCCCTCAGTACGGGATGCGCTGCCAAGTGTGCTGCATCGAAGTCAAAAAATTTTGGGATCTTATTAAAATTTCTTAGAAATTATCACCATTTTGAGGCTTACGCATAATAGCAAAAATATTAGATTCACATTCATATCTTGAATGAAAAAAGTTACGTAACTACTCGCAAGGGGTCATGCACTAAGAGAGCAGCGACGCATGCTTATGTCCTGATGTCCTGTTTGTCCCTAAAACGTAATTTTTGGCACGAACTAGGAGCGCGTTCTGACCGACCGAAGTATTACTTTTAAGCGCCCACTGTTGCGTTGACCCCATGTGAGTAGTTAAGGGTTAAACTGGTGTAGTAAGACTATAACAAAAGTCTAGAGACTACTTACGAATGAATATAAATTATATATTCGTACGCGGTCTAAGGCTCTATAAAGAACAATTATACTAGTAAGTCTAAATTACTAGTAAGTACTAAATTACCTATCGGTCTATAAGCATTTGTGACTGGAAACCTATCCCCATTGTAAATGTTAATTAAAAAAAAAACTGAATAGATATTACCCCAAATTAAAATGCTCCTTCCTCCATTCCAAGGTTTGGAAGGCCGAGGCAGACGATCTAAACGGTCACGACGGTCTGACCAGACTGGTGGCCGTCAAGAGCATCAAGGAAACGGCGTCGCAGAAGGAGAAGCAAGAGCTGCTGCATGAGATACTGATCATGCAGAAGATTGGGACACATCCGAATGTGGTGACGCTGCTGGCCTGCTGTACTGAGCTTGGTAGGTTTTTGCAAACGAGCTACCGTTTGAATAATGTCTTCGGAAGTTCTTTTCTCAGTTGCTTTTCCCAATATTGCAATTTTGCCATCAATTTTGCTATTCATCATCAGCCCGTACACGTGCGTGCTGAACAAGGCCTCCCTCAAACGTCGCCACGAATAGCGTCCTAACCCGCCTCCATCTAACGACTCCCTGCAACCGCTACAATTTCGTCGGTCCTTCCGGTGGGAGGTCTTCCCGCACTTGATGGATAAATTTTGCTAGCTATTGAATTTTAATAATTCTTAATATCGAAAGGCAAAGCCGAAGATAGATTTAATATTAAAAGGGCCTTAAGAACATCTATAATTTTGGTTTCAGTTAAATCTAGATTGAACTTTGATAGCAGATAATATTAACTTAATATAGAGTTAGATTTTGTTAAAATCTGTACTTGACGAAGGAACTTTCTAGGGCAATTTTTTATTTATTATGTCAATTTCATGTACTCCCATTTCTAGTCAGAAAATTCCAACACTTAAAAATATTCATTCATTCTCTATTCCAGAACCCTACCTCCTAATAATGGAGTATGTGATGTGCGGCAAGCTGCTAACGTACCTGCGCGAGCGCAGATCGCGGCCCGATCGGTTCAGCGGGAGCGGCGCGCTGACGTCACGCGATCTCACGGTGTTTGCCTACTGCGTGGCGAGGGGGATGGACTATATCGCTTCTAAAGGGGTAAGAACTTTCAAATCGTTAACTTGCTAGGCTAGGCTGATAATGCTGATTAACAAGGACTTAGCCAACTATCCACCCTCTTTAAAAATTTTATCAAACAAGATTTACTTTTGAATGTAACTACTTATTTCATAAGCTAGGTGGGGTCAACTTTCTTGATAAATCTCCTCCACTTTGCTCGTCCGAAGTTTGAATGGCTACGAATTCTGACTGACTATTGAACCTTCCAGATCGTCCACCGCGACCTAGCCGCTCGCAACGTGCTGGTAGACCACAACAAGCTCTGCAAGATCGCAGACTTCGGTATGTCGCGCAACGCGGGTGCCGCCGCGCGTGCACCTAGAGGAGCATTGCCCGTGAGGTGGATGGCGCCTGAAGCGTTGTTGTACAACGTGTATAGCCATCACTCAGACGTGTGGGCCTTTGGGATACTGCTGTGGGAGATTGTGACTCTTGGTAAGTCTCACAATCACCGTCATCATAAATGCGAAATTTACACGGATGTATATTTATTTATTTATTTGGCTCACAAAACGGAACACAATCAAAATATAACAAAATAGAAAGACACGATATTTAGATCTAGATTGTATCCCTAAGTATGTGTACACAGCATCATTTATACAGAGCAGTTCTGTCTACAAAAATATTGTATATAAATATTAAATAAGTTTGAAGCATGCAATTAAAATTAAATTAAAACCAGCAATGAGGAAACAATAAATTATTTGATTTGAATATGTAGCACCAAAATAAAGATTAAAAATTACAAAAAATTATAACCAATCTCCTTAATGAGAGTGATATCAATATCTTTTTTAAATTTAAATATTCTATTGTTAAAAATATAATTATTGTCACTATTATTAATTAAAAGATCATTGTATTGACGACACATTCTGACGATAGGTTTGTAGTAAGAGGTGTTATTGGCATGGACCTGTAGGGCGAAAGTATGCTGAAAGGGATATCGAGATCTTGGTCTGGTATTTAAACTTATAGAAGATAGTAACACAGGAGAGTCTATTGCTGAGTGAATAATTTTGAAAAAAGTGATCATGTCGAGGTATTGACGACGGGTTTCAAGAGACATGAATTTGAATTTATTAAGCTTTTCCTCATGTTGGTAGAGTTCGATTACACCCGTATCTATATCCCAAAATTTTAAGGAACCTTTTCTGTATTTTTTCAAGGCGCTCGATGTGAACTTTATAGAAAGGCGACCAAACTACTGCATTATATTCCATAATACTACGAACAAGTGAGTGGTAGAGGCATATGAGACTCCGTGGGTCCTTGAAGTCTCTTGTGGATCTAGTTATGAAACCAAGTAGCTTGGAGCATCTAGCCGAAATATAGTCGTAGTGGGCATGAAATCTAAGCTTTTCATCAAAAATAACTCCAAGATCCTTAACCGTATATTGTGAACTGGATATATGGTTCTTCAGTTTGTATGTAGCTAACATTTTTTTTTATTTCTTGTTAGTAAACGAAACTATGAAGCATTTGTTAACATTTAGAAACATTCGATTAAGGTTACACCATTCATCAATGGCATCCAGGTCTGCCTGAAGGACTATAGAGTTAGTAATGCAAGAGATGGTAGAGTACACTTTTAGATCATCGGCATACAACAAGCAGGGATTCCTAATTCTATCAATGAGATCATTAATAAAAGCTACGAAAAACAATGGACCAAGGTGGGAACCTTGGGGAACCCCAGATGTTACCACGACAGGTGAGGAAGTAAACCCTTTAATAGCCACAAGTTGGTTTCTTCGGTAGAGGTATGACTCTACCCAACGTTACCATGAATTCCATATGAGCAAAGTTTGATGCATAATGCTGTGTGATTCACCTTGTCAAACGCCTTGGAGAAATCTGTGTAGACAGCATCGACTTGTCCAGTCTTCGCAAACGCGCTACATAGGTAGTGTTTATACTCCAAGAGGTTTGAGGTCGTGAATCTTTTTTTAATAAATCCATGTTGACGAGGCGACAGAAGTGGCTCTAAGTGATAGTACAGAGAGTCATATACCAAAGACTTAAACAGTTTACCAAAACATTAGAGTATACTGATAGGTCGGTAATTTTCGCAGCAAGATTTATCTCCCGATTTAAAGATCGGAGTAACATGTGCTGGTTTCCACACGCATGGGAAAACCCCAGCCTGAAGAGATGCATTGAAAATAATGTAGAGAGGAGTGCGAAGTGACTTGGCACATGTTTTAATAAAATGAGGGGGGATCCCATTGGGGCCAGCACCTTTGTTAGGATCGAGATGAGCTATCTTAATTTCATCTCTAGTGATAACTACATCACTCAGAGCAGCATTGCGGCTATTAGACGCAGAGGCTAAGTTTGTTACTTGTTCGGACTTTTCATAAACCGAGCTAAAATAGTTTGAGAAAAGTTCACAAACTTCCTGGCGATCTGATGATATTAAATTTCCGTATCTAAGTATGCAAGGGATGTTATTTGAGGACCTTTTACCATTAATGAAACGCCAGAAACTTTTGATGTTGCCATCTAAGGAAGCCATCTACTGAAGATACAAAATGATTGTAATCATCAGTTATTAGTTTTTTACATCTACGGCGCAACATAGAAAAAGTATCGTAGTCCCGAGGGTTTTTGAAAGTCCGAAAACGACGATGATATTTTGATTTCTCCTGAAGACTGCGTTTGAGGGCCGATGAAAACGAATGGGGATACCTATAAGTATCATCTCTAGCAAGGGGAGTGTGCTTACTTATTATGCCCATGAGCTTATCGTAAAAGATTGTTACGATATCGTTGACTGAGCAAACCGATGTAAATATATTCTTCCAGTTGACAGCATCCAGATGTGTCCGAAAAATTACATTTACGATAGTTACGGCGACTTCCCTTGTTACTTTTAAAAGAGCAATTTTGAGCGGTTTTTTGAGACGATATGTCAATATGTAATGGTGGATGATGGTTGTACGACTCATAGGATCGGCCTCAGAAACCTGAATAGTAGTGAGGGAAGAGGAGATAAGATCAAGGTAACGGTCGTTTTGGTTTAGTATATTGTTAAATTGAGAGAAGTTACATAATAACGCGGTATCTATTAGTAGGTTGGCTTTGAGACCATGCGAATGATCAGCGATCATACTACGGCTGTCTGAAGAAAGCGACCAATGTATGTCAGGGGTATTAAAGTCACCTAAACACAAAAAAATCACCGTTATGAGAGGAGTTAAGTACAACATTTTGAAGATTTAAATAAAACTTTTCAAAATAAGCGAGAGGCAGGTCTGGGGGGAGATAACATAAACATATATTTAATTTATGGTTACTAATTGAGTTTGGAAGAACAGTGATCCACATGTCTTCCACTTCACAATCCCATGAGCTCTGACGAATGTAGCTGAAGTCTGTTTTTATGGCTATAAGAATACCTCCGCCCTCAGTCTTGTCTGTCACCAACACAAGAATCGAGTCGATCTCGCCTTATCACATTGTACCTAGAGTCAAAAAGTTCGTCATCAAAAATAGTGTTGTTTAGATTTGTTTCAGTAATACAAATAATGTCATAGTCAGAATTGAGTATGTTAAGATAAAATTCTTTTGTTTTAGTTCTTATGCGATTAACGTTTTGGTAAAATATTAACATTGATAAAAATTCTAGAGTTAATACAATATATGGAAAATAAGTTAGACAATAGTAAAATAATTTGTATAAAAACCGATTACAAAGGCTACCTACTTATACTGAACGATTTTTATAATAATAATAGCAAATAACAATTAAGTAAATATGAAAGTTTCACACATATTTATAATTCTTAGTTTTCGCTGCGTTCCTTGCGGCCGCATGTAGAGCCTTGCACTCCGGCGAAAGATGTTCGTTGATGTAGATCGGGAGACGCTTCACAGGAAGGTCGAGGTGCGTCGTGTTGAGTGGCTTGTCCTTATGCGCCCGGTTGTAGCGATGACATGCAGAAAGAACTTCGTCTCGCAGTCGTGGGTTGCTAACTGAAACAAGGATGTTGCGCGGCCGATGTACTGTTCATCTTAGCTACTCTATGACATGAGTAGATCTGATCGTCGTTAATGTTTAAGTTGAGCGTCTTGCACAGGTTACGAAATAGAGCGGTGGGGTTTTCATTTCTACTTTCAGGGACCGCTTGAATCTCCAAATTTTGATTACGAGACAGTTTCTCGATAGCGGAAAGACGATTTTTTACTGAACCCATTGCGGAGATGCATGTTTTCGACCTCAAGTTCTCTAATGGCTTGCGATTTCTTTTCTAGCTCCTGTTTTAGAGAAGTCTGCTCTTCACACATAAAATTGGTTGTAGCGGTAAAATCCTCTTTCATTTTTTTTATTGCCGACTCTGTTTCAGTATTTTTTTTTCATATTTTGGTTACTCCTTCTCGCCAAAACTACCAAAAGTATCGGATCGATCTGAGATTTGGCTTAGATTATGTCTAAGCCTGTAATAATACATATGCTAGGTACTTTTCATACCAAAATCCTATATATGAGGCCTAGTTCCCAAGAGATAGAGATAACCTACTTATAGGTTATGTCATAGAAACAGCTCGTGTAAAGCTCGGGCAGAAACTGAAAATGTCATGTAAACGGCTGTAGGCAGTAAATATGTGCGCATGCATTCCATCGTGTTTGTAATTGTGATTGCTGTCTCTTTTACGGTTACTTACTAAAATATTATAATACATGTTGGAAATGGTTCATTGGAAGCAATCACAACAAGCCACCGTCCAATCAATGCCGACATTGATACAGAGTTTACATACCGGTTATATTCATAAAAATTTGGTGTGTCAAGATATTTTTTGTTACGGTTACAACACACAATCATTGAAACGCTCTTGGATGGAGACTTACATTTTCTTCATCCTTTCAGGTTCCACGCCCTACGCAGCAATGTCTGGTCGCGAGGTCCTGACCGCAGTAACGGAAGGCTACCGGCTAGAACGCCCCCCGCACTGCAAGCAACAGTTATACCACGCCATGCACGCGTGCTGGCACGCTGACCCCTCCCAAAGGCCTTCCTTCGCAACCCTGAAGGGGCAACTCGCCGAGTTGTTGGACAATGAGCCCTCGGAAGGGAACTATGTGGATTTGGACTCGTTTTACCAGGAGTCGTCGGTGTATAGCGATCCGTCGGCCATCATCAATGACGAGGAGGGGCTGAGTGCGGAGTATGACCGGGAGAGAAGGTGTTTTAGAGAGTAAGTTCAAGTTTTAAGATATGTTTGAAATAATTTTTAAGAATTTAATAATTTCATGGTCTAAGAAAAACGCAAACGTCCATCTGTAGCTCCTGAAGCGGACCGAAGTCAGGCGTGAGGCTGGGCTGTGAATGCGTTAAAAAGTCACTCCCCTTGAATTGGTTATGATTTTCATAATAACACATTATTTGCTACTAAATTTTGTAAAGAGAAAGGAAAAAACATATATTCTTACTTACGTTTCAGCAAGAGTGCCGTGCATTGACGATTATGACAGCGATGTTGATCATTAATTTTAGGCATTTAAATGAAAAAGTTGGGACTTGAAGTGTTCTTTATGAATTTATTCTTCCTCAGACTAACGACCAGTCCATCAAAGTTTGACAACAGAAGCTTCAACCTTCGTGATGAAGAGCTACGGAATAAATTCGGCATAGGGACCCCTAGAATGGGAGGCTTCGGCATCAGAGACCTCCACTTCAACGAAAGAAACTTTTCTGACGGAGATTTCAATGAGCGAAATTTCTCGGACAAAAATTTCAAAGAAAGAAATTTCGCAGAGAAAAATTTTAATGACAGAAATTTTGTTGACAAAAATTTCAATGATCCAAATTTTAATGAGCGTAAAGACGGGAAACTGTCTACGTCTAGCTTCCACAGGGAGCGGGAGCGGGAGAGGGAAAGAGAAAACCCATTAGTGAGTAGAAATAGTTTCAATGGTTTTCCACGGATAGTAACTAGGGATGGCCATTTTCAGATGAGCCCTGATGGACGGAATAAGAGGGTGTCAGAGTTTGAGTGCGATATTTGAGCAGGGACCATGATAATCCTGGTTTTTTTTGTATATGTGGGTCCAAAGCTACAAAATTGTGTTACGGGATAGGTAATGGTCTGAAGACATACAAGTATACGTACCTAATCATGTAACCAAGCAAGTGGTATACCTTATTTCTTGTAATTTTTTTGTGTATGTACTGACTGGCACAGTTTTTGTTTTTTAAAACACGTGTGACTTAAGTTTATTGGTGTATTTTGTTCATTTTATGGAAAATATTGTGATGTTCAATATCTGAAAGTGTGAATTTGTTTGGATAGTGTACATAGTGTTATTTATAACAGTATTTTAATGATTTATTTTGTATATAAAGTTATGTAACAAAGAACTGTTTGCGTTAAAAGTTTAATGGAAATGTTTGTATTGTTTAAAATAGTATACTCGAGTATTTTAAATTTAATATCTCAGTTATGAGTTTTGAAATCAATTAGTTGGATCACAATGGTGCTTCTTTGTTGTTTGTATGTTTTGTAAATAGGTGTGAATATTAAATAAAGTATTATCTGTGGCATCTAAAGAGCATGATATCCATTAGTTTTGAGCTTTGGCATTCTATTAGAGCAATTTTTTATCACCTGCATTTTAGTTTCAGAACTTTATAAGTAAGTATGTAGTAAAAATGTTTTGCACCTGATTTTTTCCTTGGTTTGATATTTACTCTCTAGTCTCTCATAAATTGTATTTTATGATTGGTTTGTAAGATCTGAATTATTTTATAAGTATGAAAGGATTATTTTATTTAAAAATATTAAAAATAATTTTACAAAATAATCTCTGTATCTTTATTACAAATACTCCATTTATTTTAAATTTAAAATTTATTTTGAAGCCCTCCTAAATTGAATGAAAATTTAAAAATCTCCTTCATCTCTTTATTTAATACGCACTTGTACTAGGTACATATAAAAACACCCCCTGTTAAATAATGTCAATGTAGCTTACCATGCTTTCCCGTATCCGTAGGGTCGACTTGTCAACAGAAAAAATAGACTAAAATAAATGACATGCCAAAATAATAAATAGGTACCTATCTAAATCTGAACGACTCTTGATTTTGGTATGTATTTTGGTTTGGTAGGTAATATACTCGTATTATAGGTATGAGATTAGTTACCCACATCATTCTCAAAATTGTATTTACGACTCCTTAATGTGCAAATGTAGCGGTCGCAGAGAGTCGATGGATGGAGGCGGTACGGGACCGCTATTTGTGTCGTCGTACGGGGGAGGCCTATATCCAGCAGTGGACTTGTATGGGCTGATGATGATGAATGTGCAAATCACTTTCCATCGCATTTAAATTGAATAGTCGTTATTATAAGGAAACAAGGAAACCGTTGCGGCTGCGGTCGCCAGTCATGACTTGTACTTTCTTTGTGATAGTAGGTGGGTACGAAGCATAGCACCATGTCATTTTGACTCTACAGGATGGTAGAAATAGAGCTAAGAGGAAATATTGCAAGTTAGCTTAAATTAAAAAGTAAGTCTCGTTCAGGGCTTCCTAGATACGATACCGGACAGGAGAAAATGGAAAAACGAAATAGGAAGAGCATCGCTTTGCAAATGGATAGGTGATGCGTCAAGATGCCTACCTATCTCCCTACCTTAGTTTGTAGGTAGTGTTAACACTTAATGTATAAAACAGGTAGAGTCACGTATCATCAATATTATATGCTAGCTTCCTACTACTATCTACTCTACCTTTAAAAAACGTTGGTGATACAGTAACGGTAGAGTTATATCGTGAGACGACCGATATGGCGCGGCGAGCGAAAGTCCGCCTGCGACGCAAGAGGGTCGTGAGGGTCGAGAGGTTCGATTCCCGCCTTGGGAAAAATATTTGTACGATCTGCAAATACATGTAAATCATGCGCGATATACAATTCAATTCAATGCGTTTATTTAAACTTAAAATACAATGCATATTTCAGTCATAGCTTAATTATTTAGAAATACCTCAAATTAAAGGGTACATCTGAACGAGTTTACAAACGCATGACATTATGTGTCCGCGTCCAGTGCTTCATGAAGCTATACGTTTGAGATAGCTACTGGTACCGCCCCTCACCCGGAGCATCAGGGATGCCGTTCTGTTGCGGATGATTGCGTAAAAGTCATCAACGCGGGACTCTGCAAACATTCGGGACGCGCTACAGAAGCGATAATATTATGCGATATTACGCAATACATCGTTTTGGGTGTTCTGGCTATTTTAATTAAAAATATCTATCTATGTAATAATGTCTTTATTGACAAAGAAAATAACAATCAAATAATATAAACAAATTAAACTAGTATTTACAATTGAAACAATTGAGCTAACTGCAGATTGTTGCAAACAATCTACAGATAGCTCAACTGGTCCATATCAATACCAGTCGGAAGCGTCCCCAAGACGCTGACTGCATTGCCCCGCTGTATAGCAATGCTAATGCGCTGCGCCAGATACTCACTAGCTCTCGGGTCACGCGCCGCTTCGACCAGGCGCTCAGATAATTTTTTGAAAACCCGGAGAGCCTCGGTACCCCACGGACCTAGGGACTCGACTCCAAGGGGAGCAAATGCGTAGGCTCTGTCGAGACCTGCATATTTGCGCCTCTTGAGATCCTCGACCAAATCTGCCGCCGAACCAACCCTCAGGGATGTCCTTGAAAGATGGGAAGGCGCAAGTGTGTCGACAAATGTAGCGTCCCACACAATAGGCCTCCCCAGCTCCCAAGAGACTAAAGTCATGGCCCGTCCCATTGCCGTTGGGACTAAAGACATTTTGGAGGAGCAGCATCAGGGCAAGCACTATGCCAAGTCATTCGAGCCTCGTCTAAAAACGAAATTTTGAATGAATTTCTAGGTAAGACGGCTTTTAAAATGTTACCACTAAAGAACTAGTGCTGTAGATGGAAGACAAGAACGCTAGCAGGGCTACACTTGAAATTTTGCGGATACCTAAGCCTCCCAATTTGACAGGCAGGGAGGCCTGTGACCATGCATTGTCATCCAAACAGATATTCAAAACCGATAATAAAGTATTCTTTATTGTCTAAGCCTTCCAAGACCTCGCTGTGTTTCCACAGTTGACAACATTTCAAAGAATACGTAAAAATAGGTACAAACAAAATGCAAAATTGAATAATTGTAAAAGCCATATGGCTATTAATTTTGAGAAGTCTGTCCGAGGTTTTGTTGAAATTTTGAATTTTCTCATCTACAAATGACTGAAAAGACTCATCAAGAATTGGTGAACCAAGGAGGCGAAGTGAACATTTATCTACAACTGTAATGTTGGGAGCCAAACTATTGAATTTTATTATGATATTGTTTTATTTCGGACTGTTGTGTAAACAGTCCGAAATAAAAAGCTCGCACTTTGAAAAATTTAGTTCTAAACCTATTTGCCGAAATTCGTCTGTGATGATTTTTAGATCATTATAACTGTGTCCACGTCTACCCCTATGGTTCCGTCATCATGTAATAATGTTGTATTAGGATGTATATAATGTAGTCATTTAGTACTCATAACACAAGTTCTGCTTAGCTTGGGGCTAGATGATGCTGTGTCAATTGTCCAGCATTATTTATTTTATTTATTTATGTGAAAACACCAAATTCACTCTATTGCATGTTAATAGATACACGATTGGATATGTACATTAAATACAGAGCTGATAATGGTGAAAATAAGTTAAAACAAAACAAAGTAATTTGCATCTGTATCGCTTCTGTATTTAGATCTTCTAGACACTCTGTATAAAAATACCTACAGGCAATAATCGCAACTTACTTACCCCATCACAGAATGCGGTGCGGTTTGCAACGAAAGTGCTGCCGCCGTGCCGTTAATGCAAGGAGGTGGAATTGTCTTACGAAACACATTTTCTACTTTACATGCCTATTCATAATTCTGCGGTACAATATTGAAACAGACAAATGGGCGTTAGTTGCTTGTAAATGAGACGTTGTCATACTTAGCAGAATATTAAATTGTCTTTACCAATCTTAGTTCACCACTTTTTGGATAGGTACTTTATTACGAAATCTTAACTCAGTGGCGCAGCCAAATGGATTTACTCAACAGCTAGCTAAGAAGATGGATGGACTGTGTGAATGATAACATGACTAAGAAAGGAAGGAGTGCTCAGATGACGACTGATAGAAGAGAATGTAAAAAGAAAACCTGTTGTGTGGACCTCACTTAGGTATGAGGGAAAAGAGTAGAATTATGAATAGAAGATATCTGGCTGCGGATGATGATATTGATGATGGTTATATACAAAACCTACAGTAGACAGACATAAGCAAATTCACTATACCAACGAGTATCTGTCGTGTGTTGGTGTGGTACAGATCAGAACTATTAACAATACTTACCTAATTTATTATTGTTGTGCATAAAGCTTATCGCAGATCAGAGGCGCACTGCTACCATGCAGCACAAGAATGTACATTCAATTAAATCAATCCTACTAATATTAAAAATTTCAAAGTTTGTAGGTATGGATGGATGTATGGATATTTGTTACTCTTTCACGCAAAAACTAGGCTCGGGCAGCAGCTAGTATTCAATAATAATACTCGTTACATTTCGATGCGTTTTATTTTGATGGCATCAGGATAACAAACAGTTCGCGGGCCACTCGTTTGAAGCTTGTGCGAAGCCATATTGTCAACGTAAAAATTATCTAAAGTTATAGAGTTAAATCCTATATTCGAATGCACATTTATGTGCTGTGTGGAGCTAAAGTCCTTTTGTAGAGACGACGTTCTGAATAACGTGGCTACGATAAATCATAGGTATATTTGCGTTATAAATATGTCTTACTAGCTGTTCCCCGCGGTTTCATCCGCATTAAATTTTAATTTCACCTTTCTAGGGGGATAAAAAGATCTGTATTCCCGGAAATCACCCATGGGAATTTGATGTTTTACCAGGAAAAAAAGTAGCCGATGTTACTTTCCATTCCTTCAACTAACTTCAAAAAAAATTCTGAGCGCCTGGTCGAAGCGACGCGTGACCCAAGAGCTGGCGAGTATCTAGCCCAGCGCATTAGCATTGCCATACAGCGAGGCAATGCAGCCAGCGTCTTGGGGACGCTTCCGACTGGTATTGATATGGACCAGTTGAGCTATCTGTAGATTGTTTCACTCTGCAGTTAGCTCAATTGTTTCAATTGTAAATACTAATTTAATTTGTTTACATTATTTGATTGTTATTTTCTTCGTCACTAACTTATGCCAAAAATCAAGTCGATTGGTTGCTTAATTAAGGCGTAAAGGAAGGACAACAAACAAACACAATTTCGTATTTATAATATTAGTTAGGATTATGTAGGGAAGATAGACTACCTACAGCCATTACAGAGTGGTGCCGAGAGACGCTCAAAGACAGACTATCATCCCGATGATCAGACGATATCGTTAAGATAGCCGAGAGAGATTGTATAAGGGTTCCACAGGAACGGACAGAATAGCGTAATAGAGGCCTATACTCAGCAGTGGGCTGAGTAGATAAAGTGGGTACTGACGGGCTGAGTAGAGAAGATAATGATGCAAGCGTAAGTTCACGGTGGTTTAATTGCAGGTATTGGTTCGCATTAATTCGCGGTGAGATTATCGAAGGCGTACGATACGCTCTACTTGGCGTAAAGAATAGATACAATGTACCTACCTACTACACACTCATGCGCTTTCATCTGCAACTTCTTCCTGTAGATAAAACTGTACATCATCGTCGGAGTAAAAAAAGCATAAGCCTCAGCTTACTCAGAGTAAGCATACTTTTCCCAGACTGACAATTCCCGAATAATATTTTTCAGTTGTCATTTGATTTTTGATCTATCTACTACGGTAGCTGTGACGGTGCTTTTAAAAAGATATAGTTAAAAACTAAAACCCGACTACCTAAAAGTCTTAAACAAGCGTTCACCTATTGTCCTTATCATTTTCTTTTGATACTTAGGTAGTCGGAGGCCTTTGTTACTAATTGTACCGTAGGTATATGGGGTGGGTGCCTCCGACTACCTAAGTATCAAAAGAAAATGATAAGGACAATAGGTGAACGCTTGTTTAAGACTTTTATGTAGCCGGGTTTTAGTTTTTAACTATATTTTTTTATACCTTTTTGCTAATAGCTTGAGAATCGTTAATCTCAAAAAAAGTTTGAGAAACGGTTTTGGAAAGTACAAACAAAGACCTTTGCAACGATACCACACACGAGCATATTTACTAACATTGAAATTTTCGACCCTTTCTTCGACCCCCGCTATCTCGTTAGACCCCCATTTTTATCTGACGTCACATAGCCTATAATCATCGGGCTATTAAGACGAATCATATGACACCTCATTTGTGTTGAAATCGGACCAGTACCTAGTTTCAGCGCTACGAGGGAACATAAAAATCGGCTACATACATACATATATACATACATACATACATAGGGTGTCAAAATCATAACCCTCTCGTAGTCGGGTAAAAATAAAAGCTTTGTTGGTAAGTATTTTAGAAATTAAATTGTGTTTGTGACTGTGAGAGGTTATAAAAGGAAAATAGTAGAATAAAAGAATAGAAGGAAAAATAAATAAAGATATAAGTAAACCATCTGCAGACTGTTGCAAACAATCTAGAGGTAGTTCAGTTGATACATAACTCTCATCGGTATTATCAAGAGTTTTTGGTAGTAGGAGTAACTTACGTGAGTTGTGAATATAATAATGTAGATGATAAGTAAAAATTTAAATTTCTTTGTTGCCGATGCCCAAAATAGTGCCCACCTATTGTAATGTTGTTCATCGATATGGATTGATTAGTGGAACTAATTCATCATGCGGAAGATCTTATATCTGAAGCATAGAGTTTGAGATCGCTTGATGCTTCCTAAGATTGAAATCTTTGTATCGTATTGTTGATTGCTTTCGTAACACTAATAGATAACAATAAAGAAGTGTGAAAGCACTACTACAAATGCAATATCATTATGCTTTTTATTTTGAACTTTATTTTAAGGAGATTAGAGTATAAGAAAATCTGGTGATCATTGCATAGTCGATGGCTTGTTCTTCGTTATTATTACATCATACCTTACAATCATATTGTCAATAATACTGACATGTCAATGAGACTTATCAAAATTTGACCAATTGTGACCTTTACGGTGAAAGTCGGCAGTTCCGGAATTATCTCACAGTAAATACAAGATGAGAGTGTATGTTTGTGTGTGTATGAGAATCTCGCGAGCCATTCTACCGCGGATCGACGCACAGCGCTCGCGCATTCAAACCACCAACGTGCGCTTACTGCCTTCTTTTTAAATTCAAACTTTTTAATAACGAACCTCTTTGTGCGTGAAAAATAATGACATGAACTAAGTTCTATTTTCAAAAATGGCGCGTTTGGTAAAATTTTTGTTACTGGCTTGTGTTGTGGTGAGCAGAGCGGAGGATTTGAGGGACTTAGAGGAGTTCGAGAGAGATGCTGACGAGGTGATGATAGCACAGGAGTCGAGGCACTACCAGACGATAGTAAAACCTCCAGTGCGGATATTCAAGCCATCCGGAGTCACCAACTCGCACCGCCCCCAATACAACTTAGACTCTTTGGAACATTATGATTTCGAAGACTTTATGCCTGTGAACAATATTCAACCTTCAAGGTCTTTTGTGAAAAACTACAAGTCGTCTGCAACGCTCAGGGCTAAGGAGCGGATGGCGAATGAGGCTGTGAAGAGGGCGATTGAGAGGAAGGACCATGTAGGGAAGTTCGCTCAGATCCTGCCGATCATTAGGGCAATGTCTTCGTCCCAGCGGCTGACGCTGGCCTCCTTGGTAGCCAATCAAGTCACGACGCCACCTGGCAGAGCTCCAATGAATTTGGCACAGGTATGGTTTCTAAGGCTAAGTCAGGTCTAAGTAATTACTTTTTAGTGATTAGGTTCTAAAAGCTATATTCAAGACTTTCAATGACTTTAGTACCTTTAGAAGCTTTCAGATTGTTTTGTCGTTTCCATGATGCAATATTTGAAATACCAAAAGAGAAAATAATAATTACCTTGATACCTAGTCCTCACCTCTCTGCTCTACCCGTCAGTAGGTATAGATACTAGTATATAACTCTGTTATTTTAAAGTTCATGTATCACTAAGATCGATCACTAAGATACGTATGTACCTATATATACCTTAGTAATCGATTTAATACAAAAAACGTTCTTGTAGGTATACAAGGGGGCTTTGAGATGGAGGTGGATGACCAAATCAGAAACCATGAGTTTAAAAAAAAGTCGTGAAAGGAGTTTAAGAGAAAATAAAAACTGCATACCAGGTACTTATTTTATTTTCTGAGGATTATTTAGTTGTCTAAATTCATTACAGATACATGTTTTATCGAGGGACCAATAATGTATCCTGGCTATTTTTTACGAACACTAGTGTACTAGCCGTACACTATTTGTCTGTAAAAAATATTTAGAAATTTTACATTGTCGCTAATTAGTAGTAGACGGTTTTTAAACTAAAGTTGAATAAATAGCAATTTCTTTTCATTTTCAATATGCAATTCTTCGCAAAGATTGATTCTTATCTGCCACCGAATCCGATAAAACAAAACTATAGTGTGTTATATTTTTTAAATAAATCAATCGGTTCGGTTTTCAAATAAAGTAAAAGATTAAAAAAATCTAAATATACAATTTCTGTTTTCTCATAAATCAAGATCATGACTCCTTTTAAGACTTTTCTCTATTTCTCATTGGGTTGAAAGCCACCTGTATAGTATATAGTATTAACGTATTCAAGTATTTATTTTGCAATCCTAAAACATACAGTCTGAGAGGTCTTAAATATTTCACTTAGAGGCTAGGTATTAGGAGCCCTGTAAGGGCGCTATGCAACTTGAGATGTACCTACTACGTACATACATAAATATATTATGTTTTGAAGATGGAAATCTAAAAACGAATATATGAATGAATGATATACGCGTCGCAATTTATCAATTCCGCGTAAAGAATATGCAAAATGAATCGATTTGTTATATCTGACTGTCTATTCGAATTAATTTTATGCGTTCGATGATTGATTTTACATCAGTATATGGTACAACTATTTTTACTATCTACGAGCACATAATCGTATAGGTATAAATACTATTGTAACATACTTACTCGTACTCCGTAAGATTATGACTAAAGATCTACGAAGATCTATGAATGAAGTATAAAATAGGCATGACGACTGATTTCGAGAAACTACACCGTGTTATTTTTAGACATCTACTGAATGCAAAATAAATCATATTTCTGCAAAAAATGGACTAAGAAGGAAAAATACAGCTTTTAAATTAAAAATACATTTTAAATTTCGCTCAAAAACGCTACAATACGCTATGACGTCATAGATGCACGAACATCTGATGATACAGAATTAACTGAATATTTTTAAGAGAAGCTTCTTCAGCTATTCTGTGCCTTTACATTACATATTGTGACGGCATGACGTCACAGTTATGTGTCGTATATTCTCTGATTAGTGTTCTCTGATTAACGTGTCATGGCGGATTGCTGTATTTTGTAGTTTTATTTTATCCAAATAATAATTAATCTCGATCAAAACTTAAAATATAATAAGTGGCACAGATATAATTCGGTAAATACATAATTTTTGTGATTTTTAGTTACTGTCGTCATCCCTATTCTAACTTCATGAAATCAAATATTAAATTCTAACCTGACTGACAGACAACCCACATGAATGTGAAAAATAATTCGTAATATTTGGCAAACTTATAAAAATACCTATTTCCGTTTTACTTAATTACCTACTTATACAAAAATGAAAATATGATGTGAGAATGCTCGGTCATGCTCAACTCAACAGCATGACACTCTTAAAATATTCCTAAAAGTAAATAAGAAGGCCTTTGCATCATTATTCTGCTTTCAAAACATAAAACACCTTGGCGATAGCATTAAAATGGAAAGTGGTCAGTAACTTTAACGTTGCCTGGGAGTGCGTGTGTTGACCGGTGGACTGACAATGTCATGGTTACACAGTAACTACGTTACCATATCACTAATTATATTTTACATTTTTTCAGCACTTCCGGAATAAAATATCTGCAGTTCGTACAAACATTTCTCCTAAGGTGGGAATTGAACCCGCAACCTCCTGCTGCGCTAAATCCCATATTTCAATGCACATTTTCGTGCTTTGTGGTAGGAGTGCGCCTCTGCACCACTCCATTATATTAGGACGTAATTTTTCCTTTCAGCGTTACATTTCTCATATCATCAAGACTCAAATCTTCACTTATCGATTGCCTATATACCTAGAAACCATTACAATCCAATACCCTAATAGATCTGTAGGCCACTCGCTTCCTGCATCGATTTCCTTGGCGACCGGGTTGCCCAACACGCGATGCGTTTCCGACACGATATTCAATGGCATAATCGCAGATATGCATGCGAATTCGGATGTTCCGTCTTATAAAATTGTTTCAGATAATTATAAGCTTCACGTGATTGAAATCGGACGGAACCTTGTTAAATCCAAGCGAGTTTTTACTCTATGGTTAAATCGAATGGTAAACTGAGTAAATAATTTTACTTCGCGACAGTCAACTCTTGAAGCGGGTTGAAAACTTATCAAAGTAAAAGTCCGAGAGCGCTTGTTTCAGTCAATTATGGTTTATGTCTATCAAAATCTGAAGCACAAAATTTGAAGTTGAAATGTTATGGGTTTTGTTCTCTTGCCTATTTGAAATTCTTCATAGTGCTGTGTTCATAGAACCGATCACATTGTTTTGAAGTTTATGTATTTATTATGAACACTCCTTATTGACACTAGCAAAATCGCTTTGAAAAGCAAGCGGCGCCATTTAAAAAAAGAAGTTGAAGTTGAAATGTTATGGTAGAACCTAGAACCGAGTTTGATAATGCCTAGTTGAATAGGACAGTATAAAACGAAGTGAGTTTTAGAAAGCTTGCAATGAATTAATCTGACAGATCTTAGGTTTTCTCCCAATGTTCACGAATGCTATTCAAATATTTTAATAGCAATCTCTGTCAATTATAGTCAATAGCAACTTATCTATTGCATTCTAAATCGTTTTAACTCAAAAATCTACGTAATGCTCAATTGGATAATTCACTTTACATCATCTTTGCGGGTGGTCTATTTGATGCTGTTTCCAAATTATTTTTAGAAAACTTTTCAGCAAGTTAAGCTGTTACCGAACATGACTCTATTTTTTCTATTAAGTAACTCACGATATGCAGGGGTCCCAATTAATGTGAAAACGGCACAGATACGGATGTTCAATATTTATACACAAGAATTGCTGCAGTCCACTCGAGTAGATCGCACTGATATAAAAGATATCATTGCATTTTATGGAATGACAGGACGCATACAAATTGAAGAAAACTTGAAAAATATCAGGAATTGAATATGGTTGAGAGAATATGGTCAGAGCATTAGAACGGATTTTGCATAGTTTATGAAAACTTTAAAAGTTTTCGTTTCCTTCCGTATATCTAGCGCCATTCAGCACAGCGTCACTTCCGGATAGAAGGAACTACTTTTCATAGTGTCCAATACTTCCCTAGGAGCTCGATGAGAGTTTTCGAATGATTTTTGAGCGATATCTTGCATTTTAGCAATAAAATTTTGTCAACTGTAGTACCTAAACGAAAACTTTTTCCGTTTTCACACGTTTGACACGTTCCGTTTTGCGCAAACTCATACTGGCTGACCTGGTTATTTCTCTAATATATCTAGATTACTATAACCATAGAGCTGTAGTTCTAGAAGGCGCTTACCTTAGTTCATATTTTATTCATCCATTTTAGTCTGAGATCATGTGTTATAATCCAAGCCATCATCCGGTACGCAAGCAGTAGACATCATCATTTACAAAAACTACCTGTAACAGATCTGTGTCAATACTGACCCAGAAACTTTTTAAATAAAAACAAATCCTTCTTCTTGCAAATCGGGTAAAAGAAGCATAAATAGCATGAAGATCGTTATTGTTACGTTGCGTAACCGTAAAATCACCGTGCACTATGATTAACTTTTATCTTGACCTACAGCAAGTGACTTAGTTAAAAACCATGATAAACATGATTACAGTTTTTAACTTTCTCAGATGTTTTGTTAAATTTTCCATGATCGTGTTCTGGCCCCCTACTCAGTTTTCTGCCCATTACGATACATGGCAGGTGGTGGGCCTCGTCGTACAAAACTATAAAGCAACAAAAATAAAATACAAAATTGCATCATGAAAATGATATTTCAATCAACAACAGGCAGCACGTGAAATGTTCACTCGCGGACAAAAAATGGCCTCGTTATAGACGATCTCCGCTGCCGCTCAGAACACAATCTTGGGACTTACCGAGAACAATAAGCAATTTAACTTGTAGAATACAAAACAATAATAGTTTGTTAACGAACTGTTAAAATGGATTTAAAAAAATGAGCATCTACATATGTATGTATATCAAGAACACCAAAACGAGTATTTAAAACAAAATATTGATGATTAGGTTTAGTATTGTAACGTATTCCGTGTATCATCATCATCATCATGTCAGCCCATGCACGTCCACTGCTGGACATAGGCCTCCCTCATAAGACGCCACTCGCGCCGGTCCTGAGCCGCCTCCCTGCGACCGCTACGATCTTGTCGGTCCATCGAATGGATGATCTCCAATGGGGGGGGGGGGGGGGGGGAGGTTGCCATAATCACCACGCTTGGCAGGCGGATTGGTGATTGCAGTGTTATTCCGTGGATATTGAAGATTAAATAGGTACTTACAAATGTACGTCCAATTTTATAATATTAGTAAATATGAATAAAATAGCTTTTATTTCAGGTATAAATAATTATATTATAAATAAATAATGCCGGAAAATTCACACAAGATTATCTAGCCCCAAACTAAGCAGAGCTTGTGTTATGGCGTACTAGATAACTCATAATTATTTACTTAATAAAATACAGTAAGGAGATATATATTTTTTATTATACACATACATACAAAATAGACCAGACACCTCGATCCAGATCGTACACTGATTATGTGCAGATTGGGTGCGCTAGTACGATACGTACGAAACTATCTGAGATGACAGCGAAAGGCAATTGGTGTATTGTATGTATAGTAAGCCGGCGATTAACTAGCACTCTAGTTACTTAGCAGTTTTATAGCTATGAAAAGAAAAATATTAGCTTCCAACATCGACATACATATATATATAGCTTCTGATACATTTGAATTTCAATAAAAAAGGCGATTGTAACATGAATTTTTGATTGTCAATTTTTTCATTAACTAATGTAACGTTTTATCTTTAAATTAATTATGTGAATATCTTTCACGGTTTCCAAAATAATTACCTGACAAGTGGAACATTATATTTAGTTCTCATAAACTATTGTAATTGCAACATGGCACAATGCAGAGAAACGGGATAGCAAAAACTCGATAGGCGTGAGAGGCAGTTTTCTCACCGTGTCGTAAAGTGGGACAGATTTATTGGGCTCAAGTGTACCTAGGCAATGTTGAAAATTAAGATATTTTTAAAAACCAGTGTTTAACATTTATTTCTTAATTTTTGATGATCTTGATAACAAAACTCACACAAAACGTGATAAGTGACACTCATCTCAGTTTTCGGCTTTGTTACTACTGATTCAGGTAGATTTCACAGAAAATCTCGCATGACTCGGCAGAAAAAAAAATCACCAACGCTTCCACCATGCGCAGCATACATGAACGTAATTTACCTGAGCATCTTTATGGATTTGCATAAACCACCAACCACAACAAGGTCCACCTCACCAAATATTCGCAAAAATATTACCAATACGCAAACGAAACGTACTTTCGTTTTTATTTAACACTTACGTGGTTACTTTCGCCGGTGTTTATGGTTCATGGTGTTAAGAGGACGGTTATGTCACAGTGGATCGGCCCATGCATAATTTATTTGTTGAAGCATCTTTATTTTGAAGCTTAGCTGACGGTATCGGCGCCTTTAGTATCCGGGTTTCATGACTTTCAAGATTCAGTTGAGTAAGGTAATGCTCTATGGTGTACCTACAAACTAAAATTTTTACAGAATTTAATAATATCCCAAAAATTTACGACCCCGGCCGGACTTGAACCCGCAACTTTCCCTTGAATACGGGGATGCGCTATCCAACTGCGAAAATCTTTGTGACTTACGGACTAAAGCGCCGTAAGTTAAAATTTTTCATAGAATTCTAATAGGGAAGCAGAATCAACATTTCTAAAACTATGCTTGCCAATTACACCTACATATGTACAAATATCACGTACACATGGACAATCTATGGGCCGAATTCAGGGACAAGGGGGCGGGGGCATTACAACTGTGGCATTATAATCAATTCCGATAAATATACTGCCACATTTACAAATAAATAAACACAGGTTGTATGTTCTTTATTTTTAAACAAAATACTTGTTTTAATGATTTCTTTCCGTTGAATTGCTTTGCTTAGCATTAAGTTTTATTCTTAAATCTACATAAAATTTAACAATAGTCTAAATCAATAAATGCAAACGATCAAAATCGTGTTCGTCACTGGTCTTAAAATTACAAAAATAAATAATTAGATTATTAAACTATATATACATAATCACACTAATAAAGTGTGTTTCCTTTAAACTGTTTTTCTTTTTCCAATTTATTCAGTTTTTGTTTACCAACCAAGTATTCGTTTGGTTTTCATGCTGTGGAAACCTGAAAAATTTTAATATTGTTAAATAAATATATTATTCAGTCTATTTGATACCTATCAAAGGGCTTCTCAAGAATGGATACTAAACCATAAAACTGCAAATAAAACTTCGTCACACACACTTCTAAAACAGCTAGACCCAGGCTGGACCTAGATGCGGCCCTTGAAAATCATACAAGTATATGAAAAGTCAAAACAAAGCAAGAAAGTTTAAAAAACTGATAAATGTTATTACAGGACTATTTATAAGCGACCTTAGTACATGTTTTACGAGATTCTAGACATAGAACAGTTAGTCACTGTATAAATAATGCCGAATTATCGCCAAATATCCACACAGTAATCAAAAATACACCTTATAACTAACAATTAAAACATAATTCACTAAACAAAATTATAAGGTTGCAAGTGTCTTGACCTCTGACCTCGGAAATTAAAGTATCTAAAGTAAATCTAAATAAGTGTAAAGATAATACAGAAAGTAGAGCTGCGTTTTCTCATGACCGTGAAATTGAACAACATAATTTTAGTCATTTTATGATCATAAAAGTAACACGTACGCATTGTGTGTTAAAATGGTATCCAAACACAGCACTATTTCAAAGTCAATTTATTTTTCATTTACGGGTATTTTATAAGTACTTATGTAATAAATAACCTACCGACTACCGCAGCTCTATCGTGTCTGTGCTACTACTGCATACTAACAAATTGTATAAAAACACGAAGCCTGACGTCTGTGACATGACAACTCACTTCTCTTATTTATAACTCACCTACTCTTAATTCTTCCGATCATACCACCACTTGATTGACTTTTCATGACTGCGAAATTCTACCACACTCCCATCACACTAAAACCAACCATATTCTCCTTACAGGTGAGATCAATGTTCGGTAACACAAACACCACAGACTTAATGCTCCCAATACTGCTAGACATGGCAAATCTAGTCCGACGAGCTATCAGGCCAGGCAAAGAAATCAGAGAAGTCTCATACAAACCACACACAGAAGAGAAACCAAACATACTCAGAGGGTCTTACACAGGAAAAACACACACCCAAGAGAAAACACCGACACTCAGAGGAATGTACACAGAAACTCATACAGAAGGGAAAAAATCACACATACTCAGAAGGTCAGTAGAAGAAACAAACAAACTACGAAGATCGTTCACAGAAGATTCACTCGACGAAGACTTCTTTGATATTGGAGTCGAACCTGCACCTACAACAGTAAAACACAGAATACCACAGAGAAATACAAACACTAAAACAAACACAGAGAAACCAAAGTCAAAAGAAAACTCTACCAAACTACAACAAAATGTAAGTATTATGAATTGATCTCAAAATAAGGGTCCCTGATATATTATTATTAGGTACAGGGTGTCAAAAATATCTCAAATAAAATTTATTTCGAGCTAATTGTGCTAAACCTTTATTTATTTGTTTTTATTATGATAGTATCGCTATATGATATGGATCAGTTGAGCTATCTGTAGATTGTTTGCAATCGTTTGCAGTTAGCTCAATTGTTTCAATTGTAAATACTAGTTTAATTAGTTTATATTATTTGATTGTTATTTTCTTATAGCAAAGTACCGGTATATAACTACATTAATGTAGTGGTGAAACTTCATAATAACTAAGAATCACAACACAACGCAAAGTGAAACCACTTACTTTATAGAGTCGTTAATTCTATAACCGCAGTTATATTTGGTAATATTATTGTAAGAGAAAATGACTTGAATAATGACGTACTATATTATGGAATCGTTATACATAGTTTAGTATTCAGTTTCATTTGAAATGGTTCTGGTAGTTTTTATAAAGTTATACTAGCTGACCCGACAGACGTTGTCCTGTCAAAGAACTGACAGTTATTTCAAACGTGCTCAGCAAAGAAGGGGCTAAGGTTACATTAAAAAAGTTTATAATAAAGGTAGACGTTAAGTTTTCTTAAATTTTCTAAGTTTGTGTGCAATTTTCTTATATGTTTTAAATACCTTCTACGACATATTATAATTCATTTAAAAAAAGATGAATATAATCGGTAAAGCCGTTCTCTAGTTATAGCCTAACCAGGAGAAATAGAGGTTCATTTTTAATTAATTATTAGATTAGTCGTGACTCTTGTCTTTTATGTTTATATTTGTGCCTCATAATGAATTTTATCGAATCTCGTTAATTAAATGAGTTTTTATCACTAGCTCGAGCGGAAGCGATTCTATTTTCACGTGCCATATTTTTACTGAAAATATGCATTTGGTAGAGCAATATAACAATTTTCAGTTCTTGCTGGAAACATAAAATTATGTTTGCATTTTAAATTAAGTATCTTTATCGGTTGTTCTTGTGTATCTTTGTAGAAAAAATAACTTATTTACTAGATCGGAAAATAACTTCTAAAAAATCTTAATTCATCGACCATTTTTTTTTATTAATTCCAGAATAACTCCATAGTGAGCACAACCACAGAAGCATCTCACATGATGAAGAGCAACATCTCCCGATCGTTTGACAACAGCAGCCACGATCTGATGGCAGACTCTACCAACCAGACCCTGGCGAGCGACCTGCCTGTGGCCGAGAAGTTGAGGGCTTTTAACCGATATGTGGATAGAAAAGGTTTATGAAGCACCAGTACTTAGCCAAATTAGAAGTGGAATGTTTGTAAACAAAACAAATTAAAATTATAATTCTTGGCACGAGTTACAGAAATAAAATCGTTGGCAAAATTAACTCAAAATTAATTTCCCAAATTAACAGGAAAAAGATGCGTATAATATACACTAAAACATAGGGAATTTAAGGTTGAGTGAGCGGTTTGTATACAAGTATTTCACGTCTTATTTGGCTGGACTATATAGCTATACATATCATTATCAGTAATTTCGGCGCTATACGCAGCCTAGAAATTTTACTTTCATCCCCTCTCGCAAAGAAACCCTATTGAAATCCGGGATAAAAAGTATCCTATGTCTTTCCTCGTAGTATGAACTCAAATACTGCTTACGTACGTTTAATTTCAATAGATTCACTAATTTCGGAGTTATGCGCGGCCAAGATACAGACAGACAGAAAGACATGATGGAAAAAATTAGTTTCTGGTATCAGTATCGACAACAGAGTGCCCTCAATTTTTTTTTTCAAAATTTATTCAATGTACATAATTGGACCTGTTACAGTTTTATTATAAGTATAGATAGATTAGATTATTATTAGACATTATTAGTCGCCCCGTGACCACGATCGCTTTAACGCGATGGAAACGTAGGGGAAAATATAACAAAAGGTACGCGATAAATACCTGATAAATAAACTTTTTTTATGGGCAAATACATATTTGACTGAGTGCTGTTTACTGTAAACCGAATATCAGAAACTAAAAAAAATATGGGGACGGGCGTGCTTCGGTATTTTACTTCTTAGACAACTTAAAAATTAGACTTTCTGATCAGGACTCCATTTATCTTGCTCCCTATCTCAGCGTGGCAACATGCATCAAGTATAACGCTGATAATATCCAGGCAGAGTACCCGTAGATAAGGTAACGAATATTGTCTGTAAACAATCAGCCCTTAAAAATTCATGTCAATTCCAAGAACTTCATTAAAACCTGCTGTACTAAACCAACGATCTATGTATACGACTGGAGCATTGTTGTTTTGTATCATGGGTTGGACCAATTTGGCGCGGTGGGTGAAGGAAGGTCCGCCTGTGACGCAGGTGGTTGCAGGTTCGATTTCCACCTCGGGACAAATGTTTGTACGATCTGCAAATATTTGTCTCAGGTATTCTGGGTGTTTTTATGTATAGTATTGTATTAATTTCTATGTATTTAATGTTTAAAGTAAATCAGTTATCTATTACCCATAACACAAAATCTGCTTACTTTGTTTTGAAACAAGAAGTACATCATCTAGCCCGACGACATCTAGTTCTTTTTTCTCATTAAGTATAGTTCTTTTAAATCACTCTCTGGTTCCAGGCACGCTAATCCGTCGCGGCACCTACCCCCCTAAATACGCCAACATCTCAACGGTGACGCGCCGCACCACCGTAGACCCAGGGCTCCGGCGCCGCCCGACGCCGCCCCGGAAGCTGCCTCTCAGTGACCACTCCAAATGCGAGCTGTTTACCAATAGCTTGTGTCTGCATGCTGAGGATTATCCTACGTAAGTTATGGAGCATTGAGGTGTTTGATTGTCGTTTTGGTGACAAACTAGTTTCGAGGGCGCGGCGGACGAAGGTCCGCCTGTTGAGGAGGTTGTGGGTTAGATCCCACCTTGGGACAAATGTTTGTACGATCAGAAAATATTTGTTCCGGGTGTTCTGGTTTTTTTATCTACCTATCCTAACCTAACCTATCCTATCCTACTAATATTATAAATGTCAGTTTATAAGGATGTATGGATGGATATTTGTTACTCTTTCACGCAAAAACTACTGAAAGTGACATTTGGTATGGGTATAGTTTGGGACCTGGAATAACATATAGGCTTTTTTTTATTCCGATAAAACGCGAGCGAAGGCGCGGGCAGCAGCTAGTATATAATAACAATATCTACATATCTATGTAATTCATCCTATTACACATAAGTAGATCAGTCAATCAGCTTGGAGCTAGATGATGCTGCGAGGATTTTCCAGAATTATTTTGTTATAAAATAAGCATAAAATAGTTTTGTAAGAAATATTAATCTCTTCTGTTTTGTTATTCTCTTGTTTGCTGCAAAAATGCAATCAACCATCTACGTCATACATAACAGGTGAATAAAGTAGAATAATGAAACGTAAAATTACTAGTACCTAAGAAACAATCATAAAATGCAAATATTTTCCACCCTCCCCGGTAGAAATACTATCTGTAACCATCTACCATTATTTAACCTCTGGTCATTCGGAGGACATTACCTAGTCTCGAGAGCAAGAGCCGAGTGATTACAATGCCGGCCATCTACCCGGGGAAAGTGAGCCCGTTATATCCACACTAACGGGTATCATAGTACGCACAAGTACCTAGCTATATCTAGGCCATTTATCTATGTGATCCGTCTATGGACTGACCATTATTAAATGATGTTGGTTTGAGGAGCAGAACTAAATAAATCTTCTGATAAAAAGATTACATATTCTCTAGGTAGTAAAGGTTTTAAACCCTAAATTAGGTTAACCTAAATACACACTCTTCATTATGTATATTTTGGCGTGTTTTAAAAACGATAAACTGACTTCAAATTCCCTTACTTTTACTCTGTTTTGCGTGATAAATACTAATGCCTTGGGGATAAAAATTTAATAGGAATAGGATATCGGATTTCGCGTACAATACATACAAAAAAACATACAGACGAATTGAGAACCTCCTCCTTTTGAAGTCAGTAGGAAAATAGGACAAGCGTCTTAGAAGACCGCAAAACTGGACAGAACTGGAGGAGACCTTTACCCGAGAGGGGTCCTAACTACTTACAAACTCACAATCTATTCAAATTCAATATTAAATATCAAATTTAATTATAAAATCCATCTATCTACTGACATGAATTCTAATATATTTGACATAGATTTTAAATTATTATATGCATGATTCATTCATATTATTTAAGGTTATGGAATAAAAGGCTTTTTCATTTATTATGTTAAATACATACAAGGGTTTTCTTTTACTTGGTCATTTTGCAAAGAATGACATGATACTAAATTGTGAATTCTTATTATAATGATTATGTGTATTGTTGTATAAGCTTTTATTTTGTAAGTTCTGACCTTCCAGCAGCCACGTAGATGTACAAACACACCATCGCGGTAATAACAGAACAACCTTCACCCTGTTGTTTGGTTTTGGTTTATTGATAAAAATGATTCTTCTTATTAGAAAAACATTACTTGTTCCTATAATTTCCAGAGAAGCAATAGTCCAGTCCATCAGACGCAACAAAGCAGCAGCGGGTGCTTTGCTGGCAGACTTCAAGGATCCCGGGGAAGGCGCGCTGGACGGCGTCACAGCGGCGCAGGAGTCCAAGTATACAGCGGAGCATTACCTCGTTTCTACTAATAGGTGAGCTATAGTCCAGACTATCAGATGTATAGAAAAGTAGTGAATCTAAATATTTTTTCTGTTACATAATCTAAAAATGCCCAAGGGCCGCGGCGTACGAATATCGACCCGTCCAACTCAACCCGTGGATGTTGTAAGAGCCGACTAATGGAACCTACCAGAGGAAGGGCAGCAGCTTCCTTCTGAGAATTTTTAAACACTAACACTGCGATCACCAATCCGCCTGCCAAGCGTGGTGATTATGGCAAATCTCCACCTACATGGGGGACCATCCACTCGATGGACCGACGACATCGTAGCGGTTGCAGGGAGTCGATGGATGGAGGCGGCTCAGGACCGCTATTTGTGGCGTCGTACGGGGGAGGCCTATGTCCAGCAGTGGACGTATCAGCCCATGCTGATGATGAATCTAAGAATCATTTTATCCTTCGTTATATAATTGCTTGGCCGCTACCAGTGCCAAATAAAATATTTTCCGTGACATAAAATTTCTCTGAATTCAATATAAATAAACGAATATAAAATAAATATTGGGCCGGGTGAAATACTTCGCAGGCCATGTGAGACCCACGACAGTACTTGGTGAATTCCTGATCGATATCATTCAAAGTTAAAACTCCTTCTCTTCCAGACGTGGCGACACAGCCAACCGTGACTTCGCGAGCGCAGGAGAGGCCGGCTTCATGTGTCCGAGCACCGTGAAGTACGCGCGGCCGCAGCGAGCGCGCGCTACTTCAGGCCAGTGGAAGTACATCGTGAACACGGGGGAACATACACAGACGCTGAGGCTGGAGAAGTGCTTGTGAGTTGAAACTGTCCTAGAATATTAGCTTGGAGAAATAGTGTATTAAAATATTCGAGTATCACGATATAAACCTGACTAGAATCACTATTTGAGTCATATTCAGTTAGAGTGATCAAAGGACGCAGAAGGTTCCAGGTACAGTACCTACCCAACTACCCACTATACTATTTTACATTGAATCACAATATTGAAGATGTCTGAATGTTTCAATGCAGTTACGCATAACAAGAAAATTATTTAAATTTGAATTTCTAAACAATTATAATAAGTTGCTCATACTAACTACACTCTGCTTACACCTGATTTGCATTATGTCACAAGTCACAACTAGGTATATGACAACGACCAGGTTTTGGTTCAATTCAAACCTAATGCACGTTTTCCTCGTTTTTAGGAAGCCGAAAGAATCCTGCACGTATCTGACAGACAACTTCAAATCAAAATGCGTGCAGGTGTACAACTACCACCGGCTGCTGACCTGGGACCAGCAGAACGGACTGCACATGGATATATTCAAGGTACTCCTTGAAACAAAAAACACTCAACGCATTTCCAACCCGAAAACGAACAATGATGATATAGCCGACAAGACAAATAAAAAATACAAGTGACGCAATTCACGATTATTGTAAAGTTGATTAGTGTAGTGTAGAGCCAATACAAAAAAATCATACAAAGAATACTGAACAGGTCGCGGTGATCATCCGTTTCTAATTTGAGAGCTAATGTTTGCAACAACTTTACGACTGAACTGCTCTCTACAACCCGCATGCCCAGCGTGGAGAATATTACCTCCATATGATGAAAGCCAAAAAGGCGCTTATCTTGGGAGGCATGCGACCACCAGTGGACCAGTATGGGAAAATTTAAATAATGATGTGTGCAAAAATCTTTAAGGTGGTTCGTCACGGGCAGGCGCGATATTTTTCTTTTGTAGTTTTAGTTTTATTCTGCTTTCTTCAAGGAATAAATCTAGCGGAAAAGTAAATTGGTGCAAATTGTAAACCATTTTCTAAACACTCATGAAAAATTTCGGTTCATTGGTCGTTTTGGAGCAATTGAGAAAATAAGAGATTGTGGGCTAAAAATCCACATTTTCATAAATTCTCTCAAAATAAAATTATATCGAAGTTGGTTATATCAGTTTTAAGATGGGTTCAAAGAAAATAGTTCACGATTTGCGCCAAATTACTTTTCCGTTAATTTTATTCTCTGAAAACGCAGAAAAAATTTTAAATCACAAAATAATTTGAATCTCGCGCCAACCCGTGACGATCACCCTTAACAAGCAATTTTTGGAACCGCTCATCATCTTGCATTTATTTTCGAGTTCCTCGTTTATTTATAATGTTGTTTTTCAGGTCCCAACTTGTTGTTCGTGCCACATTGAAGGCTACAGCGTGAACTTCCCTCCCGCCGGCCACCGGATCCACGAGACATCCTCGGAACACTTCCCGGGAGAAGATCTGTCTTCAGAACACGGGAACCACGCCTTTGAGGCCGTCCAATCTAGTATACAACGCCCAACGATCAGCAAAAATCCACCATTCTCCCTCAAGAAACCAGAAGGCTATCCTCCCTTCGACACAACACAGAACTTAATATCTGGAGTGCCATTCAGCAAAAATAAAATTAAGGAAGAGATAGAGGAGTCAGATCCCATGGATTCGTACGGAGACTCGTACTTCCCCGATTCATTTAACCAGGCGAGTTCGATTAGGAACGTGAGGAGACCCTCATCAGCCAGAAACCCCGTCGGTTCTAGCTCTGACTCGATGACTCTCCCCAGTTACTTGGAACCACCAACACCGTCTGCTACAAACACTTTTACGATTGTAAAAGAATCACCGAATAAGTATAAGTCAAATCCGAGCCAATTCAAAAGAGGAGCTTTCCGACCCAGCAGGCGACCGATCAGGAAGAAGATTGGAGGTCCTGAAGATCTCACGTCATCTGGATCTTCTGCTATTGAATCTTTCAGCAATAGTAATCTAGACACGATGGAAGAGTTCAACGATTACATCCATGAACCTCAGATAGGACAAGCAACCGTACCGGTATCTGACCACAAGGTGGTGGTGGTAACTATAGCTCCAAAGTTACACGCGGCAACTTCTGAGAAAACTTCGACCAAACCGCACACTCATAGGTTACAGGAACAAAAACAAAGCTCAGACGAGAACATAACATCGGAAAACAAAAGAATCAACTACAATTACCACCCGATTATAGATTTCTTTGAAACGGAAGGTAAGGAAGATGAGTCCATAGATAGAGATGATATTGAAGCTACTTTCGTACCATCTATCGAGTCCGAGTGGAAGCCGATAAGCCATTTACCAACAAGAAATATTCCAAGTACCAATCAAGTTGGTCGGAAGAAACATAGATAGGATTTAGTTACTGATTATTATCATTTAATAGAATAAGTAGAAGTAAGAATTATTATGAACTATCTAGTTATAAGCAATTATTTACTTCCATAATTGAACGATACCAAATGAATGATGCAATGTATTTTATTATTTATGCTAAATTATTTATTTATTTATTCTTATGTTAGTACCGTATTATAGCTTATTTTGTAAGCTTATGTAATTTGGACAATAAAATTAGTGTTTCACAATTTTTTCACTAAATCACCTTGAACGAAACTTTTGAATAATTTGAAGATTGTTAAATAGGGATTAAATACTTAAATAAGAATTTAAAACAGTTAATTGCTTTGTATGTCAGTAATCGATCGCTTGGCGATATAAAACAAAAGTATTCCGAGTGATTCACTTTAAAAATCAATTTACGGGTTCGATTTACTGATAACATGGCCAATTGCTATCTAAGTATAAGTGCCTACTCTAAGTGGACTAGGTAGGTACGTAAGTTCTCGAGACAAGTGAAAGTAGTCGATTTATTGTAAAGTTGAATGTACTTTGAGAAAATCGAGATAAATCAGCATTGGTATTGTTAACTTTGCAACATTTTCCGAGGTCTCGTCAGAAAAGTAGGTTGTGGTTGTGACATCTATTAGTGTACCTAACCTAAATGTCCATTGATTCAAATCAATCGAGAGGACGAAGATTCAATCAGAGAAAATAGGTTGATATTTTAATAATAAACAGCATTTTTTAATTAAATAAATTTAATTAATGTCAACATAATGATGTTTACTGATAAATTAACCAAATGTTTACATTAACTGTAAAACTATTTTATCAATCACAGAACTTAACCGTCTTCTAACAAAAGCTTGAAGTAGAGCAGGTACGTATTTAATAATTGATTTAGCTCGATTAGATTCGATTACTACTACTTTCTACAAAACCATCGCTTTACTTTCTACGAATATTTATAGTTTTTGTTGAGATTGGAAGCGAGAGTAGATTTTTATCTAGCACTACAAAATTTGCAAAAAAATGAACATTTTATAAGTTTAAGTTCACAGTAAAGTACATTGCTGATGGTTTTCAAGGCACAGAGAAATGAATTGTGACCAGATGCATTGTGATAAGGGTAGGTTAGGTACACATTTGTAGATGCAAATTCATCAAACATCAACATAGTAGTATTTTCTTTTGCTTGGATCCAAAATATATAAAGCTTTGCTGGACAATACTGGCGACACCTGCACGAACGTATTTAGAATCGAAGCAGAATCATGCCGAACATCTTTTGGTATTGTAGATTGAGTAGAAGCTTTTTCGGTTAATTTATCACTTCGGTAGTTTCCACCGTGCATCGGAGTTTGACTTTTTGAATTATAACCTTCGTCTTCCTCTGAAGAATTTTCGTCGTGTTCATCGTCCAGTTCAATTAATTTCTGGCTCTTATTGTTTTTGGTTTGGTATTTACGAGTGCTGCGATTTTTTGAAGCGTTTGCTCTACCACTCAACTTTGGGATTAATTTGACATTCTTTACATGATCTAATTCTATTATTTTTGCATGTTTGGTCTGAGACGCATCAGCATCTATCTTAGAATGTTTTTTAGGAGTGGGTACAAAAGTGATTGCTTCTATGTTTTTGTAATTTCCTCCATGTTTTGGTCCCTGTTTTAGATCAAGATTCTCCTTAAATATTTCAACACCCATGTTGTTTATTTCTTTTGCTAAATTTTCATCTTTATAAAGTTCTAAAAATTCTACGTTTTTATCAGGATGTCTTTGTAATGGGTCACTCTCTTTTATTATTTCTAATTCTTTTATATCCTGTTTGAATTCACTTATATGAGGCGATGATTTGTTTACTGGTAACTCATCGTGTATTTCGATTCTTTTCTTCACAACTCTTGGCTTGTATTTTATTTTAGCGCTATAAGAAGCTGTTGTTGGGATAGGCGTTTCAGTAGTTATGATCAGTGTTCGCTTTGTCGGTTCAGGGGTTGTAACGAGTGTTTTTACTAAATCTTCTATGTATTCGGAACTATCGCTAAAATTTTCATGGCCTCGTTCTTCATCAACGTCATCATACTCTTCCTCACTATTATCATCCTCTTCTTCTTCACTTTCGTCATCAATTTCTTCGCTGCTCCAATTTTCAATACTGTCATTACTATTTTCTTTCTTTCTCTCATTGCTTTGACTTTTACTCTCGTTTGAAGCTAAAGTTGACGTTTGATTTGGTTCTTTTACCGCTCCTTTTTTATAGAGTGGCAAAAATTCACCCTCGCTCTGCTGGTGTCCTATTATCGCATCCACTTCGTCAATAATGGCTTCTCTGTCAGAGTCAGATGCATTTCCATACGTTTTTGAATCGGTTACAATGGTACTCTTAGAAAGTTTTTTCTTTTTTTCTTTAAATGTTGGTGCACTTAATGGATGTGGAGTACTCTCCTCTATAATTGCAATGTCATCATCATCTTCTTCTTCTGAATTTGGTTTCCGTCGCTCCTCATATTTTTGTTTCGGTTGTGTTAGTTCTTTGAGATTGTAACCCCGAAACCTTGTAACTAGTTTTAGTATCGGTTCTGTTACTGGCTCAGAAGTTGTTAGAATTTTATGCTGATTAAAAGGTTTTTGTGTTGTAGTTTCTGTCATATGTACTCTTTCTTCGTTTTCTTCTTCATACTCCGTGACGTCTTCTTCGCTCGCGTCATCTTCATCTTCCAGCCGACTTTTTAAGAATTTTAATTTTTTTGGTGATATGTCAGTATCTTTTAGCTTTATTTTTTCATTCTTAGAATGTGGTTTTTCTGTTGACGTTCTTAGTTTGAATTGAATTCCAGTCCTATTTTGATCACTTGTTTTTATCATTGAATCTATAACATTTTTAACTTGTGCTTCATAATCCTCCCTTGACATTGCTTTTGTATTGGCAACTGGAACATATCTTGATTTGTGATTCACATGTTTTATTTCATACCTAGGTTCGCCTCTTCTCATACCCATATTTACATCTACTATTTCTGAATCTTCTGAACTTCTATCGTTTTTAGAAGTACCGTAATTAATCTCTCTATCTTTTTTTCCAATATCTTTGTAAGCCCGTGTGTGAATATTTCTTTTTATATGATGGCCTTCATTCGGACCTGATTGAGTTGCTCTATCAATATGCTCAAGTACCTTACTAGATCGAAGTTTTCTTAAAAGTGGAGCTTTCGAAGAAGTTTTATTTACATTATCGTTTAATTGTATTGTACTGTCTTTTATTATTTTGTAAGGTTCGTACAGAGCCGCTCGCTTTTTTCTAGGATGAGATTGTGTTATGTCTGCTTTATTTTTAAAGTGATAGTTTGTTATATTCTGTTCTTCTTGTTGTAGAACCTGATCTAAAATGCCAAGTGATGCGGATTTATCGTAATTATGGTTTTGAGGGCTGGAATTTTGCAAGGAGTTATTTATATTTTTGATAACATCACTATAAACACTTGATTGCTCTTCCAATCGAGAACTCTTATTACTCATATTATTTTGATCTCCTTTGAGATTAAATGGTTTATGAATTGAATATTGTTTGTTAGTTTTTAGTTTTTGCATCAATTTAATTAGATCTGACGAATTATTGCCTCTGAAATCATTGCCAACATAATCCGATTTTGATTCATCCACCTTGCTTTCTACTTGTTGAAGGAAAATAGGTGATTTCAATTTAAAAGATGTGTTTTGTACAAACAATGGTTCTGGATTTGATATAATATCTTCCTTGAAAAATGGACTATCCAATGGATTTTCGCCGAAAAACTTTGCTTTGAAACAATCGATTTTGTCACCTAGGCCTTTAAGTCGGGGCTGTTTTTTAACCGTGTCAAAATTTTCTTCCCCCTTAGTTGATAATCCAGAGTCAGTATCATCATCGTTGTCGTCAGGGTGTCCATCACCTTTAAGTTTTTCTGGAACAGGGTCAGGCACATCATCAACATCTGGACACTGGAACATAGATCTTGAATCATAAAATTCCGTTCCACCTTTAGATTTTTTCGGAATAAATTTGAGGTTTTCAGCATATCTTAGAGGTGAATTTATATTAATCAATTTAAGATTTTTGAAGTAATATGGATATTTTTGTTTCAAGTTATCTTTTTTGGGTACTAATTTTAATTTTGCGATTTGTAAAAACTCTTTATCCCTAAAAAATGTTGAATTTATGTCTACTTGCGGGACATCAATATCAACTTCTCTTTTGTCTACTTCGTGGTGTATATTAGAAGCTTCAGTATTATTATTTTGCATCTTATCGACATCTGAGAGATGTTTGTAATTTTCTCGCTTATTTCTATAATTTTGCACCCCTAAAGATTCGTCTTGGTGATTCTCTGCTTTTAACAAATATTCATTTTCTTTTTCTATAGAACTTTCTTCATCTTCTTCTTCTTTAGTCTCTTTGTTTTCATCTTTCCACTTTTCAGCATTAATTTCTTGATCTAAATAAATAGATCCTTCACCATCTTCGTAATTAGCTGCAACAGACGGAGTTTTATATTTACCATTGCTATGTTCATGTTCTTTTAAAAATCCACCATGACCTTCATTTTCAAATGCATGTTTTTGTTCTCCAGCATGATCATATGCGCCATCTTCGTAACCTTCTTCAGAGTAAACTGTCTGTGCCTTTGTACTTTTAATGGCTTGTCTTAACCGAGGTGCATTTTTAATTTCATCATATGAATCAGCATCATCATAAGCAGCCTTTCGGGGTAAGTGCTTAAATGTTTCAGTTTTCCTCACTTGCGCATAATTTTTTATCGGTATAAACTCTATTTCATCGTCTTCTTCGTCTGAAAATGAGTCATCATTTTGCATTTCTAATTTTTGGTACGTTGCAGGGCGATTTTGTTGTGCAGCCTTATTGATTGATTCATCTATATTGTTTCGTAAGTGGTTAAACTTATCACTGCCTCGTTCGTAAATATCGTGACCATCTTTTGGGTCTTCTTTATTTTCAAAAACCTGTACTTGTGGATATTCATTTCGTTCATCATCGTACTTGAGGGCATGGTGATGACGCAATTGTTGAATATGATTTTGTATAGGTTGATAGTGTATAGGGCGTACCTTTGCAATGTTGTAATTCCATGGATGTCTGAGTCTCTGGTTTAAATAGTGTTCTCTACTTTTGTGCACTGGTACTCGTTGGTAGTATATAGGTCTTCTTAAAGGCCGATGAATCTCAAATGGTGCTGTTTTGTGCCGATTTGGAAATAATTTTTCTTCAGTCTTTTTCGGAGGCTCCAAATATTCCTCATTCGATATATTAGGCTCTCCAGCATCTTTTTCATACTGTTGCAGTCTGTGTTTGCTATTCTCTAGATCATTTCTAATTTTCATTAAAACAGGATCTTTGTAGATATCTTGTAGTGCGGGTGTTTCTGCTTTATAAGGATGATATACTTCGTAGCTGGACGAGACAGGTGCAACTTGACTTCCATCGTCGTTTATTTGTGCATAACCTTGCAGTTCTTTATGAATTGTGTTACGACCATCAAGAATATAATGATTTCCAAGATTAGGTTTCACTTCTCTAGGGTACGGTTTGATTGGATAAGCTTTGTAGTGATTTTCTGGTGACTGCACTCCGTGGAAGTCTGCAATATCAACAGCAAATTGCGGTTTCTTCGCCGTGTACTCGAAGTATTCCACCGGTATAGGTTTTTGAATAATTTCTCTTTCGGAGTCAGAAACTTCACCGGATTCACCTTGTGTTTGGGTAGATTCCGCAAAGAAGTCCTTAGTATTGCCGTCTTCTTTGTTGGACTCGTCACTATCACTCTCATCCCAGGTAACAGGGACACGTATAGTCCAGCACAGTTCACAGGTGAGTAAGAGGACAAGAATCACTTTCATGGCTGAGCACGCCTGGGATACATTCCGGACAGCGCGGGGTTTGGCGGTTGACTGAACTTGCTCGATGGGCCACCGATGGTTTTTATTTCCTCGGTTGTTCGTCGCGGCCCGATTGCCTGTGTTCGCTTTGTTGAAGAATATGGTTCAATTCTCAAGAGCTCAGCGGTTCAACAGATTTAGTGGTGTAGCATATTTGTTTATCAGTGATCAGTCGATCAGGTCACGAGAAAGTATTTTGACATTACAATAATGAAAATACTAGTTTTCCCAGCAGCTTTGTAATGTGCTTGGCCTGAACAAAAGAAGCCTATGCCTATACCTTGCCTAGGTACAATTTATCTACTTGCCAGATTCCAAAAATTCGTTTAGCTGTGGGTTATACCTAATGTTAGAGTTATTTAGGTATTTCCGCTTTGTCCTGCTTATCTCGTTTAAAATCCAGTTCGGTATCCTAAATATAAATTAATCTAGTTAGTTATTAGATATAATATTTATGAAATAATATTTTACATTTTATGGTGACACGTTTATGTCTTAGACCCAACAGTTGTAAGACAAATAATAAGAAAATAAGTGTTAGTCAAGCAATGCAACTCTGTCTCGTAGGAACAAATTAATGTTTTGAGAAACATTATTGGATTGTCTCTCAAAACATTTAACAATAAATTTACATCCGCATCTACCTTATGTTTACAATCATCAAATTTAAGGCATAGGTTATTAACTTATTAGACTCCCTATGCTGGAAAAGTGTTAATTTATTGGTCAGGGACCTACGTTGCAATCATCATCATAATAATTCTATACGTCCACTGCTGAACATAGGCCTTGTTGCAATGCAAGTCGGTATTACCTAATATGAGTTTACTAATGTAAGTATGATACCTTTAAGCTTGCAGAGATGAATGTCAAACGTTTTTTAAACGATTTATTAATTTGTTTAATTTTCTTATGATTTCTACGTATATTCTCTATTTTCTAAATTCTACCATTATAATAGGTCCCTAACGTTCAACAGCTACACAACGGCCTCTACCTTTTTCCTCGTTACGTTCTTGAGCTAGTTGGATCAACTAAAATGATAATGATACCTAAATAATTTTATGGTAAGTACCTATCATCTACCATATCTATAGATCCTAAAGTCACCTGGAAAATGGAGTCACGATCATAGAGAGTAAATTAGCTTTTGCAACCCAATCGGAAAATAATAGAATTAGCCTCGATGTTACAACTTCTAAATCAATAATAAGTTTTCAATTGTGGCCGCGACAAGTTGCAGCAGCCGACGACAATGTGTTTGAGCAACTACGTTGTTATGTAATGCAATCAATCGCAACCGAAAATTCACGGAATTTAGGTAGATAATTGAAAACAGTAAAGCTGCTTGGGACACAGCTAGTAAATGCTCACGACTCACGACATAATTCCTTTTCCTATTGCCTGAGATGCAGAAGTAGGTAATGGGTTCATTTCCCACTACATTCACACACTCAGGTTGTGGAATGATCCCAACCTGAGTGTGCTGAGATTTTCCCAATGGACTATAGTATCAGGTCTTTCAAACAGGGCATTCTAAAGTATTTACGGGGTCGGCAGCGCGCGTGTAACGTCCCTGACGTTGCAGGCGTCCATAGGCCGCGGTAACCGCTTCCCATCAGGTGGACCGCACGCTTGACTGATACCTTTGCGTTATAAACAAAACATTACCTATTAACTAGGTAAATATTTCTATGATCTGCTAAATATATTCGTTTTGGACTCGTCTACTCTACTAGTGTGTACAAGGGTCCTGTAAACTTTTTCTAATATTTTAGAGAGCTGAAGTTTGTACAATCGAATATAAACTCCGGAACTGCCATCCAAATTCGAACATGAACATGGGAACATTATATCTGCAGATTGTACAAACATTTGCCTCGAGTTGAGAATCAAACCCGCAACCTTCTGCGTCGCAGGCGGACCTTGACGGTCCTCAATATAAGTGGGTACTTACCTACATACCTACTATATTGTTGTCCCTTTGTTTTATCCAAAACAATCATTTATGTTGTTACAACTTTAAAGTAGAACATATCAGTTTGAGTGACCTAACTGATAATAATCTAATCTCAAATACCTACTGAGTTCTGTTTAAAGGACATAAAGCTCAAAGCTGCCTCACGTGACCTTCCTGTCAGTATAAATGTGTAGGACGCTGCGCGCGCGCCTCTACTGTGTTACTGACTGATCGAAGCAATGGCGTCGCCTAAGCACGTGAGTGTTGATAGAGCTTAAAACGGTAAAAAATAACAGATAACAAAAACAAATAAAATAAAAGCTTGTAAAAAGTAAGCAAAATTAAAATTTTAAAATTAAATTACTAAAAGCCAAAACTTGAAAAACCTAAAACGGCTTTAAGAAATTTAATTTTAAAATTTTAATTTTGCTAACTTTTTATAACCTTTTACCTTATTTGTTTTTGTTATCTGTTATTTTTTACCGTTTTAATTCCTGCGAAGTTTAGGTAGGTCTTCATTTCATAACTATATAATATTATTATTTTTTGTAAAGTTTTAACGATACTTGATCAACAAAACTGACATCAATGCACCAATAGACCTCATCACTCTTCAGATTTAGGATTAGTATTAAAATAACACAGTGATCTTATTGCGTATCCTCCGAATACCTGGCTAATTTAAGAAGCACACCCCTCATGTGGTTTAATACCACTGAAAGTGTCTCAAACGAATTCTTCATCAAGTGTTTTATCTTCCCAGTCGCAATTTATCGTGTACCAGACAAATTCAGAGTAGATACATATCCCCTGCATCGGTAATATTGTCATGATAAAATCCCAATATAGTTTTGAGAAACAGGAAATGTTCGGAACGTTTAGCTGAACGGCTCTGAACGGAATGTTGATATTACCGAACTTGAACATCATTAGGAAGTGATTAAACGCATTAAACGTAGGTATGTGTAGGTAACGGATCTGATTATGTGACCTCTATTGGAGGCCGAATCAGTACAGGTTTAAGATCAAGTTCACGCACAAAATAAAGTTTGGCATTACTTCCGTTTCGTGCCATCAACTTCATTTGCGTAAAAGCTCTAATTTTACATGAACACCTGGCAGCAAAGAAAAGGGCAGAAATATTTTGAATTTTTTTGAGTAACGAATAGAGGATTCGATCTCGGTCTTTATTTTCAATCCCGGGATATCGGGGTTGGTGACGCGATCCCGGGATCCCGAGATAATCCCGGGATAGTAGTCAAATAAAAAAAATTAAGTATTACTTGAAAATGAGCTTTTATTTACTTTAAAAAATATTAAAAACCAACTAAAATCAGACATTTTTACTTAAATAAACACTATAAAATTTTAAAAATCTACTTTTTTATAAATACTACTCTTTTATGGTACACAAATAATATTAATTAATGTAACCAAATATTGGTTACGTTATCAGTCAATAAACTCAAAATTTACTTCAAGCTTCTCTTATAAATAGCCTTATCCTTTTGCGTATAATATAATACAACACAAGAATCCAAATGAATGATTACCACAACTAGACAAAATTCATTTACTTGATTGATAATACAAAACGCTACTAACCGATCTGAACAGCGTGAACTGCAAATCGCATATAAGCAAACTCGACGGGTAAGGCAAAACAAGATGGCCGACAAAATAACAGGTGAAATAAGTGAGTGTGCTCCTTATCTATCAGTCAATCGTCCAAACAACGTCTACCAAATAAAAAATGATTGTCAAAAAATGCTGTTAGTATCGTTTCAGGCAAAAAGAAATAATTATCGAGATAAAATAAATTTGACGATAATTTTGACCACGACGCGACCGAGACGGCGGTCGATTACCTGTTTAGGGAATGCTTTTGTTTTGTGTACATAAATGGTATTGTTGGGTATAAAAACGAGTTCATACTGATATCAAATTTGCCTTCTTTCATATATTTTCATGTTTCCGATAAGATGATGTTATAATTTTAAGTTTAAATTTATGTTTACAATTACATCGTTTTTTTATATTTTTTAAAAATTTTAAGAATTTTTCTCAATCCTGAAAATCTGAGGATTCGTCAAATATAATCCCGAAATTAGATTCCTGATCCCGGGATCGAGAATCCTCTAGTAACGAATGATCTGTGCTTATTTCTCTTTATTATACATCTACTGGCGATAGAAATACCACAAAAAAAGCCTTTCTATACAACCAAGAGCTTTACGTTCTTAAATAAGTTGGTACTTCATTATACATAATAATCGTTTCATGTGACGTCACTCCACTAGAATCCTTGAAAGAAGCATTCTGTTACTACGAATTGCATTCTCGGCTCAAATACAAACGGGTTATTTACATAGGTACATCGTCAGGTGTGTAATAACCTGATATCCAGCTGAGATAATTGAGTATCTTTGTGAGCGACTTCCCCCTGGAACCCTCGTATACTGTCGTCATGACATTTGTCATGCAAAAAGGTATCTAGGAACGTACATTTTATTTATTCACTCTTGTGGTATGTTAATGACAGGTCAGGGTAGCATGTCAATTAATTTGATAATGAACAATATGAACGAACATACCATAATTATGTCAGCTTTGAGCCACAACTTGGCTTTAGTAGAGCAAAACCTTGGTCAGTATAATTATTAATAAGCTAGCCCACTTTTACAATGCATTGTACCTTATTACGAGTAGCTAGCCAGTTCTTTGTTATTAACGACCAATTTTACTTTGTTATATTTCATGATCAATTTTAAAATGACTACCACAATCTTTATAGGGAAGGTTTAATAAAAAATAAATAACCTTAAACTAATTATATTATGAAGGGAAAGTAAATTAAGAGCATGCAAAATATAGTCCGATTCGGGGCATATTACATTATTATTTATCTTGGATCATATATTTGATCCAAGATAATTGACTCATTGAGTCATATCTGTGTATTACACTATCAAAGTTGTTTGATCCTATTTTACGTCAATGTGGTTGCAATGTCAAAGTCAAAGTTTCTTTATTTCCGTAAATACAATAAATGTACACTTAGAACAGGTCAATTTCTTAAAATTAAACACTGATTTGGAAATAAAGTGATATTTTGATTTCGGTCGCTTCGGTATGTAGACTAAAGTAAAGAAGCGACGAAGAAACCTTTAGCCTGTTAGGTGTTATTTTTAGAGTTATTTTTCGAGTTGGAGCAAAATCCGTCCCAAGCTTTTTTATCTTCTAGATAGTCTGAAATTTTGTAATAAGCCTTTTTACAAAGGATATGTTTGACAATTTGTTTGAATTTATTTATAGAAAGTTTTTGCAACTCGCTAGGGGTTTTGTTGTAGAAGCGTATACATTGCCCTCTAAAAGATACATTAACCTTGTGTAACCTAGTTTTGGGCACAGCGAGTTTATTCTTATTTCTAGTATTTACATTATGTATGTCGCAATTTTTAGGGAACCGATCGATATTTTTATGAGTGTACAATAAGTTTTCATAAATATATTGACATGGTACTGTCATTATATTTATTTCTTTGAATTTATCACGTAGGTTGAAGTTTACTATCTAAGGTTATTCCTAAGAATACGGTAGTGTCTACAATTTCTAACGTTTCTCCTTTTACGTTTACATCAGCCTTAACTTGTTTTACATTTGGTAGAATAAATCTAATATATTTAGTTTTGTTTTCGTTAAGTAAAAGATTATTAACACTAAACCAATGGACTATTTTTGATATTGCATTGTTTACATCGTCATAATTTGTGTTTTGTCTAATAATTTTGAAAATTAAAGAAGTATCATCAGCAAACAATACAATCTCGTGATTATTTTTAACGAGATCAGGTAGGTCGTTAATATAAACCAAAAATAGAAAAGGACCAAGGATAGATCCCTGCGGTACACCCGTTGTAACTACAGATCCCGAAGACCGTTTCCCATTAATGTCAACTCTTTGTATCCTGTCACTCAAGTAAGAAGTAAGAAGATCCAAAGAGGTGTCATTTATTCCATAGTGATGTAATTTCCCGATTAATGTTCCATGGTGTACACAATCAAATGCTTTTGACAAGTCACAAAAAACGCCTAAAGCATCTTTCGACTTCTCCCAAGCATCGAAAATATGCGATACCAACTCTACACCGGCATCAGTAGTTGACCTGCCGCGAGTAAACCCGAATTGCTTACAATGTAGCAGGTCATTGCCATTGAAATGCCTAAGCAATTGATGTAATATAAGTTTTTCAAAAACTTTGCTGAATGTAGGCAGTACTGATATCGGTCTAAAGTTAGTGGGGTCAGACCTACTACCCGATTTAAACAGTGGTATTATTTTACTATGTTTCATCAGATCAGGAAAAACGCCACAATCAATAGATTCATTAAATATAAAAGCTAGATGGAGAACGCGTCGGTGGTGTGCGCTACTATTGCTTCGGTCTAGTGACAGGTGTCTAATGACAGGTGTCAGGTATTGACGTCAGGGTTACCAGATCTCAGAGAATTCGATTTGCCAAAAAACAACGTAATATTTAGTAGTATGGCTTGTTTTTTGTTCTTTCAGCAAGATTATGCAAGTATATAATTAGAAAAAGAACTACATTACATTATTTGAAACATATTAACGAACAAGAAATTGAAAACTATTTTTTTTATATTTGCTTTTAAATACCTAGTAGAAAAAAAAAAAAAATAACTGGCAACACCTGTTTCTATTAACGTATTGGATCCAATCTCTCAGCAAATGTCAAAAATCTATGATCAAGGAGAAAATGAATCAATGTTCTATATTAAATTATCCGATATCATTGACTCATAGATCTATGATCCGAGATAAATGATAATGTAATATGCACCTAAGCGTTCAAGCAGATACTAAGATGCTGTAAAAACGGTTGAAACTGAACCACGACTCTATTTACAGATGACGTTCCTCCTATGCCTAGCGTGCATGGTCCTCCTGGCGGCGGCTTATCCTGATGGAAGCGAGACTCACCCAGTTCCTGGACCAGGGTTATCCTATGGTAAGTGAACTACCAGTATCAGTTTCATATGCAATCATCGGTTATCTGACAATCTAACATTATGTTGGTAATTAAATTATGAAATATAAGACAAATACTAAATAATAGATAAAAAAGTTGTTTAATAAATATGTACCTGCTCGTGGTCAGTAAGACACCAAAAAAAGTTTTGGAAGAAAAACTTAATTATGAGCCATTTACGCTGAATTTATGCAAACATATTTTCTGCCAGGAACATTCAGATTCCAGAAGAAAGGGACATCGAAATTAAGGGTTAAATTAAGCTTGACCGAAACCAGAGCAGAAATAACGGACTTTCAATTGTTTATTTCAGGAGGAATCCCCTATGGCAGTATGAGCGGCAACGTTGCGGCATTTTTCAAGGAACAAGCGGCACCTAACGGTCGTAGCGTGAACTTCGCTGGATATCGCGCCAACAACTACGCACCTATTGAGCAATGGCTTCGATAGATGTCACTAGTAATAAAATTTACGGTTTATTTAGTGAGTTCCTTCGCCATAATTTCTAGGTCATTTAATTTTTATTAGTTACTTAATTTATTTTACGTGTTTCGTGAATTTTTGTTTAGTTTATTTTATGTAAGTAATGGTACCTACATATCTGTAAGGAATTTCTCTAATTATTTTTGTACAAAAACGTAGTTGCCTAACAAAAACACTTAAAGAAAACAATTTATTTGACTATTTTGTTTCAATAAGGTCACCTAATTCTGGCGAGTTTATAGAGTGGTAAAATGTAAAAATTAAAATTGGTAGTTTTTTTTTACATCTACTTCATATAATTAATGTAATTAAAGACAAATTTCGTAGGAAACAAGCAGCTCTATCAAATCAAAGGGCTCAAACAATTTTCATATACATATATAATTACATGCCACTTAGCAAGGAAGGCAAAAACTAGAAACTACTTTAATACATACAAAACACTATAAATCGTATGTAGTAGTTAGACATTGTTGAAGTAAACTGGGCAGGTGTACCTTTTTGTATGGAATGAATTTCCCACAAACTACCTTCATCTGTAGTCATCATTTCTAGTAAATTATTAGGAGTTTTTTTTCTGATGATCTTATAAAATTATGTAACGAGCAAATTTTGTATTGTATCTAAAAAGTTTCACCAATCGTTTTTATTAGTTACCTAAATTAGAACTTAAAGTCATAAATATCACAATATCTTTGTGAGTTTCGAAAGAAAACAATGAAAATGTATGAAAAATCATCCAAATTTACACACCATACCTTAATCTCAGGGCTTCTATTATCATAAGACGCTGACTAACCTATAGGTGGCATTCTCTCAGCTGGGAGTACCTTAAGCAGCAGACATGCTGACTGATCCTGCTAAAAAAACCTGTAAAAGAAAACTAAAAATGTACTTTGGTAACGGCTCGAAGGCCATTACCCGTATATCCGCCAAATCAATCTGTTAATAGGTCTTTGGTCACGCACGAAGACTTTGTCATCAAAATTACGCGTAAGTAGCTGGACATGGTAATTACAAAGATTATTTTCTGCGCGTGAGTTACTGTTTCATAGATAAGCGCCGGTAAGCATCAACAAAAAATACTGCCACTTTAATACAGATTTAATTTAATTTATTCCACCGTAGGTACATATTAATACACTTGATGTCGTTCTATTCTAAAATATTATTACCTAATTATTAAGTTTATCAACTTTTTTTATACGATGCTTGTTTTTGAAAAGCAAGGATCCATAAGGAATTGTATAGAGCAGAAGTGAGAAAGAAATACAGATAGACAGTGGTTCCTATATACACATACACAAAATGTTATAGATTCATAATGGTCCACATTATAAAGTGACCGAGAACGTAAAAGAAATTATTTGATCACACACAGTATAGATGCGCTATAAAAGAAAAATGAACAAAATGGCCCATTAATTCTGATAAATTGTTTTCAACATAAAAAAAAATTGTGAAAGCACTAAAATTTCCAATTTCAAACAAAACGGCTCTTGGAGTAGGTTCTGTAAAAACGAGTAAGTTAAATTATTACACAGTTATGTCACATAATAAAATGAATTTAAAGAACCTGCACCATTAAACTCTAGCTAGATGGTCAGTCATCCCCGTGGGAAACCCCATGCAAGTAGGCATCCACTCGCTCACATACAAATAGCTGTTAAAGCACATAAACTATCCCGTCACTATAAACACTCAGACGGTGGCAGTTTTAATGGGTTTAATGGTTTGCCTAAAGGCATGTACACACTGAATGCTATAAATTATCTAGGTAAGTATTTGTACAAGAGAAAGAGAAGAAAATGCAAACCATGTCATATAATAAAAAGCTAAAAAATCGGAGGTTTGAGATAATAAATCACACAGTTATCATCTAACCCCAAAAGCTGTAATGACTGATATTATTAATGCATAGATAGATATTTTTTTATTATACATAGAATATACCCAGAACACCTGGAACCAAGCACAAATATTAGCAGATCGTACAAACATTTGTCCCGAGGCGGGAATTGAAACCGCAACCTCCTGTGTCGCAGGCGGACCTTTACCTGCCGTGCCATATAGTTTGTCAAAGTGAGATGCTTACTTTTATTAGCAGAGTTGTAGTAGATTGTAGTTCCTAAGACACCAATACAAAACTTTATAGGAAAAAAGCACATGCAAAATCATCGCACTTTTGTGCTAAAAACGCCTTTACCCAAGTATGAATGGATCCGGAGATATCATAGATAAAAACATCATTGGTATTCCATCGTAGTTTTATTCTGAGTTTCGTGACGTAATTGGCAAAGCAACAGTAACAGAACAGTAAGTATAGCAATGCATAGTTATACATAATAGTTCCGAGAACACCAAACCAACTGGGGTTTTGTGGACAGCAGAAAACGTAATACAGCGACCGTCATTTCGTTTATCAAAGTTTATAAAAACTCATAGAGCTCCGAGAGGTAATTGTAGAGCCATACTAACTAGTAACATTGAGATTGTTGGGAAATGTGAGAATAAAGGTACTTATACTAATAATTATTTTAGCACGTATGTCTATGTTAATTTATAAAACGCTATTGTCAATTTAATTAGAAGTAGCAACCCGTCCCGTCTTCGCACGGGTGCAATGCTGATCAACAATTTTATCAGTAAGCCGAGTTACATATGTATATCTACTGCTGCGCTCGCTATGCAACGACTGTTTTTCCAAGAGACCATACCTTTAAGATCAGCAAAGTCAATGCCAAATTCTCTTTACAGTTATAATGCTCCTAATAGCATTGTTCGCTTTAAGGACATAACGTATGGTGTCGAGAATACATCACATTTTTATGAATGACGGAATTGTCATTGTTTCCAAATCAGTCGTCAGTGCGAATGGTTCTTATTATTGACGTTTATGGTGTAGTAGTCAGGGCAAATGTGGATGAAGTGTTCTATTCTTGGAGTCATTTTCTGCTCTATGAAGCCTATCAAGTCAAAGTCTACTGTTTATTATCTAGTATGCTGTCTTTTTCTACCTTTCTTTGTCTTCTGTAGTATTCTATTTTTATCCTAGCACATATTGTACTTTGTCTGTTTGTTCAGTTTATACCAACATATGGAATCGTTTCAGAAGTACACTCCAAATGGAAGATCTAAGAAGGCATCCAAAGCATAAAAATTTGCACAAAAAGATTTTGTCAATCACACTAGCGAGGCATCATTGCAAAGCAAAGGAACCCGAACATCGCCCATAACCTGCAAGTGTCCAGATAATTATAATCAAATACGAAAAGAAACCACTCTTTAGCAAAGCACCACTGCATAGCAAAGAAGGTCCCAAAACGCCCCTAGTTAAGGCAACCGAAGGCCACGTAAAACATACGATAGTCGCCTCGATGTCTCATCTAAACGCAGGCAATTGTCTAAATACAGGTAATGAAGCTATGTCAATGACAGCTGTGAGTGGAGGAAGGAACTGTGTCCGTCCACTTAAGGAGGTAATGTGGTGGACGAGGTAGCCTTCTTATTTTTCTTTGACACGTTTTGAGTTTCATCTATAAAAATAATAATAAAAATCATTTATTCAGAACATTGTTACATGAGGTTCATAGTTACATATGGAAACGATGACACTACTGAAGCTTAACAAACTGTGTGGTAGTGTCAACGCCCTGCTCCTAGATTTCTGATATATATGTATATAAATATTCTGATGATAACTAAATTAACATTAATAACAAACTTAAAAGCTACTTATTTGTAATACTAAGGGATTTTGTTACTGGTTTATACAATTTCTCAAACTTAATTCTGGTTTGTGTCTGTGTATATGTGGGGGTGTGTATGTATGTGTTTGAGTGTGGGGTTAGAGGGGTCTCCTGAGGCACCAGTCTCTTAAGAGTCTGGGCAACTGGAGACCCAGTGTGTGGATGAGTATTCATGAGTGTGTATGTGTGGGTAGATTCTCCCGAGGCACCAGTCTCTTGAGAGTCTGGGCAACAGGAGAGCTAGTGTGTGGTAGAGTGTGTGTGTATGAGTGGTTGTGTCAATTCTGGTAGGTAAGTGTGACAACAATAGATTTGTATTCTCCTGGGATACCAGTCTCGTGACAGCCGGAGAACTGTTGCGATTGGGGTATAGAATGCATTGAAGAAAAGAAAAGAAGAGTGGAATAGAAACATAATCTTATTTTAAGGTAACGAGGAGTTCCTCGGTCTCCTCATATGTCAGTGAAAGAAGCCAAGTAGAGCATTTAATTTTGGATTTATGCAGTGGGAGGGGATATATGTTAAGGATTCCGTTTACTCGATTATATAAGGAGGGGCTCAGGAAATGAAATTGTCGACCTGCTGCGACTATCCTACAGGGTTCTCGCCTGCAGACAATGTCAGAACGTCGCTTTCAATTGAGTCACTACTCTCAGACAAGCCGAAGAATATTGAAAATATATGTAGGTCAAAAATAGGGCTTAAAAATTGATTGTTTTAAAAATTGAGAAGCTACTTTTGGCCTCAAACATTGTATAAATTTCTGAAGGTATGTTCTGGACTTATTTAGGTATTTTTCTAATTTATGTAGGTACTAGCTGCTACCCGCGCCTTTGCCCACGTTTTATCGGCATAAAAAAAGCCTATATGTTATTCCAGATCCCGACCTACAACCATACCAAATTTCAGCCCAATTGGTTCAGGTAGTTTTTGCGTGAAAGAGAAACAAATATCCATACATCCAGACATCTATACATCCATACATCCATCCATACAAACTTTGACATTTAATTATATTAGTTGGATTCGTATGTAAGATTAGCTAACCCCCGAATACTCAAACGAATCTCAGATTTAAGCACGACTCAAATGACGATTTTTTGACAGATTTTCATTGAAAACTGTCAAAATATCGCGACATAAGACGTGCTTACATCTGAGTTGCGTTTGAGTATTCGGCCGTAAATGATTCGATTTTTGTAATTTGTATTAGCTTATAATAATGCACACAGATCCCCGTGTTCAAACCAACGATCCTGTCCATCCAAGGTTGTCTGGTAGAGATAAGACCGCCAATTGTAACTTTTTTTGAATTAAATTATTTTGTAAGTTGTGCAATAAAGTATTTTCTATCTATATATCTATACATCTCAGTGAAGCGTGTGATAAGCATTCATTAAATTAATTGGTACGATGGTTCACTGACCAGCAATGATTGTACAATTATCGACATTACTGTCAATAAGTTGCATGAGACAAGAGAAATTACGCGAAAATTGAAACAGCAATGCAATTTCGTTACACAGGGAACAATTAATTTTTTGTTATGTTTGAAGCCGATTACTACTAATACAGAAATATTTAACAACAATATATTGTATTATTCTGTCCGTCATGAGGATTACAATTATATTGATATAAAAAACAATTTAAATTAAAGACAGCATAAATTAATTTAATTGCGATATGAATGGGGTCAACTATAGATGGAGCTCTATAAAACAGATATTAGGGTGTCTAAAAGTGGGGAACACTAGATTAAAAAATGATCGACGAATATGTTTAAAAACTAGGACCTCAACATACCATTTGAAATTTTGCTTTTTAAGAGTGCAAAGTAAAATTTGTACTTAATTTTGCAAATCTCTTGAAATATCGGTAAGTCCTAATAGTACATTACTTATCCTCTTTATACTACTGTACCTCTGTACCTATGGTGTGTGGTAGCCGTGGTAGGTACTTTGTGTAGTTTCCCGTTTAAACCATTTAAAAAAGCCCTCTGCTTTATGAGTGTAACGGTATGTAAGTGGCCTTTAGATGGGCTCTAGATTATTTTTACTATTTTCAGTCAATTAACCTGTAGAAAACCCGTTCAAAGTCAAGGTCTTGGAGTCGTAGAGTTAATTGCTGGGCTTGCAATCCTCGTAGAAGGACTTCATTCAAGTACCTGTGTACTAAATATGCATTAAGCATTATACCTATGATAGAGGAACTAAACGTGATGGGAATAATTCATTACTATAACGGTGGGAATTATTGATATTTTGATTGTAAAAGTTGAAATGGATCTCCCTTGATAGTTAGTACAATATGTACTTATAATCTAGCTGTTGTGGTTTCACCCATGTTAAATTCGAACTTCACATACCTAGGGTCATAAAACTATTTTTTTCCGTAAATCTGCCATGGGAATTAGATATTTTACCGCAAAAAGCTTATATGCTACTCTCCATCCGTTTAACTAACTCTAGGCCAAAAATCAAGACGATTGGTTGCTTAAATACGGCGTGAAGGAAAGACAAAAACAAACATACTTTCGCATTTATAATATTAGTCAGGATTAACAAATACCAAAAAACTTTGTAATGGAATGATCCATCCTGCTTAGGCTACCTACCCTTTATTATGTCCTCTTATAATACAAAGAGAGAAAATTTTTCTAGAATTTGAATGTTATGAATGGTATGTGAGTTTTATAATGTTGCATGATCTATGCCCAAAACTTGCTAAAGTGGACATCAAAAGCAAATTTCCTCATTTTTCACTTCAAGCTCTTGACTAAAAGCTCTAAATTAACAATGCAGCAGATCTTCGCCAGTTTTCCTGCTACACCCGGATCATTGGAGCCTGAATAATGAAGGCACGTACAGCTCCCTGGAGCGAGTGTCACATGCATCAGCATGCCAACTGGTTCCAGATAAAAATAACTTGACATTTTGATCGAAACGGATTGATATGGACTCTAAAACTACAATACAGAGAGATACATAATAAATTAATTATTAAATTTAATCCATGTTTGTGAATAATGTAACCGATAGTGACTGCCTCGTTGGTCTAGTGGTTGCTTTTTTAACCGCTTGGTAATAAAGTCCTGGACTCAAATCCTGGTTTGGGCCAAAGTCGTTAAAGGGATTTTTCTTGCATGAAAAATTTACAGAAATAGCCCGGAATCAGGGAGTTGGCGGTGTTTCACCCTCGTACTTCGGCAAACACGTTAAGTAGTTGTTCCTGCGCCTGACCTCATCCCAGTCATGTCGGTCTGCCGTCTGATGGGATTATGAGAGTAATGGAATAGAGAGTGTACTTGTGTTTGCACTTGGACACTATAATATGTCCTGGGGACCTGGCTAGTCCTCGTCTAGACTGGCCACCATGGCCGAAGATACTGCTAGGAGGACATCATCATCATGGTTTTTAAAGACGTTCTGTGATTTGGTTTGATGTCATAGTTATTATATTGGTCAGTAAATCACTAAAAATCTTATAAAGGGCAGAAGTTTGAATTATATAAATGCGTTAGTGCGCAAACAATCAGAAGATGAAAAATTGCATCGAACACCAGTAGGTTTTTTTTTTTGCGAGACCGCCGCAAATCCAATGTTTTCAAATATGTATTTATACTATATATTATTACCACAACAAATGTTTTGATTAAAAATTAAATTGATTCCTTTGATTTAGGTATACAGTCATTAGGATTGGAGGATACACGCTTATAGAGGTCAAATTTAGTTTATTTCTTTAATGTCGTTTCAGACAAGTACCTTTACCATCTTCCTCTTACATCCTACAAATCCCACGTCTCAAACTTTTTTGTTCCATGAACACATATAATTTTCTTGAATTCTACGCCCTTGGTAATAGGGTTCAAAATAACAATAAAAAGACTATTGTTTGCGAAGGAAGCCAGCCAGTGATCCGTGCGTCTCTAGGACACGTCGTTGTATAAAACGAACGCAGGGACGTCTCGTCACATAGTCAACTTTGTACAGTGTACAGTGTCAACCATGGTTGCCAAAGTAAGTGGATTTTATATTAATTAGCTTTAATTAATAACTTAATTGTGTTTGAAAAAATAGCAATTTAGAATTTGAAATTTCTGCGTTCATGATCAAAAAAAAAATCTTGTTAGAAAATTCAATCCAGTACATATGTAGTAAGGGTTTAAGTAGACAAACTCAACCATCATACTTTTTAAAATATTTTACTTGAATTTATATACGTAGATTCGCATTATGGATATTTATATTTTACAGCCTTTAGTAAAATTATAAAATTCGGGCTTGTAATTTTTTTTTTAAATTTGAATAGAACACTTTTAAAAGAAAGTTCGCATGTGTTTATTATAAATTACACATTCGTTATGCTAACAAATCCAAAGGTTGTATGGATGGATGTAGGGATATATGAATTTTTGTTCCTCGTTCAAACTACTGAACCGATTTGGCTGAAATTTAGTATAGGTATAGTTTGGGACCTGGAATAACATATAGGCTATTTTTATCCCGATAAAACGCGGGCGAAGGCGCGGGCAGCAGCTAGTTTTAAATTAATCAATTATGCTGGACAGTCCACACAGCCCCAAGCCTAGATCTAGCCTCAAGCTAAGCAGGGCTTGTGTTATGTATACTAGATGACAGTTAATAGAATACATCACATTATAAGAATCATGTTACGAAAAAAATTAAACATCGAAGTCATTTATTTACTTTTCACAAAAATTTATTGTTAACTTACAAAATATGATGTCCGATACACAAATCTAATGACGATACCAAATAGTATAATCACATCCCTTATTATGATTACCTCAGTGTTGCATTGTCAATATTGTCTGCAATACTAGGGGCATTGCATGATTATACCCCAAGCGGCCAGTAATTGGGTCGTCCAGTGGCTGTTTATTAGCACGCGTGGCCTTCACCGATTACATAGTTATTTCGTTTGTTAGGCGTATTGTCTTGATTTGGGTCAATGACTTGGTAGCTGCACACTGAAAGCCCTCTTGTTGGGGCTCCAACAAACATCCTTCAACGTTTTGCTTTGGCACGTAACTGGTGAATATACATAAATAATACGTAAACTACCGGTTGACTCGAAATCGTAGTTATCTTGGTTGTTTAGTATGACTCCTCAAACTCTTTATTTATCGGATAATTTTAAATTTTGGTCCGTCTAATGTTGACTACAGATATTGTAAATTCTTTTCTTCATATCTTCAAATAAAACGTTTTATCAAGTTAGATAACTGACATAAAATTCAACGACGACATGACACTTCCTCGATTTTATAAAATATACAATTGTACATATATTACAAAAATATGATAATCTCCAAACATAACTAGGTAAAGTATAATTATTGCGTTCCGCATTTAACAAATTTCATTGCCACCAAGTGTACAGTCAAGCGTAAACGGTTAAAATATCTTCCTATACCATCCTTATCTGGTGGATATTCATATCTTTCTATGTACATACCATCCACTCGTACTAAACGGTTTTCCCCCACTTTCATTATTCGCACCGCTAAGGAATAAAATTCGCTTCCTACTTCTGTTTTCTGGTTAATTACAATCTTGGTCTCTTCAACACAAGAGTGAATATGTGTCTTCTAAACCTACGTGATACACCGTCGGCCACTTCGTAACTTTTCATCATGTGCGATTATGGTCAAACAAAGGTCTATTGACAATAAAAAAAAACTTATAAATACTTAACCTCTTACTTTTAATACTTGTTTGTTACTTGATGTCTTACCAAATATTATCATCTAGATCACCTTCCTCACCACCCTTCTGCTGCTGCTGGCGGCGGTGCTGGCCGCGCCTGCGCCGGAACAGGCTGAGAAGGAAGACCTGGCCAGTTCAGACGTCGCCTCAGAGAAGGATGACCTCAAGACAGCAGCATCTCATTGGGGTGGTGGACATTGGGGAGGTAAGAACTTAAACTTTTACCGAACAGGGCCTTATAATGCACAAATGAGTTTGGTTCAGCTTTGTTTCAGAGTAAACAGGCAGTCAACTGAAAAAAAAACATCGTCACAAGTCGACTAGATAATTATTGAGTAGCATTACAGTAGAGGCTGTAATTTTCAATCACAATTTTTATCTTAGCTACTTGTTTTAAAAGAAATACGCAGGTGAAACAAACCTTTTACATAACATGGTTTCGGATAGGATATTTAATACTAAGAAGTCTGTTTAAATAAATATCTGATTTTAACGTTCTGGTACTGTTTAACAGGCTACGGCGGTCACTATGGCTACCCTGGTTACTACGGCGGCGGCGGCTGGGGCTGGCCTAGCTACGGTTACGGAGGATATGGCTATGGCGGCGGCTGGCCGTACGGCGGGTACGGGGGATACGGCGGGTACGGCGGATATGGCGGGTACTACGGTAACCACGGTTACTGGTGGTGAAACAACTATAGGTAGAAATATAAATAGATTACAATTATTTTCAAAAGCACTTTAAAAAGGATCTAAATGTGCACGACTGTTTAAATATACCACATATATTTAATCAAATTGAGATTGTTATTCAAGAATGGATCACTTCGTCATCTATAAAAGTTATTTTAGTTTGTATTCAACACGCTTCTTTTAATTTTAATAACATAATTTGAGTAAAAACAAATTATTAATAAAAATGACAGATTAGACAGCTTGCCGGTTATAAAACGTGTATTCGTAAACAGCTGTATAAATAAGTTTAAGTTGTAGAAATCTAATATATTCATTGTATTATGCATGCTACAGGTTTTATCATTCATCAACTTTCGTGTGAAAAATATTTCAAAGTTTGACACGTACCTTCCGATCGTGTATAAAAGTATATATTTATTATTCCTATCGTGTGTAAATTGCCGAAAGGTCAATGTACTTTCTTTGTTACTACATATTATTATTTGTTATTATAATATTGTTTATCTTGTGAACAAACAAATTTATTATTTTAGAAGCTTTTAGTATTTTATTCTAATTTAAAGTTTATGGTCTCATCAACACTGCCTTATTTTACAAATATGACGATGTATAAATATTTTTTAAATAAATTGTATTTATATAAAAAAGTGTTTTTTTTTTTATTAACTCAACCAATAATAGTTAACGAAGCAAACAAAGCTTATGTATGAACAACAATTTAAATCGAGAATAATATAATAATATAGAGTTATGTTTATTTTTGTATCAAATATGAGATAAATAAATAAATTATAAATAAAAATCATTTATTTCAGACCCAATTAATTGATACATAGGTACACATAATCACATTTAAAAACTTATATTAAAATCAAAATCAAATTATAATAATAGCCCTTATCTAGCACTAGATCATTGAGCCACCAGCGATGATACCGGTTTCAGCATCATCATCCAGTATCCCACGATACTGGAGCGGAGGTCCTGCGCCACGGCGACCAGCAGGTTATTGGAGCTGCAGCGCATGCGGCCCACCAGGGATGCGACCCGCTTGCGCAGAGAACCCATCCACGTGCGCGTCCGCAAACATACCTGATGATCTACAGTACCGCGGCGGTCCCAACAACATCCTTAAGCCGTTATTGTACTGGACGCGTAAGGCGGTTTAGGCTTTTTGTGTATATCTGGCCCACAGACTGCACGTGTAGAAAGAATACAATACGCCTTAAAAAGTGATATTTTGAGTGGCGCTTTACAACGTACGAATCTGCGAGCCACCATATTACCTCACCGACAACGCCCTACTCTCCCTTTCAACATCCAAATTGTCTGACATATCCTCAGGGACCCAGTGACCCAGGTATTTAAATTGTTTCACCCAACTAAGAGGAGTATAAAGACATTGTCGATTTATTAATAAGAATTTGAATCTGTTTCACTTGGGCTAGCCATTCCATATCTAGGTATTTATTATGTCCCATTATAGGTTAGGTAGGTACCTCTAAATCTACTCTAAAACGGTCGTGCAGTTACTACGGGGAAAGAAAGCACTCGCTACGAGCAACGAGACGGATTTAAGCAAACGTCGTAACGTATCATGCTATTTGCGAATGGTACATTACGCCCCTTAAGGCCCACGCTTCTCCAGATGTGCAGAGATATCCGAAGCAGAGACGAGAAAAGACGTTTTTCAGCTAGGAATTTTAAATTAACCTTAAATCTCTGTTAACTTTACATTCACCAAACTAATTAGATGAACAGAGATTACATAGAGTACCTTCCTACTTTAAGTAGGAAGGTTCTTTTTGTATCCAAGTAAATACAATTATTTAGCTATTGAATAGCGTAACTTTTCCCATAGGCCGCGGAACTACGCACATTATTGTATGCAAAGAGCCAATTATATGAACAATAGGGTCTCTGATGTATACTCAAACAAGTTGCCTTTCGTCACTGTCTTGTGATTAACTTCTCTGATGTATAAATTGACCGATTTTATATTGTTAAGGTTTAGCCATGTTTAACACGCGTTTTGTTTGGGTATTGTGCGCAAGGCAAGAATAGTTTGAATATACCATACGTACGTACTTAGTACATAGGTACATTGTACTTTTTATTTACGTAGTGCGTAGATATAGGTACATACCTAACCTACATCAAATCTTATTTTACGTGGTACAAAACGATTAATACAGCCAGTAGAATAATAAAAAATAATAAATAAAAAATAGTATTAAGGAAGATTTTAGAAAAACATAAGTAATAGTTACCTACTGAAATTGTATTATATTAGGTACATTCAAATAAACGAGTAAGAACAAAGAATAACACAGTAAATGCATTTTTATCAAAGATCCTAGTAGCCTATGTTCCGTATACAGTTATTATTATTAAAATCATCAAAATTAAATTGCAAGCGCGTTGAGATCTTTTGTATGCAGAACGTGAAATATTATAATTATTGAAAGCGCCACCTATCAACTTGTTTGACACCTATAAACTAGCATTCATTAGTAGTACTCAAATCAGTTGATAGGTAACGCTTTCAATAATTCTAAAATTCATGATATTATTGACTATAACCGTAGGTTTTTCCATATTATTTACTTTATCGTATACAATTTTGTTGGATAATTTTCCAAAATAACGTTTTTGGTAGGCAGTAGATGAAGAGATCATTAGTAGACACTACTCAAAAATTAACCAATAGCGCGCGTTCAAATCTTTTACGTACCTATGCCAGACAGTGAATACTTGCGCGTCACTATTGTATTAAGAACAACAACGCCCTCTGTGCCAGTATCTTTGAACTAATTATAAAAGTGCGGTATCTGTCAAATCAGTTTGATATGAGTTTGGTGAATAAAACATAGAGGTCGTAATAAAATAATATTTAAGACTGTCTTGCTTTCATTTTAAAACGAGTCAATCCTCTATATGTTGGAAGTATTATCGAAGTAAAATTACCTATTATGTGGTATTATTTGTAATAATAAAATTAACCGATATGAATTATTCATACTTACCTATCAGTTTATATCATCCTATTTGTGTTGGAAGTATTATTATTACTTATTTACTAGCTGACCCGCCAAACGTTGTTTTGCCTTCAACCCTTATCACTTAGGGGTATGGAAAATAGATAGTAGCCGATTCTCAGACCTACTACGCATATAATATTTGGTAAAAATCAGTAAAGCCGTTTTGGAGGAGTACGGTAACTAACATTGTGACATGGAAATTTTATATATAAGATTTACCTACGCACAAATTTTATAATACCATACCTACACCCACTACGTTAGATTTACATTACCGATTAAACAATTATATTTTTTATTAATTTTATCAATCAACGGTTTTATCTAGGACATAAAAAAAAACAATGCAGATACCTATATATAACTTGGTCAAAAATAAACAAAACTAGAATGAGAATATGCTCGCCGAAATAAAAAATCTGGTTTTATAAGTTTTGCTGTATTGTAGGTAAGGTACCAAAGATTATTGTCGAACTAGTTTCTGCCCGCGGGATGCACGGGATGTTTCTATGGAACTGTTTAATATTTATTTCCCATGGGAACTAATTTATGGACTAACACCTATGTTTTATGTACCTAGGTCTTGGAAAAACTATGTGTCTATGCAAAATTTTTGCCCGATCCGTTTAATTCCTTTGGTTTGAAAATCCAATCCAACTGAACTTTCTCATTTATAATATTAGTGTGAATGAATACTCTTGCTAGTCTACATAAGGTAAAATTAAATGAAATAATTCAGGAGATGAGACCAACTGGTCGGGTTCGCTACGGGTCGGGTGCGCGATCCTTCTTATGGCCCATGGCAGGAGTATCTGCAAGCCCCTCCCGCTTTCCTGCCCCATTTTCCCTAGTCTTTCTACCTCTCCCGACCCGCGCGGCGTTGATTGCGATAAACCTCATCCTATACAGGCACAGTAATCCTTGATCGTCGGCAGTGCAAAAAAATCTGTATTCTGCGATCCCCAACCCGGGGAAGATTAAGGCATCTACTTTGCAGCTGTGGGCTGGTTTTGTTGTTCTAGAGAAAGCGAAGTTTTACGTACTTTAGGCTTTGATGGGACTGTTATTTACCGATGTTAGAACTTCGATTGACTACAATCCCACTCGTCTGATATCATGACGATGGATCACGAAGGCATAGTATTATATCTGTGACGAAGGTAAAATTGTTTTTAATGATGCCATAAATGTTTATTTTATTGTGTCCACTGTGTCGATTTTTTAGTCAATTGTAATGCAAATCAACCAATTTGATTTTATTCATCATAAAACTGATCGTTAAGCCCCGCATTCATTGTAAACATTTGTGGCGCAACTGTTGCTCAACACCAAAGTTTTCAACATCAAAGCCATGCTTCCCGTCCACATATAATTCTGTCAACTTCATTATTTTATCATTGGTCCACATGACTGCCATGTTTAAAACTGTTTATAACCACGCCAGCATGTGTTTCTCTAATGATGTTTTCGCTCGCCGGGCGGCAATATTTCAACATGATCGATCATAGGTGTGATCAACTCCGCAACACAAATGTTGACCGCAACACGTTGACAGCAACTCAGCAGCCGACTAAAAACCGACCCCGCCGGATGTGGGGTCGAACAGTTCCCCGCTTCGCCCTTAGGTGCATTCGTGCACCTAGGCGAAACCTCCATTACCCTCTTGTAGCATCTGACAGCCATCGACAGCCCCAGCCGAGGGTCGCACCTAAGTGGTGGCCCTTGTGCGCTTCGCCCCAACCTAACTTAAACGACGAGGCGCCCTCTGCGCCCGCCAAAAGTCCGGTAACGCTGTCATGGCCATCTGCGGTTATCAGCATTATAATTCTTTCGAAAAAAATGCCAGCAACTCAGCAATATGTTTATGCAACCACGTTTTCACACAAATGTTTACAATGAATACGAGGCTTTATTTCCTCAAAAACGTTTTTTAAAACCTAATTTAGCAAAAATGACATTTATTTAGAATTAATATAACTGTAGAATAGATGAGGTCGAAATAAGTATCTATGCATTACATAAATAAAATGTCAACTTAAATCTGTCACGATCCGAATGTCAAGTGGCATTGTGTTTATATTTTACTGCTTTTAGTTCGATTTATGCCTAAATCAGTGATTCAGTGACGAAAAGGTGACGAATCGTGAATAAATTCCGTGATGATTTAGGCCTAGTCATTTAATTACCTAGCTCACGTCTCGATCGATACCTACATATAAAAGATTTATTAGTAAAATGTTACTCATTGAAATATTGAAATGGGTATTAATAGAGTAATGATTCGGGTGTTTGGGGTGGTTCAGATTTCAGGCGTATTATATATATATAAGATCTGATAATAATAATTTAGTTGGCACATGTAATATAACGTTAAAATGACTTGTACAGCTTTACAGAACAAGGTTTTATTTTAATCGGCAGAGGTTCATTCTTATTGAAGTGTTGGCACACTTCAATTTTATTAATACTGGTGTATTAATAGTTTGTAATAATACAATGGAGATCCACTGACATCTCAATCCGTATTACCTTACTAATATTATAAATGCGAAAGTAACTCTGTCTCTCTGTCACGTTTTCACGCCAAAACTACTGAACCGATTTAAATGAAATTTGGTACACGGATACTTTAGACCCTGAGAAAGGACATAGGTTACGAAGTAACATTACCTAATCTGTGACATAGGCTACTTTTTAATGCGAAAAAAAGGGTTGTAAGGTTTTGAAAGAGGGATTGAAAGGCTGTATAGAAGTATCGTCATTTTTAAAGCTAAAAGCTTGGAAGTTATCTTTTAGGCTGTTGATATATCTAATATTTAAAAAAGTCATTTAAAGTTTCTACAAATGTTACCCTCAAAGGGGTAAAATAATAATTATTATTTCTCTACCCACCGTCACAATTCTACGCAGACGAAATCGCGGGCACAGCTAGTGATTAAATAAAGCGGTATTTAAATGGCCATTATTGTTCAGTAATTGTACTTTTGTGAAGCACATATCATAAACGTAACAAATTCCATGTACAGCTTTACTTTCAGAGGGCGAGGTCACGTACGACTCGCGATCCATCGATCGGCACGGCGGCGGCGGCGGCGCCAGCGCATATGTAGCTACAGTCCTAACATGACCTCGCTACCGCAGAGGTCACACAATCTGACCTTATACTCACAAATATATTCCATAACGCAGTGATGACATCTGAACGTGGGCGTATCATGGAAGCGTTCGATAATCATGATGTGGTAGAGATGACATAAATGTAGAGTACTTGGCTGTTGTCATAATACTTAGTATGGAAAATACTTAAGCTTATAAATCTTATAATGCACGGTAGTAAGTGGTCTGGGCACTTCAGATAAGTGTACTGATACTTGTGAACTTACGGCTTTGTGTTGAACCGATTTCCGGATGAATATAATTATTCCTTGGTTATTATAATAAATAAACGCAATACTGCGATCACCAACCTGCCTGCCAAGCGTGGTGAAAACCCCCCTATATGGGAGACCATCCACTCGATGGACCTACGACTTCGTAGCGGTCGCAGGGAGTCGATGGATGGAGGCGGCTCAGGACCACTATTTGTGGCGTCGTATGGGTGAGGTCTATGCCCAGCAGTGGATTTGTATGGGCTGATATGATATGATGATTATATTACGTTCCTAAACACATCTATTTATTTATTTACGGGCAACAAACTAGAGATAACCCAAGGAATACAAATTAGGAAAAAAAATATTTAAAACTAGTGCTGTCTTAATTACAGGTAGCCATCAACATGTGTAAATGTAACAATACATTTTCACGTTCTTGGCGTTTTGTCGATATCGTCTTTTTCCTACATGGGTATTCTGATAGGTACCGATAGAAAACTATCTTAGTCTTTGGTTTGGTTTCAATAGCCTTTATAAGGACACACTAGAATATAATAATAGTATAGAATGGGTATAAAAAATATTAAATTTTTGTGTTAGTAGTGCCTTAAAGCCTATGTTAGGTTTATCTGGGCACTCGTTCTCACCAAATTGGATGGATAGCAATGTTTGCATTTTATAAATTATCTTCATTACGATTCGACATTTATCTCGAAAGTCGCCCCAGAATAAGCGAATGGTCAAAGCGATCAAACCATCAGGCGTACACAAGTGATTTACTAATAATTTCGAAACATTTCTTTTTTTTTATAGTAATTTGTTTAATACATTCCGTTACAAGGGTACTATCGATGCCTACGTACATAATTATCCCCAAAAAACGGAAAGTTTTTTCGATAAATTTACTTTAACCTTAACTATAAAGTTATTCAAAAAATAATAGAAATTGTTTATTTATGTTCCTGAATTGATCTTTTTACTTATTTTAATTTTTAATTTCATCATCATCATCATCATCAGCCCGTACCCATCCACTGCTGACTAAAGACCTCCCCCAAAAGACGCCACGAATAGCGGTCCTGAGCCGTTATTTTATCTTTAATTTATTCCGTTCGAATAATAATTTATAATTACATGGCATGATACATGAAGTCCGTGGATCTCCTAAGAGACTTAAGGAACTTTCCAGAAGAAGAGAAGTATCATCCTTCTGTGTCCAACTACATTGTCAAATGCCTCGATAAAGGCATTAAATGCATCGCCATTTTTCTTGATTTGGCAAAGGCATTCGATACGGTGTCGATTACATTGCTTCTGTCTAAACTAGAAATGCTGGGAATACGTGGTTCCCAACTCGATCTCTTTCGCAGCTATCTGAGTGAAAGGACACAACTTGTGAAAATCGGTGAGCACAAAAGCTCTGAATTACCCGTAATATTTGGAATACCCCAAGGTTCTATTCTGGGCCCGACACTCTTTTTGGCTTACATGAACGCCATTTGCGAGCAAAGGCTGGAAAACGGCAAGTTACTGCCTTTGCTGATGATACAGTTTTGGTATTCCAGGGAGAGAGTTGGGAAGAGACGTTTCGATACGCGCAAATCGGTTTTGACCAAGTATCTAAAAGACTCTACCAAAACATACTCACCTTAAATGTTGCCAAAACTAAATACCTTACATTTTCGTTGCGGGAACTAGGTCTCCCTGACAGTCAAAGATATGTGTTAAAAGTTCACACTCCTGTGCCTTGATATCAGTCAATATGATTGCAATTGCCTTACCCTAGAATCATGCAAGACTGTTAAATACTTGGGTGTCACAATTGACGTCAATATGACATATGCACCCCACATCCGTCTTCTAAAAAATAGAGTAAGGTAATTAATAGCTATATTTAAAAATATTAGGCATGTAGCCAGTAAAACTCAACTTAAAATCACTTATACGGCTCTTTGTAAATCTCTTATAATATATTGTATTAATTCATGGGGCGGGGCCGCTACTACCCACATGCTCAAAGTCGCGTACTCTCTTCCCTTCAGGTACCCCACCACCCAATTATATATTGATTGTAAAGTTCTCTCTGTGCGAAAACTTTTTATACAAAATATAATCACAAAACAACACAAAGTAGCATGTGACTACCAATCATTAAACAAAATAAAGATGCGCGACTGCGAATTATCTGTCTAGTCGAATGATGAACAACTACTAATTTCCTTAATATTCAAGTCGAATGATGAACAACTACTAATTTCCTTAATATTCAAGTCGAATGACTTGAATATTAGTAATATACTAATCTTCAAAGTCGAATGAAACTACTAATTACTACTACTAAAGTCTCTACGAATGGATCATTCATGGCTCAGATTCGACTTTGTTAGTCGACCGATGGTTTTGAGTGATGAATTTTATCATTTTTGTGCGGTTGATAAGATGTGTAGTTTTTTAAGTATAATATTTTAGTTTTTAGCTTTTAGTGTAAATGTTATAGTGTGGTGAACAGCTGGTGAGTCTACCCAGAATCGAATGAAATATAGGTACAATATTGTACTATCTCTCTCTAACTTCGAGCGGGGGCGAGGCGACTATCCACGTCGAATAACGAATCGAAACCGACTCAGGCAGTCGAACGAACGACTCGCGATTACTAACCATATTAGTTACTAATTTGCTCTTGTCATTCGAATCGTTCGAATGACTTGTCAAGTCGAATAATTCGAATGACTTGTCAAGTCGAATAATTCGAATGAAATCATTCACAGTCGCGCATCTTTAAAACAAAACAAGAGCAAAGAAAATCTATCAATCGATTTAATGTAAAACTGCCTTTGCAAATAAACATTCATACTTCATTGGCCCATACTTGTACAACAAAATTAATGAGCTTTATCCATACATAAATCGTCTGTCTCAGAGTGTAAGACAAGGATAAAAGAATTTTTAGGTCAAAAAAACTACAGTGAAACGGAAGCTCTTCTTAAAGTTCTGTCATAACCATAACACACAATCTCACTACACTACACAAACAGCTACACTATACATACCTACGCATCTATAGCATTTACATTAAACACTCTACATTCACCGCTGTCTCTCTGTTGCCCAGACTCTCTTGAGACTGGTGACCTCAGGAGACTGAACGTACACCTACACACATACACTTTCACAACCAAACATACTCACATAATAGGAAAGTTCACACACACAATAGGTTTTTTTCTGCTGATTTTTAGGTATTTAAAAACTTTTAAACATAGGTGTATCATAACATAAGTTAACAATAGGTAATAACACTAATAACTTGTATATAAGTCGAAGCTGGAATCTCTCGCATCTAGATACAAGATTTTCTTTACTTATATAACAGGATCATAAGTCTGTTAACATAGATATGTACATAACGATCGAAAGTAAGTTTACAATTGGTGTCCTATTTTCGGAAAATAAATACTTTTGTTTGTTTGCTTGTTTTGTTTTGTTTGTGTACTTTTAATTCATCATGATTATGGCAAAGCCTCCCTTTTAAAGAAACTATGTCCAGCACTGGACGTATGTGCTGTTGAGGTTGACAAGATATTGGTAAAGAAAAAATATATGTATATGCAGGGCAGTTTTAATGTTTTTGATTCTTTTTAAAAGCTTTATGTATTTTTCGTAAATATTATGCCGATCCATGAGGCGCGGCGGGCGAAGGTCTAACTGCGACGCATGAGGTTGATTCCAGGTTCAATTCCCGCCTTGGGACAATATTTGTCGGGTGTTCTGGATATTTTCTTTGTACAGTATAAATATTATCCTACTTCCTTCTTATATTATAAATGTCAAAGTTTGTATGGATAAGATGTATGGATATTTGTTAATCTTTCACGCAAAAACTACTGAACCGATTAGGCTGAAATTTTGTATGGACATAGTTTGGGACCTGGAATAAGATATAGGCTATTTTTGAACCCGATAAAACGCGAGACGTGGGCAGCAGCTAGTTCTATATAATAATATTGTATTAAGTATTCAGTCATACATATACATAATAGTACACTTAACACAAGCTCTGCTTGGCTTGTCGCTAGATGATGCTGTGTTGATTGTCCAACATTATTTATTTATTTATTACATTCAAAATATGGTAAATTAAATTTCAAGATAACAATAGACGATAAATATTGTAATTCTAATGTTTTTATTATACATACATATAATCTTTTGTTATAATTTGTCTTTGTTTTTGACATTGAACTTTGACTTATTTTACATTAATAATTAATTAAATATTCTATAACTCTATTAATGGAATGTAGGTTACGTGGGAAATCATTATCATTATAATTTTTATTTAAATCAATAACAAACCATCGATGTTATTGATTTTGTTTTTGCTGAACCGACAAAAGTAAAACAATTGGCAATGGCTTTTATGTGTAATTTATACATATATTTTATTGCATCTATATTATATTTTATAGCATCTATATTATATTTTATTGCATCTATATTATATTTTATTGCATCTATATTTTATTTGTGAACATATAACATTTTCTGATACCTTATTAGCAGTTAGCAAGTAAAAAAATATACCTATATATAATAACTCGATATTTATGACATTATTTACTTTTTAAATAGTAATAAAGTGTTGTGCTAGCAAAAACTACTATATTACTATTATTATAAAGCCGAAAGTTTGTGAATTAGTTTTTTTTGTTAACTAAGATCTCCTACACTACTGAACAGGTTAAGATGAAATTTGGCGTACTTTTAGAACATAGCCTAACTTAGATAAATATGCTACTTATTATACAGAAAATACTTGCGTGAAGCCGAGGGCAGAAGCTAGTAAAATAAAATAAAAAAATCCTTCATATCAGATGTCAAAAATATATAATAAAAATCAAACAGGCAAACTAACCATTATATTTCTACATACAGAATGATCTTTTGAGCCATCTGCCTTGACTTTGCGTTCAATCAACCTCAATCAAAGCTCTACACGGAATGTAATGACTAGAATTTATGTAAATATCTACATCTAGTAATTACAACTACAACAAGACATATATATATATATATATATATATGTCCAACTTCGATAAAGAGGTCAGCCGACGAATCCAACTCGGATGGGCAGCGTTCGGGAAACTTCGCAATATCTTCTCGTCACAGATACCGCAGAGCCTCAGACGAAAGTTTTTAACCAATGTGTGCTACCAGTGATGACTTACGGATCCGAGACGTGGTCGCTCACTATAGGCCTTGTGCATAGGCTCAAAGTCACCCAGCGAGCTATGGAGAGAGCTATGCTCGGAGTTTCTCTACGCGATAGGGTCCGGAATACGGAAATTCGTAGAAGAACCAAAGTTACCGACATAGCTCTCAGAATCAGCAGGCTGAAATGGCGATGGGCAGGCCATATAGCTCGTAGAACCGATAACCGCTGGGGAGTAAAGGTTCTCGAGTGGCGACCGCGATGCAATGCGAAACGGAGTGTGGGAAGACCTCCCACTCGATGGACCGACGACATCGTAGCGGTCGCAGGGAGTCGTTGGATGGAGGCGGCTCAGGACCGCTATTCGTGGCGTCGTTTGGGGGAGGCCTATGTTCAGCAGTGGACGTGTACGGGCTGATGATGATGATGATGAACTAAAATTTGTAACCTCATTTATTTTGTGTGACTGTAATTTTGAATTCGATTTCATTGTGTGTATATGTGATAAGGAACATTTAATTTTATCTGAAATAAATGAATTCTTTATTATTAATTATTCACGGGATAACGTCATCCCGTGACCACGACAGAGTGTAAACCTGTTGAAACGTCGGGAAAAATAGGTAAATAAACGCGATAAATACCCGTGAATAATTAATAATAATGTGTTCAGATCGCGTAAGTTTAAAATACTTTAAATGAATTCAGTTTAATTACATACCATTCTTTTACGAAAAAAATTTTCAAGTTTAGCCTGCGATAACACATATTCGCACGATCTGTAAATATTTGTTTGTTCAGGTTATTCTGGGGTTTTCTACGTATAATAATGTTGTATTAAAGTACATCAGTTATCTAGTATCCATAACACAAGCTCTGCGTAGCTTGGGGCTAGATTTAAAGATTTATTTACGACCAAAGGTACATACTTAAAATAATAACAAATTCATGTGCTAATTACAAGCATAAACAGACAATCAGTAGGTAATCATTTGAAGGCTAATTAGTTCATTTTAAATTAAATTTGTACTTGAAAGTAAGTAGGTACACAACTTATTTCAATAATATGAGCTTTATCAGCCGTGCTAGGTCGAGCCTGTGTTACGGACTGTTAAAAAGATGATATTTGAATTGACCGGTATTATTTATTTATAGTTTTCGTAAATTATACAAACTCATCATAAGTCCTCAAAGGCCGAACTCGAATTCGCTTTCGAGTTACTATAATAGATGAGTTAGCTACAATGGTAACTCTAACGCTTGCTTAAGATGACCTTGAGTAGATAAGCACCATATCTACGGAGGCAGTTATTTGTCTGAAATACGGAGCAGTTGCTGTTAAGTACATCGGGTAATCATGGGCTTAGCTCGTTTATGATCACTTACTAACCTTTTTAGCAATTTAAGTACAGTATTAGTATAATTTCGCATTGTTTGGCTTCGTTAATCGTTATGAAATTTTGATGAAATGACATTAGAGATTATCAATATTGTTTTTAATATGGCTGTTAGGTCGGTAGTTATTTTGAAATTGTGTTTGAGATGTCAGTGTTTTTTATTGCTTGATCTATTAAATTATGCTCTCATATTTAATAATCAACTTCAACAACCAGATAGTTTTCAATTCTACTGTATTTAGTTACTATTAATACTGTATTTAACTCCTTTTACTAATTACTGATGGCTATTGATATTGGTACATAAATACTGATAATTTGGTGAAATATATATTCGTTATAAATATATTCGCTATAGTAAATCTAAGTTCATAAATTGCAATGTTAAGATTGGTAGATTGTCTTTGAAGTTTGTTTGTTTTAAAGTAATTACTAATTACAGACGATGTATACCATCGTCATAATTATGATGGACCAATCTTTTAATTCCAAGACGTAGGTAAGTTCATAAATATTTATTAATGAGGTCTTCTCGCGACCTTGCCAAGGCCGTGCTATTAGAACGGCGGAGACCACTTCATTGATGTATCTAACGGCGACAATATGACGCCACTGTATTGAACATAGAGCTCGAAAAGTAATGAATGAAGAAAATCAGGAAAAAGCTGTCACTGAGTTGTCACTCTTTGAGATGCTGTGTATGGAAGCACCATGGACATATTAAGAACTTACGTACCGGAAGCCGTACCTACAAATTCTTCGGGAAGTACCTACACTCGGTGCGAAAATGTTACAGCCTTACAAACGGGGAAAATCATAGGGTATATTTATACGATGGAGAAAAATTGCTCTGGATTGTTTGTACGCTATGCATTAAAAAACTGGAGTTATTGGTAGTCGCGCAATGTGGTACCGTTTACTTGTTTAAACACAAAGCACTGACATAAACACACCTACCTGCTGCGCATAACATGAACCAGTACCAACACCATCCTATGGGTCGTAGGCAGTGAGTTTTCTTCGCTCATTATGCAGTCTTTCAACAGGATCCTAACTCTTTAGTCACTGAGGCAATTTAGAAAATGGTATTGTGGTAATCTCGAAGAAATTAAAAGACATAAAAAAAATCGGCGGGACTCGAACCCGCATCCCTACTCCGTACAGGACTGCGCTAACCAACTACACCACGAAATTAATTAACCCACGAGTCAAAAATCTTTGGGACTTCTTACGGACTGTAGCGCCGTTAGCTCCATCTACAGCGGAAACATTGCAGTTTATTTAATCCCGCTCAAGACCTAAAGTTTTTTTTAGATCTTTTAAGGAGAGGTATCGCAGTTGCTCAATTCTAAGGTTTATGTTGTTATAGTACGTAAACCATCGCACATGGAGTAATCTGAAAGAAAGTACATGATATCGATAATCGATAATTATAGGGATATCATATAATTTCTTTGAAATTAGAAAATGTCTCAGTCTAGAAGAAGCGAGTGACAGAATGTTGCCAATAGGTATTTACCCCGGACATGGTTATTTCTAGCTACTCACAACGGTGATGATTTATGTTATGACAAATAAGGATCTCGTACATCCTCGTATTTCACCGTTTTTTCTAACATTGACATTATGAAGCGTGGCGGAACAAATAGGTAATCGCTCATTATTTATTTCATTTAATATTTTCAACTAGCTTCAGCTCACGGCTTCACACGCGGTATTCTGTCATTGATGGGATGAACAGCTATTGATTAGATTTACTTATGGTTAGCATTCTGCTGATTCGGGGCCTCCTTAAAACAATTTAAAATATTTTGTAAAAATTTTAAGTTTCTGCTCGTCCGTGGTAATTATGGTAACGTATAACAAACCTAAATCAGCCGACAAACCATAGCTCTTCCTCAAACGACGCCATAATCAGTGGTTCTACGCCGCCTCCATCCATCGACTCCCTTCGATCGCTTAAATAAGGCAGTCTGTGAACGGTCACACTTGTTGAACTTTGGCGATTTGTTAACATAATCAATGATTTTATTTATCGGGTATTTATCGCGTACTTTGTGGGTGAACTCTCAGCAGTCTTAGCACTGCGTTTCCCGTTGAATCGTGGTCGTCATCCTAGCAAGTTTAGTCCCAAGCGGCGGCTGTTGGTTTAGTGATCTATTATAGCCTGCCCAGCCCACTGTCAGTTCAGTTTGCTAATAATTCTGAAAACTACGTCGCTTACTATGGTTCTTCTACGGAGTTCGGAAATAGAATCCGAAATTCAATTTGTGAAGAGAAGACAAATTGCAAAGCTTCCTGAACGCTGCCCAGCCGAGATCTCGCTTCGCTCGTGACTTATTCTGGGATCCCGAGGTGCGCTCGGGATTCAATGACGCCCGTGACGTAAGACATTGTTTTACACACTTGGTGCATAATTTACTATTAATGACTCGATGATGAAATCAACTTCGGAGAACTTTTTTTACACTATGTAAGCACGTACATAAACGTTACTAGGAGTAATTTAGTCAGGTAATGAGAGAGTCGGGTTGTGACTTTTTGATTCTGACCATAATTTTTATTTTACTTCTTTTAATATTATTATTTTTATTTGTATATTATAGTATGTTCCTATTTCGTATGTGAGTTCCTATAATATAACTACTTACTTACTTGTGTGAGACTAAGTTGTCTGAAAAATAAAAAAACAAATCATTCATCCATTTTCGGAAGTATCAGTGAGTCCAGTGGTTCAAATAGTCTCATCAAGTTTCATAACACTGACAAAAATAAACACAAAAAAAATATATAAAAACTGCATTCTCATATAATGACCTAGCTCCTCCAAATATGTTAGACGTGGTAATAAACATTTTATTACTGTTTAAATATCATTTAATCATTGATTTTTGATTGATTGCCGCCAAAACAGTACGTGAGGAGTTATTATATGATTGATTTTTATTTAGTTGATTGAACCTCATTGAACTTTTAAGGTTCGTTAAGCATCCCACGAAGGTTTTATTTTGAAGTAAAGTAAGTAGTAAAAAAATACTAAGGCTCGAGCATCACATTTGATTTTCTTCCTAGTGATATTATCTATCAGCCGATCGAAGTCTATAGTTGGACATGGGCCTTCCCCAAAGATCTTCACAATGACCGGTCCTGTGCTACCTACATCCAGCGGTGTCCTACGCCCTTAGAGTTCTTCCGAACCAATAAATAGTAAGTAAGTAAATCATTTATTTGTCACTTAAAATATTGTTGTTGTTGTGAATATTAATTCCTTAATTTTTTTATAAAATCGAATAAAAAATTCTTTATTTCCATAAATACAATCAATGTACATACCTAAACACTCCGATTTTTTAAAAATTTTACATTAAAATTTTTGCTTTCTATCGTTTCATAAAGAAGCGACGAAGAAACTTTTAGCCGGTTACCTAATTGTTGTTTTTCGAGTTAGAGCAAAACTTTTCCCAAGCTTTTTTTTCTCCTTCTGATATTTTGCAGTAAGTCTTTTTGCTCGGAAATGTATTGACACTTTGGTAAAATTTACATATAAGGTAGAACACAGAATTGTAATTCGGAACGGGTTATTCTATAAAATCCCTTCTAAGTTCTAATATTAATAAAATGTGAAAGTAATAATGTCTGTTACCTTTTCACTCCTAATCAGCTGAATAAAACTTTATGAATTTGTCATCGGTATATGAGATGGTATCCTGGGAAAGAACACAAGGTCCATTTTATCCCGGAAAATGCATGCGAAGCCGCGGACAGAAGTAAATATTTTATAAGTCAATAAAAAATGCATGCAATAAATTCTTTGTTTCACTTCATCGAACACAATCAACTACAAAAATAGGCGATGAAATAAAAAAATATCGAAACTATTGTTAAAATCACCAACAAAAAACACCTATAATGAATATTATACAAGAATGCTAATAACATGGCACAAATTTCCTGAATCCGTTTCCTGACATTTATCTGATAAATTTTGTATCGTATAATGTCGAAGTGATGCGCCGGAGTCGACTGCTTGCGATTCAAAGTTTATGACCAGTCGACCCTGGGATCTGAACTACAAAAATACAAATAGACAGTTACTTTGTTTTGAGATTTTACAGCATACGACGCTCTGCCAAGCAAAAGGATATTTTTTTTGTCCTCTAGTTGATTTATCTTTAAGTTTTCTTAAACAAATCTGATAAAAGATAGTTTTAAAAAAAACAGTCGATTCATTTGGATAATCGGTAATTTTCCTTTTTTATATCCCGCGCTGCTTAGGCACTTCCTGATCAAAAACTCTAGAATCTATGCAAAGTAAAGAAATCATATTCACTACTAACTCACCTATTCAAATAAGATGTAAGTAATTTTAGAAAAATACTCCTGATCAAAGTTTTGAGCAATACTACTTTCATTTGTTGGGAAACAAAACAAGGAGCAAAGTAGCAAACTTCAGAGTTTCAGTTATTTCGAGTTATAATTAGTACCTCCGAGTCTGTTTTTATTTTAAAGTCGTATTCTATAAAAGGTACCTACTTGATATTCTACTATGACAGTGAAGCTAGAGCGTGGGCACAGTCTCATCACCTGACCAGCTAGAACATTATGTTAGGCTCTCCTTTCAAAGATCTGTTTTGGTCATTAGTCAGTTCACCGTAAAGGTTTTGTTCTCTATCTATAAATATTGTATTTACAGATTTTTCTCCGGGTACAGCTCTGATTTTTCCTCCTCGAGAAAACGATGTAAATAGCGATAATGTTGTCGACGAATGTTATCAATGTTCAATGATGATCCTGTAAAAGTTCTCGACAGAAAATTATCATAGAGTTCGTGTATTTCTTTTCCTACTGTGCTTAGGGTTATGCTTTTGAAGAAAATGATTGTAAACAAAGAAAAATACAATAATAGAATAAAACAACAAATATTTAAACTTAGGTAAGTATATCTATTTCCTAAAAATCTGCCCAGAATGTTGACAGTATTGCCACGTTTAATGGCACCGCTAATTCGTTAACTGAAATAAAAGCCAGCATTCCGACCACCTGTGGACTCTATCAGAAGTTTTGTAAGATCTTTGTGCTCTTTTTTTCTGTTGGCTGTGACCCAGAATCCTAACCTAAGGTTTCTACTCCAAAGGTCTCAAATAAGTGACCTCGGTCAAGCTTAGTCTATTTTCTAACTCCGGTGATGTTTCTGTGGAGGCGGCCCTTACTGCGATGTCCCTGCAAGATGAGAACGCGCTAGTGTATCCCAAACTAGAGACTGACTCATCTTCCAAGGAAGAATAGATTTACTCAAACATAGATTTCTTACGTATCTTAATAGAACGGAGTTTTCGAAAATCCTTCAATTTCGATTTCCAATTAAATGTGATTCAAACAATATCAGCATATTCACAAGAAATGGAAATTTTTCCTGCGTGATTTTGTTATTCAAGATAATCCTTGATAATCACTGACTAATGCGCAGAGTTAAATGTGAGATTACGATTATGTGTCATAAATAAATTGGCAAATTTAACATATTTTGACCTCAAGAGATTATAACAAGTACACAGCAATTTGAAATAAGCTCTGGACTGCAAAAATATTCCAAATGTAGCATTAAAATATAGATTCATGGTAAGCTACGCTAGCTCTCGTAAGCCAAGGTTTTACTTTAAATCAGTGTCAGTAGGAATGCAACGAATTGGAGAAAAATAAATAAATAATACTGGACAATTCACACAGCATTATCTAGCCCCAAGCTAAGCAGAGCTTGTGTTATGGGTACTAGATAATTGATATATATAATATATTATGTATATCAATATATAGATATTTTTTTTATTATACATAGAAAAACGACCAGAACACCCTGAACAAATATTCGCAGATCGTACAAATATTTGTCCCGACGCGGGAATCGAACCCGCAACCTCCTGCGTCGCCCACCGCGCCACATCCGTCGTCAAAAATGCCTTTATTTAAATCAGAATACACTAATGTATTTAATTTTCACTAGTGTGTTCACCACTGCAAACGAGAATCACACTATTGTACTCGTATTTAATATAATGTGTTTCCGGTAGGGTAGTGGGAACGGAAGCAGAACAGGATATTTTGTTCGCCTGCCACACGGCTCTTTAGTCAACTGATCCCGCTCTAAACTCATCCCACGGGATGAGTTGACTACTATACGCGCTGGAAGCCTGCACTTCTGCGCTAGTTTTCAAAAGAAAATGATCCTAACGCCTATTCTAACTATGAGACCACACGTCAACTTCATGATTTACATTGATTGATATAATAGCGGTGCAACTTCTTGAGGCGATGCGTCTACGTGTCAACTCTGACCTCTGTGTATGATGGGAAATATTGTGATTTTTTTATGCAATGAAACATTAACTAATTTCATGTTATAATAATTAAAATCGATATGCATGGGGTTGTATGGAAACAGAATAGAACATTAAGTTGTTTCAAAAAGTATTTAACCAATGATCCACTGTTAAGCGGAGCACCTAAGTATTTAATAATAAGAAAAAAAAAACAGCAAAAAAATTACACTCGCATGATAATGTTTACTTAAACAAAACTCAATGAAGAACGTTGGTGTCACGTCAAAGTCACACTGACAGTTTGATAATTGCCAAATGGACAAGCTGCAATAGCTTATAAGTTAATATCAAAATCAGATGAAGATTTTATATTAAGTGAGTCTGACGGTAAAACATTGCCTAAAACTTTTGATTACTTAATACCTTTTTTGTGAGCGTACTGGTGACTAAAAAGCCATGGAGTAGTTAGCAATATCCACAATTCAAGTTAAATTTATAGCTGCATTCGTAATTATTAAACTGGTGGTATGTGCAGAACATAAATAGTCCTTTGGTGAAAGGAAGGAGCCAGTTTGAACTTTACAATGCGTTGCACAACTGTCAACTAAAATTTTTGATAGATCTTCGACATTTTAAACTGGAATTGATTAGCTGATTTACTCAAAACATAGATTTAAGTGGAAAATCGGTAATGAAGATGTTAAATTATTAGTGAACGGAGGGACCTTGCACATAACAACCACTTGTTCCAAAACATTTAATAATGCCTGGAAGAGATCGGTTCTATAAAAGCGGCCTTGCATCTTTAGATGTAAAGAATGTATTTCCACAATGGGCAAGCTCGGGATTGCACTTTAGTGTTAGCATTATTCTGCACGAGGCACTGCTGCCCCCTTGTGGATATCCCTCCCTCCTCTTACGACACCCGAACCCGCATGAAGAGTTGTGGTGGTGAGAATTTTGATATATTCCGTGTTCGTCCCAATTGCTTCGGACCAAATTGGGACGTACACGGAAATTGCAATTCAGATTAGATTTAATTCCGCATTCGTCCCACTTTTCAAAGGCAGGCTTTAGTACTGTCAGTCACCGGAAACACACTTCTCATGTCAGCAGCGGCCCCATATAACTCATATTATATACATATCCAAGGAACTGCTGTTGTCCTGGAACTTTGGGACATTGAGTTATTCTGCTTTGGTCCCATTCAACACAAAGATTTCCCGACTGCTGGCCGGATCTTAGTAAAACTTAGCGAGATGTATTGTGCCCAGAGGAAGGGTGAGTTATTATTTATCGAATAAATACTTCGCGTCTGGTCGCAGTTTGTCACAAAAAATATGTTAGTACAACTAAGCATGGGAAATATGTGTTTAAAACTTGACAAGTAATAAAATTATGGTTATGACCACAAATAAAACACCAAATATACTGTTAGTATTAATAAAATGAGTGGCGCCTTGAATGAAGTGAGGTGTAAATTCAATTTGTATGTGATCGCGCATCGTTGTAAATGTAACCTACTTTTGAAGTTAATAAACATTGATAGTTAGTTATCTTGTTTTGATTTGGTGAATCTTTACCAGATTCGCACTTGAAGGACAAGATAAAGGAATGAAATACATCTTACAATAGAATAGTACAGAGTTCATTTTTTATTTTGCTATTATTTAGTAATTAACACTAGCTAATGTGTTAATTGATACACTTCACTACTACTACTCGAGTATACTAGAGTAATAACTAGAATACTGTTATAGAATACCTATATACATATAGTATTTAATACCACAGTAAAATATTATAAACATATGATTCGTAAGGTTTCTAAGACTTGTGGCGCTTATAATTCTTTTTGACCTATTTTCGAGTAGTCCGTCAACTGACACTGAATATTTCACACCACGTGGTGCGAATTACTGACCGGAAAAACCCATTTTTGTTACATACAAATTAATTACAATATTTCTGTAATATTTCTGAAATAGCCGTGGGGCCGCGGCGTACGAATATCGACCCCTCCAACTCAACCCGTGGATGTCGTAAGAGTCGACTAAGGGAACCTACCAGAGGAAGGGCAGCAGCTTCCTTCTGAGTATTTTTAAACACCAACACTGCGATCACCAATCCGCCTGCCAAGCGTGGTGATTATGGCAAATCCCTCCCTACATGGGAGACCATCCACTCGATGGACCGACGACATCGTAGCGGTCGCAGGGAGTCGATGGATGGAGGCGGCTAAGGACCGCTATTTGTGGCGTCGTACGGGGGAGGCCTATGTCCTGCAGTGGACGTGTCTGGGCTTATGATGATGATGATGATGATTTCTGTAATTAGAATCCATTAAAAGTGTCACAAAAATCTATAAAAACCATTAAATCGAACGTAATATTATGATATTATAAGTAAATTAAGTATGAATAAACTTTTATAAAGTATTTGACATTGTGAATACAATAACCATTTGTATAAAATATAATTTCGAAACAAAGTTTTTAATATATAATTTATTTTGGACCATTCCATGGGCATTATTATGTTAACTGATCTTGTTCAAAACTGGACATTATGTGTAAATAATATAAATAACTTTTGATGAATGAATAAAGTTGGACTGATCTACAAATTAAATGATTATTAAGTCACTAAAATTGATAAGTTCCGATTTAATAAGTGATTTAAATAAATCAAAGAGTGATTTATAGTTCCTGATTAGATTTTGATGCAACGATGAAGGTACAGATTTAGATCATCACTCAAAAAATTGTTAACATAATTATTAATATCTTATATTAATAACTGTGTTATTTATATGTATGTATATAAATATATTATTAATAAATTCATATTTTATATCTGTGTGTTATATAAGTACATACATACATATAAGACCTTAATATGAACAAAATTACACAAAACATTTCACAAAAATATTAATAATGAATACTTTATAAATATTTCCGAGAACCACATTTTCCAAGTTTTAGCATAAATTAAGGTTTAATAGACGCAGACGCATAAATATTTTTACTATTATGTATAAGTAGTATGTCGTTATTAATGAATGTTAATTATTCGTAGATCTGTGCAAAACATTATCTACACAGTAAAATGTTTTTTACAAGTTGTTGACCAACCAAACTATCCAAGCCCCTGAGCATGCTCAAGGGTTAGTTTTAATGAAATATTTGTATGAACAATTATTCGACACTTAGGAATTAAGATGTATTAGGAATTTCGATATTTTAATGGTGTCTGTAATTATATTTTTTATTTCATTAATTCAATCTCATTATAACACCAAAGAAAGCTAATTAGTTCATTTGTGTGTCATCTATATAAATAGAAATGAACCTCTCTTGGTCCTACTATAACGGATAACTCAGACAGAACGGCTTTACAGATTCCATTTTTTTTTGTATTTTAAAACTTCGTTGTTACAATTAAGAAAAATTAAGAAAATTGCGCAGAAACTTAGAAAATTACGACTTAACGACTACCTTTATTATAAACTTTTTTAATGTAACCTTAGCCCCAGCGTTATATACTCTTTGCTAAGCACGTTTGAAATAACTGTCAGTTGTTTGACTTGAATGACAGGACAACGTCTGTCGGGTCAGCTAGTATAAACTAAATGTCACGAGTACATCTCTTTCCAAGATTTTAAAGTGTGAGGTTTTTTTGCGGCTTTTCAGGGTATGATGCTGGAGTGATCCTGAAAGCTACCCAACAAGGACGCAGCTGAAGCCTTAACCCCGAGGCTATATATGTTCTGCGCATGCGGCCCGCGCAGTTGAACCGCGTGAGCCTGCGCTCGCGCACCCGTGTTGTGAACTGTGTTATGAGCTAGTCAGTCAAGGAAAATGGTGAGCTTTTCTTTACTTTTTTCGTGGTTTTTAACTTTTTTATATAGTTTTCTTTCATTTTATAGGGCTTTATTTTTTCGTCCTTTTTTGCTTTTAAGATCATCTGTGAGTTTTACTAGCCCTAATAATTAAAGAGCTTCCAAATTGGTAACTAGAAATATAAAAAAAAAAAAACATAACTAGCATTGAACAACGTTAGAGCTAAAAAGGTATATTATTTATTGTATGCGTATATTATGTATTGTTTGTATATATATTATATATTTACCTAAATACGTGTATTTATTAGTCTTATAATCCGATTAATTTAAATCCATTACGAATAATTCGTCAACATGATTGAAGCTCGAACTTCATTATCCAGATGGCGTCCATTAGTTTCACCAGATAAACTCCAAATTGTAATCATTAAGAAACATGAGCTTAAAAGTCAAGAGATAATACTTGACCTTTGTCACAGATAAGATCCAAAACTAACTAACAGTGTTACCTTTAACCCCAGTAAGACTGACATGACATATGTTACTTTTATGCACCTATCATAGATAGATACAACCAATTTACATGCATTCGTAAATACAGCCAGGGTTTAGCATCCTGTGGCAGGCAAATTAACATCGGGTTTTGATAAAACATACTGGCAGTGAGCTTCACTATCGTGAGATTAATTATATCATTATGGTAAGTAAGAATCTTTAATAATAATGATATCTCAAGTGAAGACTTATTGAGTGATTTTGAATCAGACTCAGAAATATATTGATTGTTAAATGTTGTACAAAAGAACTTAAAAACTACTTATATACTTACTTAAAAATATAAACAATTACCCAGGTATTATTATTGGAAACGTTTCAAGACCTACCTTATTTATTTTAAAAACCTTAATATATAAATTTCTAGTTGGCTTAGAAATAAGAACATATTAGACTTCAACCTAATACAATGAAACATGAAACCATCCAAACAAAATCGATAAATTTTACCAATTCTCTGATTTATTTTACTAAAGCACGACCACCAACACCTAAAAACAAATTATGTTAATGACGACATTACGATGTTCCATATAGAATCTATAAAATAATCCTACGTCCGCCGCCCACGATCATTTGAATAACAAACAAAGTAAAAATTATGAAATAGATGATCTATAGAACCGTATTAATTTTTTTATAATAATACAGCAGACCCACCCCTATTTTCTTACAAACTTAGAAAGGCAAATCCAAGGTAACCCCAACATCAGATTGGAATAATAATGCCAAGAAAAAAGGGCGCGAGAGATTTTCTAAACTTTATTGTACCCTTTGAGATGGCAACATTTGCAACCGATGGCTGATACTGCCTATCAGTCATCTACTGCCAGAGCTCTGTTGTCAGGGCAAGCAATAGGTATTTACGTACTATTTGTTTAACCTTTTAATGAATTTCAGATTTCAATAACCTTTTTTCTTCAGAATTACAAAATAAGCACTTAGACAAGTCATATTTTATACTATAAACAGCTTTAAATATAGTAATCATTATCAAATAAGAAATAAGGTGTTATAGATTTTTTCTTCATTTCAATTGTGTGAAAGAAGTGAAATAGAAATCACTAGTACATTTATATTATCACTTAAGTGTCTAATAATTGTTTATTATAACCATGAAAATCTAAATATAATTCGATTTAGATATGTACATCTCAATCCTACTAATATTATAAATGGCAAAGCTTGTGCGTATGGATGTATGATTGTTTGTTCCTCATTCACGCAAAAACGAATGAACCGATTGGACTGAAATTTGGTATAGGTATAGTTTGGGATCTGGAATAACATAATATAGGCAATTTTTTTCCCGTTAAACGCGAGCGAAGGCGCGGGCAGCAGCTAGTATTTATATAAACCTACTCAGACCATTACATTTTTAACATAATATTGTCAGTGCGGAAAGGTGCGACATCTGGCCAATCTATGAGCTTACTGCTTTTAACGGTATAAAGCCAGTCGTAGCGTTAGAGTCGACCTCATCAACTAAACCCGTGAATGTCTTAACACGTCGACTTACGAGTAGGGAACCTTACAGAGGCAGGGCAGCAGCTTGTGTGTATTTGATCATCTCAACTGCGCTCACCAATCCACCCCCCAAGCGTGGTGATTATGGCAACCCCGCCCCTTGTTTGGGGGAGTAATGTTCATCTGAGGATGTGTGCTGAAGAGGACAGGGTTACTTCAAGAATATATGAACATTAAAATATGATTTAAAGTGTCCACGAATAAAACACATTAGAATCGCTGACCATCTCCTAATATGGAGTCGTTGAGTTATGAATGTCAACGAGCGATTAGCCATCTGCTACTAATGATTTGATTTCATCATCACCATCATTGGTCATTACAATACTCACAGCGGCCTCTCTCTGTGCATGTCGTTCATACATGATCTGCGTCAGCGCCGTCAAGAGATTACGGACTAGAAAACGGTACGTAAAAGGAATTTTACGTACCGTTTTTGAATGCCGAGACGACATTAGTTCTGCTCAAAACTTAGGCCGCTATAATAAACGGAATTCTAAAACATAGATTGAGTTGTCACTGTAAGCATTGTTGGATCAAGCCATTGTTTTCAATTGATTGTGTATGGTCTTCGACGTAGAATGCAACCCTTATTGAGGATTTTTCCATAAGTACATCAAAATTATAAAATCATTACCTACTTACGGACACAATGCCTTTGTTGAAAACTGCTATTAGTATTCAGCAAAACTTGTTCATTCATATTTATAGCTTTTTTAAGATTTTTAAATACAACATGTTAATGTGCATTACATTTACCTAAAAACCAGTTTTGAATTCCACCTAGCAAAACATTTTACCAATATAAAAGAAATATAAATACTTATATTTAAATGTAAGAAGCACAATTCATTTTAAATAGTGACTAGTGAGTCATAAGGTGTTTCTATCAGTAAATTCTATCTAAGTATGCAAATAAATGTGGTAGGTATTTCAAATTTTCTAAATTTTAAGCTAAGCCAAAAATTTTGTTTACCTTTTGCTTCATAAATGACATTTATCATCATTGAACGTCTGAAAATTTTACCTGCTGCTGGGTATATAGGCGTTCCAAAGTTTGCCATCACGGTTTACCGCTGGCTGAGCAAAAATATCAGAAAGAGCCATTACTTTCTCGATAGTAACGAGAATTTGAGACGTCATCGAGACGTTCCATTCGTGTATGAGGTTTGGTACATTTGGTACGCCTCTAGCGTGCGGTTATGGAACTATGCAAATTCTATATAAAAAGGGAGCGTCTCGATAAGAGTAAGTAAACTTAGTGCGCTGTTTTCTGTGTAACTGCGGCCGCATGAAGATGTGCTGGTGAAGGACGGCGTTATGCAAGAAGGTCGCGTAAAGGTTGCGCGACAGATCTAACCGGCTTCTCAAGCTCTTGATCTTATGTTGTATAAAACCTTTTATTTTTGTCTATTAAACTAAACGGACTACAAAATGTATAGTTTTCACAAAAGTGAATATAATCAACAGAAAAAAGTAGAGAAAAGAATAATAACAAGTAGAATTTCGGAAAAATGATCTTTATGCATGTGAAATTATTTTGACACGAAGCTAATGGTTAGATTTGCAAATCTCCAGTCAACTCGGTTTTGGGTGTTTAGATAGATAGATAGATAGAAAATACTTTATTGCACACTTAACAAAATAGTTTACAAACAATTTGAACAAAAAAAAAAAGAAATGTGACAATTGGCGGTCTTATCGCTCACGAGCGATCTCTACCAGACAATCGTTTATCCGCCTCTCAATAAGCAAAAAAATACTCACCAAAAATCTTAGGCATAGATTAGGTAATTTTACTTTCCTAGGTCTAAATAAAAATTTATGAAGTAAAAGTATTCAACAGGGACGAGCGCGTTGATGTCTTTTGTATAAAAAATTACACAAGGCTTTGTATAGCAACTTTAATAGGCATCCAAGTTTTCAAATTAAAATTTTATTAATGAACAAAATGTAAAAGTATTTTCAAATAAGATATTTACTTAAATATGAAATAGGATGAACCATTAAGTTCCAATACAGCATGAACAAAAGTTAAACCGCCAAACCTCTTACAATTTAAATGAATCCAAGAAGCAATTTTGATTAATCGAACCAATACTTAAATGTTTCAATGAACTTTGCATACTATCTTCCTTAACACAATGTTTCGCAATGCTCCACACTCCATACGATTCATAGTTATTTATAGGAAATACTTATTTGCCACTTAATTAATATGTAGACATGCGTAAGAGATTCAATGTCAACGCTTGCGCAACTTTTAAGATCTCGATTGATTCTTATATGATCGTTATTATGGTCAATTTGTTGTTCATTGATTATTTTGATTGCTTATTAATTAGGTAAAGGGTTACTGCTAACAAGTTTGGATGTGCAGTGCGATGACTTTGAAAAGTTTCCGGTACAATCTATGTACAAACATAACTCTGTTGTTTGGTAGTAGGTGTTCAAGATTTTCGTTTGTACTCGTAGTAGGTAACTACTATATACTGGGTACTATATTTTTTGATATTCAAATTTTTGCCTTCAACTTAAGAGCTTCAATATTGTTTGCAAACAAAAATGCACAATTCTTCCGCATTCTTACCATGAGTTATGTATTTAATAAATGATTACCTAAGTTTTTATATCTAATCAATAAACAACTAACCTAAAACATATGTACGTTTCAAGATAGTAGTACTTGAACTAACAAACAAATACCTGAAACTTCTTTCTTCAGAGACTAGCTTCTATGTATTACGTTTGTATACGAGGTTAATAATAACATTTTTAGTTTGAATTTGAAAGATATCTTATAATTTAACCACAGAATCCTAATTAATATTATAAATGCGAAAGTATGTTTGTTTGTTCTTCCTTTACACCCAAACTAAGCAATCAATCGACTTGATTTTTGTCGAAAGGATAGAGGGTAACATATGTAGGTTTTTTGTCCTGGTTAAGTATCAAATTTCCATGGGAGATTTACGGGAAAAATACCTTTTTATCCACCTAGAAATGTAAAATTCGATTTTAACGTGGATGAAACCGCGGGGAACCGCTAGTACTTTATAATTTAACCACAACAAGGTTCAAAAAAACTAAACAATATAAGAAGTCAAGAATATTTCTAACAAAACTCTGTGACCCAGTATCGCAGACCACACCACACGTATTTTGTATCTAAAAGCGGCGCACAGAAGCTGTATAGATCTGCTGATAGTTTTGTACTGTTTGCTTTGTTTGACTGCGCACGCGTCTATCTAAAGTACTCAGACGGACAATCGCAGAGAAACGGTTTTAGTATTCTTTGAACGTTCTTGTATTTTTTATCCGCCTACCGAAGGACGAAGGTAATGAGTTCTTTTTGTTTTTTGACTAATTCACTGCCCAGCCCCTGCAGTACGACCCGAAAGAGCGGACCGCTGTTACCTGACTCTTTGACAAGTGTATTGTGGGCGGCACCCAATGTGTTAAGTATTTTTTTTGTGATTACAGAAACATGCAACGACATTTCATAGGATTATACTATAACACGTTTATATGGGTTGTTATACGACTGGATTTGCTACAAAAACATTCCTAAAACATCAAAACTCAAAATCGGAACCACGAAATCGTGCTCAAAATTAAAATTACATCAGTAAAACAGGGAAATAAAGTGATCACTTTGATGGCTGGGTTATCCGAATTTAGGGATTTTTAACTGTCCGTACCTCAATAACTAGAAGGCCTATAGTTTTGAAATTCAAACATATTATAGTTGAGGATATTTTCTAATGCATCACTAGACAAAAACACGATTGGTGACATTTCACCCGATCAAAAAAAATGTCAAATTTACCTCTAAATGAAACTTTAAATGATTACTGTGAATAGAAAAATGAATAAAGTGACACAAATTGTATACCAAAACATTGCAAACGTTATTACACAGTACATCACTAGAAAATATTTTTATATGTCATACAACTATTTTTCAAAGCACCTAAATAACTACAAAATCGTGCTCGGCTGTCTGCGCACCGTCTTGCTTCTTGCTTGCGTCTTGCAAGTGCTGGGCTCACCTCGCCTTTTAGGTTGTTAGTTTTTGAGTTGAAACCAAACTCGTCCCAAGTTTTTTATCCTCTAGATAATCTGATATTTTGTAATAGCCCTTTTTATGTTTAATCATCATAATCGTTTACCATCTATTTTCCAAAAAGCCTATAAAAATGCCATGGCTCAATTTTCAAACAACTGATGTGCTAAAACGATGTTGCTCTAGCAACGAGAAGCAAGAAGCTTATAAATTATGAAACTAATGTCATTAATATGATATAACAAATTTATCTGTAAAAACCTGCCTTTCATTATTCAACCTTTAGTGGAAATTACGGCGGTTTGTGAGACGGATGACCAGAAAACATGAGTGACGAGTGATAGGCAATGCTGCCTCCACCAGTACCTTTCAAACATGTTGTAACTTATTTGAAACACAAGCAGCTGACTCGTTGCACACTCGGCATTTGATTGGCACTTCTTCAGTTCAAAGAACATAAATTATGTAGGTATTTTTTTAAGTTTAAGTTATTGCCGCTTTTTCTTTGACCCCTATTGCTTTATCTCTTTGAAAGGACGATGGAATATTTTTACCAAAGCGTGTGGCCATGATTGGGACATACGTCATTTAGATCCCATAGTGAAATGTCCCATTGCCATTACAGTTCGAAATGACTTGCTTTCTGGTACGCATGTCAAGATCTTAAAGAAGCCAATATCCTACTGGGGCTGCATGCAGCCAATGTTTTATATAATACTAGCTACTAATCGCGAATTAGCCCGCGTTTTATCGGAATAAAAAATAGCCTATATGTTATTCCAGGTCCCAAACTACATCCATACCAAATTTTAGCCCAATCAGTTCAGTAGTTTTTGCATGAAAGAGGAACAAACATCCATACATCCATACTCACAAATTTGACATTTATAATATTAGTAGGAAGTAAGATTGTACAGATACATTCACTTCTAGTTCAATGTCTTCATCATGTCATGCCATTAATATGCACTGCAGGGTAGGCCTCCCCCTTGACACACCCCCATGATCAGTATCGTGAGATCCTCAGTTACAGACGACAGCTTTTCAATTTGTTTATGATATTGATAAAACTAATTCATCTGATCAAAATGGCGTCTGGAGTATGGACCTAATATGTCGAGTGTCCATATGCATTTTAAATAAGAGTTGGCTCAGAGCTATGAAATGGCATCGTTATTCCGATCCGTTAAGTTTTGAAAGCAACTATGTTTTTGGCAGTTATACCTCTATCATTAATAAATTAATGGAGTAAACATTCTTAAAAGCCACTTAAAACCCTATCTTGATCAATTGACTTTTGTAGAGATACTTCATTTCTAATATTTAATAACCAAGGATAATAAAATAACAGTTACTATGCAACAAATGTAATTAAATTCAAATGATTTTTAGATAATTCATTTTAATTACCTACGATAATATTGTATTAGATTTTTAACCTTTTCACCGGTCCACTGGTGGGATGTCAAATGTCTATAAAAATCTGTGACACATGACATGGGGTCAGGTCTCGATCGGTTAAAATAAAAACTCGTTTATAACCAAATTATGGGCCTTAAGTGGCTGTTATTACGATGCTAATTCGTTTACAGTAATCTGGTGATACATCAGTGTTGTAACCCCTATTATTCGGTTGCAGAATCGATTTTCAACGAAAGTTACTCAAAAAGTTCATGAGCTCGGCCTTGCTAAAGCTGGCTCGGTAGCTGTGCTCGCAACAGGCGTATGAATAATAATTTATTATCTTTGCCATGGATTAAATCAGTCTTATGAAGACATCTAATATCTCGGATAATCTCTGTTTCGAAATGTAGGTACTTTAGTAATCAATCGGTCTTGTTTATGCCTGGCTCTACCTGTCTCTGGTTCTGTCTTCTAATTGGTACTTATGTAGTTACAAAATGTATAGCTGGGACAAACCACACATCTAGCCTAACCCCCACCTAAGCAGGGCTTGTGTTATCGGTACTAGATGACTGATTAATTACACATAATACAATAAATTACATAGATAGATATTTGTACTATATGTAGACGGGATCAGGCGTTATCTTAACCAAAATTTCGTCCCGAATCTCTCAAGAGACATGTTTGACAGTGATACAATTATGTACCTATATATATATATATATATATATATATATATGTATATCCCTGGTCACCATCTAATGAGGTGTTATACTATGTTCAAGGACTTTTTTTGGAAGACTCCTCATTTTAACAAATATTTAGTAAAAAACAGAAAATAAGGTGCAAAAAAGGCTTTTAAGATTTGTGGTTACCTCAATGTCACTTCATCTTCAAATAATGTCAAAGGTTGCTGAAGTGTTAAACGCGGAAGTCAATCTACGAGCTAAATGCGACTCTATGTTTATATACATGAGGTGCATTTGAAATTTCCAAAAAAACTGGTCGAAAACGCAATATAGATTCACGGGCAAATTAAATTGTCTATTTTAATGACCTTGGCCTTTGATCCCTTTTACAAATATAGAGTTTAACATGTTTGTATGTATAATGTACTAACGCTCAAAATTTTCATTTAGTTTAGAACACGCTGCTAGCTTCTGTTCGGCTAATTACTACCCGGGGTCAGTCTATTTAAGGTAAGTAACGAGACGTGATCGTGACGTCTCCTTTTCCATACAATTTGCTACAGCAGCGCCTCTATCGTGTAGATGTGACGCAAATTCCATATAAAAAGGAGACGTTCCGATCACGTCTCGTTACCAAAGTCAAATAGACTCACCCCCTGGGCATTGGAGACTGTAGGAAGTTTGAATAAAGTAGAGTATTTAGCAAAACTAATTTAGACACTCAGGCATAGAACAACTATAAGTTACATACTACGCCACTCAGAATAGAGAACACAAAAGCCTCTGCCTATCATTTTGTAAAATGTAAAAAAAAAAACGGTTTTGAGTACAGCTAACGTTATGTCATTAATAAATACTGGTTTACGTTACGTAGTTTTAAAAATTCCGACGAGATGAGATCAAGTTAGACATTAGTTAAGTACCTAGTTATAATTTATAGCCGCTTTTAGTATACAAGTTATTTTATATTTTATTGACAGGTTTAAATTCGCAACTTCTTAAACACTTGTTAGACAAGGGTCGACAAACTCTTAAGTTATTTTTATTATTGACAAATTCGTTTTAAAATTTTATAATGGTATTTCCCAGTAGGTGTCTTGTCTCTTGGAAATAAAATTATTTTAAAGGCTATACATTACCAAATATAATTTCTCTTAAAATTTAACAAACTACATATTATCACATTTTCTTTGAATTAAGTTCTTAAATTAGGATGAATTGAGTGTGGGTCAGTTGAACTACTTACCAGAAGTTTGCTTGCAACAGTCTACACTTAGCTTAATTGTTTATACTTATAGTGGTAAATAATATATTGCTATTCTTTGTCTAAATTTTCTACATCCTAATTATTTAAATACCAACTTATACATAGGTGTATATAATATATGTGTATACCAAATTCAATTTATTCGTCTTTAACTGACTTGATAACAGGTTTTCCCTTTAATGTTAGATAAATTTAATATTTTGTAATCGTCTAGGCGTAAATCTAGGTAAAGACTCTTCACAAATCTAAGGACCTACTATACAAGTCAATAATAATTAATAGAATACCAATAAATACTGCCAGAGTTGAAAATTGTCAACACCCATGTTCTAGCTCTACCTAACTCTATCAATCGTAATTAAATATACATATGTATCTACTCTGTCTGTAATATAGACAGAGTTCAGATAAGACAAATTTTTCCTGAAAAAGTTCCTAAGCAGCTTTATTATTTAAAGTATGTACTTTATGTAGCTTTTTATCGTAAAAATCCTGAAATTCTACCTACAGATCTGAATGCGAAAATACTCGTTTGGTAGCGTCTGCAAAGTACCTAGCAGGTAAAACTAATTTTGAAATATTTCCATTGGACTATGTACAAAACTTCTTTTAACGCGATTTTGTAGGGCCAACTCGCGTCGAAACTCGTTGAAAGAAATATTGTATATTGTCCAACCAATGATAATATATACTAACAATAGTTATTTGTTCAACATGTGGGCGAAATTATTTTTGTTGAACGTGTTGATACTAAATCTCGAGCTAGCGAAGCAGTCTAGCTAGAGTAACGACCGTAGTGAGTGGCTCTAAAGTAGATTGCTGAGGTAGTAGAGGGATTTAGTAAAACACGATACAAAAAACATTTGCTCTCGAGTTAAACAAATAATTTTACACCTCGAGCAGCGAGAAAATATTTTGATATTTACAAAATCATTTTGGTCAAGAACCATGGAGGGTAACATAAGAATATTATAAAACTCTTTCAAACCGCGAAAGAACGAAATTATTATGTTCTATGAAGGTTGAACCATGTCTTACCTCCTTCTCTTCGATGAGTTTAGCTCACAGAGGTGACACTCCCATATAAATTCACGGGCCTGTTGCTTGGGAAATTATTTATAGATGGGCGCTGTTTGCCTAGAAAAATGGTCTTTACAATCTACGTTGTCGAGGTAGCTATAACAGATGACCTCCCCTGGTGCAGAGGGCGTAGTATTTTTTTTTTCAGCGCAGACCACAGAGTAACAATAACTATAACACCATCGAAATTGAGTGTAGCATTCTGAATTCAAATTACTTTTTTCAACAAATGGAATACTATCTTTTAGTCCACTTGTGAGCAAAAACTGATTTTGCTCACTCTTTTTGGGCAGCAAAGTCATCGTTTTCGAGCAGGAGTGGTAAAACTTCTTTTACCTGCTGTACGGTCGAGCGAGAACCTATAATTTCGATGTTCGATCATTTAACTCTAACCAGGTTCCGAACCATTTAGATCGCTTGGATCATAATCGTGTGAGTGAACGGGCAGAATAATTAAAGCAGCGCCGCAGTCCAGCCAGAGCTCAGTCAGTATTTTATCAATAAATAGGTCCGTATTAAGTACTACTGGTGTCGTGTCAAGATGAGCGTGTTCATTGCATAAGGCGGTGGGTTGCGCTTGCGCACGAAGCTTGTAACGAACAGTAAACTTGACCGTGGGGACCCTTTTGTTTTGCTCGTCGTAAAATTATGTAATTATACGAAAAAGTTACTTGAATATTGGTATAGTTATGTAGCGTTAAAATTAATATTATTATGTGGAAGGACTACATTATTTAACATGCATTTCTAGTTACCAAATTTTTATTACTAAAATATATATGTATATAGTTCAACGCTCTAGCTGTAATTTTTTATTATTATTTTGAAGGTTTGTATAATGTGAAGCTACTTTGTATGAAGTTAGCTAATCATTTTGTCTCATAATTGCAGTTTCAATAGTCAAAGTTATTTACGATGGGTGTCAAAACTCATTAGCCAACAAAACACTCAAATCTTATTGACAGATCACATTGACTTAGTTGTCATTGTGTAGATAATTTGACATTGACAGGTCTATCGGAGGCGTAGGATAAATAAGCCGTATCAAACAGAGCACAAGGTTCAAATTTGAATAAATGCCTTTGTGTCTCGATACAGATCAGATGTCATCTCATCTGAATGTAAAGCGTAGGCAAACGATTGAGATACTCGAAGTTAAAAATGCGATGACAACGACGCCAGGATTTATTTATAAATTGACTATCTATGTATAGTATACTTGGTTTTAGGATCCAAAATATTTTATGTAAACAAAGGGGTTACAAACGCAAAGAAATATTGGTAGAAAATATAATTTAATATAAAAAAATCATTTGATTTAAATTAATTGTTAACCAGTTGAGCTATCTGTAGATTGTTTGCAACAGTCTGCAGTTAGCTCAATTGTTTCAATTGAAAATACTAGTTTAATTTCTTTATATTATTTGATTGTTATTTTCTTTGTCAATAAAGTACATTTAAAAAAAAAAAAATTAGTACTTACCTATATTAAGACACTGACAGACCAATAACTGAATTTCAAATAATATGGTTTTAAGAGCTATTATCTGTTTCTCGACCATTTTCGAACTCTAAGAACCTTCTTCGCTGCGTGCATGCAAAGTTGTACTTGTGACGTATTTCAATCTTTTGGTAACTATCCGAAGATTTAAATAAATATCTTGTGATTTTTTGTTATTGTTGTCAGTTTTTGTTAAGTTTCATTAATAACTGTCTTTACTGACATTAAATATCTTGTAATCTAGAACCATGTGCCGTTCAGATAGAATAATACCTCTATGAAACTTTAATTTTTATATAGAACCCTCATGCTGGGATAAAGAACATCTGGCCCGCCTAAACGTCTCACGAGAGACGTTGGGAATAACCCAAAATATGGGTTAAAAAACATTCGGACAAAACTTGGAAAATTTTAGTACTGGGACTAGTGAGTTTCAGTTTTCTAAATGTTGGTACTTGTCATAAAAGACAGTGCATTTTAAACTCCACCATGATTGTTAATTAACTGCAAACGGAACTTACATAAATGTAAACAAAAATATATATTTAATTCTTTGTTCATAACGAGATAAAAAATGTTCAATGACGAATGCAAATTAAGTAACATTCCTATTTAGTAGTTTTTGCCGTAGTAAGCATCATTAACTATGTTATGTAACAGATTCCTGCATATATCTATCGTCATCAATATCAGCCTATACTAGCCCACTGCTGAACATAAGCTTACCCTAATGACTGCCATGCCATACCGCCCTCTCTTCAGCTTTCCTCATCAATTCATCCAGGACGGTCCAATGCCATCCATATTTGGTGGACATACCATCCATTGGTACTCGTAGTAAGTGGTTTTCCTCCACCTTCATCATTCGCGTCGCTAAGGAATGGAACTCGCTGCCTGCTTCTGTTTTTCCGGCCAATTACAATCTGGGTCTCTTCAAGACAAGAGTAGATAGGAGTCTTCTAGACCTTCATAATACACCGTTAGCCACATCGTAACATGCCATCGGTGAGATTCTGGTCAAATGAAGGATTTGTACCGCTCATAAGATAATTTTTTATATTTTGGTATTCAAAATGCAGTCTATGAGCGGCAAATATAATGAGTCATTCCGCGTTCGTCCCACTGGTTTCGGCCCAAACTAGTCCGAATACGGAAAATCAAATTCATTAACCAGGAGCGTGTCCTATATAACCCCTACTGACAGATTATTGTTATTGTAATCAGCCTGCATCGTAACTGCAGGGCAATTTCCATATATATTTATTGTTATTAATTTTATTACAAACCTTCGAACAAAATTAAAATAACGAGATGATTGACAAATAAAACATCATAAATCAATGAAGGTATCTACTTCGGTACCTATTTAGGTCTATTACACAGGGTGGCCTTTTTGGACGTGGCAGTATGGGGAGGTACCTTAACCGGTGTAACTACAGGAAACTGGTCAAGTTCAAATATTTTTCTTTTTATCAGTATTAGAAACAGGATCGATTGACGTTAAAAAGTTTTCGCGTAAAATGCCTATTTTCTTGGCGGGGATGAATATTTCTCTAAAAATATGCATAATCTTCTAAGACCATTTTCCTGTACCTAAACCGGTTAAAGTCCTCTTACTGCCCCGTCCAAAAAATTCACTCTGTATACCTAAATAAATAAATTAACGCGACGACGCTACTCACAATCACTACTCATATTTCTGCTGCTTTTATCATGGTGTAGTGCCGATAATTCCCACGCTGGACATGTGGGTTGGGGATCGCAGTTCAGTCGTAGAATTGTTCTGCAGGTGGCGCTGCTGCCCGCTCCCATAATTACCACTTATGAAACCCGCGGGAAGAGTTAGGGTGGTGCAAATACTAAGCCAACACCTTCCGGCCAATGATGATGATTTCCTCCTAGCCGAATTTTTGGTCACGGTGGCCAGTCTCTACGGAGACTAGCCAGGTGCGCAGGACGTCATATAGTGCCTAAGTGTGTGCGCAAACACAGACGCACTCTCTATTCCCTCACCCTCATAATCTGATGGGACGGCAGACTGACACGGCCGGGAAAAGTCAGGCGCAGGATGCAACGGCTTAACGTGCTTTCCGAGGCGTGTAAAGGTGTAACACCGCCAACTTCGTGACTCCGGCCTGTTACTGTAAATTTTTTTCAAGAAAAATATCAATAACAACGTTGGCCGGAGCCAGGATTTTAACCCGGGACCTCATTATCAGTGGTTGAACACGCAACCGCTAGACCAACGAGGCAGTCGGCCAATATCCACCTACTGATTTTTTTATTACTATGAAACCAATTAATTTTTAATTTGCATGAAATAGTAAATTTCTCACAAATTATGTGCAACACGCCATTCTCGGCAGCTTTGATGATCACTTTATGAGTCATGTCAGTTTTTACGCAAATTCAAGAATGACAATCATTTGCTTACGATTTGCATTCAATGGAAATGCCGTAAAGAGCTATAGAGGCATTTTATTCAAATTAAACGAATGTGCTATAAATTATATGGTTTATCTATTACACAGATATTCTAAGTAGGTATTTAGATTGTTATTTGCGAAAAGCGAAATCACCTCCACAAAAAAAAAAAAAATACAGCCCGATAGTCCTTGGTTTTGAAAATTTAACTGTGATGTCAGAAACAAGCGCCGATCAAGTCTCAAACGAAACAAATACAGTACTAATTTAATAAAAAAAGGTACCGATTCTCAAATCAGGGCAACATGTCTCTGTGATCGGTGATAGAATCCAAGATTTTTTAGCTCAACGGAGGCATGTATGATTGAAAACTTCATAATAACACAAAATAACAAGCTAGGTTGGGTGATTACCTAGCTATGTTTGTGTTTTTGTTTTTAGTGATTACTAAAAACAAAAACACAAACTTCAACAACGCACACAAGCGCAATGAAAAAGATTAATTCGAGCTCGAAAACGAACGGTAGGCGAATAAAATGCTTAAAGCTTTCAAAAACAAAACAGGTTTCAAATTTCTGCGTTTTCGTCCATACCATATACCAGTGTCATTCATAAAATGTGATCCACCAATATTTCATTGATTCTGCAATTCTTTTGTTTACAAATATTATCTAGGATTCTAAACCCAGGTATAGGCAGTTTTGGTAGGGTGAACACTCGAAGTGGCGATCACAATAGGCCTACCATGGCCGCTGTGACACAAAAGCCACCCAAAGCAAAAATAAAAAAAAATTAGCAGTTTTAACTGGAAACTGTGAGATAACTTTCAAACCAATAGGTATAGTTAAGTTTTCACAGCATACTCAATATCCGAAGACTAGTTGCAATCATGCAAAATTACCCAAGCAAGACCAAAAAGGCCATAGGGCACAATACATCATATAAACAACCGGCTAAGCTGTGACTTAGCTGCACAAAATGTTCGCTAAGATTTTGTCTCAGTCTTTTTTGTATGTGATTGAGCGGTCAATCTCATGTTGGTAAATGTTAATACACGTAACCCTAATTCTGTGTAAATGTCACAGCACGGGTTCCATGAAATGTTACATATGATCAGTTATTTAGGAGCTTTATGATATAAGTCGCACCCTTACCGGTCTATGTGGGGAACGAAGTTACTGATCATTATGTCTACCTAGGCCAAATGGTCCAACTAGGTAAATCCAACTTCGATAAAGAGGTCAGCCGACGAATCCAACTCGGATAGGCAGCGTTCGGGAAACTTCGCAATATCTTCTCGTCATAGATACCGCAGAGCCTGTGTGAATGTGATGACTTACGGATCCGAGACGTGGTCGCTCACTATAGGCCTTGTGCATAAGCTCAAAGTCACCCAGCGAGCTATGGAGAGAGCTATGCTCGGAGTTTCTCTACGTGCTAGGGTCCGGAATACGGAAATTCGTAGAAGAACCAAAGTTACCGACATAGCTCTCAGAATCAGCAGGCTGAAGTGGCGATGGGCAGGCCATATAGCTCGTAGAACTGATAACCGTTGGGGAGTAAAGGTTCTCGAGTGGCGACCGCGATGCAATGCGAAACGGAGAGTGGGAAGACTCGATGAACCGACGACATCGTAGCGGTCGCAGGGAGTTGTTGGATGGAGGCGGCTCAGGACCGCTATTCGTGGCGTTGTTTGGGGGAGGCCTATGTTCAGCAGTCGACATGTACGGGCAGATGATGATGATGATATTAGTAGAGTTTGCAGATTATATTTGGGGTAAAAATTCCATTTAGACGAGAAACTGTATCACGATATTTTAAGGCATTTTTTTAAGGGCTTTCAATCCAAAATTCGAGCCTAGAAAAGAACTAAGGTTCTTTCATTACTATTATAATCAGTGTAAATTTTTACCCGGATCTGTCTCATCAGATAAATACCGGGGCGAGGTCAGAATTCTCATTTTGTTAAAAATATTTATGGAAATGTCAAGGCTAGCTCCGATGGAACTTGTATGATTTATTATAAATTGATAGATGACGCGAAACAGACACCAAACTGGAGTGGAGTGGTGTCTGGTATGGCTCTGACAAATGTGTTTGAACTGAGGTCACTCACGGATTTGAATAGAATTGATTGCATAGAAAAATTGATAAAAAATAAAACTTACTTTTGTAACAAAAAATTTAAAATGCTTACCTGTTACAACCAATGAATGATAAGGTTAGTTATTATACAGAAACTTTTACAGATGTGAGACACGGAAAGATTTTACTTGACTTTATCTTATGTTTACATACCATACATACATATGTACAATGTACATTACATACATATTCATATAGTCTTCCTTTCTGTGCCTGAACATATTTTTCCTTTTCTTCAGAATAATCAGCTTGATGACACGTCGTCATGACTACTTTAGCGATAAGGCACCTTAGATCATAGTAAACGTATGTATGTCGATTTTTCTAAATGACTAACGCTTGAATCCGAATAAGGTCGAGGAAAACCCCGGCTAATTCTTATCAGAGATAAACAACTTATGCTCAAAGTCTGTACAAACTGTAGAGTGTATTTCAGGTGTTCTGTGTGTTTTTCTGTTTAGTAAAAAAATAACTAGCTTTGTATTGTTTTGTATTAAGTATATCAGTTAGAACTCTACTTAGCTTGAGGCTAGATGATGATGAATTGTCCGGTATTATTTATTTATTTATGGTACCTATCAAGGCCAAATTCTACTACTTATCATACCTACATCTCGTAAATGCCTCGCTGTATTCCATTTCTAGGCAAAGGTTCACCCTTCCTGTTTGGATGGATCGGTCTAACACGTTATTCCATTTACAATTCCTCTATTTCCATAACAATGCATTTCAACTATAAACAGAATAAAGACAAATTCCAATCAGTGAGGCGGAGAGATAACGTGGTATTTAGCACATTCGCTTCCTTTACGAGCTATTGAGCTGTCCGTTTCAATAGTAGGATGCTTGGTGATTTTAAATTGAATATAAAAGAGTGTTATGACGATTGTTCTTTGTAAAGTTCGATGCTTCGCACGATAGTCACCTTCTTAGCACAAAGGAAGAAGTGAAACAAAATACGGGCCATTTAGTCAGTCTTATGAAAAAAGTAAGCTCGTAGACGAACCTACCTTTTTTGACAATCACACACAGGTGGCTAACGACTCACAGGTGAACACAGTGCTGGGTGATTGATTATTATGAAAATTGTTTGTATTTACATGGCTTTTTTATTATATCTGTCATAAAGGTATTATTTATTTAAGGATGCCAATTTATCTGGTGTCTTTCATTATTTTTATTATGTCTCATAGAGCTAGACGATTAATCTCCTTTAGCTAAAGTTGTATCGTATTATTGTTATTATTTAAGGTATTATTGTCAATTTTAAGTCATTTCAATAGTTTTTTTTTATTGTGCGTACCTACCTACCTACCTAAATTGTCAAAATGTATAATGTTACCCACCGTTAGTAACAGTGCCAGTAAATAAGCAGACTTCACTCTCACGGGCCTGCCTGAAAACCAGCGCAGTAGGTATTGGGCAAATGCTCCAATACTGCAACATGCTGAGGCAGGGACCCATTTTACGCTTATCATCTCATATTTTTTTCTGTGTTACCTTCTATTTAGATTTAAGTATTGTTTAGTTAATAAGTTCACTATGTTTTCTTTATGGGTTAATAAATAAACTCTTTCTCTCTCTCTCTCTCTTTAGTTAGTTTTTTTCCCTAAACGGCCAGTATTTTTTCACGCACCCATCTCCATAGCTCGCATACCGCAGGAGGTGACTCTCAGTGTTTAAGTCTACATTATAAAACAAGGTCAAGACATTTGACCACAAGCTAGTACAGTATCACAATAATTGGTCTAACAATTACACCCTATTTTTATTTAAGTAATTTGACAAATAATTCGTTTTTGTAATCACCGCTATCAGCTTAATTCTTTTAAATTGCTTGTTAAAATTGCGTACCGCGACCATCTCATCAATTTGTGTAATAGTTCTGAATCAGATTTTACAAGTTTTATATTCATATGTGTCAGTATAAGTTAGTACCAATAAAATAAATATGCGTGAAACTTCAACACAAAAAAACAATTGATCTTTTCTATATTGTTTTATATCACGACTCAGTTCACGGTCGAGTAAATAAAGCAAATTATTTCTTCAATATCAATAATATTTCATGCGATAACAATGCGATTTTGGCAATCGTGATCCCCTGACCAAAAGGTCAAAAATCGGTTTCGCAAGTGGTTGCCAAGATAAGGATAATTCAATATTGGCTTGTATAGTAATTACTCGTCAAAGTAGGTACATACATATGTTTTCATTACAAAAGGTGTGTGTCGCAAGCATCGGTCAGCTGAATATGGTGAAGACTGATAAGATGTAGAACGTGTACCTTCAACAAAAAGTTCCACTTACTCATTGGTCACGCACGGGATTAGAAAATAACGCGTGTTAATCTAGAGGTTTTGTAGGCAGACTTTAAACAGTTTTGCAAAGAAGTTGCGGCTGACCGGAAGAAATTACCTATATAATATGGGTAATATCTATGATATTCGAGAAATGAAAGGAAATTTTCATGTCCTTTAAGAAAAAAATACCAAAGACATGAAAGCACAATCATTATAGACACGCTTTGTCAAGGTAGTCTTTTATCTATGTCTATGTCTATGTATGTAAGGACTTAAAATAATGTTGAATTTGGAGTTGTTTAAAATTATAATGATGCGAAAAGGTAAAATTTTCTAAATAGGATTCTTATTATGATAATCATATAGAGCGTGATGGAACTGAATGATCCACAGGAAGACTAAAGAAAGTTCTATAACCTTGAAGAGTCCAAGCAATCTTGTAAGTTGTACCTAAGCAAGTTTGAATGTCAATTTTAATTGACTTTAGCTATATTTGCAAACATATCATTACCATAGTGGGCGTTGTAGATGATGCAATGAAGAACTTGTCTGTTTCCGGTTCTCAAAGGGATACAGGAAGTGAATCAGTTTTTACACCTGCTATTGCGATCTGTAACATAAAAAATACATAAATGATTTACCTTGTAATAGGTAGGTACCATAACAACTCAAATCAAATATCAAACTACCTCTGCTATTTTCCGGATCAATTTATGTATTGGCTAATTTTTTTTAGTTTTTTCTGAGATTATTTTTCATCTTTTTATATTCTTCTAGCACTTTTTAGGTTGTCGTGTAGCTCTTTTTAGTAGTAGAATAAGCAATTTTTTTAATTTAGCCATGAACTTTGGCTATTTTCAATTGCTTTACTCTACAAATATCATGAGTAGCCTACGGGGAGAGGCTGATTTGACTAAATACATCATCATCATCAGCCTATACACGTCCACTGCTGGACATAGGCCTCCCCCGTACGACGCCACAAATAGCGCCACAAATAATTAATAAATAATAGTCCTGAGCCGCCTCCATCCATCGACTCCCTGCGACCGCTATGATGTCGTCGGTCCATCCGAGTGGATGGTCTCCCATGTAGGGGGGGATTTGCCATAATCACCACGCTTGGCAGGCGGATTGGTGATCGCAGTGTTGGTTTTTAAAAATACTCAGAAGGAAGCTGCTGCCCATCCTCTGGTAAGTTCCCTTAGTCGGCTCTTACGACATCCACGGGTTGAGTTGGAGGGGTCGATATTCGTACGCCGCGGCCCCACGGCCCTTGACTAAATACACGTGTGTCAATTTAGATACCTCATAATTTATCGATCTTGTTGCACTTCATCAATCTTCATAATTTCGCATACGAATAATAGGTACGTCATAAATTCGTTTAAAAAAATAATGTAACTGTATGAAAGGTTAAAAGAAGGTACTGTCTAGTCTAGTGATTGTATAAAAAGGAACAAACAAGTGGTCCACCTCTTTGCCAAACCATCATTATAACCAGGTAGGTACTAACCTTATAGGCGTATTTAGGTTATAATTCTAGGTGCTGCTTTTATGATAATCGACGTACTAAAGAATATTTTAGAAGGAACGATCCGTTTTTGTGATAAAGTATTGTTTTAGCACGTGCTCTACAATTACGAAACCGCACGGTGCGAAGGTCTCGGGGTGCCCTTCAACTACATTGTTATTATATTTTGATACGACATATTTTTTATTTTTCGGATACGAACATACAACCTAGTTGACGTATGAGAAATCATTTCCTGCGGTATGCGAGCAGTGAAACAGGAATATTATGAACTGAAAGATATCTAAAATAAATAAATTAACCAATACAATTTTGGTACTTTATCGACGTTGTATTTATTATTCTTAAACTTCCAAAATTTTTTCACTACTACAAATTCTTGCCGCCGTTTGTAGGTGAAACTGAGGTGAAATTATAATATGTCTGGAATACTACCCTTTTATGCATTGACTAGCCCTTGTTCTTTACGCAAGGTATCCTTGTCTTTTAGGTGCTACCTGATTCCTATACCTTATTATATATATAACACAAAAAAAATATACCCATTCATTTGATTTTTATGATTTTGCCTTCATACTCCTCGTTAGTTCCATCATTAGGCTTCTGTGTCAAGTGTTTTATGTTATTTAATCATGATCATCGGAGGAATGAAAAATTGAGCATTGTTCGTGCGTGTCATTAGGCACAATTTTACGCGCAAAACAATTGAATTATCAAATCGTAATGTTTTGTCGCATTGTGTCACTTCATTGTGCATTCGTGTCAGTCGTATAATCAGTAGAATTGGAACTAAAAACATAATCGCTTAATCAGCTGGTGTTACCATATGAGACCTACAAATACCCCAACTAATCCCTAAGAATAAGCCTAATAACCAGTATTTCCTACAGAAACACGCCACATCCGCTATGTTATCTAGTAGTCAAAGTTATGTCAATACGTATGAACCTGACCCCATTGCAACAGAAGACACAAACTTTCGCAATAGCTGAACAGTACACTTCGGAAACAAAGCGGAGAATATCGTGAATGGAGTGAACAGAGCCGAGTCGAATGGTAATGTAACAAAGCTACAAGTTGTGCATTTTGTTTGTTCACATAATTCCATCATTAGGGATGTCACACATGGATAATTTCTAAAGTAGAGAGATAGAGATCTACGCAACTTGACAATATTACACTAGGATTGTCTGTAGTCCATTCCCGTGTGATATCGGCTTAGATTTTATAAACCACCTTAACAGTTGGGTGTTGTAAAATCGATATACTCTCAAGGGATACTTACTCTCCCTTGGGTGTCGTAAGAGGAGACTATAGGATATACACTAAAAGATTCAGTAGGCAGGCAGCAGCACCTCTTGCAGATCAGGCCATCACCGGACAGCAACAACACCTACCAAGATGGCAATTGGCAACCCCCCTCCCAAACATTGACCACTAGGGAGGCCTACTGGAGGTCTTTTAACTGATTTCCAAGTGCAAGAGTTAGATAATTCACTTAACTAATTAATAGACTGCCATGCTCAAAATATTATTTTGAAAAAATCATCAAATGTACCTATGGCCATTTCTCTCTCTCTCTCTCTCTCTTCCTCTCTCAGCGTTTATAAGACTCACCTAGCATCAAATTGCGATTTCGATCGACTGTCAAGAATTTAGCATTCTATGAGACGCTCGCTACCTTTATCTTGAAATGAAGGATAAATCACATAATATCTAATCAGCGTGAATAAACAGAATATTGATGTAATTAAGTCATTGTCATCACAGAATACTTCATCAATGTCACTCTTTGTATCATCTCGACTGGATAATAATATTATGTCGAATCCTTGTACGATATTGACTTAGATTATTTTTAACAAATTTTAAAAAGGAGGAGGTACAATTCTTGTTTGTGTGTTTTATTATGTATGTCCGTCGATATCTCCGTAATTTCTATAATCGTCTTCTATAGTACTGCAGAAGAATCATCCTAAACTATAGAACTACTACTATAGTACTATAAACGAACCTACTATAGATGATCGAGGTGGTTCCATAAAAAATGAATTCCCGTGGGGTTAGGATTCCCGCAAAACAGAAAAATATTGTTTAAAAGTAATGGATTCGATATGGTTTTTTTTTTTTTTCAAAACACATTATTGCTTATAATCTATCGATTTAGTGCTATATTTTTCTAAGTTATTACAGAGCCCAAATGTTTTTGAACCTACCTACTTTATTCTTAAGTCGATACGAGGGTTACAGTAAAAATTTTTCTCAAATTGATTGATCTAAAAATAATAGCAAATGTTTCGATCTTTTGTAGCGACTACTTATAAGACATTGTCCTATTAATAAGTTAAGTTTTTTTTCTAAACTAGTTCAGCCGGATCTTCTCACCAATTAACTCCACAAAAGCGTATATAAAGCTCTTAATTTATGATTCCGTTTTGCCAAAAGGAAACTAGTAAGTTTATTTAATATCACTACATAGTATAAAACAGAGTCGCTTCCCGTTGTCTGTCTATCCAATATACATATGCTTCTTCATCATCATCATATCAGCCCATACACGTCCACAGCTGGACATAGGCCTCCCCCATACGACGCCACAAATAGCGGTCCTGAGCCGCCTCCATCCATCGACTCCCTGCGACCTCTACGATGTCGTTGGTCCATCGAGTGGATGGTCTGCCATGTAGGAGGGGATTTGCCAAAATCAGCACGCTTGGCAGGCGGATTGGTGATCGCAGTATTGGTGTTGAAAAATACTCAGAAGGAAGCTGCTGCCCTTCCTCTAGTAGGTTCCCTTAGTCGGCTCTTACGACATCCACTGGTTGAGTTGGAGGGGTCGATATTCGTACGCCGTGGCCCCACGGCCATGCACATGCTTAGATCTTTAAAACCAAGCAACGGATTTTGATACAGTTTTTTTTTTAAATAGATACAGTGATCAAAAGGACGGTTTAAATGTATATTTTGCGTCACCCGTGTGAAGCCGGAGCGGGTCGCTAGTTTTTTTATAAAATCCTAATCACGATTTGTACTACTGCTTTACAAATACAAACATACATATGTATATTACTGCAGTAATATTTAAAAGGCTGATCAAAGTCATATTACTTGCTAACGAATTTAGTCATTTTGGCCGATCACTATAATGTATCTCAATTCATTTTTTCTGCTGTCAAAATTAATTTTCGTCAGACTAAAATTTGCTGACCGTTTAAAAAATACCCTAGAAAAACTTCTACGACGTAACAAAGCACCCTCGGTTAGCTACAGACAGAGCTACAAAATAACGTGTTAGATTTGAGGACAGGTTTGATTTTTTAGAAGATTTAGACAGGATTTATCTATCATTATCATCACAATCATTATCACAATCTTATAATAAGCTCGTTGACATCCACTCCGTAAACCCATAATATAGCCTATCAGCAGGTCCAACAGGCCGAACAGGCTTCATTCACACATCAAAATTTGGTCACTGGCCTCATCAAATGATAATTTAATACAGCGCGACAATTATTATAATGTATAAGTGAGGGATAAGTCTAGAAGTTTAAAGTGTATTGTCAATACGTGTAATACCACCTACAGTCAGACAATGCTATCATTAAAAGTATTTTCAGCTTTACCTTAAAATGTTGCCTCGATAATAATCTCGAAGTGTATTATTATGTCAGAGTGGCCACGTGACCACATTCCGCGAACCGGAGTGCCTTGGCTCTCTTCTTCAAAATATATTACACTCCCCTGCTGTTGTGGTAGCATATCGTGATAGCACCTACAATTTATTTTATTCATCGTGTGATACTGCACTTGCACTAAAGAAATACGAAAATTAGTAATCGCTGTATAACCTAGGAGGTGTCCCGAGCGAGATCAGCTTGTAGCTATTGGTCTTGATTATTGGCCTTGATTATTTATATTGCAAAAGTTTATTTTATTATAAGTTTTATAATTTTTTTTTTATAATTACTTTAAAATAGAATCTAATAAACCTTAGATGTTTTGCCTTTCTCTACAATGAAATAAAAAAAAATATAGGAAACCGCTTGATATAAAAATAAAAAGAAAGAAGGAAAATTATATAGATATGGGTGTGTTTTTAGCAAAATGATGTTCTCAAGCTAAAAATGTCGAGTAACTAAAGAAGTTGAAAAAGAAAGGCTATAAAATGTAAAAAACTAATTTTAAGGCCACCTTGTTCGTCGGTAAGCGCCACCGCGCGACTGACGAAGCCCGCGGGCGTCGCGCCGCTCGCGGGTTTGTAGGTGTTTAGGCATCATTAATAGGAAAATAACACTACAACATCCACCTCAGCGATTTGTACTAGAAAAATGATTTATCCAAAGACTGGTGTAAAAATAAGGTCAATAAGTTTATTATTTTAGGCACAGTATTGAAAATGTTTTTTAAAAAGAAGCATTTGGTATTTTTTCTATCGAGCGAAGTTCATCTGATTGTGTAAATGTAAGCGAATTGTACTCTGTAACATCCTCAATTGAAATATATATTTTTTTCAGAAATTTACGTCAATTTTTGACTGGTTCATATTGATTTTAAAAACAGCATTTGCGGTATAAGGATCTTTTAAGTCAAAGTTGTGGAGAAATTTAAGCACCTGGTTTTATGCCATGGTGTCAACCACGCACTACAGTCACCTCTTTAAAACGTTGGAATTGTTTCTTTGGTGACGCATTTACATCTAGCTTGGATTTAATTTATGAATAATATGCAAATAAACCAATTAACTGATTCAATGTTATGAGGCCAATATCACTAATGACATAATTGGGAATTTACCTAGTTCTATGGCTTTGGCGTCATATGGGGGAGGCATACGTCCAACAGTGGACGTGTATGGGCTGATATGGTGATGATGATGATGACTTTGACTGTGCTCGGCTGGCTTTGCTATAGGTAGGTATCAAATAAGTAACTTGGTAATAAATATTCCAGCATAAAAATGCATTGCGACGAATGCTGAGGGTAGATTGGTAAATATGCCAATAAAAACTCACTCGACGTGACTTCAGATAAAATACTATATACGTATATAAATCTGTGCTTCAGTTATTCCGTAATCTTGGCGCATGCAACTGTGTCGAAATATTGGAAAACTCAAAATAACACAAATCTTGATAAATATATCCCGTTATTTACATAATTTCATAACTATCAAGGTAAATCAAAGTTAAAATAACATGCTAAAAATGTACCCAAGTTCGTCCAACAAGGTGCATGATAAATATTAGTTCTGACAATATCTGGCAGATATTGGTTGGTGTCGTGAGATATTCATTAGATATTCAGGTCAGGTCAGTTTGACCTTTAAACTTGGTTGGGAAATGTAAGTATTTACCTATACATTAAAATGTGGAGATATTGACCTTGACCTAATTTGGGACGATTTCCATTAACAAAATTTCCAAGAAGAATTTTCCATAATTTTTATCGGACTTTTTATTTTTTAATTTCGATGAATGTTTAGAAATACCATAGCCGTGTTATTGTTTGATAAAAAAGGATTCTCCCCCTTTTTAATTTGTGAGAGTCTAATTAGTTTTTGTTTATGATGTCAATTTAAACAAATAAACAAACGCGCAAAATAATCAGAATTAATATTAAAATATTCATCGTTCGCCAAAACAAAACCTGATTAATCTTATGCGTTACTAAACTATGTTTATTTCGTTTAGTTTGTCAAAGGTCGTACAAAATGTTTTAACTAAATAAACTGATACTATTGCAGAACGCCGTCCCTGACATAGTGTTATAAGTTCAAATATTTGAATTAATAGGTGGTTTGCACAGTAGAAGGTATATTGACAAGTTCTAATTGGAGTTCTACCAAGAAATCTAGTTTATCGTTAGCTTAAACTTTAAACCGATGGAAGGCTAGGACTTATACAGTGGCCAATTAGATCAACTGCCATCTTTAGGAAGCGTCGGAAAGTCTCGTTAGAAGCGCATATTTCCTTTTATTAGTTTTGGAGTAACAAGCAAAATTCAAAACTGACTTATTAGGTAATATTATTGTGAAAAATAAGTTTTTACCTAGTAAAACAGGCTTGTAGTGTTAACGAAGTATCTTCTAAGTTCTATTATAGAACTTCTATAACACTTGTAATCAGCCCATTTTATTTCAAAGGCTTACTACGAGTATAAGTGTGTGAAACTTTATGGACTATATGTAACAGAGCAATGCTCACAGGACACATGCACTGCCAGTGCCCTTCAACCTCAGCTGTTAGACCTATTTTGCCTCATTGACTTCCTCAATATGCTAAAACGATCGAAGATTTTAAACTAACCGTTCTTGTATCTTCTTTTCCAGAGGCTGTCACTGCATCTAGCAGTGTTCCTCCTGTCCGTATACAGCAGCGCTGCGGACCGAGAGCCCCGCGCTATCCTATACTCCAACCAGAACTACAACTCGAACCAAAACTATGCAGTCCTGGGCGAGCCTATCAACGCTATCCTCAATGAAGATGGATACTACTACCCGAAACCGAAGGTTAGTTTAAAATACAAATTATACAAATGGCCGTGGCGGTAGTGGAGTTAGAATCGACCCCTCCAGTGCTGGTAGATATCGTAAGAGCCGACTAAGGGATACGACGATACGACTAAGGAAAAGGACCCGCTTCTTCCCGTAGTAATAATGTGTCATGGGTTAAAAAAAATCTTTCTAGCTCTGAATTTAACACTTCTACTGGGATGCCGAGCGTAGTGTATGGCAAAATCCCCCTTGTTGGCAGCAACCTTGGGGAGGCACGTTCACCGGTGGCCTTTTATAACCTGTGCTTATAGATTTGGGTACATCAAGTATTATTTTCTGTTTTGGGTACAAAAATGACCCATCTTTCTTTCTTTTTAAGGTTCCTTTTCCACCGCCGGTGCCGGAGCAGACGGTGACGGAAGGGGTCTACCTTCCCCCAGAGCCAACTGGCTACGTGTATGAGAAGCCTAAGGTTCCGTTTGAATTCCCGACTCTGCCGCCTTCGACTTATTTACCGCCTGTGACTACTACAAGGTAAATTTCACTGTTGGAATTGCAATTTAATGTAAAAGAGAGTAAACCAGTCTAAGACTAATAATTATCTCTAAAAATATTCTCTTCCGCCCTAATCGACTGATCAAATCCGTTTGACAGTAATTAACTCAATAGTGATTATCCGAATAAATCGGTTTTCCAAACACCCTATTAGTTCGGATAATCGACGCTCTTCTGTATTATGTGACTCCTTTTTTTTTCTTTTGCGCTTATTGGCTGCAATTTGATGATGAATGTAGAATAAATAAAAATGTCAAGTACGAGTTGGAGTCGTACACCGAGGGTTCCATAATTATAAGACCTTGTTTCTTGCAAAATTTTATGATTCTAGGTCAACGGGATAATCGGTTATAGGTTTTGATCGCTTACAATTTTTTTTTATGAATTTCCTTCACATCTTCTACTGTTTTCGGATTTTAACGTTTACTTATGCTATAAGGCCTTGCTTCTTGCCAAATTTCATAACTCTAGGTCAGGTTTTCAGTCCATGGTGAGAATCAAATATTATTTTTTTACGTGAATAAACTACAATTCCACGGTTTTCTAATTTTACCCTTTAATTGTGCTAAAAGACCTTGCTTTTTGCAAAATTTCATAATTCTAGGTCAATGAGAAATACACTATACATAGGTTTTCGGTCCATACCGAGAATCAAAAATAATTTTATATGTGAATTAACTACAAATTTACGGTTTTCGGATTTCATGGTTATAGGTCAACGGGAAGTACCCTATAGGTTTTTTTGTGCACGTGATCACAAAGGAAATATAAAAAAAAATGGGCATAAACGTCTGTTACTTTTGATTGCGTTGACTTAGAAGTTTGATTTATATCACGGCTCTAAGAAGTTACGGACATATCGAGTGATAATTAAACGTATTCTCGAAATCTGCAATTCGATATTAATCAGTGTATAGAGTGTTTTTCTTTGATGAGTTGCTCGATATGTCGCACGAGAATGCAGTTTTTGGCGGTACTCGATATATATCACATGACATTTTTATCCCGTGATAATGAGTATCACTCGATAATGTATCACGTGATACGTAGAATTGGCCCCCTGGATATTTGATGTTAATTTCAACTCGATATTGTGATACTTGTAAGGTTGCCTGGAAGAAATCGCTTCTAAGCGATAAGGCCGCCCATTGTACTTGTTTATGTTAATGTCTATGTGTTTTATTTGTCTTTGTGGTGTACAATAAAGAGTTTTGTATTGTATGGTATTGTACTTGTTTATTTTTCATAAATAATTATTATGACAGACAACGCCCTTTTACAGCAGCACCATGAACTTATAGTAATTATTATTTTTCCTTACATGACTTTAACTATGCCTATTTACTGCTGATCTATTTATTAATTTACCATTTTATAAAAGTTAGGTTTTATACCTAACTTTTTGATTATTTCCCTGTCATGTACATATGTTTTATGGCTTTGAATTATAATTCAAGCACCATTTATTCTAAACTATATTTTTGTAAATTGACGTATCCATGTGTGCCCTGTGCTCCTACGGCGAATAATTGAGTATGAGTATAGCTCCACGCGTTTCTGAGAAAAGGGAGTTGACAGATGGACGGACGGACGGACAGACGATTAACAAAGTGATGCTATAATAGTTCCGTTTTTCCTTTTGAGGTACGAAAACCTAAAAACAAAAGAAAATGAAGCAATGAGTGGCGAAAATAGTATGAGTAATATACTTACACTTCACCAAAAGCTTACAATATGAAATGACTTGCTCTCAGTGCGCGAATTAAGGAAGTGCCTTAATTCGCGCCAAAATAAAATACAGAAAAGTATACACATAACTACATAAGTTTTGCATTTAATTTACATACGAATAATGCGGAATCTATCTACAAAAAATATCTGGCACAATGCGAGAATGATACGATATTAATGCATTCGTTTTCTTTCCAGGCCTCCACCACCACCACCACCGCCGCCGCCGACAAGGACGCCACCACCTCCTCCGCCACCGCCGACCAGGCCTCCAACAACTTATCTTCCTCCAACAACGACAAGAAGGCCGCCACCGCCACCACCACCGCCAACTAGACCACCACCTCCACCACCGCCACCTCCACCACCGCCACCGCCAACGCGACCACCTTATATCCCTCCTACAACAAGGAGGCCTCCACCACCACCACCTCCACCAACCAGACCACCAACATACCCAACATACTCAACTATCATAGAACAAACCAGAACTACAGGATACACATATCCAGTACCTAAAGTACCGTTTACTTTCCCGACCAGACCTCCCACAACTTACCTCCCTCCTACAACAAGGAGGCCACAGCCGCCACCACCACCACCGACGAGGCCACCTCCACCACCTCCGCCGCCTCCACCAACCACCAGAAGGCCACCACCACCGCCTCCGCCTCCACCAACAAGGCCGCCAACCTACCCCACTTACTCTACAATTCTAGACCAAACCAGGACAACCGGATACACATACCCCGTACCAAAAGTACCCTTTACGTTCCCTACTAGACCGCCACCGCCGCCAACTACACCAAGGCCTTTCCCTCAATCGACTTATCTACCTCCAACAAGAAGGCCACCGCCACCTCCACCACCACCAACTACAAGGAGGCCCCCGCCAACACCTCCACCGCCACCTCCTCCACCACCACCAACCAGACCACCTACATATCCTACCTACTCCACAATTCTAGATGTTACCAGAACCACAGGATACACATACCCTGTACCCAAAGTGCCATTTACCTTCCCTACTAGACCACCACCGCCACCGACCACACCTAGGCCTTTCCCTCCATCAACCTATCGTCCTCCTGTGACAAGGCCTCCGCCACCACCACCAACAAGGCCTCCGCCACCACCTCCGCCACCGCCACCACCACCACCGACAACTAGAAGACCACCACCACCTCCTCCGCCACCACCAACTAAACCACCAACCTATCCTACCTACTCCACAATCTTAGACCAAACTCGGACTACTGGATACACATACCCCGTACCAAAAGTACCATTCACTATCCCAACCAGACCTCCTACAACCTACCTACCACCTACAACAACCAGAAGACCACTGCCACCACCTACGAGACCACCACCGCCGCCACCGCCGCCACCACCGCCACCACCGCCAACCAGCAGAAGGCCACCATTTACATATTCAACAATATTAGATCAAACCAGAACCACAGGCTACACTTACCCTACACCCAAGGTACCTTTCACTTTCCCAACCAGACCTCCTACTACCTATCTACCACCTACAACGACTAGAAGGCCACCACCACCACCTACGAGGCCACCTCCACCACCGCCACCGCCACCACCGCCGCCAACCACCCGACGGCCAACACCACCTCCTCCACCACCAACCAGACCTCCCACCTACCCCACTTACTCCACAATCTTAGATCAAACAAGAACAACAGGCTACACATACCCAGTACCGAAGATCCCTTTCACTTTCCCTACAACTCCCAGGCCGTTGCCCCCGTCCACTTATCTGCCACCGGTCACAAGGCCGCCACCACCACCGCCTACACAGCCTTCGACCTACCTGCCACCTCCGCCCCCCACTAGACCGCCCACGCCACCGCTACCACCACCTCCACCGACCAGACCCCCCACGCCACCACCGACCAGGCCGCCTTCACCACCCACCACTCCAGCACCCACTTACTCTACTATCCTCGACGTCACTAGAACTACCGGCTACACCTACCCAGTACCAAAGGTTCCTTTTACTTACCCTACGCTAGCTCCATCCACTTATGCGCCAGTGACAAGGCCACCATACATTCCCCCTCAAACCAACCCCCCAGTATATTTTCCTCCCCAAACCAACCCCCCAATCTACGTTCCCCCACAGACGACCAGACGGCCGATTTACATCCCCCCTCCGACCCAGCCACCGATCTACCTCCCCCCTCAAACTACTCGACCACCCTTCGTACCAGATGAAGGATATTACTACGACCGACCTTTAGTTTCCTTCGTATTTTAGTTTAATTTAACCAATTGCATCAAAACTTTGTTCAATTCTCAACCGAAAAGTTCATTGTCGTGAAGTTTTCAGAGTTGAAATATTTTAATTGTAAGTTTTAGTTGCAATTTGTTTCCAATTTAGTTAATTTTGCCATATAATTGTGATACCAAACTATAAAGGAATGTGTGGATAGCAAGCTTGGTTTGTTATATTTTTGTTAAGATTTTGTATGGTATGCATAATGACACTGAGGTTACCGACTTACTAGTGATGTACCTGTAGTATAATGATGATAAGTATATATTTTAATATAAATTTACGCAATACTCAAATTGAGAAGTGGAAACATCACTGCCTTAAACTAATTTTAATATTATAAGAGTATACAACTTTTGAAATAAAATAATTTAAAATATTGTTGCAGTTTTAATACAGAAGATAACGGTTACACTATAAAAGAGGCATTTGACGAATTTAATACAGTGTCAGGTAGGGACAGTACTGCTGTATGTGGCGACAGATCTTTCTGTAAAGCAAATTGCAGTAATACGATAATGTAAGTAGCAGCGAGAGTGCCGAGCTGGAGCGGAGTGGTGACATCTATCGGGAACAAGCCGCAAGCCCACAACTTGCTAAAATTAGTATCGATGCTTCGTACTATGCATTTGCCGAAGTGGATGAGATTCATTTTTTCGCGTTTGCAGCTTAGACCATCTAAAATATTCCGTTCGCAGTCGCTCTTTATAGATTCTGAAAATAAATGGTAATTAACTATTGATCATTGCAACACCCTAAATGGGTACATACGTATATTGTGTGTATTCTCTAATGTAGTCAATAAGTTCCGACAAATTTTGTGTACCATAATACTCACAATAAATAAATGAATATGAATATGAATCTATATGCCAAAACAAACAAACAATAATACCTAATGTAAAGAAGATTTCCAAAACTAGAATTTGATGTGTTTTACAAAAACTTAACTTAAAATTTCTGGTTATTTATACTGCTTTTTTACGGGATAAATAGTAATCCATCAAGAATTTATTTATATTACCACTTCACAAAAATTAAAGAATAATGAAAAACGAACAAAAATCGGCGAAAATGTCGAGTAAAATACATACCTACCTACATCCAAAAACATATAATCGAATAGAAAAACATCTTTTGATTTCGTCTGTTCAAAAAGGAACCTAAAGATGTCTAATGTGGCCACGCAACAACAAAATCAGCCAAAAAGCTAAAATGTCTCATATCAAACCAAAAACAGTACATGCTTGTAATTTATGACTCTTCAGAGCATAATGTTAAACTCACTATACTGCTGGAACGTATGATTGATCACAGAAGAGCGTGTAGCTTCTATAATGCTGTAGAATTTCTCGAATGAAAGACAAAAGAAGCACTCCATCACCACTCCCTTGAAAAACCATGCCATAACTCCAACACCATGACTCATTACTGTGATTGCATCTGTCTGAAAATTTTGGCAAAAATACTTTAATAGTTGATTTTATACAAACGTAACGCGCTGAAAAGGAATTAAAAAAAACGAATCTGATAACGAGATTCAGATTATATTCACATATATACAAGAATTACTCGTTTAAAGATATAAGATTATATCTATGTATAACCAAAAGCAAATGAGTATAGCCCTGTTAGCTGAAAAAGGTGAAGGTTTTAACTAAACACAAACAAATCGAATGAGATTTCTTAGACAGTCTCCTTGGTTAACATTTCGTTTCATATTTGGAGGTTCCAAACAAGGATGACCTCGTCCCTGGTTCCAAATTCGAACTTATTACTTCCTTGGAAATAATGAGATTGAATTTGGAACATCAAAATATATGTGCCTTTTTTAAAAAAAAGAGGTCTGTACAATGAATTCTGCTTCGGAATTTGAACTAACTTCTGTTCAGAAGGCACAATAAAAAACTAATGCCGCGAAATACATAATAAATAGTAATAGTTACAAAACTATTACTATTTACTCGCAAAAAATGTGAAAAGTAGAGTATTCATCTTTTGCAAGCTGTCTTCGTCTTGGGCGTGATTAAATCTCTCTCACAAACGGGATTCTAGTAATTCCCTCACTTTTCTCGTAAGACATTCTAGAATTATTAAGAGTTGCTCTCGGGATTCAATGAAGCCCATGACGCAAGACACTGGGTGCATAGCATAATATACTATTATCGTAGATTATTATTTGTACTCAAACAATACATAAGTGCAATAAAATCGAATAAATACATATGTAGATGTTACAAACGTTAGATTCTGAAGAGGTGAGAAGCAAAACTTCTATGTAGATCAATATTTGAAGGAAAGTCATAACGAAATGAAGCGCTATCTGAAAACAATAACATACAAATAATTTGTATTTATTTATTCCATCGTAGGTACACATGTTAGACTTGATGTAGTTAACAAATTTTAGGTATATAAGTTTATATACCTATGTATATCTTAGATTTATACAAGAGAAAACTGGGTGACTCATCTAGAGATATTTGAAACTCTGAAATTTTGCATGAAAGTGCCTTTTAGGACGCAGACAGTCGGCAACCGTTAAGAACGGATTTTCAGAGTTTGGCCCGTCAAAGTTTATAGCGAAGAAATATGACTTTAAAATAAACAGATACGTGTTTCAGGGTTTTTCGAAATTCACTTCCTAAAGTTCAATAGTATGGAGTCAAATTTAGGCCACTCACTGACTTATTATCATCATCAGCCCATACACGTCCATTGTTGGACATAGGCATCCCCCGTACGACGCCACAAATAGCGGTCCTGAACTCTTTTTTTCTTTTGGACGTATACACGGTTTTGGAAATTACGTATTCTAAGGTAGTTAATAATTGTAAATACTAGTTTAAGTTATTTATATTATGATTGTTATTTTCTTTGTCAATATAGTTTCTTTACTATTTTTAGGTAGTTAATATGGGCTAGAAGTCATTTTTATAATAACTTCAGAATTGTAACTGTTGGCCTGTCACTCACTGACTTATCAAGAAATCTCAGGAACTAACAAACAAAATATTGTTTTTAGTAAACATGGAACCAACATTACTTGGGGTATTACTAAAGTCCACGCGAATGAAATCGCGGGCGGGTCAGCTCGTATTTTATTTAAGGGATTGTACAAAGAAAGAAAACGTCAAGTGCGAGTCGACTCGCGCACCCAGGGTTCTGTATTTATAAGACCTTGCTTCTTGCCAAATTTTATGATTCTATGTTGACGGGATGTACGATAACGGGTACATCCCGTCAACCTATAGGTTTTTGGGCTAGGACTATATATATATTTATACATATTTTTTTAATTTTTGTATTAACTAGTTTAACGCTTTTCAGATTTTTCCTTTACTTGTGCTATTAGGCCTTGTTTCTGCCAAATTTTATAATTTCAGGTCAACAAAAATTAAACTATAGGTTTTTGTGCATGAAATTAAGTAAGAAATTTCAAAAAATTTGGGCATAAACTTTGTCTTTTGATTACGTTGAATTAGCAGTTTAATTTATATCACGGCTTCAAGAAGTTACGGAATTGAGTATTCGATGTTAATTTCAACTCGATACCTCCGAGAAAAGAGGATTCGTAGACGGGATAGACGGACAAAAATATGATCCTATAAATGAGGTTAAAGAATCTTTAAGTAAGGGTTTCGTTTTTCTTTTTGAGGTACGGAAACCTAAAAAATAGACAGACATGACTCTTTTCATGCTTCAAATTTATAAAATAACTAAGGATTGGCTTAAAAGGCCTAAAAGTTTAGTAAAAATAAGTTATCTGGCTAAAATAAATAATGATGTTAAATAAAACATAAAATTAATAATTAATGAAAATAATGTACAAAATGATGTTATAAACAAAGCAGAAGTATACAAAATAAAAATAGTACTTACAATGATCTCATAGACACTCTTGATAGATTTAAACGCTCGCAATAAGGTTTCAAAGGATGACTTTAAAATGTTCAGGTCAACATTAACGGACTTCATTTCTGTGATCCATTTGCGTTGCTTTTGAACTAGGTATAACAGCAAATACGCTGCCTTCAAAAGTTGCGCTTCAAACATAGCGGTCGATGATATAAAAAGACTTCTTGTCCAGTGCCAGTAGGGATCTGTGCTTATTTTCATAGCAACCATAAAAATATAGAATGAAATTAATAGAAAACAACTTGCACGTGTCATAATTTTGAAATGTTGAGTGTCTTCAGGATTTCTGATTAACATACAGATCTCTTGAAGTTGTTGAAGCAATAAATAGATTGACTGGTTTTTGCTGTGGATGGAGATGGATACGCAGCAGAAGATAAAGACGTATTGGGAGTATGTTCCGAAATATAAAAGTTTTTGAGTGATACTTTTATAATCTAACGTGAAAAAAGTTAATATGAATAAAATAATAACAAGAACATTTACAATCATTGCAAGAAATATAATAATTTTGCAGACTCGGTATGCAACACCATCTTTAAAATTGACGTTACAAATAAAGAAAATCTTTTCGAAGTAATAAAATGGGTTAAAGATAATCCAAAAGTCTGCATCTAATAGAATTCCAGATAGCTCATTTTTTTTCATTATCGTCACTCTTTCAGAACTTTTTACGACACGTCCATGAACTAAACTGATCAAGACTTGTTCGATTACCTTAATGATTAATTTCCATTAACTTGATGAAATTTGACTAAGAGCTCTGATAATATAATTACTTAATTTAGAGTTTTAGAGTCCATTATGGTATTCATGTAGATAAAGTCTTTATTGACAATGAAAATAACAATCAAATAATATAAAGAAATTAAACTAGTATTTACAATTGAAACAATTGAGCTAACTGCAGACTGTTGCAAACAATCTACAGATAGCTCAACTGGTCCATATCAATACCAGTCAGAAGCGTTCCCAAGACGCTGGCTGCATTGCCCCGCTGTATGGCAATGCATATTATATATTGTATGGCAAGCCGTGGGACCGCGGCGTACGAATATCGACCCCTCCAACTCAACCCGTGGATGTCATAAAAGCCGACTAAGGGAACCTACCAGAGGAAGGGCAGCAGCTTCCTTCTGAGTATTTTTAAACACCAACACTGCGATCACCAATCCGCCTGCCAAGCGTGGTGATTATGGCAAATCCCCCCTACATGGGAGACCATCCACTCGATGGACCGACGACATCGTAGCGGTTGCAATGAGGCGATGGATGGAGGCGGCTCAGGACCGCTATTTGTGGCGTCGTACGGGGAAGACCTATGTCCAGCAGTGGACGTGTATGGGCTGATGATGATGATGATGATGATGATGGCAATGCTAATGCGCTGCGCAAGATACTCACCAGCTCTCGGGTCACGCGTCGATTAGACCAGGCCCTCAGATAATTTTTTGAAAACCCGGTAAGCCTCGGTACCCCACGGTCCTAGGGTCTCGACTCCAAGGGGAGCAAATGCGTAGGCCCTGTCGAGACCTGCATATTTGCGCCTCTTGAGATCCTCGGCCAAATCTGCCGCCGAACCAGCCCTCACGGATGTCCTTGAAAGATGGGAAGGTGCAAGTGTGTCGACACATGTAGCGTCCCACACATTAGGCCTCCCCAGCTCCCAAGGGACTAAAGTCATGCCGTTGGGCCTCTTACCATCGTCACGCAACAGACCATTCCGTTCGAGAATAGCTGGTATGCTAGCGGTGACAAAGGCCCGTCGGATGATGTCGTTAAGGCTGGCATGGCGAGAAATCCGACCGGCAGCCCTAGTACACGATAATCCGTGATGACCCAGCTGTTCGACAACAGTACCGCACTGGCATTGATGAGGCGCGCAACACCTTGCACCCAACCGAAGGCATGTTGCTATACGGAAAGTTACGGGATCCAATAGAGTGCCAGTATTATATGAAGGAAGTGCTTGCAACCAATGTCCTGACTCCCATTTAGAAACAGCCAGGAGACCGGCACGATCTGCAGAGCTGGAGCACGTTTGTAACAAACAATTCCGTGTCAACTCACACAGAGGCCCGTCCCATTGCCGTTGGGACAAAAGAGATTTTGGGGGAGCAGCATCAGGGCAAGCACTATGCCAAGCCATTCGAGCCTCGTCTAAAAACGAAATTTTTAATGAATTTCCAGGTGAGAGAAATTTTTAGAAGTCTGTCCGAGGTTTTGTTGAAATTTTGAATTTTATCATCTACAAATGATTGAAAAGACTCATCAAAAATTGGTGAACCAAGGAGGCGAAGTGAACATTTATCTACAACTATAATGTTGGGAGCCAAACTATTGAATTTTATTATGATATTGTTTTTGTCTACACAAGAGTCCGAAATAAAAAGCTCGCACTTTGAAAAATTTAGGTCTAAACTTATTTGCCGAAATTCATCTGTGATGATTTTTAGATCATTAAAAACCGTGTCCACGTCTCCCCCTATCGTTCCGTCATCTAAATACCAAACATTAAGTTTGGATTTAAGACGTTGAATTACTGGTTGGATAGCAAGGCTAAATATGGCTGGAGGGTCGCCCTGCTGACAACCAACCGCGGACGAAATGACATTGTTTCTTTAAATTAATTTTGACGGTGAACCGTAGCATTGCCAGAGAAAAGGATAAATTTCTGGAATTTTGTCTTTAATTTCTTTTAGCAAGGCGCCCCTGTCTACGGAATTGAAGGAGTTTTTGACGTCTACCTTCAGAATTACCTCCCCATCATTTTTGTCCACAAATGTACGAAGGGAATGTACTGCGGCCTCACATCCGCCTCGCGAACCAAAGCCTATCTGAATTGGTCGAAAATAATCGCCTAGGTAGTCGGCTTCTTTCCGACAGCAGACTTTAGACGCGAGGCGGCGGTAGGTGGTGCCCACGTCTATGGGTCTTATTCTGCCATCCTTCTTTTTTATTGCGCAAAGATTCGCACCGTACAAGAGTTCTGTGATCTCGCTGTTGACTCGACCTGACAACATCAGGTTGATTAAAGAATTCATGTAGATTGATCTGATGATCGAAAAAATAGAAAAAAAAACTATATATGAGACAGACAGACTACAATGACTTAAGTTGCAGCGAGAGCCAAGCCTCGGTGACCGTGCTACGGCCGACATTCGGCTCGGACCCGACACGGTCTAGCGTGTGTCATCCTTTATGCTACTCTTATTTGGTTCATGTACCAAAAATTCCTTTGTGAGCAGCCATGTCTCGGATCCATAGTTAATGGCAAGACACATTGCACATGTATGCCTTGGCTTTGCGGTATGACGGTATGAGACTAAAACGGTGGTTTGTCGAGCGAATTTCTATTTTGTGACCGAATTACTAGAACTATAATCATTTTTATAATTATTTATTTTATTTTTTTATATTTCCATTTTTTCTTGTTCTAATTTTATGTATTTTTTTTTTGTTCGTATAAATTGATGTTGATTTTGATGTACATGAATACGATCCCGTATGTATTAAGTATCTTTAAAAAAAATTACATGTAAATTGTTTTTACAAATAAAATGTATTTCTGTATGTTATACTTGAAAATATTCCAGATTTCCGAAGGCAGCACCCTAGATGGACTCGTCTTGCGATCTCGACTAATTGTAAGACGAGCGTCCAAAAGATAAACAATAGGCCTAGGTACCTAGGCCTATTTGGAGGTAGACTTTATGCAGGTCATTTAGCACCATCGTTTGGAGATGATGAGCGACGTTCTCAGCTATGATGATCAAGTCGTCAGCAAAGTGTACGTGAGCTATGCCAGCTAACAATGAATTAGCTGGCAAATATAAGTTATTTTTGGTAGGAAGGTAGAGTTTTGTTCAGACAATAAAATAAATAAATAATGATGGAAGCAGAGCTTGTGCTGTGCTGTGGAGTATATAGTTATTTGATATATACGTATGTACTTGATACAATACATTATATACATATACATATGTATGTATAGATATTTTTAATAGGTAAAATCAAGAACAATGTTACTTTACACAAAAGCTTATAAAGTATCTAGCTACTAGCTTCTTCCCACGGCTTTGCACGCATTTTGTCCGGGATAAAAAATTGCCTTTATATTATTTCCGGTCCAGATCATTATGCGTGCAAAATTTCAGAAGGATGTATTCAGAAGTTTTGGTGTTATCTTGGGTCAAATATTTTTACAACACAGCACAAACTTTCACCTTCATAATAAACTAGCTGCTGCCCGCCCCTTCGCTCGCGTTTTAAGTTAAAGTTACAGCAGGCTTAAAAATGTATCGAAATAATAAATTGTTAAACACTGTTCTAAAACCTGTATCTAATAAAAAAACTCAAACATTTATACTGCAGAACATCGAAAAGCATTCTGATAAACTGAAAGCAACTAAATAAATGAAAAACTAATTTATTGGTGGTGGTGACCACTATCTTGGTACCTACTAAATATTGTGAACACTTACGTTATTAAGCAATTCAAGGAGTTTGATATAGTTATTTATAATCAAAGCTTCATGTACCCGTTTGAGAAATAGCATGACACTGAACTATAACTAATAATGATCATAGGTATAGTCTTTGTATTTTTATGTACACTATTAATGTTTGCTCTTACTGCGCACGCACCTAGCATGTTTTAATAGCAATATCTTATGATAGTTGCTTTTTTTTTCATTTCAAGCATTGTAATGATCTAGACAGAATACATTATAAATCTTAATCATTAATCTAAATCATCATAATTATTTTTTCATAGGACTTAAGGTGATACATAATATATTTTTTCTTGGTTTAAAGATTATTTTGATTATTCGCTAAATGCATACAATTTTATATCGAAGTAGGTGCCATTTTAATAACAATAATATGCGTACCAGAATTATATGTACATTTCAAGTCGTATACCTATATATTTTTAGCACCAGTATATATTTAAAGCTAATGCCTACAACTGAGCGATGATTGTCATCCTATCCTAATATATATATAACTAGCTGCTGCCCGCGCCTTCGCCCGTGTTTTATCGGGATAAAAAATAGCCTATATGTTATTCCAGGTCCCAAACTATACCCATACCCAGCCTAATCGGTTCAGTAGTTTTTGAGTGAAAGAGTATCAAATATCCATACATCCATCCATACAAACTTTAACATTTATTTATTTAGTAGGAAAAATAAATATCACAATAAATGTCAAAGTTTGTAAGGGTGGATATATGTATGTGGGCAGCAACTAGTTACTATCATAAATACTTTGCTGGGGAATAAAAAATCCATAATGAAATTGATAGTCAATTCACTTTCACAAGGAAACATCGCGGTTCCATCTATCATTACGTCAATAATAAATGCTCTTATTACTGCTTTGTCACACTTCACGGTTGAGTACTTGACGTTTTTAGTGACAAAAAATTAAAATGCCATTTTTTACCAAATGTTCATACATTTTAGATAAACGTTATTTAACTAGTAGTTTGTAAAATATTTATGTATTGAGTATTTACTATCGAACATTTTATTTTTATATGTTCTGGGGCCAGTAATTCTTTATTATTTTTGATTATTATAATAACATATTTTTTTATCCTCGACTTAGAACAAATTAAATTATCAAAAGGAAAGGCTTTCTCATCGGTTGTGTACCTATAACTATATATTTAGAAAAAAGTCGAAAAATTCACCATCGCGATCATGGGGTGACCACCCCTCGGTCCTTGGGTTGAACGCTATCCTCTTTTGCGTTTTCAGTCGATTTTTTTAAGGCAGCATTTGGTTGAATGTTTTACTCGCACTTGATGGATCTGGTTTTTCTATGAGATTTGGTACACATATATGTACCTATACGACAAATACATTGGGCCTTGATTATGCTGTTTATTTTGATCGAATTTAACCACTATCTTTTCTCCTCTTATCACTTTTGGTGCGATAACTAAAATATATTATTTATTTTTTGCTCTACTACTAAATTGTGTTAAAGGACGCCTAATGGCAGATCACAGTGCTCTTAACTTTATTTGACAACATTCCTGTAATACCTGTATCAGAAATAAATAAATGCTGTATTTCCAGTCAAATACTACCTGAGTCTGTCAGGCGTGAATAGATATCTTCTATCGTGATACATCGTCACTTTCCATCAGGTAACATTGTAATCAAACGAATGTCTATCGATTAAAATCCTAAAATATTAGATAATTTTAGTTACAGTTAGTAAAATTAGTAAATGAATATGGTATTGTAACTATAGGCATTTGTATAAATTTTCGATATACACAATTTTTTTTCTTTATAACAAATTATATATTTATATCTTTCTTTATAGTCGATATACCTTCGTTTGACCACAATCTCATCTGATGGAAAGTGATGATGAGGCCGACGATGTATCTATATATATAAAAACAAACAGCAATGAATCTAGAGCTCGACGGCAGTCATTAAAGTCCAACTCTCAAATTATCGAATGAGCAGATAAGTAATGTTTGAAATTGAAAGCTATCACATAAATTGTGTTGAATTTAATGATAGAGTTATTGTGGTGATTGAATGCATTTGATTAAAACTTTTTTATTTGCTCACTTCGATATTGAGTTCTTAGCCATCATTATAATCAACTGTTTGCCAACGAGTGACATGTATTGTCAAATATTAAAAAAAGTTTAAGTTTTTTTCTTTTTGTGATATTTGAAGTAGGAATTCTGTGCCCTTTTACAGCAGCACTCTTATTATTTTTCACAGATTGAGGATTTTTGTTTACCCTAGCTATTTGTACTTTATATCTTGTCTATTAATGGCTTAGATTTATTCCAAGAGTTATTAAAGGTGCCTAAATTATCATTCAAAGCCTTTATGACTTTTTTATTTGTATTAAATTGTATTTTTACACCCGAAGATGATAACCGACAGGTGTAGAGACTATTGCAAAAGAAAATGAAAATAACAAAAAAAAAAACCATGTTATTGTGGTGAAGGGATGGACTGAATAATTGGGCTATGAGGGAGACTATGGACGCCTGCCATAAACATAATCATGCGGCAGACGGTGGCTTGCCGAATGCTGGATGGGTTCCTCAAAATGTCGGTGTAAATGCCGGGAAAGGAACAACATCGGTGCAAACGACTAACGGGTGTCGAGAGGTGCGGCCCCGATTTCACCATCACGAAGACATGTGAGCGGGTTTCCTCGTTATTACGCCATTAGACACTTCCACCCCTGAGTCTTCATCCTAAGATGCATCTCTCGCGACTCCACTCAGACCGGCCAATGAAGGCAAGCAAGAGGTGGGGATCTGGTTCTCTTGGGATACCACTCCGCAAGCGGAGACGAGAACCAGGAACTTCCCCGGGAGCACTCGGTATACCCGTGGTGTTGCTACTCACCAACAGCTCGCCACAAACTGCCCCGCGTGTTATATTATTATTCTGTTTCTCATTTCTATCGTCACGGGCCATATAGTGACCTGGTACTCTGAGAAGCATGCGTGGGGCCTTAGGCAATAGCACATTGGCACTTTGTGAGAGTTAATCTAAAGGCGAGGGCTACACAGGCCAGGTGTAGAGAGTGCAAAGGAAAATGAAAGATATAAACAATACAGGATATGGGTGGATGACGGTGAGCTATGGGGGAGACTGCGGACGCCTGCTATACACATACTCTCAATACCGTTAATAGTGGCAGACGTACAGGTGGCTTGCTAATTGGCCAATCCCGATGTTCCAGCATTTACACCGACATTTTGAGGAACCCCCTCAAAATGTCGGTGTAAATACCGGAATATAATAATGGCCGTGGGGCGGTGGCGTACGAATATCGACACTTCCAACTCAACACGTGGATATCGTTAGAGCTGACTAAGGGAACCTACCAGAGGAAGGGCAGCAGCTTCCTTCTGAGTATTTTTTAAATCCAACACTGCAATCACCAATCGGCCTGCCAAGCGTGGTGATTATGGCAAATCCCCGCTACATGGGAGACCTTCCACTCGATGGTCGACGATATCGTAGCGGTCGCAGGGTGTCGATGGATGGAGGCGGCTCAGGACTGCTATTTGTAGCGTAGTATGGGGGAGGCTTATGTCCAGCAGTGGACGTGTATGGGCTGATATGATGATGATGATTATGAAATAACGGAAAGGAACAACATCAGGGCAAACGACTGAGGGGTGATGAGAGGTGCGGTCCCGATTTCATCAGATGACTGCCATTTGACAGTAAGCGGGTTTCCTCGTTATTACACCATTAGACACTTCCACCCGGGGGTATGTAGACTCGGGAGTCTACATCCTTAGATGTATTATTATTATTGAGATTACGATTGGAATGGTGTCCGCCGCTTGATCGTATTCCATTCAATATGAGCTAACTGATAGGTATCGGATGCCAGCCCGGGGATGGTAAAACACAAGTCAAAACATTTCTTAGTAAAATTGAAGATGAATGCTGAATGAAAGTTCAATATGAATTTAAAATAACATCAACAACCATTACACGATGTTACAATAGCAACATAATAGTATGATTGCCGTTATGTGCGTTTTATGTTTAATATTAGAAGTAAATGGGGTTTCTCTCGTCGTTTGAATTTGTGGTGGTAGGGAGGTACGCTCTAATGCGCCGTGATGTATGGACGGCGGAGATGGGATGGGGTTTGTGTCGATGGAATTATATCGATGAAGCCATGGTGCAAGTGTATTATGAGTGTGTCCGGTTGTTTCGTATACCACTTGCGTGGACACAGAGGTACCTAAAGACAGACAAGCTATTTTGAGCAACATTTTGCAACTGAATGTGAAATTCTGTAATTTTATTCTATAACAAAAATCCTAGATATTTTAAATGAATATTTTATCTTAAAATTATCAACCACGCTAGAAGATACTCCCAAAACAAAAGTTATTTCAGCGTGAGCAATCCTTATGGCAAATTCAAGCATGAGATTGCAGCGCATAACGCGCATATTTCAAATAATATTAATATGAATGTGATCACTATCTGTGAAAGGGAAAAATGCATTATATTTATGAAATAAACATCCATATGTACAATAAAATTGCATAATAATGTTTTAGCATCCGAAGGAACAATAGCTCTTGTTAACAAATTAGGTATCAATCGGTGCATTGATTTTTGTTTAAACATAAACAAACACGGTCACGTAATCTACACAACACAATGTAGACAACAGTTATAATATCGATAGTGATGCACCCCTAGCTCCAAACAGCGAGTATCTAAAACAATCGCAACTACCGCTCACACGCAAACAGACCATCAAGAAGTGCACACCGTCTTCAAAACAGTGATGTGATAAAAAAATTGGATAAAAAGAAAGCCAGGAAGCATTGTCACAGTCTATAAAATAATATTGTCTCGTCCTTTGGGGACGTAAGCGGGAGTAGTCTAGTGATGTTAACAGTGTCAAGTCAAAATGTCGAGTGAAAACGATTCGTACGCGAGCACCCCGCCGAGGATCCGGCAGTTCGGATTGTACAAGGGCATCGACTGCAGGACCGAGGAGTTCCTGAAGCTGTCGAGGAAGCGGCAGATCCGGCAAGGATGCGCCTGCGCGGCCGTTAGCACGGCAATCACCGTTACCGTTGCCATTGTGAGTATTTGTGCTCTCATCACTATGAAAATCCTTGCTTGGCTAAAACTTAGCCATTATTTGTATGTAATTTTTATTTACTATTGTGTTATCCTAAGACCCTTAAGTTTTCTAGCCTCTTCATTAAATTCAGCTTTGTCTTTTATCACTGCAAAGTAGCTATGAAAAGACGAAAGAAAAACAGTTTTATAATTCTGTGTTGAAGTTGAATTGGCTTGAAATTTAGCAGGCAAGCTGTTACAATTGATGACACAGAGAACGTCATCAATCGGTAGCTCCTAGTACATATGTGGAACACAGTATATCTAACCTATCTTACTAATTGACCCATACAAAGAAAAATGTTACCTTGTACCCTCGCACCCTCACCCTTAGCGCACCCTTAACCCAGACCGCTTTATTTGATTTATTAATTACATCACTTATTTAATGATTGTTTGTCATAATATATATATATTAATATATATATAAATAGATTAGAAAAAAAGAAGAATCTGAAAATTATTTGGTGAATTCACATTGTATTGTGGAGTAGATAACCTTGAATGGTACCATTGTCATCGTATAATCCTTGAAACATTAGGTAGAAAAATACCATTAGAGATACAAACGTCTCTTAAGTTTATATTTTTACAAAATGCTTTTAATGTTTTAAGTATTTGCTGAAATAGTCAAATCCATAATACAAGTTTGAGTCGAAATAGGAATTGGTCCAGAATTTGGCAAAAATCACTCGTAATAACATTTGTATTTATTATTCCTAGCGAAGTTTTAGGTTAGCATACCCTTATCTAAATTTCAAACTCAAAATTGACCAATTCAATGCTGGATGATCCGTTCGGACCATTGTTTCATTATATACCTACTTATTTGCTAACTACGAAAGCTCTGATGGATTAAATATACCCTTTTTTTATTTGCTTAGGGTGGTTTTAGTGTCACAGCGGCCACGGTAGGCCTATTGTGATCGCCACTAAAAAAAATATACTCTTTATCCCAGTTTAAAACATAAAGAATAAGTAAATTCAATAACATTTCCTAAAAATCTAGCGAAATTAAAAAGACAACTTGTTGACGCCTATTCAAAATAAATTTTCAGTCAGTCATTGTATTTGTATGATGAAACGTTATTTTTTGTTTATTATTGCGTTACATATTTGTTTTTATTTTAATAAACAATGACGACGACAATAATGTTTGTATGAACACTTCCTTTAGTAACATTTTTTGAGTGATTATAAGCTGTAACGCGTTCCTTTTGTTTTATTTTCCAACATTTCGAATGCGTCAAAGTTCATGATGTTCTTGTGTTTCAATTAAGAACTGATAGCAATTGAAATTCCCTAAATTCATATTTACAGTTGTTTTCTATTCTTTATTTAGTCCAGAGTCCCGTACTGATAATGTTTTCAAAACAGATTGTAAATGATCGAATAGTTTCTTTTTACAAAAAAGACTGATATTGATTCAGTTCTAAAACAATTATTTATAATGATCGCATAAAGTCTATCGCTATTAAAATCATAGGTTGTCAAATATTTTGTGTCCATGCCATCTCAAATCGTTAGAATTAATTTCTTTCGGTTCCATCGATATTTTCAGGGCTATTGGAATATATGTATAGAGCGCGCAGAATCAATAATGTTATTAATTTAATAGGTCTTACCTTTTATGTTATGGCTTTAATTGAAATTATTGAATACACAGTACAATATTTTGTTTTGATTTATAACAAAATAAGCGCATACATGTAAGTAACTCACATGTCGTGAGCTAGCGCGGGCATATTCACACAAATCATTACTTGATCACTACCATGTGGGCGCGTTCCGTAGTGATCCGCTGTTATTATGAAATCAATATCAAAATATATTTGACCACGACGTTATGCTATGAAAAAATACGAACTGGCCTCTATATAACTCGGACTAATTACGGATTTGAGTGCAACCGTAAGACAGTTAAAGCACCGTAAGACTAAAGGAGAGACTCGAAACACGAAGTTAGAAAATGGCAGTTTTTAGATCGTTATATATTTCAAATATGTCACCTAAACCATGTTATTTTAACAGGGTTCTGTTGAACCACCCTTAGCTTTTTCGTTGCCTTAGCTGTGTATGACAAACAATGAGTGGTGAGCAAAGGGTGAGCGATAGACGCATATATTATAAAACTTTGGTTCTTCTACGGATTTCTGTATTCCGGATTCTATCACGTAGAGAAACTCCGAGCATAGCTATCTCCATAGCTGGCTGGGTGACTTTGAGCTTATGCATACGGCCTGTAGTCAGCGACTACGTCTCGGATCCGTGTGTTACCAGTTATGACTACACTGGTAACACACATTGATTAAAAACTTTCGTCTTGAAGCTATGTGGCTCTACAGCTAGGCGCTCTGGCGCTCTTGCGGTGTATTGTACATATAACTTAGTTATTAGCGGATACGATAGTTCTCAGAGCAAAATGTCCTTACTACGGTAATAGCGAGTGCACTCCGTAACAGTCCGTGTGGACGTCACGGCTGCGCACGCGCCTCTCCGATAAAACAAGAAAGCAGAAAGCAAACGGTTACAATATGTAAAGCAGGTAGTGCCAATTTTGTACGACACTGTACTTACATGTTTGCAGAGATTTGAACAATGCTATCTCGAATCTTAGATGGGTATCTATTGGAAACAAAAAATTGTTGGATCACCTTTTGGTTTTTTCAAGGTTGATTAGGGCAGAAACCAAAACACTTTTATTGGTAACATAACTGTCAATCTCCTTTTTTTTAAGACTGGATTTTGTTTGTGTTTAAGTAAATCACAATTAGATAATTTAAATTTCGAAAGGCAATGGATTAAATGTAGATAAAATGTTATAAAAATAGTCTTCACAGAAAAGGAACCTTAAATCAAGGGAAAAGACAAGAACTAAAAAGAACTAGCAATCTTTTTGTTATTTTTACAAAGAAATAAAATGAATATTAATGAGGTAAAATAATGCTATGATTTTCGCAGCAGTTAAATTGACGAAAATTAAAGCATATTAACTAACGTTAATAAATATTCATTATTTAAATTTGTCACTGGCTGGCAGATACACTAAAATTATGGTAAAATGCCTGCAGGTAAGTAATAATCAGAGTCATTGGTCCACTTCAAAACGAGTCTCAAATAACATTTTCTCAGTTTTGAAATCCCGGTAATTTCACCGCAATTAGCATATTGCGGTGAAATTAATGATTTAATAAATAATCAAATAAAATTATATAATAAATAATTCAAAGCGATCCCAACATCAAATTCCAGATTGGGTTACGTCAAATTATCAAACTACAGTAATTTGATGTCCATTCGTTCCGCCATGCTTGTTTCTACATTCTGCGAATCTTGCACTAGGTACATTTAGAATTCAGATTGAGATTTTGCTCAATTAAGATGGAAGATTATTTTTATACTAACAGTAAGAGCTCGTAAATTAATACATCTGACCATTAAACTACTAATTGCTCTCGAGAAGACTGTTCAATCCTTCTTGCACTACACATGGCTCACTCGATGACCACAAATTCTATTTATCATAATTTTATGCAATAGTTCACAGTTTTTGTAGTAGATATTACCTAATTTTGCAAACTTAATACGTAAATAAGATATTATATTTAATATATATATATATATAGCGAAAAAAATTACGATGCTAGAATTGCTTCATAATATATAAAATAATCATATAAGAAATGCTTCATAATAATGACAAGGAACTGTTAAGAATAATAAAAAACATGTTGGTACATTATTTTGAAAACCGATGTGGCACAGGGGCGAGCGAAGGTCCGCCTGGGACGCAGGAGGTTACGGGTTTCGATTCCCTCCTTGGGACAAACTTTTGCACGATCTGCAATATTTGATCCAGGTGTTCTGGGTATTTTCTATGATAAGTAAAAAAGATCTATCTATGTAGGTATATGTAAAGTATTCTCTTATGTATATCAGTCATCTAGTACCCATAACACAAGCTCTACTCAGATTGGGGCTAGATGATACTGTGTGGATAACCCAGCATTATTTATTGATCTTTTGTTTGGTCTGTTATCGTCAGTTAATTGTTTATACTGGGGTTAGGATTCTTTTTTAGGTAGGACTATATATATATATATTTAATTTTGTATCTGATTCTCTAATCAATAATCCAGGTTGCTATCCGATTATATCTGAAGGATGGACTAAATAAAGAGATGGGTGTAAATATGCCAATCAAAAACCGTAACCGTTAGAGAAAAATCGTAAACGGAGTCATTGACTCAATTTATGAGCAAACAAGAACTGGATTCTTATTTTTTTTGTGTGTTACTCTCCTAAGACGATTTTCCTCCAACTCTAGTTTAAGATGTAGCCATACACTCCCATCTAAAAAACACCCTGTTTACGTAATAAAACTTAATTCGATAACATGTGTGGTTACAATAATAATTATTTAATAATGATTTAACAATAAGGTAACACTAATTATTATTTTGTCAAGTGTGTTTATGGTTTTGTGTCAATTAAATGTGATAACCTTAGTCTTTCACTTTTATGGTAAGTAATGTTATTGATTGTTATTGGCTTAACATTTCGGATGAAAGTGTATATCCGTAACCTTTTTCAATTACTTAGTTGCATGTTTTATGATGGCTTGGTGTGTTGTTTTAATGTTTATATACTTGGAATGAAAAACTGAATCGACGACTTAGCAGCGGTAGCTAGGGGTCGATGGAAAAAGGTCGGTAAGTATCGCTTTTCATGGCGTCGTTAGGGAGAGGCTTATGTTCAGTAATGGACATATCAGCCCTGGTAATGATGATAATTCAAAACGACTACATTATTGATATTATTTATCATTATTGATAGTTTGTTAAACTAGAGGAAACTACATTACAATTATTATCTGTTTTAATTGTTTTTTTAAAGAATTATTGAAGTACTTTTTTACTTTGAATTGGTTTTGAACAGTGATGGGCAAAATGCACCAATCGTAATTTTATAAGAAAAATGTATCTTAATAAGACGATCAAATTTCGAAAAAAATTAAAATTGATTCACAAATTATAATTGCACCCAAACATTACACCAATATGAATTTGCGATGGAGATGTCCAGTAAGACCTTTGGTTTTATAAGGTTGTTTTTTTTTTCAGGTGGTGATTTTCATCTACGAGTTCAGTTTCAATTCTGAAGTGGCAGCAGTAAGAACAAAACTGCGTCCCAACTGGTTTAGTTTCATAAACGACACCACCGAAGATTCTTTTGAGAAAAGATTTACTAAAAGCAATATCGACAAAACGTCCCTCACGTTACTACCAATACTCATAAACGCGCTTAAGAAAAACGTGTTTCTGGAGAAAGTATACCAAGAACAATCCAGTGCTCGCCCCAATGCTGAATCGAGAGAAACAACCGAGTACAGTATAAATAAAAATGTATTTACAAAAACTTTCGTCAGGAACCCAACATCTAGTTTTTACACCATTGCATTTAAAACTTTTCCCATAGACTACACGCGTGCAACAACAAATCAGGCGTACTTTACTAAAATAAGAAAAATAAGAGATTACCAACGTATTTTCAATTATTTTGACAAAATGATTAATGATAAAGCTTATTTGGGATCATCGAAACCTATGGGTAGTATAGAAACAGTTACTGATAATGCAGTGAATATTAAACAAAAAGCTAAAAAGTACTACCACAAAAGTCTTCCAAAAATAAAAATGCCACAGGTTGCAAGAAGTCGTAAGAATGAGAATAAAGGTGAATATGAAAGCAAAGATTGCAAATGCATGGTAAAACTAGGAAATCTTCTTCATAGGTTTTTGTCAATAATACAAATTTTGTTGCCGCAGGCTTCCAAAAAATTAAATAGTCAATCTGAAAATGATTTTGTTATTGAACCTATTTATGAACCCATGAATGAACTTGATTTTGAACCTATCAATGAACTTGAAACGGATCCTAATAAAAATGTTAATAATAATCAAAAAGATAAAAAAAATGTGGCAAGTCACAAAAAAAAACCTGATTATGCTGATCAAAAACGTGTTAAATTGTATAAACCTGACGAGAATAGTGTTATTGTACCTGAGTTTTTACAAAAAACAGAAAAACACAAATATATTGAAAACAACAGAGAAAAAATAAGTGGCGACAATGATTCGTTAGAAAATTCAGCTGTTATTTTAAACCGACAGAAAGATAAAGCTCGTGATTTACCCACACAATCAACAACGATGATAAATATGTATAAATATAATAAATTAATGGATGATAACTCTATTGTGCACTTTTTAGATAAAAATAACGAAATTATTCGTAAAAAAATACCAGAAATCAAAATATTTAGTGTAGACGATGTTTATTCTAACAAAAATATGGATGGTAAAAGTTTGGATCTAGTAAAAGAGGAAGCTGTGAATAGACTACAACATCTGAATCATGATACATATCCTAAACAAAGTGTAACTCATATAACAACTAGTTACCCACAAATGACAAAGTTGCCTATCCATACTTTAATAAGAAGTCTGAACAAAACTATATACCAGTTAATCAAAAACAATAACATTCAGCAAATTGCTGTGGATGAAAATCTGATACATCCAATTGTTAACAGATCTAAATTATCCATTGAAAGTAAACAAGATCAAAAAGATCGAGAACACATTCAAGAACTGAAGTCTTCTGGATTAATTAAAGAACATAAGTGGGAAGTTGGAAGTGGGAAGAACAAAAGTCTCGTTGGGTCTATCCATGAATCTAAAGATACTAAAACAATTCCTATTAAAAGAAATCCCAGTCTCACAAAAGAACGAAAAGATTCCGGACCACTCCAAGAGAAATGGATAGAAAATAATTCTACCTCTGAAAACATAACGAAAACGATAGAAAATAATTTTACCACCGAAAACATAACAAAAACATCCAAATATAGTAATAAACAGATTTTTTTAGGTGAAGAAAGTATTCAAAAATCGGTAAAATCGTTATACAGTCCAAACAAAAAAAATGATCCAGCTAAAAAACAAAACACCAAATTGCCTGAAATTGTTTGGGAGGACCTAAATAATGAAAATATACCGGCTTATAAATCGATGAAACCGAAGAACAGGCCAATATTTTTGGAAATTCCGCCAAAAACTGATTGGAAACAAGATCATGATGATGATTATAATATTTTGAATAACTATGATTTTTCAACTTAACAGTTATTTGTTAGAAAATAGAATGTATAAATAAATGTTACTAATATTTAAACAATAAATACTTATAAAAAGCTATTTCATTTTTAACTATTCTCTCTAATCATTGTAAGTTCAGAGTTAAATTATCTACATAAAGTAATATGATAAAATTTTTAGACTCATACCAGCATTTCCCAAGGTTACACGATTTAAACGAGCTTTTATTATTAAAATTTAATATAATGTATAATATTAAATGGGGGTGTCGTAAGAAGCGACTAAGGGTTATACACAGTGGAGCGGGCAGCAGTGCCCCCTGTAGAACAGACCAACCACCAAAACTGCGATCGTCAACCCGCCTTCCAAGCGGGGCGATTATGGCAAACCCCCCTAAACATAACAGACACAAGACTATCGATACATCGAAGTTTTGAAGTGCTTGTACGAAAATGCCACTATGTCAGTCCGGTACTCAGAACTCATTCCACTACAGCGAGGAGTAAGACAGGAAGACGTCATCTCTCCAAAACTGTTCACTGCTACGCTAGAGGACCTGTTTAAGGTTCTGGATTTAAAAGGGCTAGGCATCACATAAACGACGAGTACAGCACTCACCTTCGCTTTGCAGACGACATCGTTGTCATGGCTGAGACCATAGAGGGCCTTAGTACAATGCTCGATGAACTCGGTAGAGCCTCCGGAAGAGTTGGTTAGAATGGACAAGACGAAATGTCCATTGACAGAATGTCCATATAGTACCAACTCCCGTATTCATCGGAGGCAACACCTGACAGGTTAGGTTAGGTCAGGTGTATTATAAACCCTACACACCCTCAAAATTACCTAGGACAAACCATCTAAATAAGAAAGTCCAACTTCGAGAAGGAGGGTAATCGCCGAATCCAGCTCGGATAGGCACTGTTAGAGAAGCTACGTGGTGTCATTTCATCACGCTTACCGCTGTGTCTCAAGACGAAAGTCTTTAACAAGTGTGTATTGCCAGTGATGACATATGGCACTGAAACCAAAGATTTATATCGTTAGATGTAAACTGTGGCATTGTCTTTGAATGTGTGCGTTAACAATATGCCGACGCACGCACACTAATGAGTACTGGTTAAAAATAATGTTTTTGCCAGTAAACCTAACCACGGACATAACTGTTATTATATACATATATATATATATGTTATTATATTATTATATTGACATATTATATTGACACTTTCGTGAAAAAATAAATGTCATCTTAGCCCTGAAATCGAAAATGTCTCAATGTGTTGCGTCAAAATCCGACGCACGCACACTACGAAATGAAAGTTAAAAATAGTGTTTTTGTCAATAAACCTAATTATTATTAATCCCATTTATTTTGCAATCATATTGCACACATTTTTGTGAAAAAATAAAGGTCCTATCATGCCCTGAAATCGAAAAGTGAAAAAAGTGTGCAGTCTGTAGACGTGTAAGTGTGTAGACGTGCGCGCCGCGCCGCTGTTTTCCCACGCCGCCGCCGCCGTCTCTATCAGTCGCGTCGGTGCGACGACCAGCAACCAGACCGGAGAATATGTTCAAAACTCTCCAATAAACATATCATTTATCCCTCCAGTACTTAAGAATGTAGTCTCCTTCAAAGTTTTCTGTGATTGCGCTTGCTAGAAGAAGTAGAAATCTTCAGCGCACCACTGCTATGTTTCTTAGAGAGTTTTGATAAAACAGATTATCTATACAGTCTGGTCGCTGGTCGGCGCGCTGACTGATCGACTACACATGGGGCAGCGACGGCGCGGTAGCTGCAGTGGCACGGCGCGGCAGGGGATAGTCTTGAAAAACGCTCGCTCCTTTCGCTGTTATTACTGTGTACCTTACACTAAATACCGACCTATCAAATGAAATTTCTTGTAGCCTAGATCGAGCTGTAATTTTTTTTTGTTTTGAAATATGAATTCGTACATCGCTTTCTACAACAAACTTAGCAAACCTCTTTGACCGTTCATGCAGGAAAGCAAAAAACAATAAGAATCCCATTTTTAAATTGTTTATTGATTTTTTATAATTTTTGCGCCTTACGTCTTGCAATGGCAATTTCAAACCGTCATAATATGTAGCTCCGGAACAGTAAATTTATTGTAAACTATGAGGGTGACATGATCACTCTGATCAAACCCTCTTTAATGAATAAAGATATAAAAAAAACTCGAAACAGACGATTCAAACTAAAACAGTCACGACGTTACGGTTAGGGGCTCACTACTATTTAATTTTAAATACCTACATAAGAGACAAAAAATCAAACCACGCTGGTGCGGCGGCGCCGCCGCACTGACCGTGGAGGTCGGCGCGCCGCCGCCGGCAAATTTAAGGTCGGGTCGCACGTCTAAGTCTGTGTACCACAGATTAGCTGGTAGTTTTACTTTGATTATAGTCCGGTCTCAACTCTACAGCAGCGGAAAGAAAAATAATAGTTATTTAATTATATCGCAATCCTAAGAGTGAAATGTTCCGCCTTTGGATTTATTTGTATTTTAAGAATTTATTGTTGCATTTGCGAAATGCACGCGATGGCATTTTGAGACACTTTTCAACAAAAAATGCCAAAGTTGAACAGGTCCTTTTTTTCGAATGGATTATAATGCTGTTGACCGCAGATGGCCATGACAGCGTTACCGGACTTTTGGCAGGCGCAGAGGGCGCCTCGCCGGTAAAGTTAGGTTGGGGCGACACGCACAAGGGCCACCACTTAGGTGCGAGCCTCGGCTTGGGCTGTCGCCAGATGCTACAAGAGGGTAATGGAGGTTTCGCCTAGGTGCACGAATGCACCTAAGGGCGGAAGCGGGGAATTCTTCGACCCCGCATCCGGCGGGGTCGGTTTTTGGTCGGTTGTGTAGTGTGCGGAAGCGAATCGGTTGCCGTCACCTCCGGGTTAGCGGCGGTGATTGGGTCAACGGGGTCACCGAGAACGTGTCTCGGTCTATGGAGGAGAGGTTAAACAGGTCCAGCTAGCACCGTGCTTAGATGTTCACTGATTCCAAATGAGCGAGCTATCTCATTTCGCGTGGCACACAAAACGGCGCGGTCTCACTACGGTAAGGGCCTATCTAATGATTTACATCTTTGACTGAAACGTGGTCCTTCACTATGGGGCTCGTCAGAAAGTTCAAGGTGGCACAGAGAGCACTGGAGAGGGCTATGCTTGGGGTCTCTCTGCGAGATCGAATCAGAAATGAGGAGATCCGTAGAAGAACCAAAGTAACCGACATAGTTCTCAGAATTGCGATACTCAAGTGGCAGTGGGCAGGGCACATAGCTCGTAGGACCGACGGCCACTGGAGCCGCAAGGCTCTAGAGTAGCGACCACGTACCGGAAGGCGCAGTGTGGGTAGGCACCCCACGTGATTGACCGACCACCTAGTGAAGGTTTCAAGAAATCGCTGGATGCGGGTAGTGCGAAATCGGTAATTGTGGAGATCCTTAGGCTAGGCCTATGTCCGGCAGAAGACGTCGACTGGCTGATATGATGATGATGAAGGTTGATATTAAAAGGTAAAAGGCTGATGTCACTTGCGCCGGAAATTCAATTATTTCATGTTATTTGTATATTTTGAGTTATTGGTAGCAAAGCTTCAAGAACAAACCAGAGTAGACCATTTAATACCATTTGAGCCATGGTTGTCTAAAACGGAGTCTCACCATTGATTTTCTACGATTATTTTAGATTTTTGGGAAGAAAACACAAAATTCAACAATTAATTGCTAATAATGGTCAGTTAAATTAATAAGTGAACTATTAATTATTTAAGTTTATTTAAATACAAGCTTTATTTTAAGAGTCAAAATTTACGAAAATTTTCTAAGATTAAAGAAAATATTTTTTGGACTCCGTTTTAAAATAAACGGAAGATGTTCTTTTATAGAAAGTCTAATTGAAAACATGCTTGGTTATTGTACTTTCTTTTGAAGTATTATTTACGAGGATAGATAGATTAATTTGTTTTAAATAGGTGTCCAAATTTTTTTTTTAATCTTAGAAAATCGTTAACTTTAAATGACTATAACAATAATGTCTGTTGTCACACAGAGCATCTTCTTAGATTACTTGCACATTACTCTTATATGATTAAATAATAAACGATTTACAACTTATTGTTTAAACTAACGATTACTAGCAATTAACTGTTGAATATTGGGTTTTCTTACCAAAATAAAAAAAAAATCGTAGAAAATCAATCCTGAGACTTTGTCTTAGAAAACCATGGCTCAAATGGATATATTTAAATGATCTACTCTGGCTTGTCTTTGAAGCTTTGCACCCTGCTACAAATCAACCTGTATAGAAGAAAAGTAGTTTTAATACAATAATAAAAATAAATAATTTATTTCAGGCAACATTAGTCTAGTACAGGATGTAAAATACTTAACAACCACGGCCCATATAAAATATATACCTTATTCTAACATACATAAAATAAACTTATTTACGTAATGTCGGCGACGTGTGTCACGCAATAATATGTGCTATGACCGGTAATCGTCCGCGAAAACACCATTGTAATTCATTTGCTATAATCCATATCATACTAGAACAAGCTTGGAAGTTGGAAGTTTTTTCTGACCGAGCTCTTGCTTCAGGATCACAGCGACCCACCCTAGACCAACTTCTATTGATATAACTTACAAGAATTGATCTGTTCTATTATGTATGAATGTAGGCATAGAAAACCAATCAGTGTGTAAAATTTACGGTTACCGAGACAATCAGTATCCTAAAACTCGTAAGACAACCATCCTTTGTAATATCTATTGGATGTATTCTAGTGCACATTATTGATTGTTTCAGGTGATTCTACTAATCTACGAGTATGCGATTGCAGTAGAATGGACCTTAGTACAAAGGATAAAAATAAATGCTACAAACATAACTCACGACACACCCTTTGCTGACAGACTTGACCGGAACTTTTTTGGATTTGACCAAGAATACTACGAGCGTATGCCATTGTTGGTCAACGCCTTGCAAGAAAGTAATTATGACTCCGCCATTGAAATGACAAAGCCTAACAAAAGACCATATGACTTTAATAGAACGTTTGTTCCAAATGTTTACGGACAGAAAAGAGTAAGTAAATCTAGCCCACGTCCATTTATATTTGAATACCGTAGTGCAACACCTTTACCATTTAGCAAAAAATATGGATCGCGAAGCTGGGTAGACAGCTATAGAAATGCACAGAGGCTGGCAAATATTCGACAAGTGATCAGGTATCTGGAAAAAACCATAAATGCTAAATCTGCGGATATGAATTCAAAACCTACGAATAGTCACACTTCTATAGCCTTTTCTGGGGTATATGTTGAACCGAAGATTGAAAAAGATAAGTCTGATGAATCTAAAACGATGGAGCCAGTACAGCAGAACTCTAACAGAGTTGAGACTTACGCAAATCACAATGAAGATCCATTATTTAATTTCAAACCAGATAGTCCAGGAGAAGTAAATCTGTTGGCAGATACATATTTCAGATTTTCTCCTCTGGCAACTCCTGGTATATTACCAGATACGGAACCTAACAGAGTCCCCATGTTCAGAAGAGTACCTTATCGAAATATTTGCACAGGAAATAATTGCAACAAAAACGTTGAAAAACCCAATAAGTTTAAAAGTTCGATTGAACACAACACGGAACTACCATCATCTACCAAGTCATTTAGTGTAATGTTGAATCTTTTTCCAATGAACCCTAATATCAGACCAGAACCTAAACGATACGATGATAAAACGATCCCACCCTTGGAAAAGATTTACCTAACAACGTCCAAACCATTGATACATTTTAGAAGAAAGCCTATTACAATGCGTCGAGCTTACGTTCGTTACAAGAAACCAAAATATTTAACTAAAAATGGGGATTCTGGTGAAAATAAAGCTTTGACTAATACAGTCGAACAAAAAGAAGACAAAAATAAAAACTCGACTATGATCGTTCACGTTGATGTCTATTCACCGGAAAATAAAAATAAATTTAATAATCAAAACAAAATACAATATACAACTTCTACTATACGCCCGAGCTCTTTTTTACCAGTCACTGTAAAGCCTGTCGAGCTATTAGCGGGACAAGTAGAAGACTATCATGATGGCAGTTCAGGTTTAATTACCATAAAATATCCAGAAGAAATTGCGGAAACTACAACTCAAGCTACATCTCAAACAAATAAGCAAGCTCCAACACTATCACAACCTACTTCAGTAATTCCATTCTTTGACACAACTACTGAACAGAACCCATGGGCTACAAGCCCACCGGATGTGATGAAATTTGGCGTTGAAGACGCAAAAGTTCCAGAACACTATATGACTTTAGCTACTACACAAACAATACAATCCGACATGGTTAAAAATAACATAAATTGGCAAACTACTACATCACCTTATGATTTTAATAGAAAAATGGATATGTACTCCACTCAGGCGGATATCATCAAGATAAATACTATGAATTATGAAACGACACAACCTTATGACATAGATACGGAAAAAAGTGAGTCAACGACAGAAATTGATAGAAGATATATGCATTTAGAGACTACACAATCTGTCCCAATGGAAACTGTAAGATTGAACATGGACTGGTTGACAACGCAAAGATCAGCGGATTATGATGAAAGCAGTGACGAAGCGAACGATGGTATCGATGCCGAAACTACCGAATCAAATAAACTGGAACGAGGAAGAATGAAATGGACAACGACGACTATTGCTCCAACCGAAATGGACCAGTATGGGTCCATGCTTCGAAAAACCATCAAAGATCTTAGAGATAGACTAATAATAAGGCTTAAAAATGGAGCAACTAGCACCGATAGACCAAACCAAACTACAACTGAAGAAAACGATGAAACTACACAGCATACGTATGTTCCACAAATCAATGGGCATTCTAGAAATACAGTATCAACTAAAAACCATACTAAGTATATTCCTGAAACTTACAGAAAACGAAAACTCGAAATGTCGGTAACAGGTTTCCGTTCTTACGTCCCGATGTACACGGAAATCAGAAGAGTAAATCGTAAATCATCAGCCGATAATATAGAAAATTATTGAATGAAAATTATAAAATCCTTATCTTAGTTGTGGTGTCCCACCGTTTTGTAGGAATACAGGTCAGTATGTACCTATAAATGTGTTTACCTCTCTAGTGGACACTATTTTTGTAAATAAATAATAACATTTTTCTTTACTCATGTTTCATTTGACAAAGGCTTCTACGACCGTTTGCAGTGGTAAAAACGCCACACTGCCAATTATTCGAGAACTACATTGTACCTACGCAAGACAAACTTTATGTAAAAAGTCGCAACCACACTACATACGACAGTCAATCATACTTAGTGCCAGTTACAAAAGATTGGCTAGCTAATGTAGAACTTAGTTACAGTATAAACTCAAAGATGGCGCTTTTAAACATGATTTAAGATTATATTTGATCTTTGGTTTTATTTGCTATTTTTTACAATATATACGAGTATGTACATAAAATAAAGAAAGTATTTTAATAAACGAAAAATTTTAAATATATACAACAAGTCGATTTTGCTAATGAAACTCTGAAAGCTACGAGGATCAAAATATATCTTTCAACCTTCATACTTAAGATTGATTATATATATTTTTTTTTTTATGAATTTATGACGCAACTTCCTTTCCTTGGTTCCCCCTCATGTTTTTCACCTGAGTGACCCTATTGCCTCTGCCGTTGCACCTATTGTTTGCCCTTTTTCACCATGACCTAGTGTATCTTGCGTCTCTCTCTATCTGCATTGACCTCACACATGCCATCTCAGCTCACGCATCTTAAGAAAAACCCCGTTACTTTTACCTGTGCAAAAAGGCTCGATCTGCGAAGGCTTTCGAGAGGTACCGCTACGAAAGCTCTATCTCTTTTCTTCATTCACCAAACTCATCGAGTGAGAGAGATAGAAATAATACAAGTTACCGTAGACCGGTGGCGCAAGTTTTTGACAGCGCTATTCAAACGGAGTTTGTAAGATCTGAGGAACAAAAGTATGTTGTGTTTTAGATTTATTTAGTGTTTATTTATTAGGAAAATGTGGACAAATCAGTGAATGTGCAGTGTTTTTGGATTACCTACCAATTTTATAAGGTGAGATTATTTTAAAAGTAAAATATCAGTTATTTATACACCGGACTTTCTTTGCATAACATGACAGTTAGTCATCAAGGTCAACTTCGAAAATATATTTCCAAATATGTCGGTAATATGCTATTTTAGATTGTAGAGGTATTGTGTAGAGGCTCAAAATTGAATGTAAATTAAGAATTTAAAAAAACTTACCGAGACTACCGACCGAACATAATCCAACTATATCCTACTAATATTATAAATGTCAAAGTTTGTAAGTATGAATGTATGGATATTTGTTACTCTTTCACGCAAAAATACTGTGCTGAAATTTGGTATGGGTATAGGTAGTTTGGAATCTAGAATAACATATAGGCTATTTTTTGTCACGATAAAACGCGAGCGAAGGCGAACAGAACCTAGTAATTCTTAGAAGTCAATTTTGTTTAGATAATGTTGTTTTTACTTACAAAACCACCACGTGAGTTAATTGAATTAAAATTTTATATGAGCTGTTGGCTCAATACAAAAAGAACATCACAATTATATATAATGGTGTTTTGAAAATAATAACATATTTATTAATAGTCAGTATGTAAGTACATATACTCCGATTAAAAAACCTGGATATTTTTTGTACACAAAGGGATAACACAGCCCAAGGAATGGGACAATTCTGTATCATCGAAGCAAAGCGCAGTAGCTCGAAACTATTATTGGTTTTGTAAGCTTTCATTCATCATTTAATTGATCTCTCGTCCGTTTTCGAATACAAATTCACACATTTTTTACTACTCATGTGAGATTTTGCTTTATTGAAGTTTTTGTTTTAGTTTTTAGTGATTGCTGTTTGTTACCTTTTTGCTTTCTGTTATTGTTATCAGTTTTTGTCACCTAAGTTTTCATTCATAAATATCTTGGATTTTAAATCGGAATATAGGTAATAATAATTAATATTAGAGATCAAAGCAACTTTCAACGACATACTAATATAATGTACAAAGAAATTTACTTCCTCAGGACAGAAACGTATGGTAAGTACAGTCAGCGTCAACTGTTTGTAAGAAGTCTTACAGAATATACATTTTAGGTAAAATAGTGAACAAGTAGGTGTAGAATTTAAAGCGCAACGGATGTGTGAGAAGCATTATATACATAAATACAATGTTATAGGAACAAATTCGAAACCATAAGGGAAGAGCATCATTTTGTTATTCTAGATCTAAAACTATACATATATGCAAAGTTTCACCCCGCTCCATTCAGTTACGCGTTAGGTGCATCCAGTCAGATAGGCATGATGACCATAATCAGTACAAAATTCCAAACATACGCACTTTAAATATTTGTATCATTACCATTCAGATAGAAATTCCGTTTTTTAACTGATTTCGAAAAAAGGAGCCGTTTTGGCTGTTTGTATGTATATGTATGTTCGATAACTCTAATTATGTATGCACCAATTTTGATAATTATTTTGGTATTGTATAAAGAATGATTTCGGAATGACCTCATACGAGTATATAGAGGCATCTCTTTGTATTTTACATAACTTAAAATATCTATTCGAATTCGGTTCTTTGTTTTTGTAGAAAATAACAACGAATTATATTTATCAGGTTTTACATTAAGAGTAAACTCCAAGAACAGCTGAACAATTTTTCTTCGAGAGTTCAGAAAAGTGATTCAATAGCTTTGTTACTGACTGTACAGTAAAAATAGACAATTATCACGATTTCCCACGCCTCATTGTACGGTTCACTGACATCACACATACTACCTCGTCAGTTACTCGTTTTACTAAATGCTGTTTAACCTCATCATATCAGCCCATACACGTCCATTGCTGGACATAGGCCTACCCCATTTGACGCCACAAATAGTGGTCCTGAGCCGCCTCCATCTATCAACTCCCTGCAACCGATACGATGTCGTCGGTCCATCGAATTTGCCATAACCACCATGCTTGGCAAGCGGATTGGTGATCACAGTGTTGGTGTTAAAAATACTCAGAAGGAAGCTGCTGCACTTCCTCTGGAGGATTCCCTTAGTCGGCTCTTACGACATTCATGGGTTGAGTTGGAGGGTTCGATATTCGTACTCCGTGGCTCCACGGCCAAACGGTTGTTTAACCTAGAATTTGGATACTTTTGGTTCATCCGAGTCTTTTGTGGTATTAATGGTAGGCGAGCAAATGTCGAGACTCAGGTACCCACACATAAAACTACAGCTGTTCCCTACGGTTCAATTCGAATTTCACATTTCGAGGGGGATAATAAGGTATTTTTTCCCGTAAATCTCCCATGGAAATTTGATGTAGCAGGACAAAAGCTTTATGTTACATACTCTTCGTTCTTTCAAATAAATAAATGCCAAAAATAAAGTCTATTGGTTGCTTAGTTAGGGCGTGAAGCAGTGAACAAACAAAAAAACTCGCATAGCTAGGATTGCATTACGTTACTTTAAAATGTCAATTGTGCATTTTGTAAAGACAATAGTAACTTCAAATTGTTGAAATGTTTTGAAACGTTTCGATTTCTGCATACCGCACAGAAACATTTAGAGACTCAGCACGTTGGTGTTTTGGTGTGATCACGATAATAATCGAGGGCAAAACGTGTAATACATTTTTATTTTTACAAAGGACTTTAGAGCATTTGAAAACCTAATCTTTTTTTAACCGACTTCAAAAACGGAGGAGGATCTATGCTCGGCTGTGTGTGTCTTTTTATGTACATTTGTCGATTTCTACGTCAGTTGTAGACAGATTTAATTTTTATTTCCGTTATTTTATGAGAAATAAACCCGAGTAGGTTCCATATTTTTTTATCTTTGTTAGGTTAGTAATTAATATTAAGGTGTACTAATGAAATTGGCGTTTTAAATGGAAAAAACAAAACGACTCTCAATTCAACTGATAACCATTTCTTGAGTTATTTCACTTTTCAGATTTGTTTCAAGTGAATTAAAATAGTTTTATCACTCACACGGAAGCCAAGCTAACTCTGACGTGGTTTGCGATGGAAATGCTTCCACTATCACTTTTAATTATTCGTTGCCAACTAAGGTTTCCGGCCGGCCACGGGGTTTGATCTGTAGGTAAAAATTTCTTGATACTTTGGAACCAAGAAAGTACCTATCGTGTTTTCTTTTACAATAGCTTCCCCATACACATCATTAATCCTTCGAGCTGTTTCTGCAGCGCTGCTGGTGCCACGGTAGAACTCGTATTCATAAATAACGCGATATTTCAAGATTTTCATTTCCATATTGTGTACAGGAAGATTTCATACGTACCTATTTGTCCCGAAAAACTAAGAAATTAGCCGTCGGTTTTTAGTTTTTTTGAAACAATAAAATTGTTAAGCTATCTTTTTTCCAGTCCAAAGGACCACTAAATAAATACTTCAAAGGTCCATCACGAATTTAAATTTAAAAAAATATCTGTCAAAAATACCTATCAGACTTGTAGGAATAAAATCATTTGTTTGATTGGAAAAAAAAAAAAAAAACGACTTCGAATCCCTAAGTTTTAAACTGGTAAATACTACCCTCGGGGATAAAATTGTTATGGGACCACCTCTTGATCATTCTATAATTATGGAAATCATCCAAGAATCATCAAATCCGTCTATAAATGGCGGAGAAGTCAACGAAAACACATAAAAACATAGGTACATACAGATGAACAAAGAACACCTTTTTTCGAAGTCGGTTAGAAATAACGGAATCCAACCAAACGGCAGTTAGCTTGAGTAACTTCCGGTAGTAAACAACTCTTAGTTTGTGTAGTTTTCTGACAATTCTTGATATTTTATGTGATACTAGCTGCACCCCGCGGCTTTACCCGCGCTGAATTTGATTGAGTGGTTTGTTTGTAGGTACGTTGTAATATTAGTCACTAATCACACTTAATACACTAATAATTCGTGTATTAATTGTCATCACACTATATGATTATCGATTATGAATCGAGATGTGATTGCATCAAGATTTATTCAATAATTTAAGCTAAATGATAACCTATCAATCAACCTATGAATATTTAAGATACAAAATAAAGTGGCGACTATCCCTACTTTATCCTGTGACTGAGAGTACAAAAAATGTGACGAAGTTACTTTGTGGCAAATGTACAACAACCCTATCCATCAGTCTTCATAGAGATAGACCTGTCTCTATGAGATAAAGCAAAGTGTTGCTCGAACAATGCGTATTGCAAAATCAGCTGGACCGCAGTGACGTAAGGCAATCGTACTATTTTGTAACTTGACGCGGATTTACTAGAGCGCAAGCTTTTTAGGTTATTGTGTGACCACAATAACTTGTGAATAATCAAATATATATTACGTACAGTATATATATATGTACGTTACGTACAGCTGGCATAAAAATCAATGGTATATAAAAAAAAATTTTTTTTAGATCTCTCAACAAGGTTCAAAATATTGAAATGAAGAGAACCAACAGGAAATCACTTAATGTTTTTGTGCAAGTTATGTATTACTCGTCTAGTTTATTACATTTTTTATGTATTTTCCTTTACGGCCTTAGGAAATATGTTTTTTTTTTCTTACAAACATGATCAATCAGAATAACGAGTGAACGTGTAGAATTCTACATTTTAAAAGTTGGTAGATAATTACTTTTCAAAACATGTCTGATAGGAAGGTTAGGTGCTTTATGTGATTGTAAGAGACATCAGATATAAAATAAAACTAATACAATTAGCTCTCAGAAATGGGTCCAGAATATTTGAACTTAGACCAGCATGTCGATTCAAAAGTAGGTGCCTATTTGTGAGTGTATCACTCGTACTATTCGCCGCTCTATGGTTCTCCATGTCATCTTTACTGGGCCGTATAAGAAATGGTCAAAATATCATTCTGAACTTCATAAGTTCAAAATTTGATTCCACCATTATATTTTATTTTTGAATTAAAACTGTTATATAGAACTTTGTAAGCAGACCTGTTTTTACCAATTTTTATGCGTCAATGAACTTTTCTGTTTGAAATAAAAATACTATTTATTAATGCATTCATTCAATCGTTCATTTCCTATTGTTTTGAAAATAGCGCCATATTGAGATGATTGGTGAAAATACTTTGGTTGATACACTTTCGATTTTTGTTTTTTTTTTATTGGTGATGGTCAAGCCTTTGGCCACCACGCCACTTATGTAAGTGAAGATGAACCTAAGATAGAGCACGCTTTCCCGGAAGGAACTTATTCACACTGCATTTGATTACTCCAAGATTATGAAAACACGAGCAGGGCAAATACAACTGAATTGACTTGCAGGTAATGAGAAATGAGCCGATGGTTTTTTTATATATTTGGTAACTATCAGCAACATAGGAGTTTTTTTATACTTACTAAGAAAAGTAAAACAATTCCTACTACCTTTTACACGCATCCGTACCAATAGGAGTACGTCGCTCAAACACGTCATGAGCCACCGCAAGCCGTTGTTGTGAAACTGGCCCAATACTGACCGCGGACTGGTTCTGTGACATGGAATCTTAATGCGAGTTGATTTACGTAGACATTGCTGCTTCGATAATGCTGCATTTGTTTACCTCTCCCCGGTCATGTCGATCGGCCGTCGCATCGGTGTATGAGAGTGAGGGAACAGAGATTGCAACTGTGTTTGCGTTCACACTGCTTCATCAGCCTATACTAGTTCACTGCTGGACAAATGCCTCCCCTGTTGAGCGCTGTAGCAGCCTGTCTTTAGCTTGCCGCATTTGCCTTTCGGTCGTCGTCATCACACGTGGTCGGAGAGTGTACTTACACCACACCAAGTCGTGGTCTAAGTTTGTTTCTTAAAGGGTACATATACATTATTGTTATAATTATAGTGCATTATCATAATTATTCTAATGGTCGACGACCATAGGTAGGTCTTCCGTGAGCTCAACAAAAACGCGGTTACGGTAATAGGTAAGTAATTAGGCAATTTTCTCATGCAGACAGTTTTGTAAACTTGATGGTTGGCCTTGAACTGACGTCATTGTTATCTTGTGAACGTTTAATTAATGCTTTGAGATAAAACTACGTGGTGTAATTATTAATTTACTTAGAATTTCCTTGATATATCAAAGATGAGTAAAATAATCGTACCTAATAGATAAAATAACGACATGATAAAAGAAAAACCTGGAGATTAGAATTTCGTAGAATTAATAAATTAAAACACGTAATAACACATTACTTAGATAAAGAAACCTTAAAGGCGTGGGTAATGTAATTGTAAAGTTGTCCGAAAACATTTCAGTCTTCATCTGAGACTATAATGAAAATAATATTATGTACGTAGATGAGCGTTGGTGTTCTTCCACAAAAACGAGGTTCATAGTTTACTCACTTATATTCATGATAAATAAATACATATATGTAGGTAAGTTCGACTAATATATCGGCTTCGAATATTAGAGTTCATATACTAAAAGCTTTTAGGTAAGTATATACATCAAAATTATTTATTAAAACCATTATTGACTGATTCATAAGAACAGTATTCTGAACTTTCCAGATGGCAGAAATAATATTCCAAAGGCGTAAAGCCGCCACAATTTTCGTAGAACCAAGCCCGCTCATCATCCTGCTGATTCTCTGCCTGATCCAGTCATGCCTGAACCAAGTTATCAACAGGGCGCCCCACTTCGTCCCACAAGTGGGGGACATGTCGCAGTTTAGTTTACCTGAAGACACGCCGGTGGGGACGCCAGTGTATCATTTGAAAGGTAAGGATTTTTGTGAGGAGTAAAAGAAGTTCTTATTGGGTTTCATTCATTACACAGGCAAGCAAAAAAAAAATTGGCCCATGTGTGTGACTACGTTTACGGTATGTTTTTGAAGTCGTTGAATCAGAATCCTAGATCAGATTGATCCCATTAGATCAGGATTTTGACATAACCTCAAAAAAAAAAAGATAATGAACGCTGTCGGCGATGATTTATTTTCTTAGGGGGTTATCTTCATCGGGGTTATGGGGTTACGTACGGGGTTACAGAGTTATAGAGTTAGTGCTTGTGGAATGGAGGGATAAAGGTTATTTGAATGAACTGATTACTTCTTGGTTTGAAGTTTGAGTATCAACGTAATAGGGCTAAAATCGGGTTTTTGTTTTGAGGTTATGACGAAATTCTGACGTGTTGGGATCGATCTGATCTTGAATTCTGATTCAACAACCTCACAAACATACAGTAAACGTAGTCAGACCCCTGGGCCATTTTTTTTCTGGGAGAAAACTTTTTTGTGTGGTTGTGATAACCTCCTCTTTTATTATTCTCTTAACGCGTTGATAAAATTAGGTAAGATCAGCTGGTCAATTCAAATGTATTCATGAGTGTCTCATGCATACTATTTTCAACGTTTATATTCATTGAATGCACCTTGATGACAACATATAAAAAATTTGCGGCAAAAATAATGAAACCTACAGGGTTACTGGAAATTTACTGAGACTGCGGGAACTGCAGGTTCTGTCCATAATCACAAACACGTTCGTGAAGACGCCAGGTCTTAAAGATATAAATCACTTATACATCTAAGTTGAACACCTGAAACATCACGGAAAACCATTGGGGCAGCCTTAGTTATGGCTGAATTGATCTATTATAATTCTTCTTTTTCTAAGGATAAATTGCTCAGAAAAATCAGTACCAAGAAGGTTACGGAAGTCTTTTGTCAGAGGCAAAAACCACCATGAGTTTTGGCTTCTACAATCTTATATTCCCACAGTGTCACTTTGAGATCCAAATATTAAAATCAAATCTACGGTAATTAAAATATCCCTTAAACACGTTTACAGGCATCGACCCAGACAATGGTCAGCTGAGGTACTCGATCTCGGGACAATACTTTACAGTGGACTCTCAGACCGGAGTTGTGACTCTTGCTAAGAGACTGGATAGAGAGGAGCAGAGCTCTTTGGAGGTCGTTATCAGTTTAACAGGTAAGTAATTTCAATTTTACTTTAAAGTAGAAGTATATAAAATTATTAGTCTAAAATGGATATTCAACATTTTATTTCTTACTAGCTTCTCCCGTGGCGTCGTACGCATTTTCCCGGGATAAAAAGGTAGCCTATATTTAATCTATGCAAAATTTCAGCCCCATCCATTCAGTAGTTTTTACGTGAGGAGGTAGTAAGCATCCAAACACCAAAATTTTTGCTTTATAATATTATAGAGGTAGTAAAGTATTTTTTTTCTGGTTATGATAATTAGGACTCAATGATCTCTTAAATGACAAAAGTTTTATATCTCATACTAATTTGAACACTACAAACGGAGTATTTATACGATTAGTGTAGCTTTAAAATTCCGAATATACAATACTAAGGTGCTGAACCTTAGTAGTGAAACTAGCGTTATAATAACCAACCATAAATTGGTTTGGTCATTCCGGAAGTGTTCTTTTTGTTTACTATTACTATACGCTTCATCTTCGGTCTGCGCAAGTATGATCACATTACCGAGTACCGCAATAAGCTTAAATGGTTGCCAATCCGCCTTCGCCGGGACGCACACTTTCTCTCTCTCTTATACTCCATCCTTTTCATTCCTAATACTCCGCGTTATCTTAAGGAACGATTTGAGTACACTCACCAAACCCATTCCCGTTCTCTTCGTTCTACCGACACCCTTCATCTGACAACCCGCTCCTGCCATGCCCATAGCTCTTCCTTCTCCGTGCGCGCCGTAAAGCTGTGGAATGCTCTACCTGTTTCTATTAGACACGCAAAGTCGCTCCCTGTATTTAAGAATATGGTCTATGAACACTATCTTTCTTCAGTTATAAATTGTTAGTTTTTAATGCACATATTTTTATATAAAGTTGGTATGTATTATATTATATTAGTATATGTATTTTATTTTATGTATTGTATGTATGTATTGTATATTTAAGAAGTTTGCCACCGTCTATACGTATACAACTGCTTCGTGTCCATCCCAAGGTTGTCTGGAAGAGATCGCTCTTAGCGATAAGGCCGCCCATTGTGCAACTATGTTATTTATATTTTTCTGTACATATCTATATTTTTTTGGTGTGCAATAAAGTGTAATGTTATGTTATGTTATGTTATGTTACTATTTTCATTATGAATTTCAGATGAAGGTATAGCAAACACGGAGCCCAACACGATTTCTCTCCGCCGAGTGATTCCAGTCAAAGATGTAAACGACAACGCTCCTGTATTCCACAATCGACCTTACATTGTGAACGTCAGCGAAGCCACTCCTATAGGGACTGAAATAGAGGTAAGAAAAAACTGAACACTGAACAAAATGTTAAGAAGATTTGATGATGCTTTTTTTCACAATTCAATTTAAATGTTTTCAGGTTAATCCAAAAATCGTAGTAACAGATAAAGACGAGGGTGACAATGCAAAGATAAACGTGATCTGTTCAACAAAGGAAAGAGGAAGTGACTTTGAGGCGTGTGCAACATTCAGGATTGAAACTATGATGGTAAGTGTTTGATGGTAAACATTTTTCAACGATTAAAATGAAATCACGATTGATTATTTAAGAAACTCAAGAATTATTATTCCTATTTTTGCACAGTTTTTTAAGTTTTATGGCACAAATAATGGTCCCTCGGATAAAAAAAATAATAATCAGATAGCCCGACATCATTCTCAATACAAAACCAAAATAATCATCAAATTCGGTAAACATGGATATGTATATCTCACATAACCGCGCACCTGTCTGTCCCTAGGGATTCTGAAACACGGCAAAACATGGTTGTTTTGCAGTATAAAAAAACAATTTCGAACTTCACACACTTCGAAAAATAGAATCCTATTTTTCGAAGGCTTGTGTTTTACGGCAACAATTTTGTACACTTTCAGCTAACCCCTAACGAATATCAAGTAAGACTGTACCTCAACCGACAACTTGACTTCGAGAGCAGGTCTGCTTATGTTATCAACTTGGAAGCAAGTGACGCATCGGACAAACCGCTGAAAGCCCTCGCAAGCGTTGCTGCTGCCATTTGGGATGTGCAAGACCAGCCACCCGTGTTTTTGAATGCCCCTTACTCCGCAACAGTACCTGAAAACTCACCGCCTGTATGTATTACAATATAATTTGGACACTAACTTACTCATAAATTAGATAAATTATATAAAAGTGTGTTACCTACACTCAAAATCTTAGACCCTTAATTACTCGCGTCAAAAAAGTTACACTAACGCTCGCATGGGGTATATTTAACCCCAATTTTAAAGGTGATATAAAAAACACTTATGACTTATTTGTAGTATATTTATTATAAAATTTAGAAATTATCATCTTTATACCATAGGATAACAGTATTTAAATCAACATTTTAGTAAAAGTAATTAAGAGATCAATCAATATATATAGGAACTATTTAGTTGGTACATTTATCACATGTCATGATGGAGTGGTCATGACAAACATGCTCTTGGCATTTCGCACACACAAATATATTTTTTTTGTCTTTCGAACTTGGACAAAGATACCAACTTTTATAATTAGTGATGGACCACCTCAGGACGTGGAGCCAGCATCTTGAAGTTCAGTACTTCTCTTTAGACGTTTTTGTATGGCCCGGGGTAGTTGTGGTATTATAGATTCAGATTCAGATTCTTTATTGATAACTATCATTACACGTCAACATTAATACTTAGTAAAATAATAACATTCAATCAATCATTCACATAAAAAACATCACATAAATTAATTAAAATTACATGGTAAATAATAAATTACTACACATACACTTAACAAAGTACTTAAGTGTATCTTACATTGTACAGTTATATTCACTAAAGAAATCGTCAACCCTATAGAAGGCCTGTTCGATAAACCAGTTCTTCAGCGTGATCTTAAAGGATTGCGCTGATCGGGCTGCGGTAATAATTCTAGGAAGACGGTTGTAGACAGCTGGCCCCATCACGTGAACCAGTTTCTCTGATTTTGGGAGCCATCGCCATACCACTTTCAGTCTTTGAGCGTGTCGTGTCGGGTACCCATGGGCATCGCCTAGTCTTGCGTACTCGTCCAGGTGGTGGCGAGCATAGACAGCTGCGCTAAATATGACGAGGGCGGGCACAGTCATTATTTTTAGTTCCTTGAAGAATGGACGAGCCGAGGTATCCCAGGAAAGTCTCACGATAGCTCGAACAGCTCTTTTCTGCATCCTGAACGCTCGCTCCCAGTCGGCAGCTCTGCCCCACAGGTCCACGCCATATTGAAGGAGCGAGTGAACGGATGCTCTGGTCATCTCCTATTCCAGAGTAGCCGATAGACGCCATAGAGCGAAGCATGCCCTTCCCACTCTCTCGCAGAGTCTATCAATGTGTAGCTCCCACGTAAGGCTCTGGTCGATCATAAAGCCGAGGAATAATGAGTGCTTCACTTGAGTGATTTCGGTATCCCCTAGGGAGACATCCAAGCCTCTACAGGTACGGCCTGCAAGGTTAAAGTGCACAAAGTTGGTTTTAGTTACGTTCATAAGGAAGCCGTTACGATGAAACCACTCATGAAGGCTTCATGAGTGGTTTCACGCAGCTACCACATTCAACCTCCTCTCCAGGCCGTCTAGAGTGGGCGCCGTAACGACAGCAGCAATGGCGTCCGCATACATAAGTGCATGCGCGTCACCGATGCAGTCAGGCAGGTCGTTGAGCAGGAGGGAGAACAGGATATTAGACAGCGAGGATCCTTGAGCCACAACTATAGTTGCCTTGAGAGGCTCCGATATGACGTTCCGCCAGCTGTTACGGTCTGCAATCGATTTGTCATAAAGCTGCTCATAAGAGAGAGTGCAGGGCTATCGATACCGTAGTGTGCCAGCTTAGCGGAGAGCAGGCTATGATCGGCGACATCAAAGGGACATCAAAGGACCTTCGACAGGTCGCACAGAATAACCGCCACCTGTAGTCGGTCCTCACGAGCTCGCATTACACGACTGACCAACTCTCGGGCCACGTCCGTCGTGGATCGTCCCGACCTGTAGGCAAATTGTCTGTCGGAAAGGGATTGAGTATCAGCAAGGTATTCCGTGAGCCTTCCGCTAAGGCCATACTCAAAAACTTTTGCTATGACTGGTATTATTGAGACTGGTCGGTAACTATTTAGGTCTTCTTTTTTACCTTTACCCTTGTATAGAGGTGAGACTCGGACATTTTTAAATACCTGTGGATAGTGTCCCTCTCGCACGCACAAATTAAATAAAATTGAAAGAATGTCGCTAAGCGGCGCAGCGGCGGCGTTTACCAAAGACACCGATATTTCGTATATATCCTTAGTTGTTTTATGCGCTACTCCGTTAGATTTAATTTTGAATACCTCCAGAGGCGTGAAATGTTTCAACCTGAGTGAGCGGTCTGCGGGAGCCCTAGCACCTACGAGTGCACGTAACGCAGACGTAACGTCGGCCGTGGCCGCGCCGCAAGTCGCCGCGGCGTTCACAAAGTGCGAATTTACCGCGTCTGCTGCCTCAGCCCTTGTCGCGTACCTGGAGCCGCCAGGTGTCCGGAGGGTATCCACCAGGTCAAGGTTCAGTAGGCGTCGTCCAGTCTCGAGCCTTACTACATCCCACATGGTTTTCGTAGTGTTGTTCGAGCCGGATATAATATTGCAATAAAAACGGCTTCTTTCCGTCTTTAGAATTTCTTCAAATCTATTTTGAATTTCGTCAAATTTATGTAACAAAGCTTGGTTCAAAGGGAATTTTTCTACGCTAGTCTTTATTTCTCTCAGAAAGAACTTTAAACTCACAATTTCTTTAGTGACCCATGAATTTGTCTTTGTCCTACATGGTACAAGTTTAATAGGGAAACAAATATCTAATTTATTTAGTAAAATGTTTATAACTGATTGAGCCAGCTCGTCCGCAGTCGCCCGCCTTTGACTTACCTGATACCAGTTAACACTTTCAATCGCAGATATAAAATTACATCGATTCGTGACGGTATACGATCTCGCATGACGCGGTGTGGTCGGGGCTTTAGACTCGCACAGCAGATCGACTCGCACGGCATGGTGGTCGCTCCACAGCATGCGTGCCGCGGTCGCGCGTACAGTCCCGGCCTGCACTCGCTCACCGCTAACGTAGGCATGATCCAGGCAGGTACTAGTCATTGCAATTATCCTTGTGGGAAAGTCGATCACATTACAGTAATTACGAGTGTAAAGTATATCGTATAGCTTTTTTGTCGCTGTTCAGTGGGCATAACCAGTCTACATTCATGTCACCAACGACAACGCAGTCCCTCCCGCTGTCCACTAGCCTATCGAGCAAGCGCTCCAATAATGGATAGAATAGTGAAACAGATTTTTTGTTAGATCTATATGTACATACATACTACTACAATATTATACTCGGTAAGCTCCACAGCAGATACCTCGCATACTTGCTCCACGGATAAACCGGTGCAGTCAAATTCCTTAAATTTAACGTCTTTCCTAACATAAATACAAGAACCACCACGTTTAATAATTGGTCTACAATAAAAAGAGCCTAAAATAAAGTTATCAATAGCAATTTTATCTATTTGAAAGTTTTTTAAGTGGTATTCCGTTATGCAAAGAATATAGATTGACCTTGTTTGTGAGCCTTGTTCAAATCAACTGCCAGGTGTTTGAGAAACTCTCTTCTGGTCAAAAATTGGTAATATTTCTTACTTGGCTGGATAGTAACCCACTATCATCACTGCTCCATTCCGACTCCATTTCATTGTCACCTTCTTCTAATTCGTGGCCAATTTCTGCCCCAACTACATCTTCATCGGAACTGTCTATAATGTTTTATTCCTCCTCATCTAATTAACTTAGACCAATGAGGTCATCAGAGAGCCGCTGATGTGCCATTTAGATTTTACTAACGTAAATATAAACATAATATTAATGATAAGTAACAAATACATGGTGTATTTGTTGCATTGAACTTTCATAATACATTAGAAAACCCAAAATTTGTAAATACTTACCAGTCAAAAAAAGTCGCACTAACACTCGCGTGGGGTAATATATACCCCAGATGCGATCTCTTGACACAACCTCTAGCTGCAGGGCGGCGCACACGACAGATTTGGGGCGGGGGGAGATATTTAGGCAGCTATCCGGAACGCCATTCCGTTAAATTTAAAAATGGCAGAGTTATAACACTTCAATACCTCACTGGGTTTATGTATACCCCACGCGAGTAATTAAGGGTTAATTTAAGGAATAAAAATTACTGCATTATGCTATAAATCTATATTAATACATTAAATAATTTAACATTTGAAGGTATTCTAAAACCACTGTGTTATTAATATATTAAGGTATATTCATACTAGCGACTAGAAGACCTATGTATCTAATCATGAAATAGGTCAAGGTAGAGCAAGCCTCCCCTTTATTTAAGACTTTATTATTTTAGGACAATAAAATAATAAAATAGATAGATAGAAAATTCTTTATTGCACACTTATTGATAAGAAACAGAAATAAAAAAAAGACAATTTTAAAACTAAGTAACAAGTGGCGGTCTTATCGCTCGAGAGCGATCTCTACCAGACAACCGTGGATGGATAGGATTGTTGGATGGTACTAAAGCATCATCTTAAAAATATATTGTACTTAATTAAACATACAGAACAATAATATAATTGGCGACCTTATCGCTTAAAGCGATTTCCATCAGCACTCAAAATGATTGTGCGAAAAATTTTTGATTTCGGTACGCACAATATAAATACGAACTATAGATACAGTAAACATAAATGAGATTTCAGATTTCAAAGATTTTGTTTACTAATATGAAATCTTATAATAAAGTATTTTTATGGCGTGACATTATTCAGTCTTGAGCCAGCCGGACAAATTGAATTACTTATTGAACACTCATATTTTTATCATCAGGTACACCTGATAAAATGTATTTAAATTGATACCAAATTTTTAAGGGAAAACTGAAGATTTTTCTCCGACGATTTTCAGCATACAAGCATAATGGAAATAGTAGCAAAGGACGGTGACACAGCGAATCTTCGACCGGTGCTGCTAACTCTTGAAGGGGACACTGAAGGTTACTTCCGGCTATTGCCTGAGAAACCTCTAGGACGAGCTGTGTTGGTTGCTTCAGACGTAGCTATCGATAGAGAAAGTGATGCTGTTTCGCAAAATGGAGGAGTGTATAGTTTTTTTATAAAAGTAAGTTGAAATTTCGTTATTATACGGGCGGGACTGACATAGTCAAACCAATGACTTAAAGTCCTAAAACTAAATAAAAATAATAAAACATGAAAAAGTGTTGACACGAGCAATGTTGCTCATTTCAATATATGTTTTATGTTTTTCATGAAGTAATACATATTTTTCTTGTTTCAGGCTACAGAACTGATAAATAACGAAGTGCCATCAGACTTTACAGTCACGCCAATCACAATTATAGTAACAGATGTTAATGACCACGTTCCAAAGTTCAATAAAGAAGTGTTCAATATATCGATTCCCGAAAATATAGAGAACGGGAGCCCTGTTCCTGGCCTTTCCATCTATGTGGAAGATAATGATATTGGTCAAAATAGCAAATACGATCTAAGTTTGCGGAATATTTACAATTCGAAAGGTGTATTCTCCCTAAGTACTGAACATGGTGAGGGCAGAACACCTATTAGTATTAAAGTTAGAGATAGTTCCAAGTTGGATTACGATGTCGATGATGATGACAAGAGAAGGTTTAGTTTTGATATTGTCACCTCATCTGGCAACAGAGAGTTGTCTTCGGCTCAAGTTAATATCAAACTATTAGACATGAATGACAACTCCCCAGTTTTTGATGAAACTAGCTATAAATTCAATGTTATGGAAAATGCAACTATAGGAACTAAGATAGGCGACGTTTCTGCAAATGATAAAGACTATGGTATTTTTGGTGAAATAACTTATACTTTAACTGGATTCGGATCAAACTTATTCAAAACCGATAAAAGTGAAGGAGGAATCTATGTCACACAGTTTCTAGACTACGAGAAACAAAAAAGTTACAGTTTGAATCTGCAAGCTAAAGATGGTGGAGGAAAAGGATCAACTACAAGCATTTTTATTGAAGTGCTAGATGTCAATGATAATGCACCTATGTTTGAAGCATCTGAATATAGTAGAACTATAAGAGACGGCGCAACAAGTTTTGAACCACAATTTGTAGTAAGAGTAAGTAGACTTTAGGCAAAGTCCATCAATTATAATTATACAAAGTTTATGGTTGATAATTATTTGTTTTTCAGGCATCCGATGCTGATGGTCCTACGCAAGGAGACGGTCGTATAGCATATTTTTTGGAATCTGACAATAGTATCAGCCGTAAAGGAAACGTTTTCACAGTCGATGATCAGACCGGAGAAATTACAATTGTCGACAAGGTCGACTCCATGGACACACCTCGTGGACAATATGAACTAGTAATAAGAGCATCTGATTTCGGTACGAACAATGTTTTGTAAAACATCTTGAAATTAATATATGACGTGAATAGTTTAAAACAATGTCATTTCGTCCGCGGTTGGTTGTCAGCAGGGCGACCCTCTTGGTCCGGCCATATTTAGTCTTGCTATCCAACCAGTAATTCAACGTCTTAAATCCAAACTTAATGTTTGGTATTTAGATGACGGAACGATAGGGGGAGACGTGGACACAGTTTTTAATGATCTAAAAATCATCACAGATGAATTTCGGCAAATAGGTTTAGAGCTAAATTTTTCAAAGTGCGAGCTTTTTATTTCGGACTCTTGTGTAGACAAAAACAATATCATAATAAAATACAATAGTTTGGCTCCGAACATTACAGTTGTAGATAAATGTTCACTTCGCCTCCTTGGTTCACCAATTTTTGATGAGTCTTTTCAGTCATTTGTAGATGAGAAAATTCAAAATTTCAACAAAACCTCGGACAGACTTCTCAAAATTAATAGCCATATGGCTTTTACAATTATTCGGTTTTGCTTGTTTCTACCTAAATTTACGTATTCCTTGAGATGTTGTCAACTGTGGAAACACAGCGAGCTCTTAGAAGGCTTAGACAACATAATAAAGAATACTTTATCATCGGTTTTGAATATCTGTTTCGATGACAAGGCATGGTCGCAGGCCTCCCTGCCTGTCAAATTGGGAGGCTTAGGTATCCGCAAAATTTCAAGTTTCGCCCTGCCAGCGTTCTTGTCCTCTGTCTACAGCACTAGTTCTTTAGTGGAAAAAATTTTAAAGCCGTCTTTGGTCTCACCTGGAAATTCATTCAAAATTTCGTTTTTAGACGAGGCTCCAATGGCTTGGCGTAGTGCTTGCCCTGATGCTGCACCCCTAAGATCTCTTTTGTCCCAACAGCAATGGGACGGGCCTCTGTGTGAGTTGACACGGAATCGTTTGTTACAAACGTGCTCCAGCTCTGCAGATCGTGCCCGTCTCCTGGCCGTTTCTAAATGGGAGTCAGGACATTGGTTGCAAGCACTTCCTTCATATAATACTGGCACTCTATTGGATCCCGTAACTTTCCGTATAGCAACATGTCTTCGATTGGGTGCAAGGTGTTGCGCGCCTCATCAATGACAGTGCGGTACTGTTGTCGAACAGCTTGGTCATCACGGATTATCGTGTACTAGGTATGCTGGTCAGATATCTCGCCATGCCAGCCTTAACGACATCATCTGACGGGCCTTTGTCACCGCCAACGTACCAGCTATTCTCGAACCGAATGGTCTGTTGCGTGACGATGTTAAGAGGCCCGACGGCATGACTTTAGTCCCTTGGGAGCTGGGGAGGCCTATTGTGTGGGACGCTACATGTGTCGACACACTTGCGCCTTCCTATCTTTCAAGGACATCCGTGAGGGCTGGTTCGGCTGGTGAGGGCGGCAGATTTGGCCGAGGATCTCAAGAGGCGCATATATGCAGGTCTCCACAGAGCCTACGCATTTGCTCCCCTTGGAGTCGAGACCCTAGGTCCGTGGAGTACCGAGGCTTTCCGGGTTTAAAAAAAAATAATCTGAGCGCCTGGTCGAAGCGACGCGTGACCCGAGAGCTGTTGAGTATCTGGCGCAGCGCATTAGCATTGCCATACAGCGGGGCAATGCAGCCAGCGTCTTGGGGACGCTTCCAACTGGTATTGATATGGACCAGTTGAGCTATCTGTAGATTGTTTGCAACAGTCTGCAGTTAGCTCAATTGTTTCAATTGTAAATGCTAGTTTAATTTCTTTATATTATTTGATTGTTTTTCTTTGTCAATAAAGACTTTATGTTTAAAACTATTTTTCTTTTACAGGAACACCATCTTTGCATAATGAAACCCGAGTATTCATCAGAGTGGGAGTTCCTGGAAATCAAAGACCAACATTCAAAGGAAACTATCATCACTACAAATATACAGTTTCACAAAGTCAAGAAATCAACGATGATTTCACGTTTGATCTAAATCCTATGAATTACAAAGCTAACATTCGAGAAGATGCTAAACCTGGACTGAATGTGACAATGGTAGTTGCTAATGATCCAGATGGGTTAGATGATTTACTAACGTTTCATATAGTATCAGGCTCTAAAGATAACTTCGTTATAAATGAAAAGTATGTATTTGTTTTTATTTTGATTACGTTAATTAAAATGGACGGTGTAAATAATAGAATACTTTTATTCCAGGACTGGAATCATAACTGTTTCAAATGATGCAAACTTAGACCGTGATATAAATCCAGATAGGTATGAAATATTGGTTGCAGCCGTAGACAGTGGTACCCCTATACCTGAAACTGCAACTACTACAGTTTTTGTAACTATTCAAGATGTAAACAATAAGTCTCCAAAATTCAACACTTCTAAATCTGAGACCTACATATCCGAAAAATCTAAAATAGGAGATTTAGTAACAAAACTTGAAGCACATGATACCGATCTTAATTCAAAACTGCAATACAGTATAACAAATCCAATAAAAGCTCTATCTAAAGCTGGAGTACAGTTAAAATCGAATGCTCCATACAATTACAAAAACGTGTTCCGTATAGATGAAAACACGGGTGAAATATTTGTAAATGGGAAACTTGATTATAGTCAAGCTTCCATTGTTATCCTAACAATCAAAGTTATCGATGTCAACGCTGAAATTGACAACGAAAAACAGTTTGATTTGGTTGAACACACAATCTACATCCAACCTTATGCAGATAAAAATCCTCAATTTACTAATCCCGGATGGACTACTGCTAATCCAATCATTTACCAGAAAATAAAAGAAGAACAACCCATCGGTAGTACTGTGGTGGTGTTGACTGCTGAGGATCCTATATCAGGCCACTTGATTTCCAACTTCAAAGTCATTAATTCAGAAAATGGTTTGTTACAAGTTGATCCTTTGAGTGGACAAGTTGTTTTGACGGGACATCTTGATTATGAAGAGCTATCAAGTCCTAATTTAACGCTGACAGTCAAAGCTACGAGCAACGACGGAAGTAAGCATAGTACAGCAAAAGTAATTGTCGAAGTTCTGAACATAAACGACAATCCACCGATTTTTGAAACACAAGTGAGTTCTTTGAAACAGCGTAAATACAGTTTGTACAAATAATAAGTCCATTCTCTTCAAAATGTATGTTTATGTTTTAGTTTTACAAAGTAAGCATTTTGGAGTCTATCCAATATCCTGAACAGATTCTTACCATAAAAGCGCATGATGCAGACAAAATTATAACAGATGAGGACAAAGTAATAGGCTACTCAGATATTCGATATACTTTACGTGGAGAAAATTCAAATCTGTTTACCATTGATAATGTAACAGGCACCATCCAGGTCAGAAACAATATCTCAATATTTATTCTGTATGCTCAAAAAATAAACAAGTGATTTATTCTATTAACTCCAATTTGCAGGTAGCGAAAAACAAAACTCTAGACAGAGAGCAGCAATCAGTACTAAGGCTTGAAGTTGAAGCTGCCGATACGCCTAAGGGTGGCTCGGAAAGATTGAAAACAACGGCAAACATCCTGATTGATGTTTTAGATGTCGATGACAATGCTCCGATATTTGAAAAAAAAGTTTATACAGGTAACTAAAATAAACGGTAACAGTTTTGGGTAATAATTACCAAAAAATAACACATATTATTATAACGTAAGGTCAGTCGTGTACTTACTATATGTTTTTATTATTCAAGCCGTGGTTCCTGAAAACGTGCATATTGGCATTAGTGTAACAAACGTTACTGCAAACGATCCCGATGAAGGGTTAGGAGGAGAAATTAAGTATGAATTTCTTGATGAAGGCGAAGCCAACGGTACGGTATATCATTTTTTATTTAACAAAATAATCTTTGACGCTTTCGCGATTTGTTGACATAATTAAAGAGTATTTATCGGGTATTTATCGCGTACCTTTTGTTATATTTTGCCGCCCCGTGACCACGATCGCTGTAACGCGATGGAAACGTAGGGGAAAATATAACAAAAGGTACGCGATAAATACCCGATAAATAATCTTTAATTAAATCTTTGACGCTACAATATTTTCATTCATTTCTGTATACAAGTTTACTAACATTGCTACATTTAGTTTATTTTGTTCCATTTCAGGTCTTTTTACAATCGACCAGGTTACTGGTGAGATAAGGACTAATAAAGACCTAACTGGTCGTGGTCGTACAGACCCGTACAGAGTGCTCGTCGGAGCTACTGATGGAGGCGGCCACAGTGGAGACGCGTCACTTGCCATTTATATTGGAGATGTCAGCGCCAATGATGGAGTGCCAAGGTTTATTAGACCCGCTGTTGGAGAGGTTTTGAAAATCAGTGAGGTTAGTAAAGCGAGAAACGACGAAGCAAGGATATCAAATATTATGAATATTTGATCTCTTTGATACAGTGATTGCACCATCGATTTTTCGCTGTCAGTGACACGTTGAATTTTAGTATTCATCGTATAATATAGTCATACAAACATAAACTTTATGTTCGTGGTATTTACAAATTGAATTTGCAGAATGCCACGATTGGATCCGCTGTATTCCAAGTAGTGGCTACTGACCCTGACGACCCAACGCAACCGTCTGGGCAACTCTTCTATTCGATCCAACCGAGCAACGCTGACGCTAAATTATTCCACATAGGTATGTTAAGACATCAAGAGTTCATATTTCCTATACAAATTTTCAAATGACCGCACACGCAGCTATAAATTATATTTCAATGACGTCATCAAGCTATACTATAATTGCTGTGTTGTTTGCTTTATAGCACGGTATATTAATATATATTATAGCTACGTCTGTGATGGGCTTTAAGCGTGCAAATATTTTTGCAAACTTAATAATTTATATCCATACTAAAACAATAAATACGAAATTATGTCTTTTTGTATATGTATTACCCTTTCACGCCCATACGGTTTAACGGATCGTTATGAAATTTGACAAGGTGATAGACGGTATTCCGGGGAAGGATATAAATAAAGCAGCAGCTCCATAAATGAAGGAACGTTTATAGGTTATTCATAAGCTGATCCTCCTCGTTAGCACACATACGTCCACTGCTGAATGTTCCTCCCCCTGACGAGGGGGAGATATGGAACATCACTTACTACGCTGACCATATCTGAATTTTCTTAATTCGCCAAGACAAAGAACAAATATTTTAAAATTTTGACATATAAATTCATCATTAGTTAGTTAATCAGTATACAAACAACCTATTGTAAGCAAAATCTTACGAGCTGACATACTCAATACTCTATTTATTTATTGATGTGATCACAGTGACTTTATAGGTAGGTAATCTAGGCATATATGTATGGAGGTATTTATTTATTTATTAGGTATACCAACAGTATACAATATATTAAGCTTTTATAATAGATGTTGATATGAGACAGGTTCTAATATTTATACCTATAAAAGGTACAATTTGTTTTCACTTTGGTAATCAATCTATACTAGAATTAACTTTTTCAGATCCCCATTCAGGTTTGATAACAACCCGGCACAGTCTTGATCGTGAGAAGAAGGACTCCTACACATTGGTGCTACTAGTCACAGATAGGGGTGAACCACCACAGCAAAGTACCAGAATAGTTACTGTTATGGTTACTGATGTAGACGACCATAAACCGCATTTTGGGAGGAATTTGGTAAAGGCAAAACAATATTAGTTAGTTATAAGTATGAGGTAACAAAACGAACAATTTAACTAAGAACTTTCCATTCGTGAAGTCTGGAAATCTCATCTTATTTGGGCCTTATGCATCCAAGAAGGATTTTAATGTTGTGAATGTAGAACATATAATAGATACCTAAATGAATTGTAAAAATGCAGTTATTATTCTATAGGTCTTACAAATTATGTATAACGTAAGAGCCAACAATCGCTCTACATGCATACAAAATGTTTGTGGCATGTTTTGATATATAAATTAATTTTTAGGATGATCCTCCAATCTTAATGAGAATAAATGAAGAAGTCCCAGTTGGAACAACAATTGGTACGCTCGAAGCTATAGATGAAGACATTGAAGAAAATGCGGCAATCGACTACGCAATAACCACAGGCAATGAATTTGGTATTGTGAGATTAGAAAGGACAAATGATAGCAAGGCATTAATACTGACGACAGCAAGAGTTGATAGAGAAACGATTTCGAGGATTTTATTCAGTGTGAAGTGCTTCAAATACGGAACTGCGCCAAGACTTCAGAAGGCTTATAATCGACTGGTAAGTATTTTTATTACAGTCTCTAAGCTAATTTGGTACAATGTTCTGAAATCAATTTCAGAGAATAGATCACAACATAATTTTTTTTATTCTACTTTTGCAATTTCAGGATCCTTCCGAAACTCAAGTCTTGATCAAGATCATCGACATAGATGATCATTTACCCGAATTTGAAAGAACCAACATGACAGTTGGTGTCAGACTCAACGTGCCTATAGATACAGTTATAGCAACAGTCAAAGCGACGGATAAGGACCCTGATGCACTACCAATTGACTATAAGATTGTAAACATGACTTTTGAATCGCCTATCAAGGGGAAGTCATTGAATAACATTAGTGATGTGATTGTTTTGAACAACGCTACAGCTGATTTGAAGATTATGAAGAATTTAATACATTTCGCTGATGGAATATTCAGGTACCTATATTATTTTTATGTAGTTATTAAGTCCAATTTTACTCTTTTGCAGTCTCATAAAATTTTATAGTGATGACCTCATGTAATAATACATAATTTATTTACTGAATCTAAATTCATTTACAGATTGATAATTCGCGCTAACAATTCTGATGACGAAGAGAGATTCACAGATTTACAAGTTGAAGTAAGTAAGATCCTACCAAAAACATTCTTCTGGCTTCACAGATAAAAGAGTTGAAAGCGAATTACGAAGATTATGAAGAGTCTCATAAAGATAGGTGCTAAGTTTTATAGCAGTTCTTTATCGTTTTTTCATTATTGAATGTTTCTAGGCAAGTTTTCTATGCATCTTGTTTGTTTGTCATTCTCACTCTTTTTATGGATATTACTTGATATGCAAAATAGCAAGTCTGTAGGTTTCATAATGTCTGAAATGCAGAAGATAAAAGCGTGCCCAATAGTTCATGTAAGGAACCATTGGGCTATTCGTTTATTTTACAAGTTGGCGGCTCGCTCTATCGTCTCTATAAAACTCCTGTCCATGCCCCTAGGTGAAAATGTATAACTAGGAAAAATAAATGGTTGTCTTATCTGAAATTTTACAACCACTGAAAGTAATTTGACACTTCTGTTCTTTGTAATAAAAATCATTTTTCAGGTGGTGGTGGTACGGGAGAGGGATCTCCTGCGGCTAGTAATGGTCGACGGTACTCGACAGAAGTACAACGAAATTCGCGATAAGATGACGGCAGTACTGACCCAGAAGAATCTGAGAATGCAGCTACATGATGCTAATACAGCCTTCTTAGCTAATCCTGGGTAAGGTTATTTATTACACTAAAATTATAACATAAATGCGTAAGTTTGGATGGATGGATGGTTTTAAAATCTTCACGTCAAAGCTACTGAACGGACCGGCCTGAAATCACTTTGTATAAATGTAGGTATGTTCAAATCTCGAATAACACACGGACTTCCCATCAATCAGTTCATATGGGATAGAAATAACCATATAACATTTCCATAGAACAATAATTACCAACATTATAAAAGCCATTTTATGTTCACAGACCATGCTTCCAATTCAGAAATACTGACTCCGGCGAAGCTCTTACCCCTAAAGCTATGAAAGCAACCATCCGCTCTCTTGGTACAGAGTTCCAGAATCTTCTAGAAACCTATCACGTTCAGAACATAACTAGTTGTGGAGCGTCGAGAACGAAACATTCGCTGGCACAGCATGCATTGCTGGCTTTGGCTGGCGTGTTGCCGATTGCTGCGTTCATTGCAACCATTGTGCTGTGCTGTATGCATTCAAACGGTAAGTACTTCACAAAAAATAACAACCTAACAAGGCAAAGCAGTGATCATTGCTTTACTTTTAAAAAAAGATTGAAATGAACAAGAGTCAAAGTGACCAATATAATTTAAAATTCCTGACGATAGAAACATCAAATGTCTAAAAAAACATCGTTTGATTGTTTGTTTTTCTATAACAGCTGTTTACTTTACGAATGTTTTAAGCCTCCAAGAACGGAATAGTTCAACAAAGAAAATGATATTTTATATAACTAGTGTTACGCCTTGTTTTAGCTAAACACCGGGCGAAGAAAGCGCTCCTGATCGTAAGAGAACCACCGCAAGTCGCCGGCAGCAACATTTCTATACCAACGAGATTGTACGCGGAACCATTGTACACGACGTGACCTAACCGTTAAATTTAGAAAAAGATTTACTGGCGTCACAAAATAGACGTTTTATAAAGTAAATTTCATAGGTTCAGTAACGTTGACTGAACGAACGTTGAATTTTATGAATTATTATCCTAAAATTGGTCGATACAAGGTGTACGTATAAAGGTATAGTGCTAAGATCAAATAAACTAATAACTTGGACCTCATTTATCATACCTACTGTAGGAAGCACTCTCTATTTTATCAACAAAGCCTCACTCGAAGAGTAGCGACTACTGCCCAGCAAAAAACGTTCAAAATAATTAATGTGCCTATAGAAAATAGTGTGATAATGTATCTTTAAGTAGGATTAAGATTTAAATGTAGAATTTAGTATTTTGTAAATATATAAATATAAATTAATAAAGTACCGAAACAGCATTAGTGCCTAAATAATTAATTTGAGAATACTCAGAGTAACATCTGTAAAAAATATTTATTTACTAAATTGCCCCTACCTATTGTGAAGTCGAGAAGTATTTAATGTTAATTTAAAATTTATAAAAGCTACAGGTAATACATTATGTACCTGCTTATAACACTGTGTTTTTATTTCGAAAGTATTTCTATGTATCCCTCCGGACCGGACGACCTTGTCCACTTCCTAACTTGACTACTTCCTAAATAGTCTTGTTATTTTCCTGCATTTTCACGCCTTAAATTCAACTTTTGTCTACTTCCTAAACAGTCCATTCCCCAACTCGTAATTTCCTATTAAGTATATTTCTAACTTGTCCACTTCACGTTTATTCGTGATGTCCCATTCGTCCCACCAGCCTAGTCCCACTAGTGGGACAAATGGGATTTTAATAGGCTGAATTAAAAATATATCCCGTTCGTCCCACCAGTCGTCATCGATGCGTGTTGGTGGGACGAACGGGATATATTAACAAGCTCACCAGAAAACATCAATACGTAACTATGAATGTACCACCAGAGTAAACGTCAGATAAACAATCTTAAAAAAAAACATCATATAAACTACATGCATTCCAAGCTATTGCTGCGAAGTTTAGGCTATTTAGTCTAGCTAGGTTTTTGATGGAAAAAATTAAAATGAAACAAAAAGCTTAGGCTAAAGCTTTTTGTTTTCCACTTTAAAAATAGAATTTTTAAAGCGGAAAACACTACAAACTGTTATCTAATCGGTGTAATCGGTACAGGTATTTATTTACAAAGACCTGACATAGTTGAGTTATTTGCAGACTGTCTCAAACATGTAGACCCTAAGATGCTGACCGCATTGCCCGTTGCTGTAAGTACCCACCATTTGATACAATATTTTTATAAATTAAATCGTGATATATAATATTTATTGGTATGTGAAGGTTTCTATAAAAACATCATAAAAATCGTTTATGTCCGTTCTGGCACTTGTGGGTCGCGGCCGCGGCACGCTTCGTTCGCTTGTGCGTGTTTATGCATAATTAGATAACCCATGCTCTTGATTATAGGATTCTAGGTCGTAATAATATTTGGTCTCAAGATGTCTTGAGTGCGAAGAATGCGAAGATGATTTTCTCTTTCTCTTTGTACATATCCAAATAATGAATACATTATGTTCGTAACTTATTGCATTAAATGTTAATAATAACGATAGGTACCTAAGGGATTCGATTATTCCCTTTTCTCGCTACGCTATGTTGATGCAACTTAAGCTTAACACACAAAAGTCAAAAACCAAGTAAAATAAATGCTGAGAATAGGTAAACTGATGAACCTATTTTACGATCAATTGTATTGTAAGTATTATAGAGAAGGTAATTGCTTGTTACGATTACTGTCATTTAATAACTTTTTTACTAATTAACCTGAATGTATAAAGTGACAGCAAATCGGCAACAATCAATCGTCATCTAGCCTGCGGTACTGTTCTATTTAATTTATTCTAATTTAAGTAGTTACTACTTTATTATCAACCATTTGAATGGCAAGGTTAAAACAAAAGGTTAAAATCAATAACACAATATCTTTGATACCCAAAGCCCTTTACACAGTTAAATTAGAAACTGAACGCAACGCAGTGATCACCGAAATGTTGCCATGGATCGTTGCGTTCGTTTTAATGACGCTGTTAGGAATTTACCAAAAGACTACGAATGCTGTATGCAGATCCAAGAAACGGTTAAATGGGAAGACAGTGTTAGTGACGGGTGGCACGGCGGGAATAGGGCTGGAGGTGGCAAAGGATATGGCGAAGCGAGGCGCTCATGTCATCGTTGCATGTCCCAGCGCACAGGAGGGGCGAGAAGCGGTGAGCCATATTAAGGAGTCTACTGGGAAGGAGGTGGAATTCCTCCTTCTTGATCAGGCATCTCTTAGCAGCACGCGTCAAGCCGCCGAAACGATGCTCGCGCGTCACTCCAGTCTGCACATTCTCATCAACAACGCTGGTGTCGGCGGTCTCGATCATCTCACTTCAGACGGACTAAATTACGTCATGCAAGTCAACTACTTCGGCGTGGTGATACTCACTTTACTCCTTTTACCACTTCTGAAGAAATCTGGAACTGAAGATGAACCCAGTCGAATCGTTAACACGTCGTCTGTCCTACACAAGTTTGGGACGCAGTATGAGAACATAATCCATCAAAAAGTTTATGCCAACTCGTTAGTAAAACTCCAGTCTTACAGTGATAGTAAATTCTATTTATTGCTTTTCTCGAGAGAACTGGCAATGAGGTTGAAGGGAGAGAGTGTCGTGGTGAACTGTGTGAGCCCCGGTGCTGTTGGGACTAGAATTTTCAGTAACTTGAGTAGCTGGTACGGGTGGATCATCACATGGTTTTTCTTCTTTACATTCAAGACCCCATTGCAAGGCGCGCAGACTACCCTCCATGTGGCCTTAGATGAAGATGCAGGTCATCTGTGTGGGGAATATTTCGAGAACTGTCATCTCTCTCGAGCAATTAATAAAGTTTATGACGATAAACTTGTTAAGAAAATTTGGGCTGAAACTATGATCATAGTAAATAAGGATCCAAATGACATTAAAATTTAGTTCTGATAGCATTTCCGAAATTACGAAAAAAGATATTATGAAACTAGAAGGAGAAAAGGCATTTGCACAGACAGCTGCTGAATTAATAATAATTAGGTACCAATAAAAAAATATCAAAACTTGTTTTAATTCTTCCTCGAGTTTTTACGCATAATATTCTCCTGCTATTCATCCTTTACACAGTTCGATGTACGTATGCTCGAATCCCAAAACTTGATAGCCACCTATTTTTTTTTTAAATGTTAATTCTGAAAATATTCGAGGTTAAGATTTTCAGAATTTACATTTAAAAAAAAAAAACACTGACCATTTCAATGGCAAGGTTAAAAAAGCATTGAAAATAGCATTCAGGGAATTTTTAGCTTTCCGTTCCGCTACCCTCCGCTTCGTGCCCTCCGCTCGGCACCACAGCCTGCTCGACTCCGTTCTGTCCGGCTCGGGGCCGCGTGTTCATATATTTTACTAGCTGCTGCCCGCGCCTTCGCCCGCGTTTTATCGGGATTATAAAAATACCCTATATGTTATTCCAGGTCCCAAACTATATCCATACCAAATTTCAGCCTAATCGGTTCAGTAGTTTTTGCGTGAAAGAGTAACAAATATCCATACATCCATAAATCCAACCATACAAACTTTGACATTTATAATATTAGTAGGAAGGATAGGATAGGAAGTAGTATTTGAAAGTCCACTGAGCTCCGCTCCGCTCCACTTACATTGCACTGATTCCACTGATGCCGTGGACGTATATGGGCTGATATGATGATGATTGGCCAATTTGCTGTCCTCTCCTCTCCATTTCGCCCAGCTCCGCGTCAGTAGACGCGCACCCTTAATATGCACTGAAATCGGAGTTTTCAGTACATACATACCTACTTGGTGCATTCATTTTAGAAGACTTACGATGTCATATATTCTACCTGCGAATCTCTACTAAATGAGACTCTTGTAGGCTAGATCTCTCGCAAATAATGGGATCACGAGAAAATACCTAGATCGAGCAGTCATATGCCTCTATTTAATAAATAAATCAAATTTTGTTATAAGTACCCATCGCGAAGCTAATTTTTAGTAGCTGAAAACCCTTTGGAGGTTTACGACGAGACGGGGAATTCCATTCATTCTTCATTGAAAATACCGCCTCAGGATCGATTCGGTTGTGCACATTCTATTGCCATTGCTGGAAATAGATAAAAGTGACAACAATCGTGGGTTACCATTGACGCCAATATTGGATAGTGCTAATCGCTCTGAGATTTTACGCAACTAGTAACCTTAATGGGCTTTCTTGTGTCTTGTTTACAAAACAAAGCACCGAAGAAAATTTTGCAAAAAAAAATTACGAATAAGCATACTCGAGTAGATATGTTTTGGTGGAATGCTCGAGGTAACCAGGTCCCGTTTGAGTGCAGGATTGATTGAGGAATAATAATTGTCTAAAGATATGGGTATAAGAGCCTTGACTAAGACTCGAGTTTCTCAAAAACCTAACAAAATTGGTTGTAATAAAGTTGACAATGGTGAAGTCTATAGACTGCATACAGGAAGGTATTGATTTTATTTATCTGACACAGTTGGTCATTATATAATGTATGTGACTTTAATAGAGCACTTAATAAGTCAAGCTTTTAGTCATATCGTAGATGTGACTAGTCGTATACGGTCTCTGCAGATCCAAGTATATTTTTTTCCGTATTAAAGATATTATTATGAAGTATTTTAGATAAATTTACTACGTATGTAGAAATGTAGAAAAGTAAATGTTTCATTAAATCAGTAACTTGTCGATTCAATATTTATTTGTCGAATATTAAATTCAGTGAATTTATGAAATCCTAAAATATTTAAAGAAGAGGAATCTTTATCCTTTTGTAGTATAATTTTGTAGTCAAAATGCTGTTAGAAGCGGTGGTTCTTTTCTTAGTGATCTGTCTTCTGGTATTCAAATGGAGGAAGCGACCATTCGACAAACTGTATGACCAAATTAAGAGCTCGTATCTAGCCCTGCCTTTCATAGGACATTTGTATATTATGCTGTGTAATAATGAAGGTAAATATTTATCTACTATCTTAATATATATATTTTAATCTTTCAGGTTTATCTATCTATGTATATATCTTAATATATATCTATCTTATCAAATGTTTGGGTTCTGAGGAAATTTTCATAAGTTAATGCGTTGAATTCGTTTTCAAATTAACAAATTGACAAAGAAAATAATGTAAACAATTTAAACTAGTATTTACAATTGAATCAATTGAGCTAACTGCAGACTGTTGCAAACAATCTACATGCAGGTCAACTGATCCATATCAATACCAGTCGGAAGCGTTCCCAATAAGCTGGCTGCATTGCCCCGCTGTTAATAAAAAATAATTTTATTGATTAACAAATTCATTTTAAGCTCTGAAATATCCAGCATACTTTATTGACAAAGAAATAACGATCAAATAATATAACAAATTAAACTAGTAAGTATTTACAATTGAAACAAATGAGCTAAATTAATTATATTCATAATGACCTGTCAAGTCGAGACGTAAGAATCGACCACTCCCACTAAGCCCGTGGATGTCGTAAAATGGGACTAAGGGATTCGGAGGAAAGGCAGCAGGTTCTCTCTGTGTATATTTCAAACCTTATAACTGAGAGGTTATGAATCTATGTAGTTTCCTATGATTTGGGTATCCCATCGTGGTGGATACCATATTGTTACATAATGAAGTGAAGTAATTAAATATTTTATATGCATGTCTTTTCTGAAAATTTGAAGTGAAGAGAAAATCAATGACACCTTATTTCTTCGTCATCATCATATCAGCCGATCGACATCCACAGCTGGACATAGGCCTCCCCTAAGGATCTCCACAAAGACCGATTTTGAACTACCCGCAACAAGCTCTTATTTTTTTTTAATAATTACCTACTATATATGTACATACATATATCACACACTCACACACACAGTACACTCACTATCCTGGCGCAATGACCCCGAAGTGGGTCTTGGCTTCCGACACAATAGATCGCCACCGGCTTCTGTCCTGCGCCACCTCTATCTAGTCCGGTGCGAAGACTACCATACATTGTAGGATAAAATTTACCTACCTACTACCATTAACCTACTATACATTATAGAATAAAATTTGACTTGTCTAATTCTAAACGTGCTTATTTTGTAACCTAAAGAAATAAATTTATTGCAATCTGAAAATCTGAGACGCAACAGATAGACCATATTATCGGGGCCGGCCAGAAAACAGTGGATCCGTAGCGGAAATAACTGATAAAGCTCCCAGAACCGATACCAAAACTGCTGAGTTAGGTCCTTCTTAGTTTAAATCAGAACTATTTCCCATAAAAACAAGTAACAATAACCTTAATTTCAGAGAGAATGAAAAAAATCCAGGTCCTTGGACGAGACGCTTTGAAAGGGAAATATGGTATCAGTAGTTTCTGGTTTCCACACAAGCTCTACATCAGTAAGTACCTACCTCAGTCCACTCTTGCTTTATTGTTATTTTACTTAGGTACCTACTCTAATACTTTATTTATTTCATCATGCTTCGCACTTATATTATAAAGGCGGAAGTTGCTTGTATAATGTGACTTTCACGTTTTTCTGGGATGAAAAGTAGCTCGAGCTGGTCGTTAATTCAGTTTTTGAAACATCTAGCTGTCTAACAATGTAGCTAATTAATTATGTTGTTTTGTCTTGAAGAGGTAACAAACATCTAGCTGTCTAAAAATGTAGCTAATTAATTATGTTGTTTTGTCTTGAAGAGGTAACAAACATCTAGCTGTCTAAAAATGTAGCTAATTAATTATGTTGTTTTGTCTTGAAGAGGTAACAAACATCTAGCTGTCTAAAAATGTAGCTAATTAATTATGTTGTTTTGTCTTGAAGAGGTAACAAACATCTAGCTGTCTAAAAATGTAGCTAATTAATTATGTTGTTTTGTCTTGAAGAGGTAACAAACATCTAGCTGTCTAAAAATGTAGCTAATTAATTATGTTGTTTTGTCTTGAAGAGGTAACAAACATCTAGCTGTCTAAAAATGTAGCTAATTAATTATGTTGTTTTGTCTTGAAGAGGTAACAAACATCTAATTACAAAATCAAACTTCCGCATTTATTATATGTATTAGAGTGAAGTAAGAAAAAGAATCGATGGATGGAGGCGGCTCAGGACCGTTATTTGTGGCGTCGTATTTGGGAGGTCTATGTCCAGCGGTGGACGTGTATGGGCTGATATCATGATGATGATGAAGAAAAAAAGAAAAAGAGCTTGTTAAGAGAGTTTGAAAGAAACCATCGCTCGCGACGTGGAATGTACTTTAGAAAGTGTAAAGTTCTCTTGCTTCTGCTCCCCTGGAAAGCGAACCTTCAGGGAGTTCCATTTACAATGCGCGGAAGATGCAAGCTTTCGAACAGAGAACAATAATACTAAAAATCCTACCATCGCTCCTGGGGAAATTCCTGGTTCTCGTCTCCGCTTGTGTAGGGGTATCCCAAGAGAACCAGATCCCCACCTCTTGCTTGCCTACATTGGCTGGTCTGAGTGGAGTCGCGAGAGATGCATCTTAGGATGTAGACTCGGGGGTGGAACTAGTGTTGCCAGATACGATTTTAAAAAAACAGGATGCGTTGCAGAAAAAAAACAGTAGATGTATGGAAAAATTTGCAGGATGAATTATTTACATATTTTACTATTGTTGTTATCTATCAATCCTTTTTTAACCTTTTGACTGCCACGCCCCAAACGCATTTCCGTGCTCTCAACGCCAAGGCATAAATTTGACAAAAATACCTATGAAAAAATAGTGCCGCCAAGAGTCTATGAATTGTAAATTGTCGATAAACACATAGAGACTTGATTTCGTTGTTTTTTATCCAATAAACGACTTCTTAAAACCTGGGATGTTTTATTTAATCTTGTGCTATCTCCCACTCTTAATCTATACTTATAATAAAACTATAACAGGTCCAATTCTGTACATTGAAGATATTTTGATTTTTTTTTTGGAGTGCTCTCTATTATCGATACTGATGCCAAAAATTTAATTTTTTTCCATCATGTCTGTCTGAATCTTGGCCGCGCATAGCTCCGAAACTACTGAAGGTATTCAAATGAAATTTAGCATGATTTAAGTTCATATTACAAGAAAGGGCATAAAATACTTTTTATCTCGGAATTCAGAAGGGTTCCCTTATGAGAGAGTTTATGTTTTTTAACCTTAGTTTTATTCAAATATCAATAATAATAAACGATAAAAAATGTTAAAATAACATGTTTGAATTGAATTTTGAATAGTTTTCAAGAAATCTATGCCTCCTGCATACGTCACTAGTTGTCAACTATAGACGACTGTGGCGGTCAGGGCATGGTATTTGCTTGTATGAAAATCTATGTTTTTTATTTCAATATTTCTCAGTACCTAAGAGACTTGTTTTTTTATACTCAGATGTAGCTGAGATATTCTAATTTGGGAAATGTAGAAATAAAATACCAGTAAAACTTTTTCAATACCTTTATTTCATAGTTTTGTAGGGCGGGTTTTTTGTCAACTATAGACGACGTTGTCACCTATAGGTGACTATGGCGGTCATAAGGTTAATTTCAGCTCGCACTAATTGGTTTGTTTTAAAAGGTTTTTGGTATGCAATATACCTGAAATAACATCGGTGGAGAGCTTATTTCGTAATTTAGTTTTGTACTAATTAATCTGAGAAAACAGTCTCTCCACCGATGCACTAGAGTGCGGTAAACATATCAAATCAAAAACAAATGCTGTTAAATTAGGAAACATTTTGTTCCCATCTCCGCAGCCCATATTATGTTAGCGATGATTTTCCAAACGATTCAAGAGATTCGTTTCAATCCACATTCAGTTAAGAAAAACGTAAACAATTTTTTTTCTAAAACAACCCAAGACAGTTTAGACGTTTATTTTAGGAGTTTTCCATTTGTACTAGACGACATTATTTAGTAAAGCTCTCTCAACTTGGTAGTATCATACATGCACAACCCGGTATTTTCATTTGTCGCTTGCTTCTCTTTTTTGTTTCAAAGAGATCTTTATTTGTATAACCATAAGATCTATTATCTATTACATAATAGTTAAAATCTCAATGGCGGAAAAGCATAAGTTGCGTTTTACGTTCCATTTGACGCAATAACTTTATATAAAGAAAAGCAGTAGATTCATGTACAAAAACAGAAGAACAGGAGATATTTAAGAAAAACAGGAAATCTCCTGTAAAATCAGGAGATCTGGCAACACTGTAGGAAGTGTCTAATGGCGTAATAACGAGGAAACCCGCTCACGTGTCTTCGTGATGGTGAAATCAGGGCCGCACCTCTCGACACCCCTCAGTCATTTCATTTCATTTATTCATTGCTAATATGTTCATACATAGGTTGGCAGTCGTTTGCACCGATATTGTTCCTTTCCGCCTTATACGTCTACCTTTTGTGGAACCCATCCAGCATTCGGCACGCCACCGTTTCGTATTGAGAGTATGTTTATGGCAGGCGTCCGTATTCTCCCCTATAGCCCGATTGCCCATTCATCACAATAACATGGTTTTTTATTATTTTCATTTTCCATTACAATAATCTCTACACCAGGCGGGTATCACCTTCGGGTGTATCATATAACCAAGAAATCATCTTTGGTTGCTCAATATGATTTGATTAGCGGGCATTAGCCCGCTATGTGTAGCACGCCTTTGTATTAATTCTAATAAAGGGCTTTGGCTATATGGCCCGTGATGATGGAAAAAAAAATAAAAAAAATATCGCACGCAAAATTAATCGATCCACCCTAATCATTTTAAACGTAAACAATTATCTAGAAAAAATAATTATACGTAAGTAATTCTATAGCAGCCATATAGGTTGTTATTTATGTAGGTCTTGTTGCTTGACCTACAATTATCGTGATTTCTTGGAGTTACACGCATCGAAGGGAATGCGGAAACTATCAGGCTCCAACAATAGACAATAGAGAAGTATCTTTATTTTGATAATAATTCATAATATTGACAAAACAAGGTGTGGTACTAGCAACAGTTATTTGCCTGCGTATGATGATTATATGAACATGTACCAGATAGTTTTCGCCGAGAATTGAACCCACACTGTATTTCAATTCAAACATCAACCAATTGATCCAAGATTTATAGTAACGGAAAACGGAGGGGAGACAGGGCTTTGCCCAGAATTGGGAAAGAACAGGTTCATACATAAAACAAGAAAGCTCGCTGAAAGAATCATATGGAACTAAGTATTCTTAGCTGCGAACGTCGCGATTTTTTTGAATGCATACTATGTAACTTGTAACAAAGGTGTTCGTCTGATGAAAATCAGTGCAGTGCAGCTTTTAGAGATAGAGAAACATTTATTGACACAAGTACAGATTAAAAATATTACCTCTGTTTTATCTACAGATAATTATACATACTGATACAAAACTAAAATAAATAAAATTTAAATAATGCTACTTGCATTTTTCAAAGTTGCTTTCTATTCTAAATGTTACAATAGATGGTTGTACACTTTGTACAGGGGTATTCTAATTATCTTACTCTGCAAATTTATCAGTGTCTTGCGAAAGTTTATCTTCCAATGTTTTAGTAGCAGCAAATGCCATGCGAAAGTACTCCCTCCCTCCAGAGTGTAGCATCTGACCTACATATGTATAGGGAAGTAACATTACCTAATCTGTGCCTAAGGTACTGAATGCTATTTATATACATAGGTACATACACTTCACTGTTACATTACATACCATCACAATCCCCAAATGTGTCAAGATTACAAGATATGGAGTAATAGTGTTTACGTACTTCAAAACTTTTCTTCCATATTTCTACCTATTCATAATCGTAACGAAATTTTCAGTCATTGCAGACCCAGACACAGCGGAAATAGTTCTCAAAACTTGTCTTGAGAAGGACGATATAACGAACTGCACACATTTGGCTATAGGTGATGGCAGTATTTTTGCTCCTGGTAAGGTTTTTCATTTTGTTTAATTCATAGATAAAATCTTCAAGGCCTACCTCTGAGTCTTCAGCATGAGTTGTGCAGATTTTCAAGTAATATTGTATCTGTTCATTCTTTTTTGTACGTGTAAGCGAGATGGAAGTTAAAATCTATCGAGCTCACGAAATTCTTTTTACAACAAAGCTTATTAGTTTCTCCTCGCATCTCGATCCTGAGCCAGCTGCACCAACTATGCATCAAAGTTTTCCGGTTCAGGGCACCATCGATTCTTCAGTCTCCCATTGTACCTTACAGTTTTAGAGATTCACTGGGAAGTTATCTAGGCTTAGAGGTATTACAGGTAGTCTGGCATGCCTACGATCTAATTTATTCAATACCTAAATAACAAAAATAGTTTGATGAATTCATAGCGGATGTAAGCGAGTTAACTACAAACCTTATATGTATTGGAAGACGGTTAGTAGTTAACCCGCTTACATCCTTAAAAAAATAGAACCCTTTTAATTTCGACCTGTCCATCTGTCAAGGGTATCCAAATCTGGTCACTTTTTCATTGCTCGGTCATCTATCTTGTTGAAATGGAATATATATGTATATATTTCAGTGAAAGTATGGCGTCCTCGGCGAAAACTCATGGCTCCATCGTTCAACCTGAAGAACCTGAATCGATTTGCTGAGATCTTTGCCAAAAAGAGCAGTATCATGGTAGACAAGCTGAAAAGTTCTGTGGGCAAAGGACCCATCTCTATGTGGAAGGTCTACTCGCCATACAGCATGGATGCAATAAGTGGTAAACTATAAAAAATCCTATTAGCTTTAAGAGGTCTTAATGTAGCCCTGATGTTGCGTGGTGGGCGAAGGTCCACTTGCGATGTGCCAGGAGGTTGCGGTTTCGATTCCCGCCTTAGCACAAATGTTTGTACGATCTAAAAATATTTGTTCCAGGTGTTCTGGGTATTTTCTATGTATGATAAAAAATATCTATCCATGTAATGTACATATTCTATTAAGTATTCAGTCATTTAGTACCCAAAACACAAGCGCTAGATGTTGCTGCTTTACAGTCATACGTTTATCTTACGTTTTCCAGGTTCTCTCGGATTAGATGATGTTCAAGCCCAAGAACAAGGTGGACACCCGTTCTTAGAGGCTCTGGAGGTTGTTTTCAATGCAGTGACTGACCGGATGTTCAAGCCCTGGTTATATAACGACTTTATCTTCAAGCTGACACCGCAGTATTTTGCTGCTTTGAAGTACAAACCTTATGTTTATGAGTTTTTTAATCGGGTAAGAGTTCCTTTATTATTCAAGTACTAAAACAATCACCTGAATAACTTTAGGATAGCATTGTATGAGTTACTTCCTTTTAAAACCTTCAGTTTAATTTTCTTTTACAGATGATCAGTGAGAAACGGGAGAAGAAACACGGTAGGTTTCTAACACCATAAATTCTAGCCATTTTGTATCCATTCCTAAGTTTGTTGCCGCTGACTGCACCAAACGAGATTTTTCCATTATTTATTACACCACTCTGGGTCTACAGGCTATAGCGCAGTAAATAATTTAATCAAAACAATTTGCTTCAGATCAAGATGGCTTCAAATCCTTTATGGACCTGATGATTGAGTCTCCATACAACGCAAGTGACCTGACGATTCGTGAGGAGAGCTTTGTCCTCTTTGCCGCTGGCAGCGATACTTCGGCTGTCGGCCTGGGGTATACTTCTCTGTTGCTTGCTAGATATCCTGAGGTACAGGAGAAAGTTTATCAAGAGTAAGTGTCATTATCTTTACATCAATCCTGTGATCTTAGATTTTTTGAGTCTTTTTAGTCAGTCGCTCATCGGCAAATTCTGAAAAAAACTTGATAACCCCTTCATTAACATAGATATTTTACAGATTTTGTTTGAAAAAAAAAAATTGTACGTTATTCTAGTATTTACATGTTGTAGAGCTTGATAATAGCTAACCTCATTTTTTTAGAATAATACAAGTTGTTGGTTACTCGGAAGGTCCGATTACTGTGGAAAGCCTGCATCGTTTAAAGTACCTCGACGCAGTCATCAGGGAATCAATTCGGTTGTATCCACCTGTTCCGATAATTGCCAGGAAAATGGACAAGGATGTTGAACTACGTAAGTGAGTAAGGATTATCTTGCTTTGAATCATTGTGTCATGGTTATTTGTTTATCTCAGCACAGATTATCTCAGTCCACCAACCGTGATGTGTCAATGCTGATCAAAGTTAATTTATACATCAACTAGCTCCTGCCCGGGGCTTCACACGCATTTTTGCGATGTAAAGTTGCATCGTAAACACGCTTTAGGTTGCCTGGAAGGTATCGCTCTTAGTAATATGGCCGCCCATTTCACATTATTTGTATTTGTTTTTGTGTTATTATTTATTATTTTTTTATTATTAAGTGTGCAGTGAAGACTATTGCATTGTTACATTTATGTTATTCCAGGTCGAGAACTTTATGCCTGGAAAAATCAACTTGATCCATGCAGTAGTTTTGGCTTAGGACCGCTATTTGTTGCATCTTTTGGGGGAGCCCTATGTTCAGCAGTGATACGGGCTGATGATAATTATGAATATACAATTTTGTATAGCTATAGTGACGAAAAAGTCTTTAGGGGCTGGTTTATTTCGACCATTGGTCACTCATTATATACAGTTGTATGTTGATATTCATTGACCCTCAAAGTCAAAGAGTTCATTGAGGTCCATTGTCCAGTCGGATTTTCAAGCAAAATTGTAACAAAAAGATCTAAAACATTTTACTAATTAGACGTTCTCCGCTCCCGGTTTTTTTTTTATCTGTTTAATACAAAGTTTATTTTATCAATCAACACCGATAAAAAATATGCCCGTTATGACAAGTCAGGAAATTTCAATAATGTCACATACTGCACGTTAATAACTCATATTATCTCGATTTCTTAGTAGGCGTTTGTGTTATTCTAAGTAATTTATTAATGCAATACTTTATCCTGTTTAAATTATTGAAGTGCCATATCATATAATCAACCACAACCCTATTTATAACATGTAATTTTGAAATTATCCGCGTGGTTATGTACGTACCTACCTACTAATTGGAAATCAATTATAATAGTATAACTCTAAGCAAAGCGTGGCTCGTGTAGGTTCTTTATTGGTTGACTTTAAGTTCAATTCACTAGTCAGTAAATTATTGTGCTCCGTTTAATTTTCTTAAAGCTGAGGTCTAATACTATTTATTTGGTAACAATGAAGCAAACGATGATTAAGGTAATTTTAGAATTTCGATCGCATTCTAAAAAATATGCTAAATATGTATCCTCTGTAGCACCGGCTTGCCGACATTTGGGACACAAAATCTTCGGACACTCTGTCAGATCAGAACTGTCATTTAAATTATTTACTGACCTTTCGGACAACATCAAAATATTGAAGCTGTTTTGTACAATCTGTTACAAAAATTCTTATTTTGTCTGAGAAAATTATTATATCATCACAACTTGACAAAGTAACAATGTAGTTACCAGTTATCTAGTTGGTACCCATAATACATGCTTTCTTATTACTTCGTCAAATCAAATCAAATCATTTATTTGCTGTAATGTAGGTACAAAAGTTATTAATTAAAAATGGTATTTCCAATACATTACTACCTCATCGAGGCGTGCAAAATTAAGATAGCATGCAAATGTCACAGTAAAGTTTAGTAATGTTCTAACCTAGGTATATTGTAGATAATTTTATATAATGTCAAAAATCTTAAAGTAATAAGAGGATGTCAAAATTTATCTGTCATAAAATCGTTAATATTATAATAGCATTTGGTAATTAATAATTGTTTCAATTTAGTCCTAAATATATTGTTGTCAAGATCTTTTAATGATTTAGGTATTTTGTTATATATTTTGCATGACATACAGACTACACTTTTTTGTAGGAAAGCTGTTTTACTATTAGGTATTTGGAGTTTACTGTTATCACGTCTATTTCGCACTACAAAATCAGACTTGCGTGGGAAAAGATGGGGATGTTTTCTAACAAATAGCGCCATTTCAAATATATATAACGACGGAAGCGTTAGAATCTTGTGCTCAATGAACAAAGGTCTGCAACTGTCGGTAACGTGCAGGTTAAACATTGATCTAATACATCTTTTTTGTCTTTTAAATATGAAGTCTTTATTGGTAGAGTTAGCCCAGAAAATTATACCAAATCTTAGGATAGACTCTACTGTTCCATAATAAGCTGTTAGTAGTGTTTCTGTGTTAACAATGGAGGATAATTTATAGAGTGCGTAGGTAGAGCTACTTACTCGCTTACTTAAAAGTTCTATATGGTCTTTCCAATTTAATTTACAGTCTATTTGAATACCTAGAAATCTTGTTGATTCTACCACATCTACTTTACTACCATTAAATTGTAGGTCTATTTGAGGATAATTTTTAATTCTTTGACTAAAGTGCATTATGTTTGTTTTATTTATATTAATTTTCAAATTATGATTATTAAGCCATTTAATTGTTGATTTTATTGAATTATTAATGTCAAAATTGTAAGTATTTATGTCATCGCATTTTATTGTTATCGTACTATCGTCAGCAAATAAGGTCATTGGTTGATTGAGTAATCTAGGTAGGTCATTTATATAAATAATAAATAGTAGAGGTCCAAGCACACTCCCCTGTGGAACGCCAAACTGGATTACGCGCTCTAAAGAATGATACGGTGTTTCACATTTGGTCTTGATATCCAGTTTTTTAATCTCGGTAATTTGTCTACGGTCTTTAAGATATGAGCAAAGAAGTTGAGAAACTCTACCTCTCAGTCCGTATGCCTCTAATTTGTCAATCAAGATGTCGTGATCTACGCAGTCAAATGCTTGGGTCATATCACAGAACACAGCACATACAGGTGTTCTGTTGTCTATTTGGAAAACAATATTTTCAATGAATTCATATATTGCTAAATTTATAGATTTGTTACGTCGAAACCCTTTTTGCTCATTGCATAGTAATTTATGCTTTTCTAAGAAGGAATAAATTTCTTCGTATATATATTTTTCAAAGATTTTTGAGAAGACTGATAAGAGAGCTATTGGTCTGTAACTGTTAGTTAACTCTTTGTTACCTTTTTTAAACAATGGTTTTATAACCGCAAGTTTAAGATCATCAGGGAACGTGCCAGATGAGATAGTTAGGTTTATCAAGTAACTGAGATGAGGGCTTATTATTTCATTGACTGCTTTTATGACTTTTGTAGAGATTTGGTCAAAACCAGTGCTGTTAGAGTTTTTTAGATTTTTTATTATATATCCTATGTGTTGTGGAACTGATGGTGCTAAGAACATAGATTTTGCATGATGAATCATGTTATTTGTGACGTTTATTCCATGATCGGGAATGGATTCTATTTTATTTATAAAATAATCATTGAATTGATTAGCTATGTCAGTAGGATTCAATATATATTTATTATTATTCGATTTAATTTTTACTATGGATTCCTTAGGAGTACATATTCTAGTTTTATTTATCACATCCCAGGTAGCCTTAGATTTGTTTTGAGATGTCATTATTTTGTATATATTTTGTGATCTTTTGGTTTGTGTAATAACTTTATGAAGTCTTTTCGAAAAAAGTTTGTAGTTATATTTATTAGTTTTATTAGGTTTCAATAGGAATTTCCAATATAAGTTACGTTTTCTTTGGCTACATAATTTTATTCCTCGAGAAATCCATTTTGGTTTACTTATGGTTCTCATAAAAATCTTTTTCTTCGGGAAACATAGATCGTAAAACAGTTTAAAGTTTTCAATAAAATACTTATAAGCTATATTAGAGTCATGAGTATTGTACATGTCTGAGAAGGTTAAGCTTTTAATACACATTTTAAATTTATTAATATTTTCATTACAGAAATCACGCACTTCTCTATGCCATGACTTTAGTTTAACAGTACGCACCGGCAGTTTTATAATCTGAGCCGTATGGTCAGAGAGCGCAAATTCCAAGACTTCAGTTTTACAGTGTTTTTTAAAATCATGGGCAATATTGTCAATGCATGTGTTTGATATCAGACGAGTCGGTTGTTTAAGGGTTAATTTTAAGTTGTATTGTAATAGACTACATTCAAAATCACTTGTCACATTATTAGTTTTTAACATATCAATATTAAAATCTCCTAATAAAATAATATTCTTAACATTCAGCTTTCTAGTATATGTCAAAATTTTATCTAATTTATTAAAGAAAATATTATAGTAATCATTTGTAAGTTTTGGTATTCTATATAAACATATAATTATTATTTTATAAGTCACTAATTCAACAGCACAACATTCGATTATTCCAGATAGAGATGTTCTTTTTATTTCAGGTATTTCTTTCCATTCATGATTTTTCATAACTAGGATGCATGCACCTCCCTTACTTTTATTACTCCTGCTGAAACTTGATGCTAAAGTGTAGTTATCCAGGTTCAAATTTTGTTCATTTCCCATCTTCATATTGTGCTCTGTGATACATAGCACGTCAATGTCCATATTTCTTTCTCTAAGTTCATTTAGATGCACTTGAAGGGCATCGGCTTTACTTAACAGTCCGGCTATGTTTTGGTGCAAGATATGTAAATATTTAGTCTCGAAAAAACGTACTATGATCTTCATCCGATTTTTTAGGGCTGTTCGTACAACGTTGGTCGCTTATAAGCCCGTAAATAATAGTGTCTATGTACATTCTGAGGTTTAAGAACACGTTGCGATAACCATGATTTTTTATTTTTCCAGAGTAACTGCTGAACATGGAGAAATCATAATTAAGTTCCTTGTTTGAGTCTAGAATATAGGCATGTTCATGTGTGGAAACATCTAGGTAGAGAAGATTGTTAAAGTTTTCTATTCTCCAGTTATACATATTCATGTCTTGTTTATATATATACGTTGGTAGGCATATAATGATGTTGGTATGTTTAATTAACTGCAGAGTCTCGCGAATATATGCAATTAACTCAAAGTAATTCTGAGTCTTAACGAAGTCTTCTTCTCCGATAAATATCACACAAAAGTCATCCCATGTGTAGTTCACAAGTTTCGTGTCGATATCTTTTATTAGTTCACTCGTTTTGCAGTATGGTTTGAGATAGTGACATAGATCAAATTCAGTAAGGGTTTTTTCAGCAATCGATAGCAATTTGTTTTTCTTATTGGTACTTAATAAACATATTTTGGAGCGCTTTCTGATTACAGAATCTGTATTACTCGAAACTTTATTTTGCAGTGGTTGGTGTTTTTCTTTTCCTGATGTCATGTTAGAAATTTTGTGAATAGTTTGGTGTGGTTCTAATTCAGGTAAACTTATAGTTTGTGTATAAACATCAGATTTCGAAATTGTGTTTGTAGCTGTAGTGCAAGTTTGTATTTCTTTGTGAATTAACTCGACTTTCTTTTGCTGCTTTATCGCTTCTGTTTGTGTTTGTTTTTGCTTTTTATTTATGGTAGGAGTTTTACGAGACGCTGAAAGTGGTGACTTTGTCTTGAGAGAGCTTGTTCCCAAGTTTTTATACAGAGCATTTTTTTTCGCCAGCTCACAATTATTATTTCTTAAGTCTCTATTTTCGAGTGAGAGTCGCTCAATTTCGTCATGAGCGCTATTGAGTTGAATTTGAAAATGTTCTATTTTTTGTGTTAGATTCTGGATTTCTTCACTGTGATTACTACCGGTCGTCGATATATCAGGCAAGCTATTAGTGCTGCCATCTACTGTGTCGTCTATGCTCATGTCAGAGTCATTTAAAGTACTGGGGCTTTCAAGTAGTAGTTGAGTCCTCGCACGTCTCATCGTGATATGAGGGTCCATTTTGTAATCACAACTCCCTCTGGCGGTGGTAGGTGAGCGTACTTAGTAATTTGAAAGACTTTCTATAATTTTTTGAGCGCAAAAAGACACACTTCGCCGGGAAGAGTCGATACCAGGGTTCCCGTTCGCCAGTCCGACCTCTTAACCACTGAGCTATTTTAGTTGTTAAGTTGGAAACGAAAATAAGCAATCATATAGCGCGCTTTAGTTATGACGCAGGCCGCACGCAGCATAGACAATGAGTCAATGTGTTCGGGTCCAAAGGTCAGTTTTGCCAACTTGTCACGTAGATTCATTCAATAATGCAACGGTTCAAAATGTGAGAATATTTGAAAATGTACTCACTCTTTGGTAGTTATTATGGTTTTTATACTGTTTTTTTTCTGTATAGGGGTCCGGGCTGTGATATTATTTAAGTTTTACGTTGTAATATCACCTGTTTCTCTTGATATTAGACACTTTTTTCTTGCTATGTTTCTGGCCTTATTTTTTAGCCGATTTTGTTGCAAACAGTGTTGGGTGTTACGTGAACGTCACTGAGTGATTTTTGCTATTCAAACTTATTAAAAATTAACATTTACTATTTAAAAAAAATATTTTATCGCGGAGTCAATGTTTACTGTGACAGCAGCGCCATCTCTCCTTAGTCCTCCTCGTTTTAGGCTTGATCGTGATAGGTATGTGAATTATCCTGCATTATTTATTTATATCAGCTTCTGGACTGACCCTGCTGAAAGGCTGTGCATCAGTGATCCACATCTGGGCAATTAACCGGAACCGGAAGTACTGGGGCGAGGACGCAGATGAGTTCCGACCAGAGAGGTTCTTACATTCGCCGCCGGATCACCCAGCTGCCTTCATGCCTTTCAGTTGTGGACCTAGAAATTGTTTGGGTATGATATAAAATTGTGCTGTTGTTATCAATGTTATCCCACAAAACAGATACCTATGTCTTAGGCAAACGTAATTAAAGTTTCTGCGTTTATTTCCTTGCTGCATGTGTACTTATCAGAATGTGAACAGGCGCCGAAATTATGCGCGGGGGTACGGGTTGTTCGAGTGGCGGACTGGGATACCGACGCGAGCTTGTTCACATCTCTTCGGTCCGGGCGTTTTTCCGGCGCTCCGCAGTTACAAATGTTCCGGCAAGAATGTCGCGCTACGCATTCTTGCCGAATCCGGCAGCATGTAAACAGCTTCATATAGTAAATTGTCACTAAGCCTTTTCGGCAGTTTTACCGGCCTGACAAATCCGCCGCTACCGGTCCAACTAAGTGGGAACGGGCAATAACGGTTAATTTTTGGAAATACTTCATTCATTTGTTTCAATGAATTATGAAACTATTTGCAAAAAATATTTGCTCCTTTTCCAGGTTTCCAGTACGCTATGATGTCAATGAAAACATCGCTGTCCACCTTGCTTCGAAGCTATCGCCTGGTTCCAGCACTAGAGGAGAAGTTCCAGCCACTCCGACTCAAGTTTGACATTATGATGCGCCACGTGGATAACTACCTCCTAGCTCTAGAGTCTCGGACATGAATAAATTAGTAGAAATTTAGCTTTGTCTTCTTTGTCACAGTACCTACTAGCTTCTGTTCATGGTTTTGCAGGTGTTTCATCAGGGATGCAAAGTAGCTTTTAAATATTTTACTAAAATAATTTTAGTGAAATTGGAATAACAATATTTATAATAACAATAAGGAGGTGTATAATAACAATACAATACATAAGTAATTGTTGTTGGAAATATTTTAACGCTATTTATATCCTATGGGAACTGATTACAGGGATAAAAACCTTTGTGTTATTCCAGATCAGTATCTTAGTATTGTTGTTATAAATAAATGGCTTTTTTATTATTCTTCTTAATGGAGTACACACATCTAATTCGGCGAGCCGAAGTCAAGTTGAGAAAACACTGTTGGTTGCCTATAATTTTTATACACTGAAATATCACATCACCGGTTGGGCTAAGCCAGCCGGGCTGGCAACAGTACAAAATTACAATGGCGATGATCGACGTTGATTTAGCTCCACTATGATCTGGTAAAAGCGTGAGCGTGTCAAAAAATCAATTTAAAGCCAGAATTTTGTCGGTATGAGTAAGTTTGCTTATTAATCTTAGAATTTATGGATGATACATTAGATTAATAAATTTGACCGTAAACTGTCATGGTATCCTCAGATTGAACTCACATGTAAGAAGCTCTATGCTTCAGCAGGTTCGCTTAGGAAGTTGCGGTACTTTCTGCCAACCACCACCAAAATAGCCTTAGCCCAGTCTCTGCTCCTCCCTGTTCTGGATTATGCTGACGCCTGCTATTTAGATCTAGCTGAGGAGCAGTTCGATAAACTTGAGCGTCTCCAAAATTTTTGCATAAGGTTCATATTTGGTTTGCGCAAATATGACCACGTCACTCCGTTTCGCACCATGCTCAAGTGGCTCCCTATTCGTCTTCGCCGGGACGTGCATATTCTTTCTCTTCTCTATTCTATTCTTTTTAATCCTCTTTCCCCTGCGTATCTTAAAGAAAGGTTCGAGTTCTTTTATTCTTCTAACTCTCACAATCTCAGGTCATCGGATAACTTACTCCTCAAGTTTCCCACTCATTCCCAATCCTTTTATGGAAATTCCTTTAGTGTACAGGCTGTTCGTCTTTGGAACAAACTACCGGTCGGTATTAGACTTGCTCCTTCCATTAACTCCTTCAAATCTAAAGTGAAGTCCCATTTCCTTTCTTCAACTGTTTAAACTCATGTATTCCATTATCTGCCTCTTCTGTATCTTTAGGTGTAAGTAATCGCAGCTTAATTGGTTACTAGATTTTTTTTATGATTGTTTTTGTTTTTTAAGTACGTATTATATTAATTTATTTTGTTTCTAAGTTAGTATTGTAAATATGTTTGTATTATAATATAATAGTTCTGTATATTTATGTACTGTCTGTGCACTATCAACCCAATTTTTCTTATATCTACTTCTCCATCCCAGGGTTGCCTGGAAGAAATCGCTCTCAGCGATAAGGCCGCCTTTTGTGCTGTTCATTTTTGTTTAGATATAAGATCTTTAATTAATGTATTTATTTTCTAGTACAATAAAGTGTTCATTCATTCATTCATTAATATTAACATTATTAGATTTTGGATATTAGATAACTCTGTGCTCTGTGTGTGTAACCGTTAGAAATTAAGTTAGCTTTGACTATGATGCATAAGTGATTAGCTGTAGTACTGAATAATGGGCAATATTTATAAAACTAAGCTTTATTGTGATACTTTAAATTAGCTAACTCAAAAGTTGCATGGCGCCCTAACAGGGCTCCTAATACCTAGCCTCTAAGTGAAATATTTAAAACCTCTCACATTGTATGTATTATTATTGCAAAATAGATACTTGAATACTTATACTTAGGCGAGTCGATATCATTTTAAATTTTCCTAAAAATGGCTGGTACCGATAAATACAGCCATAGCGTCTCTCTGCAGACAGCATCGAGGTACTTCAGTCGATGTAGGTCGTCAGCTTGGACTGGCCTGTTTGGATCACTTAAAAATAAACTAAAAAAGATAATACAATTGGATGATGAAGTGAGCCTAAGTGATTTCCTTTATTTTCTTCACTACATAACTGTAGATAAATATTGCATGATTACTAATAGATATTATTTTATCTAATTGTGATTACGTGGTTGGTCAATAATAACGATGGTGGACAATGGAAAGGTTAAAAGGTATTAGGTAAAAAATAATCACATTGTTTAGATTTTTTGTAGTTCTGGACATTTCACATGGCGCTAATTTCTGAAGGGTGGTATTTTTTAAACGATTTTCTTTTAATACATTTATAAAACAGTTTATGTTTAATACTAACAATAATTAATATATTATATTACAATTATACTTTCGCCTCCCTGTTAATAATAATAATAGTACTACTTACTTCTGAATGTCAATAATATAAATTTAATATAATACCGTTGAGTGGAAACACGTTCCTAATATTGTTTTATATAAAGTGGCACTTTTAGAAATATAGAATTTCAGACTAACTCTGAGTCAGAGGCATACCTATAGTACGAGTACATTTAGGTCTTACATTTAGGTATTAGAAAGGTGTGGAGCACTGATGCAATTAACAATGGGCAATGCCCCTCAATGTAGCTCGGAGGAGCTAACAGACAGCACCCCGAAAAAATCCTACAGTTCCTAGGTGGTGCAAGGGTTAGTGGTGAGTTCACCACAATGAACGCCGCGGCTTTAGGGGTAAACACATCAAGTGGCGATCACAGTAGGCCTACCATGGCCCCAATGAGATGAAAGCCGATAAACGATAAAAAAGTAAATATAAATATAATGAATGGTTTTTTTCATAACCTTATTATATTTTACCTAACCTTATTATATTATATTTATTCTTAACTGAGCTTAATCCTATAGAAAGTTTGGAATTGGCGGCCTTATCGTAAGTGTGTAGGGGGACCTGCACACTACAATAGTTACTCCTGAGAACACTAGTCTTATGAATCTGGACAACAGAAGACCTTCTTAAAAGGACGGTGTGCCTGTTGTGTAGAATTTCCAACTACAGATGTCTAAAAAAACATTTCTAAAAACTTAAATCATTTTATTGTCTCATCTCAATGCCAACTCGATATTGATCGATGTCCCTCATCATAATGTCGTACTCAAGGCGCAGTGGCTGGTGGACCTCGGATGCCGGCACCAGGCGGAACTTCCGGAGTACGGTGCATAGAACGGTTTTCATCGACATCATGGCGTATTGATATCCTAAAAATATAATAGGCACCGTTTTTAGTATAACTTTATTGACAAACATTATTTCCAATTAATAAAGTCAAAGATTAACTCATCATATTTCTATGCCCAACCTTTCGCAGGAAGGAAGAATCTAAATAGGAAAAATACTGACATTTTCATTTCAAATGAAGCGTCGCGTCAAATAATTCAAACACAAGGTGCAAATAATAATTTAACAACCTTACCCACACAGTTCCTCGGGCCACAACTAAACGGTATGAACGCAGCTGGATGCCTCGGCGTCGAGTCCAGGAATCTTTCCGGGCGGAACTCCTCCACGTCTTTGCCCCAGATGGTAGGATTGTGATGCATTCCCCAGATGCTGATCATGGCTCCGCACCCAGCAGGAACGACCACTCCTGAAGCTGTTAGGAGAAATCATTAAAAAAGGATGGAGATAATAAATAATAGGTAATAAATAAATAAATAATGTTGGACAATTCACACAGCATTAACTAGCCCCAAACTAAGCATAGGTTGTGTTATGGGTACTAGATAACTAATATACATAATACAATATATTACATAGATAGATATTTTTTATTATACATAGAAAAACGACCAGAACACCCTGAACAAATATTTGCAGATCGCACAAATATTTGTCCCGAGGCGGGAATCGAACCCGCAATCTCCTGCGTCGCAGGCGGACCTTCGCCCACCGCGCCACATCGGTCGTCGATATGTACATATATCCATCTCAGCTTAAACAGACAAAACATAATTCGTTTACTCAATACTTATTTAACACTTACGTAATTCGAAATCCTTCTCTATTTTCCTGACGATGGCTGGCACCGGTGGATACAGCCGCAGCGTCTCTCTGACGACAGCGTCAAGGTACTTCAGGCGATGAAGGTCGTCTGCCTCAACTATCCTGCTTGATTCACTGAAGATTTCTTTTAATCTGATAACAAAGGGAAAACTTATACTAACATACAAATAATGAGACTTGACATAGAGCATCATCAGGCCCAACGTTTATGAAAAGGCTTGATTTTTTTTCTTCAATTTCATTATGAGACAGTACCATAGTTTACCTGCTTATGATATCTAATCATCTCCAAACAGTATTAATTTAATTATAAGCACATTGGTATTGTGTATAAATTCAGTTTAAGTGTAAAACCCTCACTCTTGATATGCTTTCTCCTGCACTTCAGGATGCGCCGCCAGCATCAGAAGTGCAAACCCCACGCTGACTGCAGATGTGTCAGTACCTGCCGCCAAAAGCACCAGGCACTCTTCACGGATGGCTAAGTCACTTTCCTCTTCTGTGGATTCGAGGACTAAATCAACGAAGGACTTGAGTCTATCTGCTTTGCCTGTAAAACACGTTTGGTCATTTAGGTAAGATATAAAAGCTTCGGTAATACATTTTCTAAGGATATGTAGATTGGTCGATAATAGATAATGCTGGACAATTCACACAACATTATCTAGCCCCGGGCTGAACAGAGCTTGTGTTGTGGGTACTAGATAACTGATATACATAATACAATTACATAGATACCTAATCGGTAGTAATAACATATTTTGTAGTTAATAGTAATAACGATATTTTAATTATATGTACATAAATCCAGTCGAAAAATGTTGGGGAATTTATTATAAAATTTCTTCTATAGGCTAGATTTACACAGCTAAAACCCTAAGGACTTGTTGTCATTGTCGCTATATTTCACATAATTTATTATAATACTAGCTGCTGCCCGTGCATTTGCCCGCGTTTTATCGGGATAAAAAATTGCCTATATCAGACAGTATATTCCAGGTCCCAAACTATACCCATACCAAATTTCAGCCTAATCGGTTTAGTAGTTTTTGTGTGAAAGAGTAACAAATATCCATACATCCATACAAACTTTGACATTTATAATATTAGTAGGAAGGATTCCTGAATTAAAACTATTGGTACAAAATAGGGTCTTATTTTCACTTACCCTGACTTGCGCTATTTAGATTACCATAATGTTTTCTTTTTTCGGCAATGATCTGAAATATAGATAAGCATATTTTTACCCGACTACCTTACTTTACCGAATGACGAGGGTTATGAATTTGACACCCTATGTATGTATGTATGTAGGCGATTTTTATGTTCCCACGTAGCGCCACGTAGCGCCACGTATCAGACCAGTAGTTTCACTACTGGTCTGATTTCAACAAATGAGGTGTGATGGTTATAAGCTATGTGATGTTAGATAAAAATGGGGATCTAACGAGATAGCGGGGTCTAAGTAAGGGTCGAAAATCCCAATCTTAGTAAAACTGCTAGTGTGTGGTATCGTTGCAAAGGTCTTTGTTTGTTCTTACCGAAAGCGTTTTTAAAATTTTTGGAGGGAAACGATTCTCAAACTATCAACAATAAGATGTTAAAAAAACATAATCGGAGGCCTTTGTTCCTACTTGTCTCGACTACCTAAGTATCAAAAGAAAATGATAGAGACAATAGGTGAACACTTGTTTAAGACTTTTATGTACTCGGGTTTTAGTTTTTTGTCTCTTATGGCGTTTTAGACACAAACTCTCAAAAAAAGCTTTAATAGAAAGAAAAATGCGTAGATAATTTGTTAGGTAGTAAGTTGGTCTCACATTTTGTATAAAGTTGTTCATTTGTGCGAATGCCATTCGAGCGTTCCGATGCAAAGCCGTTTTCTTATAGATGAAGTCGAAATGCAGCCATGGCGTGACAATCCGCTTCGATACCATTTGGAAACAATGGAACATTGCTGTTAGGATTGGATGCCCACATTCTTGGGATTTGGCCTGGACTCCAATGGTTGTTTCTATGAATATAAAGAATACATATAGACAATAAAGATATAAATTTTTTTAATTAGGTTTTTAACGATTACTGTGGAGTATTCTATAAACAGGTAACCACTATAGTAAAGAGACGCAGCACGTGCTTACCACAAACGGCATCCATGGCATAAGCAGAAAGCAAGTTCCACATCTTAGAAGGCTCTTTTCCTGCAAAGTTTTCGATCTTCTTAGCCATGACAGAGCTTTGATTTGCAAAAACGTCAACGAAACGGTTCAGGTTCTTCATACCAAAGGTTGGAGCTAGGAACTTACGTCGCGGGCGCCATTTCTTTACTGAAAATATTTAAATGTGTTACACAATAACATCACCTACAAAGCATATCTAGAAAATGATGGAACATTGAAAGTGATCATTCTACCAGAGGTAAAAATACTGCCATCCCCGCTTCCTTCATGGAAAAATTTCACGAGATCTTCTTTTTCCAAGCAGTTCTTCAGAATTAGGTCTGCGACTTCGGGGTCAACGATCGCTGAAATCATATTCGACTGAACATTAATAATAAGTTGAGTATGTACCAACTTATTTGTGGTTCTAGGTATTAATCAACAACTACATAAAGCTATTGTGCGCGCAAAGTTTTAGCTTTATCCGACTAAAAACTGTTTAGGAATAATACCTACCAAACAAACATCATCACAAAGGCTCTTTATATTTTCTGTAAGTAGGTAAAAATCTATTAAGTAAATAAAACTTAAGTTTCTGTTGTAATGTCAAAGTAACAGCTTTTTACTCAATGCATATAATAAAATACTTACTTGTATCATCATCATCATCAGCCTATATATAGTCCACTGCTGGACATAGGCCTCGCCTAATGAACGGCATAGCGCCCTGTCTTCAGCTTGACGTAATCAGCACTAGCATAACAAAATAAAAAATATGTCTGTCTGTTTTTAGTAATCTTCGTGACGGCTAGGCCGATTTTGACGGGAGTTTCTCTGGCAGATAGGGTAACTTAGGCGCTATGCAGGCAGAAATATTGCAGCAACAGGCAACTAGCTTTTTACATATAAACTCCTTCTTGAAGAAGTTTATACGAAAAATATTAAAAAGTTGACAGTTTCTTCTACTAAAGTAGCTCGGTCTGCATAGCGCCTTACGGATTATATTAGAAAAATGCTTAATTAACACAAAATATATTCAAATTAATAACTCACTTATATAAAGTGTGTGTGGATACCAGTGAGCTATGGTCCCTCCACCTTCCATTGCGTCTCTGGACAACCGCTTCAGCCCATTCATAGTAGCTGAAAACAAAACCGTTTGAATTACGTAGCTTTCACAATATAGTTTTATTTTCGAACTGTCGTAGATATTTTATAATAATTGATATTAGCTCGAAGCTATGAAAATCATTGTCCAATTGGACAGATTCGCAACTGGACCGATTCTCAACTGGACGGATTTTATTCCTGAACACTAGTGGTTTCTATTAGAGTATTTACATTTACCTCTATAAAACAAGCCTGTATCTAAGGGTTACTTTAATAGAGGTACTGAATATATCACTCCGTTTGTCATAGCTCTGTACTTTCCTAATAATAACTGAGTTAAAATTATTAATTAACTTTTTGTTGTCACCTTGCACTGTAGCCATGAAGGTAGGTATGATTTAATGACCAAGTAGGTATGACTTACTTTCTCCGCTACCAATAAATACGTATGCGTGTCCGACCAAAGGCAGGCTCATCACAGAACTCTTCAGTTGTTCTGCCAGTCTTATCATGTGCCGCTTCCTCCACTTCACAACCAGGTAACAAGCAACCAAGAACGCAACCAGAAGCTGAGCTATCATCTTAGAAACTGAACATTTTGTTAAATGAATAGTTATTTTTGTTTAAGATTTATGAATTGCATGTTTTAATTATTCGCGTATAAGTACCTGAGTAAGTAGGTGCTGAAGATTTCCCTCACTGTTCAAGAGATGTCATAAAATCCACGTAAATGTTCATCAACTTCAATAATTAATGAAATAATATGAATAATATGAAATATGAATGAAAAAAATCACAGAAATTTTGAAGCAAAAGCGTCTGCTTTACTACAAAGAGTTGATGATACAATTGTTTTCTATAAACGAACAGAATCTATAAATTATAAGAAAAACTAAATAATTACACAAATTAGTTATTGTAGTCCGTGACGTAGACCTGATGAGAAAATAATCTTGAGCCTTTACAAAAGCTTTTTTCCCGTTCTCTGATCTATGTAAATAAATACGTACATAGAGTGTGGCATAAGAATGTACTTAAAGGGATGTAGGGCGAGTCAATTAAGTAAAAAATAACATGATGGCCACAAAATTTAAAAGAAAATAATTTACCTGTTATTCAAGGTTTAAATTGATATCGTCATTATCAATCAATTATATATTATGCATCACACTCAAAATGGTACCTTGAATCTTCACATTCAGTTGAAACAGCCAAATATGTACTTTGACGCCTGTTATTTGTATGTGTAGAAATAGTAATATCGTAAAAATTGTATCGTAGAAAGTCTTAATATACCAACCATATTACGACTTTCTACGTACAAATAACAGGCCCACTATTAATTATAATCAGTACCTACCACACTAATGAATGAAAAAGTTATCATCAGTTATCATTATTGATATTAGAAATATATTTCCATGATCACGATCACGATCATATCGACGGGTTCCGGGCTATTTATATTAAGCGACATTTTTGAAAATTTACAGGAAAGCAGTTTAAAGTGTCGATTTTTAGAAAAAAAAATATAACTTTAGCAAATCGCATTATTTTTAAAAAAAGAAGGATTTTATTGTCTTTAAACATATTCCCCATAATCGGATTCATGTTTTTTTCTTATATTCCTATTTTTAACGAAGATAAATGTCGCTTAATACAAAATGACCCATATTTTTTTTTTTTTGTTCCAGGCTAAATGAATTAACCACCTAGGTTTATTATTTCTTGTTCCAAGCTAAATGACTTAACCGCCTAGGCATGCATATAATGGCTCTAAGCTAAGTGCTTTAATCAAAGAGTTGGTCATATTTCAAACCTAAGCTAATTGATTGAAATATTATATCTTAAACTTATTAATTATGGCTAATTAGTTTATGCGACTGATTTTTTTTTAAATAAATTGTTTGTAATCATACTTGAATAATGAAGTTTGCAGAAATTGGCGGTTAAAACATTGATAAATAAAAAGGTATATACATAGGGTATGCCTACCTATCTTGTTTATACTTATGAAATGAGAAATAAAACACACATTACAAATTGTTCAAAGATCCGGGTCACTATATTATAGTGACCCGGTCCTTCGGGAGGCATGCGTGGAGCCGAAGCCAACAGCACAGAGGCCCTTTATGAGAATTAATCTAAAGGCGACAGCTACACATAGCGGGTATCATCCTTGGTTGCACAATATGATACACCCGAAGATGATATCCGCCAGGTGTAGAAACTATTGCAAAGGAAAATGAAAATAACAACAAAAAGCCATGTTATTGTGGTGAATGGATGGACTGGGTAATTGGGCTATGGGGGAAACTATGGACGCCTGCCATAAATATACTCTTAGAAATATATTATTGTTATGTAAATATTTATTACTCTAATATTTTGAAATGTTTATTTCAATAAGTTATTTGTTAATTTGATTAAACTTGCAACAGCCAAGTCAAAATTATAAGTTTATTTATTTTGGTAAGTGCTTTACTATCATGAGCCATCTATAACTTAAATCGAAAAATTAAAAAATTAAAGAAAAAAATTTGCTTTAAACCAGGTATAAAAATTGAAAATTCAAAGTATCAAGAAGATAGGGCGTCTTAGAAGAAACATTAAGTAACAGCCGTTTAATTGCAATAAGTATAATTTCATTGACAGGACATAATTACAATACAAATAGAAAACTGGACATTTTCAAACAGATTATTGTTTCATAGTTATCATATAAATAATTATACTAAGTAGAATTACCTTCAGATTAACTATTAAAATAGTTCTTTACATTGTATCTCTCCATATTGTCCATTATGGATCAAACTCATGTTTTGTGATGATCAGTTATTATCAAAATGTAATTTAACTTATAGGTTCTTAATTTTATTTAGATTTTACGTTAAGTGATAGTGCACACAACAATTATTGTGTGCACTATCACGAAACTGTTTCCAGTAGGTTTTCCGTATCCTGGTATGTAAGGGTCAGCAGCCAGTCTATTAGTAATTTTTTAGAATCATGTTTTGTAAGTGGGTAAATGTTTATAATCTTATTAATTTTATTATATTATAAATGATTTGATAGTCTGACGTATTGACGTGTTGCTAATTTTGAGCGAGCTACTTCCTTAGACATTATCTTATCCTTATAATTTGAATTGGCTAGATCTTAGTTTTTAAGCCTGAAGAAATAAAAAGTTATCGATTTTTACTTCTGATTGCATTCGTTGCTGACATACTGTCAGTTGTTCTTTTTCTGTTGGTACAGTTGACCGTGTCAAACAATCTTGAAAATTGGCTTATAATTCCCCATATCGTTAAAATATGCTAAGAAATGGAGATGGTCTTAAATTTAGCCTAGCTTTATTATGACAACATCAATATTTTTCTATTATTATTCTCTATGTCATAGATAACGCAGCAAACTGAAAACAGGACGCTATAAATAGTACTCATTGAATAATACGTAATACTGGCCAATCCACACAGCATCATCTAGCCCAGATGAATGATAAACTTAATATAATATATTACATAAATATATATTATTGTTATACCTATAAATTTCACATTAGTGGAAAGCCCACGTCCAGGAAGCTGATAATAACATTGGTAGCTACAATGCTACCAATGTTATTATCAGCATAGAGAACTTAAATAAAAATCGTTTCATTCAGACGAGATACAGAGTTACAGGATAAAAGTACCTACACCCTTTTCTATCATTAATACTAAAACAGAGTTAAGAGTTCCATGAAGGTACTGCACATTTGACGCAGGCAATACCCAATACATTTTAAAAAGAACAAAAACATTGACGACGACACAAATCAGGCGTCTTTTTCCCTCATCTCAATACCCACTTGATATTGATCGACATCCCGCATCATAACGTCGAACTCGAGGCGCAGTGGCTGGCGGACCTCGGATGCTGGCACCAGGCGGAACTTCCGGAGTACGGTGCACAGAACTGTTTTCATCGACATCATGGCGTATTGATATCCTAAACATAAACAATTTAGAACTTATAAACTTTCAGGGTTTGTTAGAGAGTTAGGAGATTATTCATCGAATATGTGATCTCCCAAGTAGCAAAGAACGTAGGTAGGTTCATTCCGCCTCTAACAGTGCCTAATCTGTGCCTCTGGGCCGAACCAACTGGTACAAATGCTCGGGGTCCAATCTTTTAATGTTTACGCTATCAAAGATTTCCTTAATTATTTCACTGTGGTACATTCGGAACTAGTATAAGCTAGCATGTAGCACCATCTAGCAGATGAAACTGTTTGTAATAGTTCAAAATGCCTACGTTTACTTGTTTTCGAGATTGCTTCTGTAGTTCTGGTGGTGTTGGTTAGAGATCGCTACAGCCAATGTTTGCCTTTGGCTAAGTCTCATTACCTATGATAAGTATTTCTTTTTCACTTCTTCAACTAGTAGACTAAATATTTGAGTGAAGCGAAAATCAATAATACATTATTTCTTATTTGATAATCTATACTTATAATAAAACTGTAACAGGTCCAATTCTGTACATTGAAGATATTTAGAAAATTTTTTTGGAGGGCACTCAATTATCGATACTGTCTGTATCTTGGCCGCGCATAACTCCGAAACTCGAGGAAGGACATAGAACTTTTTATCCCGGATTTCAATAGGGTTCCCTTGGGAGAGGGGATGAAAGTAAAATTTCTTGGCTGCGCATAGCGCCGAAACTACTGAATGTATTCAAATGAAATTTGGCAGAATTTGATTTCATACTATGAAAAAGGACATAAGATACTTTTTATCCCGGATTTCAATAGGGTTCCCTTGGGAGAGGGGATGAAAGTAAAATTTCTTGGCTGCGCATAGCGCCGAAACTACTGAATGTATTAAAATGAAACTTAGCATGATTTAAGTTCATATTACGAGAAAGAGCATAAATATCTTTTATCCTGAAATTCATCAAGGTTCCCTTGGGAGAGGGGATGGAATTGAAATTTCTCGGCCTCGCATAGCCTCGAAACTACTGAATGTATTGAATTAAATGAATCTTGGCACAATCTGAGTTCATACTACATAGAAGTATAAAGAATACTTTTTATCCCGAAAGTAGGGTTCTATTGGGAGAGGGCATGGAAGTAAAATTGGATGGCCCCCTGGCAGTTGGGCCCCACATTGCCCCGCAGTGGGACCTCAGTAGCCCCCACAATGGGGGCACCGGCAGTGGGATCCCGGCAGTGGGGCCCCAGCAGCGGGGCTCCCACATTACCCCGCAGTTAACGCAGATAAACAACCTACTGGACAGCATCCGGTCTTCCTGGTAGATCAGCACTGTGACAGGCGGGATATTGTGCTGCATACCCGGAATGACCGCTTGCAACGCATTAGCAAAACGCACCAGGCATTTGATGCTCTTCAGTACTCACTTATATACCTACTGTCGTGGCGAAGACTGATTCAACTTTGATCTTCGACATGGGAATCCGATACCAAAAAAGTTTCCGCATTGCAATTCTACGCCTAGATACATTTTACCAATGAGAGAAGTTCGCTTGCTCACCTGCAAAGGTTTCGAGGTTTGTTCAACCGTTTTCTGGTGTACGCTTACGCCAAAATAAAAACGAAGCGTTTGGTATACATCAGTACAGAACAAATGAGAGAAGACTGTGCGCTGAGAATTATGTAGATCTGCGAGACGCCATGAATCAAGATAGAAATTGTGAAGATTTAGGACGACTGGTGATTCTTCCAGTTTTAGAACTGGACATTAGATGTGTATTGTCTCCAGTAGGTACTATCAAAAGCTTTTGAAGCGCATCATATACCAGGTTAATGTGGAGCTGTGTGACGTCCAGTCAATAAAATCTCGGTAGGTATATGTAAATTTATACTATACTACATTAATAAAAATAAGTAAGGTTTGTGAGGTTGTACGGGGTAATCTCTGAATTTGCTGAGCCGATTTTGAAAATTCTTTAACCTATTGAAAACCACGTTATTTGTGAGTGTTATAGGCTATATATATATTAACAACTAAAAATGTTTACCGCCCAACGAAGTTGGCACGGGTCAGGTAGTAAATACTATATACATATTATATAGTTGTTTATAGTCTAAAATTTGACTTGTCTGAGTGCTTATTTTGTAAGCATTAAGAAATAAAGTTATTGAAATCTGAAATCTATGGCGAATTTGCCTTGAAGCTATCCGTTGCGTCCCGCGCTGATAATATTGTTACGTCAGCTCTCTCAAGAAACTATAATGCCAGACTAGAAACACAAAAGAACATGATGATACCTTACCCACACAGTTCCTCGGTCCACAACTAAAGGGTATGAACGCAGCTGGATGCCTCGGCGTCGAGTCCAGGAACCTTTCCGGGCGGAACTCCTCCACGTCTTTGCCCCAGATAGCCGGATTGTGATGGATTCCCCAGATGCTGATAATGGCTCCGCACCCAGCAGGAACGACCACTCCTGTGGCTGTAACAGGATCCAATTTAATAACTTTTTCTTAAATTCAGAGTCTTATTAACTTAGGCGTTTCAAAATGTTTTAAAATGCCACCGACATTGATTACGTTTCAGGGATGTAGGGGGTGAAATAAGGCCAACCACCTCCAGGCATCGGATAAACCAAGAATACAAGGACTGAGTTTAAAATTGTTTATGGTCAATGGGCGTTGTGTATTATTTCATACTTACGTAAATTAATATCCTTTTCAATTTTCCTAACAATGATTGGGGCCGGTGGAAATAGCCGCAGCGTCTCTCTGCAGACAGCGTCAAGGTATTTCAGGTGATGAAGGTTGTCGGCTTGAACTGGTCTGCTTTGGTCACTGAAGATTTCCTTCAACCTGAAAATGGCGTTTATCAATTTTAGGCAACGAATTTCGCTTACTGCTATTATCGGCCTTATTTTTCAATTGCGTTGACTTAGAAATTTAGTTTTATTTAGCTCCAAGAAATTGCTGAGAAAGATTCTGAGAAAAAGAGCCTTGACAGACTGACGAACTACGATGTTATTTTATAATGGTTCTATTTTTCCTTATGATGTATGAAACCAATGTAACTCGATGATGGAACTCTAAAAGTACTCACTCTTGATAAGCTTTCTCTTGCACTTCGGGATATGACGCCAGCATCACAAGCGTGTACGCTATGCCAACTGCGGACGTATCGGTGCCAGCCGCCAGGAGCACCAGACACTCTTCACGAATGGCTACATCAGTTTCATCTCCTTCAGATTCGAGGACTAAGTCTACGAATGGCTTATTGTGTCGGTCTGATTTGTTATCTGTGAAATTAATATCACATCCCACTTCATAACAAAATTACAAATGCGAAAGTTTGGATATTTAGATGCTTAGATGTTTATTACCCCTTCCTTCACGCCAAAACTAACGAACAACGGTCAGCCTGAGAACTTATGCATATTGAATGTTAAAAAAAAACGTTTATTTAGCAAGAATAATTACCTACACAAAAAATAATTAAGGAAAACAAAGCTAGGAACTTACGTAAGTGGCTCAGGACTGCTGTTTGTGGCGTCGTATGGGGGAAGCCTATGTCCAACAGTGGATGTGTATGGGATACATATGATGATGATGATGAAAGCACTAACAAGCTCTGTACAAACCACAGTCAAGGTTAGGGCCGCTCTAAAATTATTGGAATAATCTGAGCAGATTTTTTTTTCACAAATTCCTGTGCAGCAAACGGTACTACTCGTATAATCGTGATTATTACAAAGCAATATGTAAATTTTTTTAGAGGATTAATCGAACACTTTGTTCTAGCAGGGTAGCGCTACCCTTGTTCGGAGAGCCACCTTTAAAGTACTCACTAATTTTCTTAATGTAATATACATATATTATTTTATTTTCATATCCGAATTTTCCCACCGGACACCCTGTATCATCATGGCCTTGGCGTCGTTCATGCAAAATCGATAAAATGTCGTTTTTCGGACTGATTTTTACTCACCCTTACCGGAACTCTTCAGATTAGTATTATTTGTTCGCTTGTGTTTAATAATCTGAAAAAAAGTCATTGAATATAGATATTTGTTATCGTATGATATTTTTTATCGCTAGGTAGCTTGTACATAAAGAGCATAATGATAATACGAACTTTTTATATTTAGTATTAATAGAAACAAATTAGGCCTATAATATTAACAATTGAAACAGTTGAGCTTACTGCAGACTTGCAAATAATATAGAGGCAGCTCAACTGTCTATACCTTTCGGTTTTTTTGTATTTGGAAATAATGCATGCGCTTACATCATCGATAAAACTGTCAACCAGAGCTTTACTTTTGGTAAAGACCCGATGCAGGTTCGACTTCCTGTAGATGAAGTCACTATGGAGCCATGGCTTGCAAGCCCGCTGCACTACCATATAGAACAAATTGTCCACTGCTGCTATGGTTGGATTATTAGTTTCTTGGGCATTTGCCTGGATTCCCATCGTTGTTTCTATAAACAGAAAGAAACGGTGACCCGATTAGTTAAAAGATTTTAAAAATAAGAATTATTTTTGGCTAGAATTTATTATCTTTTGATTAATTTAAAAAAAATTGGTTGGACTTTTCACTAAGGGGTATAAAAAATAAATAACAACCTATTCTCAGACCTACCAAATATACACACAAAATTTCATAAAAATCGGTCAAGCCGTTTCGGAGGAGTTTGGTTACAGACATTGTGACACGAGATTTTTATATAACTAGATGAAAACCCGGCTTCGCTCGGGTAAAATGTAGCCACAATTTTGAATGATACTTCTGTAGTCATCGGTTCTCAACGAATGATATAGTAAGTACTTAGTGGGCCTATAAATTCTTTGAACTCCAATGAAAAGTTTGCGTGAAATCCGCGCGAAATTCACATCAATATTTTTTTGTAAACGTAGATTTAGGAATTTATGCTCTATGCTCAGTCTACGATTGTAAATAATGTGCTAGAACTTGCGATGCTGCCATGAGACGGACACTGATAGAATTGCGTTAATCCAAACGCAGAACCATTAATCAAGAACTTGAAGTTGAATAGCCCTCGGACCTCAGAGGCAAGAAGTTTGTAAAAAAAAAATATCTCTAATAGCCGGCTACACGCTCAAATATTTGTGCATGTAGATTGCACATACACCGTTTAAGCAAGCAAGATGAGCCAGCCACACTCTCCATCTTGCTTGTGCAAGCCAGCGTGCGCAAGCAAGATGGAGCGTGTGCACAAATGTTTGGGCGTGTAGCCGGGCTATAAGACAATGGAGAACGGAATACAAACCCATGTCACCTGTGACACGTGATGACGTAACACTGACACATTGATGACATTTGACATGTTTACTTCGCAACGCCATTAGAAAGCAAATTATTTGCATTTTCATAATAAAAATACTCGATAATCCGAATTTTCCGCAAATAAGTTGTCGACTCGGTACGACTAATTTTTTACGCTCTTTAATTTGTGTTGATATATAAAGAATGTATAAAGATACTTATATTATCAATCGACCACGCACGATCATAGCATGTACTTACCACAAACAGCATCCATAGCATAACTTGAAATCAACTTCCACATTGGAGAAGAGCCCTGTCCTGCTATTTCTTCTAACTTCTTAGCCAGGATGGAGCTTTGAGTTGCAAACACCTCAACGAACCGATTCAGATTCTTCATGCTGAAGGTTGGAGCGAGGAACTTACGTCGCGGACGCCATTTTTTCACTGCAAATATTTTAGAGCTATTCCGTGTTTCTCCCACTGGCTGTACGTGTCTAAGTACCTACTTAGTATCTACGAGTAGGTACTAAGTACGAAAAATTATGAAGTTTGTATTCGTAATCTAAGCTCTGAATTCGGTTTAAGGAACCATCATCGAGACGTTATCGTGAAGTCTCATTTTTCTTTAATTCTTTATTGTACACAATAATGCATTTTACTGTATTAATTCCCAAAGAAAAGTAAGGCGACACGATTCCGTCTTCAGACTATCGTCGAACTGAACTCAGAGCCGAATGCAGTAATTTGCAATATTTTGGACCACATCCTATACAAACCTACTATACATCTCACCTCTTATACAGTTTACCTTATTAAGTCAAGAAATAAATCTGAGAACATGATCTCAGATTTATGTACTTTATTTCGACTGTTTTAAAAAACGAGAAACCGACTTCAAATTCCTGTAGATTTACAATGTTTTAATACAATACTTATGGTATTGTTCCCGTAAGACGTAAAAAAGTGTCATTGGAAATAAAATTTTATGGGACCATTTTCATCCATGGTCATCATTATCATTATCTATACAATAATAAAATAATCATCAAAATTGGTTCACAATTGATGAAATGATCGGTGAACTGAAATGGGAATTTATCATTTTGATGTCGGGAACTCCAAAAACAAAACCAACCAACAAACCTGAGCCTGTCACGTTATTAACAATATCAAATATTAAAGTGGTTTGTTTCCTTTAGACATGTCACAGAATTAAAATTACATAAGTAAAATAGGAAAATAAAGTGATCACTTTTATTTGGTTAACAATAGTTTTCGGAACACACGGTAGGGAAGCTAGCAAATGTTTGCAAAAAAAGTGTACCAAGGTTAGTCTATGATAATTCGTCTGATAATCTCTGAGAATCTGTAATTCTTACCACAGGCGGAAAAACTGCCATTTCCGAATACTTCATGGAAAAAATCTAGATAATCATCTTTTTCTAAGCAGTTTCTCAGAATAATATCGGCAACTTCGGGGTCAACGACCGCTGAAAAAATATGAGACGGATTAATGTATTAATATTGTTTGTCTTTGATTTTTAATTATTTGGGTCATCATCATCATCATCAGCCTATACACGTCCACTGCTGGACATAGGCCTCCCCCGTACGACGCCACAAATAGCGGTCCTGAGCCGCCTCCATCCATCGACTCCCTGCGACCGCTACGATGTCGTCAGTCCATCGAGTGGATGGTGTCCCATGTAGGGGGGGATTTGCCATAATCACCACGCTTGGCAGGCGGATTGGTGATCGCAGTGTTGGTGTTTAAAAATACTCAGAAGGAAGCTACTGCCTTTCCTCTGGTAGGTTCCCTTAGTCGGCTTTTACGACATCCACGGGTTGAGTTGGAGGGGTCGATATTCGTACGCCGCGGCCCCACGGCATTCGTTGGGTATCTATTGGTTAACAATAGTTTGATTGTTTAAACTAAAAACCGACTTTGGATCCCTTCATTTTGCAATGTTGTTCTATTTATTTGTTAAAAGCCTACTTTTTCAATTGACTTCAACTCTCTCTCCTTCCAGATTCTATCGACTTCTAGGTTGCTTCGAAGAACTAGGGCTCAGCGATAAGGCCGCATTTTTTACTGTTTATTTTTATTAGACATAAGTTTTTTAAAATGTTAAGTACAATAAAGTGTTCATTCATTCAATAAAGAAGGAAGTGTTCAGTCCGGTATAAAAATTAAATAACTCACTTATATAGACTTTGTGTGCATACCAGAGAGCCACAGTCCCTCCACTTTCCATGGCATCTTTGGACGCCCGAACAATTGTTTTCATAAGATCTGGAAATATAACCATTTATCTACACACTCCCACACGTTTATGCCGTTTATAAGAAGACCCATGGAAAGCCACGAGTCCATTTGACGATAGTATCGAGACGTGATCGTGACGTCTGATACAATAGGTTTTGGTACAGCAGCGCCTCTATCGAGCAGACCGGAAACTACACAAATCCTATACAAATATGAGACGTCACATTCACGTGTCGATACCATAGACCTAGAATGTTTTTTCTGAGTCGATACCATCGACAAATGGAATAGGGGCTCCGGTCCATTTAGATGTATTAGTGACTATTCCTCATAATACTATTTTCGCTGCTAATTAACTTTAGATTTAAAGCCTGTGACTATCAGAGGTTCGTTATTTTATAAAAGCTGGTTTGTGTTAGAAAGGAGTGCTCGCTCATTCTCAGGGATTTATTTATCAATACGACGATACTGAATCACGACAGAATTGCGACTGTAAGTATCGATGCGAACGCACGTCAGCATTGCGACAGCATCGCTACAAAAAGTCGCCGGGAGCCCGACTTTGTATTATGTATTAACCATGCACGTAGTGTCCGCGCAGGCACGTTTTTACATGAAATTAGGAGTGACCGTATGGTTGTCAAATTTAAAAACATCAACCTTTGATCTTTATAATCGAAAAAAACCTTAAAAGGAAACGATTTCGCAGAAACTCGCTCGCATGATTTGGATCCAGACTTACTTTCTCCGTTACCAAGGATCAAGTACACGTGCCCGATCAGAGGCAGGCTCATTATGGAGCTCTTCAGTTGTTCTGCCAGTCTGGTCATGCGCCGCATCTTCCGGTTCGCAACCAGGTAACAGGCAACCAAGAACGCAACTAGGAGCTGAGTAATCATCCTGAGACCTGAAATGATACGTCATTTGCTCATGGTCGTTTGAATGCCCATTGGTAAAAATCTATCAAAGTTCTATCTTATTTTTGCGTTCCTCTAAATTTTACCCTGAGTGTGGTTTTTTAAGCATAAAGCTATATATATTATAACTAGATCCAACACTCATTATACAGAGTGTAACAAAAATAATGGATCAAACTTTCAGGGCAGGTTCAGCCTCAAACTCAAAACAAGGGAAAAAAACAATTTTGTTATTAGTATATTAGTTTAAAAAAAATTATTAAAATTAAATTGCTACTAGACTGATGTATGTGCTTATTTTCATCAATAAAACTTACGCACAGTACAACACGAATTAACAGTTTACATTTCCTTTAAAACACAAAAAACCTTCGTTGCGGGTCGTTGACCGCCGCGCGCCATCATCGGAGCGGGTGACAACGCGCCTTAGATGCGGTAGGTGGTACCACAGATGCATTTTCCTTGGTTCTATGATAATAAGCGCATGCATCAGTTATTGCCTAATCTAGTATGATGATTTTGTATTTATTTATATTTTCGAAAAACACGTCTAGATGTTTTTTAAGATTTTTCCCATGTTCTATGTTCAAAACTGGACCCCTCATGAAAATTTGGTTCTTTATTTTTGGTACATACTGTATACAAAAAAATCAATTCCACAAGGCAGCGCGTCCTTAAAGTAAGTATTCTTTTTCTAAATCTACAATGATATGCCTAAAATATTACCTGAACATGAACAAAACATTGTATTTTCTTCGCTGACGACATTTTACTCTTGACCTCTTGTAAAACTGGCATTAATTTAAATAACAATTATTACTGACATGCGTTTCTTTTTGGATGACTCAAATTATTTATTCTAGAAATAAATTACAAATACTGATGACTGTATGAAAAAACCCCTCGGTATAAAAACATTTGACTTTTCTTCTAGATTGCGTAAATGAATTTACCCTGTTAGGTATACCGTTAGGTGACTCGCACTTAAACCTTACACGCCATGTAAAATATAACAGAAAAACTGTCCAGCTTTGCATGTACCCTTAGATAAATAAAAATGTAACAATAATAAAAACAATCTTATAATTCAGAGTCGGAGTCATGTACATAATTTACCGCCTAAGGTATAGCTGTCACGTTGTATGCAAAAATTAAATAATTCCGTGGCAGAATGGGATCCAAAAAAGAGCCATGGCAGAGTACCTGGTGATGTAAACATAAAAAAATAAAAAAAAACGACTCGTATTTTATAGGTAGAAAGAAAGAATATTTGAACATAATATCGATAGTCGATTATTACAAGTTAACAGAGAAAACCACAATAAAATAATATGAAAATAATAGATACAAATTAGAACTAGTATTTACAGTTGAAACAATAGAGCTAACTGCAGACTGTTGCAAACAATCTACAAGGTAGCTCAACTGGTCCATACCAATACCAGTCGGGAGCCAGCCCCGGATTAAAGGAACCCCTGCCTTAAAATATTTCTACATACATCCAGGTGATCAAGTATTATCCTTACTAATATTATAAATGCGAAAGTAACTCTGTCTGACTGTCTGTCACGTTTTCACGCCAAAGCCGTTTGAAATGAAATTTGGTACACAGATATTACAAGCCCTGAGAAAGGACATAGACTTTACTTTTTAATGCGAAAAAAGGGTTGTAAGAGGATGATATAGGGGTTGAATGGTTTTATAGAAGTATCGTCATTTTATTTAAGCTAAAAGCATGGAATTAATTTTTCTGGCTTTTGTTTTTTGGTTTTTGGCAGGGCTACAATTGAAAATTTTGCGCACACCTAAACCTCACAATTTGACAGGAAAGGAGGCATGAGAATAATGCTTGTCATCCAAACAGAAATTCAAAACGAATGATATTCTTATTCGGTATTCTTTATTATGTTGTCTAAGCCTTCCAAGAGCTCGCTGTGTTTCCACAGTTGACAACATCTCAAAGAATACGTAATTTAGGTACAAACAGGCAAAACTAAATAATTATAGAAGTCATACTGGCTATTAATTTTGAGAAGTCTGTCCTAAACTTTGTTGACATTTTGAATTTTCTCTGCTACAAATGCCTGAAAAGATCCATCAAGAATCGGTGAACCAAGGAGTCAAATTGAACATTTATCTACAACTGTGATGTTGGGAGTCAAACTATTGAATTTTCCGATGATAATGTTTTTGTCTACACAAGAGTCTGAAATAAAAAGCTCGGACATTCAAAAATTTTATTCTAACCTATGTATTAGTCGAAATTCACCTTTGATGATTTTAGATCATCAAAAACTATATCCACGTCTCACAAACATACCATAAATAATTCAGAAAGAACCAAGGTGAAACACAGGTACTTATTCAACTTTAAGGTTAGGTTAGAAAGTTAGGTTAGTTAGGTCTCAAAAGTTTCTTAGGTTTGGTAGAGTTATCGAATGGCGAAATCAGAATAACGAAATTAAAAAACATCCTATGTCCGCTTTTCTGCAATTCGGGACCATCGTGAGGCGCCACAAATAGTGGTCGGTCATGAGCCGCCTCCATCCATCGACTCCCTGCGACCGCTACGATGTCGTCGGGCCATCTCGAGTGGATGGTCTCCCATGTTCCAATCATAGCACGAATCTCTTCGTCTAAAAACGACTAACCATTACTTAATGTGATGCGTCTGCGGTTTTTTTGTGATTTTTACGCGGTTTGTCCATGAACCATGAAACACATAAATTACGTAGAGAGAAACTGAAACTTGTTGTTTAGGAAATAAAGTATAAAGTATAGTGTTTGAAATATTGAGGAAGCTAGGCCTATAAATAGGAGGACACGAGAAAATTTAGACATTTGATTCAAGAATTTTCGTTAGGTCAAACCGCTGCCTGATTTTGCATTGATTTGAACCTGTGATTTGAACTTGTGTTTGTGTCTGGGAAGACAGTAATTAATAAGTAAGTATAAATTCAATTCAGTGCCAACTTAGTTACTGGGTTTTGAATCTTAAATGATGAGCTCCTTGATGAATTGGTTTCTTGCTGTTTGTTTCTTTAGAACAGTGAGGGTTATATTTGTTGGAGATGAAGTTGTGTAATGTTCTGTGGGATGTAGGCTTGTATGTTAATAGTGTAAATGGGTTTCTAAAACTAATGTAAATTATAATTTTACCAAAATTTGGCTAATATCCACCTATGTAGGTAGCTAGGCACTGGGCATCCTATAGAGTTTGATGAATGAGGAGATTGGCGTGAAGTCGATTATACCATAATATGAAATTCATTATTCACTCGAAAAAAAATATAGTTCACAATAAATGGTGCTTATTTTATAATTCAAAGCCAGACATGACAGGAAAACTCAAAAATAATCAAGAACTTAGTTTTTTTTTAAATGTTAATTTACTAATAAAGAGATCAGCAGTAAATAGGCATCGTTATAGTCTTGTAAGGAAAAATAATAATTATTATAAGTTCATAGTGCTGGCACTGGCATTAAAATAGCGCTCGCGCAAACGGGATCTAATTACTTAGTGGCGGCCACCAGTCGTCCGGGAAGTCGCCGGCTGCTGTGGACGAATGTGCGTGTGATGCGAGCGATAAAACGCAGCCACATGTATCGAGCTCGGGCAACTGCCGTGGCTTGTGGCTCGAGCGCAGTCACTCGAATATTTATTTTGTTTTGCACCGATACTATACAAAATGTAAGAAAAAACTCGTCCGCAGCTTGTGGCTGCGTCTAGTGGCTGCGATTAGTAGCTCAATGTGTGGACGCTCTAAGATGAAATATATTATAATACAAAAAATGGTTAGTGTTTTTTAAATCATAATAATAAAAAAACATTTTTTAAATATCTGCTACGAAATACAAACAAAATAAATAATACTGGACATTTCACACATAGCATCATCTAGCCCCAAACTAAGCAGACCTTGTGTTATGTTATGGGTACTAGATAACTGATATACACAATAGAATATATTACATAAATATTTTTTTTTTATTTTATATAGAAAACGACCAAAACACCCTGAACAAATATTAGCAGATCGTACAAACATTTGTCCCGAGGCGGGAATCGAACCTGCAACCTCCTTCGTCGCTAGCAGACGATCGCCCACCGCGCCACAGAGGTCGTCTCAAAATTAAACCAACTACTGAATTAAACTGATACTTTCTAACTAAAATTATAATTAGCTTTCGTAGAAACTTTTCAGAGATTCATGCTCATTTAATAAATCTATAGGTGCGTAAGTACCTAGATTTATTAAATGAGCATGAAAAATGAAAATTCAGTAATATTGCCCGACATCGACAAGTGAGGGAAATTATTTACATATTATTATCGATACATGAATATTTTTAAAACCATTGACGAGTAAACTTTTCGCACATAAGTCTCAGTAATGCATAAAATGAAGCACCCGATAGTCGAAACCACAGTCGTTGTTTCGTCAACAAAAAACATGGGATCACATTTCACAGGTAAATTGCTTAGTTCATCAACTTATTTCTTCGATTTGACGCAAAATTATTATTTATTGTACTCAGTATTATTAAGTAAAAGATAGAGTGGGTGTTACAAGTTACAACATACTCTTTAATTTATGAGGCAATAAATACATACATGATTATGTACCAAAGTACTTTACATTTGGATTTCCAAATATCAAATATCAAAGTGCTTTATTTCCTTTAGACCTTACAGGACTCTTGGACACGTCACAAAATTAAAATTACATAAGTAAAACAGGGAAATAAAGTGATCACTTAGATTTTTTGTTCACTTCAATCTTTTTAAGGTAAAGAATCGAACAAGAAACCTTTACCTTGTTAGGTTGTTAGTTTTTGAGTTGAAGCAAAAGTCGTCCCATGCTTTTTTATCCTCCAGATAATCTGATATTTTGTAATAATCCTTTTTACAAATTCAGTGTAATGATATTGTTTGTGAAATAAATAAGTGAAACAATTAGCTTACATAAAAGACCACCTCAATGTCCACACAACGATGTACAATTAACTCGTTTATTATGTATTAATATTAAACAAGTAGGTACCTCACTTTATTATTCCGTTACTTAAAGTAGGTTACCTTGTGCGTTTCAAAATTATGAAAATTCTACGAATTTCACTCAAAGTGAATTTCAATGTAGGTACTTTCGAGTATTTATTACAATCTTTTGACCTTTACTTGCATGTTGACGCAGAAGTCCAAGAAAAGGCAATATTCCGTTTTTCAGAATATTATTACAATTATACATATTTATTAATCGCTAGGGACCAAACCCTAGAATAGGGTAGGTATTTGCTGTTAACCCAAAAACTTAAAATGGATCCAAACACAAGGAAATGGTAAAATCTTAGAATCGTAAATTTAACGTTAAATAATATGTTTACATCATAATGCTCGGCAAGAAGGTTTTACAAATTAAGCAAAGAGGCTGTGTAAGATGGTAATCGCAACACAGTACATTTTTATAGGAATTCCATTTTCAAATCTCATTACGTCACACTTTGTTTGAATTGTAAAGACTTTACAGTTCATGCTATGCAAAACTCCTTGGTGAAACAATCTCTTTTCTTATAAAATGGTAAGAAAAATTTAACTGATCAGTACGTCAAGTACTTCAGATGAAGAACTGGTCCGCACGCCTGATTTCTGTCATCTTGAAGCAGATGTTGTACAAAATACAAAATCTTTTAATAAATAAATAATTTTTCTAATAAAAATTACATTTTGTCATACCTAAGTATATAAATGTTTTATTTGCCTCGCCATTATGATGTAAAGTAGAATGCTTACCTCGGTTGCAAGTAGCTATTACACCGAACTATGTTCTCGGGTGCACTCGATCCATTAGCGCCTTTTGCGAGCGCTCGCAAGGGCGCGAAATTGGATTGAGTGCACCCTCGAACTATATTTGCCCTCGCTTCGCTCGGGCGTCTAAATATCTCGGGTGCACTCAATCCAAATTTTGGGCCCTTTGCGAGCTGCGCTCGCACTGGCGCCAAATTGGATCTTGTTCTGTAATAGCTCCCTTACTACCCTTCTGTAACAATCTACTATTATATCACAAAAATAATATGTTCCCTTTGTGCCTCTAGTTAGATTTTTTTGCTCAGAAGTTCAGGTTCGTACGGATTACGGAATCCTCCTCGTTCTCAGTCTGACTTGCACTTGACCTTTTATTTAAAAGTTATTCGGACGATGAAATTTCAGAGTATTTCTATTCAAGGTTCCAAGATGATAAGTCAGCTCCTGGTTGCGTTATTAGTTGCCTGGTACCTGGTAGTGAAGTGGAGGAAGCGACACATGAACAGACTGGCAGAACAACTGAAGAGTTCTATGATGAGCCTGCCTCTGATTGGGCACGCATACGTGCTCCTTGGTAATGCAGAAAGTAAGTTTGGCTCAATTCACTTGTGCGGGAGTCCGAGATATACGCAATTTACTATAAAAAATCCTCTTAGGTGCAGGTTTTTCACTATTTTTCGCAAAATGAGAGAAAACTGTACAAAATGTAGATACGGACCGTATGGGTTTCCACATGAGTATTATGATATCTGGGATGCCATGAAGTATTAAAGAGAAGCTGATATCCGATAGAAACAGTCGAAGTCTACGTAGCAGTGTTATTCTGCAAAAGGTAGATAGTACCTACTTTAAAGTTTGTTATCATCAGCTCGTATTCTATGACAAAAATCAGAGCGTGAAATAACACTGTTTCTAACACAGAAATCTAGTACCTTATTATTTAGATTTCTGTGGTTCCTAAGCAACAATTTTAAGTTAACAGACTATGAATAAGGGGGATCTCTACAAATAATAAACATGACAAAATATGACGTCGTGTATTGGCGATAATAAATAAATAATGCTGGACAATTCACACAGCATCATCTAGCCCCAATGATGTATCTAGCTAATCGATATTAGGTATTGATAACCTATTTCTAAGTTTGTGAACTACCGAATATGGTTTTTCTTTGAGAGTACGTTAGAAGGTCTAAGGTTTTTCTCGTTATACCTATTCTTAGATAGGTAAGTAATATTATTATATTAAATTCATGGTTTCCTTTTCAGCAACGATGAAAGGACTGCAACGGTTTTTCAGAGATGCCATAGAATGCGGGGGAACGGTAGCGCACTGGTACACCGACAAACTTTATATCAGTGAGTTATATCATAGCTCGTCAATGATAATATTAATTAGTATTACGAACTGATAGTTATTTTCTTTGTTACTAATAAGTATTAATATAATAGAATGAAAAATATTTAGTCCCGTTTCTACGTACAACGCGTACTGCGCTTAATGCGATTTTTGTTTCAAATTATTTTTCATTCTAATATTTTGCAATGTACTTCCGCAAAGTACCGCCTAAATCAATTATTTAACTAGGTATTATTGTTCTTTTTTATTTTTTTGTGTTCTTTTTAACCTCACAGGTTGTCAGTGTTGGGTCACGATAACGCAGTGCTAATTCAAATACGTATATTCGAATGAATTCTTTCAGTAACTTACACTTCATTGCTTTGAACACTGTTTATTTATCCCTTCGCGTTACTAAAATAACAAAAACTACGTAATTATTTGTGTTGAAATTCTTAATTCTTTATTGCACAATAAAATACATAACTATGTATCTAAAAAAATAAAAAAATCATGGCAAAGGCGAGCTTAACCCTAAAAAGAGTTCTCTTCTAGCAAACCTTATTGGTAGAAAGAGACAAAGTTATAAAAGTGGGTAGGTGCATAAATAGAGGACAAAAGATTTTATTTTAACCAGCTTCTTTTAGACTACTACATAATCATAACACAATAACATAAAATACGATTACGACGACGATTAATAGAGTTTTGTTGTAGAAGCGTATACATTGCCCTTTAAAAGATACACTAATCTAGTGTAGCATAGTTTTGGGCAAAGCTCTTGTATTTATATTATATAATATGTCGATATTTTTAGGGAACCAATCGATATTTCACTGAGTGTACAATAAGTTTTCATAAATATATTGACATGGTACTGTCACTATATTTATTTCTTTGAATTTATTACGCATGGATTCTCTAGGACCCATGTTATAGATTTCATGAACGAACAGCCCTCTTCTGCAGCACAAATACGGTGTTAATATCTGCAGCATTCCCCCACAATATGCCTTATTTACGACAAAATCGAAATAAATGAAATAGACAAGTCTAGAAGTATCAGTCTCATCACAAAGTGATGATGTCAAGATCGTAGTTTGGTGGTTTTTCTTACTCTCTTGCTTAAAATTTTCTTTAAACGGCTGCAACACCTTTGACGACAAATATTATGTTCTAGATGGAGAGGAACCAACCAATGAAATATCCAGTTATATTAAAATAATCGTATGTGACTGTTTGTAATATTGACTACTAGTCCATATTCAAACATGTCGGTAGTCCATATTGCAATACACATACGTTTCAAGGTTCAAATTGGTGTACAAAAAATACAAAACCTAAATGAAATTAAAACTTAATATGATTACTAACAAACTAACTCATATTACCCTACCGGTCCACTATGCCGTCTCAAACCACCTTCCCCTAACTGATAAACGTCACATAGGTAGAATGTGACAACGCTCTACGACGACCGAATTAGCAGAGTCTCTTTCTAAATACCAATTTGCATTATTTATCGCCTGGTACTGTACCTACATTTTGAATGCACATTTTTCTACTGTGCGGGAGGGGTGCGGTCCAGACTGCGAAATCGCAAGTTTATGATTTTATCCCAATAATAAATCAGTACCTATTTTGTTGTTTCAGCGGTCGCTGACCCCGAAGTCGCAGATATTATTCTGAAAAACTGCTTGGAAAAAGATGATATCATGAAATTTTTCCAAGAAGTGAGCGGAGATGGCAGTATTTTTACCTCTGGTAATAATATTTATACGAATATAACTAGCTGACGTTGTCGTGTCATTCAATAATTAATGTCAAACAACTGGCAGTTTATTTCAAACGTGCTTAACAAAGAGCATAAAAAGCTGGGGCTAAGATAACATTAAAAAAAATTAAAACAAATATAGTCGTTAAGTTTTCTTAAATTTTCTAAGTTTCTGCGCAATTAACTAAATTTTTTTAAAGTAAAAACCTTCTTCTAGGTATTATTCTTTTTCCTGTTGTAATTATAACTTGTGTATAAATGTAACAGCTATTTTTAGAAATTAACGACATCAATGTATAGGGTGCATCGAGAAAAAAAATCTAAAGAGACACAAACAGCCAAATAATTGTCTTCGCCAAAATTATACACACGCTAAGCAGCGTGCATAATTTTGATTTAGTTGTAAGGCGACCGCAATTAGAGTATAACGTCCGCAATGCCTAAGTGCCCAGAGATTTCCTGCCCAAACGTCAGCAGAAAAGTGCAGAAAAACAAGGTGGTGTTTCAAATTTTAGATCATAACCAATTTACGACTTTATGTATCCACAGTGCATGTTTCCATTTTAATTTCAATAATTTTCATTTTATTAGCAAAATAAAATGCTTACCGCCCAAGGAATTTTTATACTAAAGTAACTAGATATAAATTCCTTGTTACCGCGCTTGGCGCATGGCGTTTCGATGGCGCGATTCTTTCGCACGTTAACCTGCCAACTGTGATGTCGATTCTATCTTCTATCTATATTTATGATATCTTCGGTGACCCTGGTTCCAAGCACCGGGACTTACAATGGAATATTTTTAAAAATCTTTTATTTACTTGCCATTTATATTATTCCTTATAAATTATTTAACATTAATACAAGTACAACGATATTTCATTAATTACAGCCGCGTTTATTAAATTTTTCTCATGATTAGACAACTTCACATAGAACCTATAAAAAATTTTCGTTTTTACAGATCGTTTAAAAAAAAATGAAAACACCAATACAACATATTTTTAAAATTTGTTCAGTCTTTTTAGTTTCTAGACTCTAGGAAATTACTTAAAATAAACAAAAAATTACATCCTACCAAAAAAAAATAACAGAAAATGTTCTATGAAAATCCCTATTCTTCAGGAGTTGGCGCCAAAACGTGCCAAAAACAGAAACATAAATATTTTTATATATTTTGAACTTAAGATAATAATAAAATCATGTTGTTCAGTGCTTTATTATTTATTATATTTATTATACGCTCAGATTTTTTATTTTGTTTTTGTTTTCATAAAGTTTAGATTATTACTAGTTTTAGCTTATTACTTATTTTATCAAATAAAATACAATATTTTGACTTGTAAGCTTTAATTTATCACTCACAAGTATCACTATTGTCATCTTAATCAATATCAATGTAATTTTCACTAGTACTTCGAAAGACATTTTTGACATAGCTCTTGATATACATAAATAGACCCTACTAGCAGGCCTATAAAAGAAAGCACTGAGACAAAACTTTCTACTTTATACTTTCCGTGTATTTTAACATCGATTATAAGACAGCTCACTAAAAGGGCATTGCAACAATGCCACACACGAGCATATTGACTAACATTGAGGTTTGCGACCCTTACTTAGACTAGACCCCGCTATCTCGTTAGACCCCCATTTTTATACGACATCACATAGCCTTAGGCGCAGCTCTACCATGTCTGTGGCCTATAACCATAGGGCTATTAAAAAATGCGAGTTTTTACTCTGTGTCTATGTAGAATGGCGCTCGGAAGCTTTTCGATTGTTGTCAGTAAGGTTATTGTGGCTCTTGAAATTCTTTCTCTATGAGTAAGAACGATGCTTTTGTAGAAAACCATCAGGAAGTTACAAAATCTTTTTCTTATCTGCTTTAAAAATGCTAGACAGCTTACAAAATAAATAAAGATTTGGCGCCAAAACGTGCCAAAAACAGAAACATAAATATTTTTATATATTTTGAACTTAAGATAATAATAAAATCATGTTGTTCAGTGCTTTATTATTTATTATATTTATTATACGCTCAGATTTTTTATTTTGTTTTTGTTTTCATAAAGTTTAGATTATTACTAGTTTTAGCTTATTACTTATTTTATCAAATAAAATACAATATTTTGACTTGTAAGCTTTAATTTATCACTCACAAGTATCACTATTGTCATCTTAATCAATATCAATGTAATTTTCACTAGTACTTCGAAAGACATTTTTGACATAGCTCTTGATATACATAAATAGACCCTACTAGCAGGCCTATAAAAGAAAGCACTGAGACAAAACTTTCTACTTTATACTTTCCGTGTATTTTAACATCGATTATAAGACAGCTCACTAAAAGGGCATTGCAACAATGCCACACACGAGCATATTGACTAACATTGAGGTTTGCGACCCTTACTTAGACTAGACCCCGCTATCTCGTTAGACCCCCATTTTTATACGACATCACATAGCCTTAGGCGCAGCTCTACCATGTCTGTGGCCTATAACCATAGGGCTATTAAAAAATGCGAGTTTTTACTCTGTGTCTATGTAGAATGGCGCTCGGAAGCTTTTCGATTGTTGTCAGTAAGGTTATTGTGGCTCTTGAAATTCTTTCTCTATGAGTAAGAACGATGCTTTTGTAGAAAACCATCAGGAAGTTACAAAATCTTTTTCTTATCTGCTTTAAAAATGCTAGACAGCTTACAAAATAAATAAAGATTTGAGTAAAAGATGGTCTATAATTCAGAGTTTTTGACAATTCTCTAAACGTGAAGATGACAGACATAATGTTGACTGAAGTTATAATAAAAAATTTAAAACCAAGGGAAAGAGCGGCCCTTGATGGCGTAACATCGGACTACCTTCTAAACCGCTTCTGTAGCTTTGATCTTAACCGGTTTTAGGATCTCTAATACACTAAAAATTGTTAACAAGTTGCCACATGATGGTGATATGTTATAAAACTTGTAAAGAAGACCAGAGCAGAGTTCCAAAGAAAAATTCGACGGGGTAGGTTCGGATCTTAAAAATCACGCTTTACATACGATCTCAATTTTTTGACGGATATAAATTTTACACAAATCCCCATAAATGTTTTCACAATACTTTATATAATTTTCAGTGAGAAAGTGGCGTCCACGACGTAAAATTATAATTCCAACCTTCTGTATGAAGAACCTGAAAAGTTTCATTAAGGTGTTTGCTACTCAAAGCTCCATTATGGCTGAGAAGTTAGAAAATTTGGTAGGACAGGACCCTTTTCCGATGTGGAAGTTTATATCTTCCTATGCCATGGATGCCGTTTGTGGTAAGCACATAGCTTCAGTAATTGGTAGTCTATCACTCAATATTCTTCATTCAAGTGCGTTTTGCTTCAAATCTGTTTAGACCGTATTCAATGGTAAATTGCTGAAACGCTGTCACATTTATCTAAGAACAAAATCCACTTGTACGTCCGGTTTGAAATATTATACTTCGGTGTTAACGAAGGATTCTATAACTTATTGCAGCGTTTATGGATACTCGTTTCAGTCACACATTTAAAGCTGATCTGAAAGAATGAAATTAATATTTCACCCTACGCCTACAGCTAGCCCGCATCCTAAAGTCACTCTGACAGCCAGCGACACTTGTCATTATTAATATATGTATTTGTGTTGCCGTAGTCTCCGTTATTTTCTTGCAAAATCTATATATATAAAAGAAAGTTGTGTTAGTTACACTATTTATAACTCGAGAACGGCTACGCCTAGTATAAAAAAGTGTTAGGTTTTTTTTGCAGAAATAACACGGGCGCTAGCAGCAACTAGTTATGTATATTTACCATGACCAAAATTTTTAGAGAAGTATTGACGAATCGGTTACGACCTTTCCTCAACTGTGGAAAAAATGCATTTTCAGATGGATATTTACTCATCTCGGAAGGACAGGTAGGTAGTTCTAACAATCATACATAACTCCCTATAATAACTTGAATACATGCATGGTGGGTTTTTTCTTTGATAAACAGTTCATACAATTTTTGTCTACTCTTATGTATACCCACTGTTGCCCATTCACTAAAGTTAAGTTTTTCTGAGACCATGGTCGATTTGGATGTGAATATACAATTGAATGCATTGGGGAATTTGGTAAAAAAACTGCATTAGGACTCATTTGGGTTGTTATGAGAGTATTATGGTGATGGTTTACAATCCCAATCCAATTTAAACCGTTCAAATCGACTTGTGGTCACAGGTATGTATGTTATTCTGTTTTTACAGTTATTATTTTTCACTTGAATTTCTAATTTAATTATTAAATCTGTATGGTTACTCTAAAATAATGACAAGTGTGGCTGGCTGTCAGAGTAACGTTAGGATGCGGGCTAGCTGTAGGCGTAGGGTGGAATATTAATTTATTTCTAAGGTTTTTATAGTGCTTATGCCCGCACTTTGGGTAATCTTAAAGAATTTAAAGATATCCCAAAAATTTACGACTCCGGCGGGACTTGAACCCGCGACCCTCCTCTGAATACGAGGATGCGCTAACCAACTGCGCCACGGAGGCAAGTACCCGACCTGTCGAAAATCTTTGGGACTTACGGACTATAGCGCCGTTAGCTCCACCTACAGGGGAAACATTGAAGTTATCCAAACCTGCTCAAAGTCTAAAGTTACATTTAGATCGTTTGACGAGAGGTATCGCTGTTGCTAATCTAGATTAGGTCGGGTACTTGCCTCCGTGGCGCAGTTGGTTAGCGCATCCTCGTATTCAGAGGAGGGTCGCGGGTTCAAGTCCCGCCGGAGTCGTAAATTTTTGGGATATCTTTAAATTCTTTATTAATTTATTTCTTTCAGCTCAGCTTTAAATGTGTGACTGAAACGAGCATAGACGCTGCAATAAGTTATAGTATCCTTCGTTAACGCCTCGTATAATTGGACCTAGTTCTGCAATAAGGGACCAACCCACACGATGATAGTTTTAGATAATGCAGATTTTGTGTTTTTGACGTGTACAAAATTTTGTGAGTCTAATTTTTACTATGTTTGTATGCAATTTGGTTCAAAATAAACTGATCTACAAGTTTTAACTGAATTTTTCAGAAGAACATGAATATTAATAAGTTTCTTTTTTTTTTCAGAAAAACTCACTGGTTCCTTATTGAAAATATTCTAATATTTGGGTTGTTTCCTTAATGCTTTTATAAAATATTGATTTTTCTTTTGTTTTAACTGTTAATTTAGCTATTTTTGAGGTAGTTCTAATAATAATAATAATAAATCATTTATTTCAGGCAACACAGGTAATCAAGTATAGGTGTCAAAACTACTAAAAAACTCGTTTGTTTCTTAGTTATTTTAATTTAAAAAAATACACAAATTGTTACCATAGTGTACCTATAGGTACCTAAGTTGCTTTATAAAAAGTTTGCGATGCAAAAGATTGAAGATTGGTTTTGAAGGTGTTGTATTAATGTGTTTCATTCTCCATTTCAAAATCGGGTACACCTGAAAACCCGTCCATATCGTCTTCAATGCTTTCATTACCAACTCGGTTTGTATAAAAGCTATGCACATCTTGTAGAATAAGATGAAGCATGGTTTTCAGGTCTTTTAATTTGGCGTCTCGGACAGGCTTTCCGCTGAGCCAAAGAGGCTCCTTTATCTCTTTCTTTATTAAATCGTTTCTCTGTTTCTTTCCTCGTGCATTTTTTTGTATATCCACTACCGTAAAAACTTCTTCTACCTAATCCGAATCTCATGTAGATTATGAACATTTTAGCCACGAAACTTTTTGGCCATCGGTTTCTTTCTTTCTATTTGTTATCTGTTTTTCAAGTTTTGCAGAAGAAAAAAATTCTTCATTCTTCATTCTATGTACATGCATTACATTCGTTTTTTTGCAGCTTTTCATAACCTGCATATCGGTGTATATAGCCACAGTTGGCGTTTAAGGGCCTCTATTTTTCCAAAATCTGTATCATTGGGGAGGACGCTGTGCCCTGATTCAAGGAATCTTATGTTAATTACGACGACCGATGTGGCGCGGTGGGCGAAGGTCCGCCTGCGAAGCAGGAGGTTGCGGGTTCGATTCCCGCCTCGGGACAAATATTTGTACGATCTGCAAATATTTGTTGAGGGTGTTCTGGTCGTTTTTCTATGTATAATAAAAAAATCTATCTATGTAATATATTGTATTATGTATATCAGTTATCTAGTACCCATAACACAAGCTCTGCTTAGCTTGGGGCTATATAATGCTGTGTGAATTGTCCAAAATTATTTATTTATTTATTTAATTTCTTCCAAATTTGGGTGATCGTTTAATATTATATTATTGCTTTGAGCATAAGTGTGAGTTTTATATTCCTATTTTAGCCGCCACAGGAATCGCTCCATAATATGAGGCGCTTGACGTTTCCTGATAGCCTTTCCGATATATGTTTTATAAAGTTTGAGCCCACCTCTTGTGCTCCTCTGCCTGCTTCTCCCTCTACCCACACATGACAGTGAACTTCATTATTTCCCGTGTGAATACCTGAGTTGTAGACCCTTATTTGCCTTTTGTAGAATACAATATTCGTCGGCATACGCGGCAAAGGTAGTGTTTGATCTAGATCACAAGTGATCGTTTCAATAGTGGGATCAACCCGCTTGGTTCTACATAATTCAATAAAAAAATATTTTTGAGGGAACCATGTGGCTTGGTTCTGTATCGCAAAATACAAACATGTAAATTCTTAAGTTTTTTTAAGAGCCATGCGGCATGGATCTTTTTCGTTAATTTTGAAACTATTGTTTGAGGATTTTTTGTGGGTTGGTAATTTTGTCGATTTATTACTTTGTTAGGTGAAAGTTGTCAGATCGTTATAAAACTTACGGAGTGGATAGAAGGCTTAATTTGCATTTTTCTGTGTATTTAACTCAATTTTGGCAGATGTGTGGCCTGGTCCCTTATTGCAGAACTAGGTCCAATTGTAATCGAACGTCAATTATAAGTCTTTTCCACTTTTGAAGATATCTCTGTTTAGCAATTAATTAAGAATACATCAATTATTGTTACGGTAAATTCCAGTGAATTTTTGTGATGAAACTTTGATGTTCTTCCAACATCAATAAGGTTCGTAGTTAGCCTGCCTACACCTTCCGTAGTAAAAATCTTACTCGTCAAATTACGATAGTTTTTACTGTATTAAAATACCAATTGTCTTTTGTCTGGATTTTTTCTTATAGAAACAACCCTGGGATTCGGAACCAACAACGCCCAAGAAAATAATGATCATCCAGGCAAAGCAGCAATAGAAACTGTATTTAATATAATATCCAAACGAATCGTCACGCCGTGGCTACATAACGACTTCATCTACGAAAGAACATCTCTTCATCAGAACCTTACAAGGTGTAAAGCTCTGGGTGATAGCTTTATTGGTGATGTAAGATAAATCGATCCGCAGCTGCTTTTCTTTGATACACAGCGTGACAAAAATTATTCAGTTGTACCTGAGGTTATACCTGCTGTAAACGAATTGTTGAGTGGGGACCGAGACAGGTGTAGGATGCCCTTCGGCCAGATGGGGTGACGACCTGCGAAAAAATCCAGGTAGAAAATTTAGGATGGGGCTAGCTGAAGGTGAAGCGCTTATTTGGGGAGGCCTATGTCCAGCGGTGGACAAGAATGAACTAATGATTTATTTAGGTATTTAAATAACACAAGCATAATTATTTTGTTATAATATAAACTTTTTGAAGTACTCAGTGAAATTAAAATTATTGAAAAATATTTAACTGAATAAAGAAAAAGTAACGATGATGAACTGACAAAAAAATATTATCCTTAAAACTTTGAATATTAATGTGTATTATAATGTTCATTTTTATTTCAGATCATAAAAGAGAAACGAAAAAATCTATTAATAATAAAAAATCCAAGCAACGGTAAGTCGAGAACATGCCTGAAAAAATCAAATTTGATTGACTTTAGAAATTTAGTTTTATTGATGGTCAGATACTACCTAGACCTGAATCATTATTTTCAATGACATTGTAAAAAATTGTTTTCACGTTAGTTATTAAACACCAACATAACTTATTTACATTAATTATTGGACAGATTACAAAACAGAAAGATTCAAGCCATTCTTGGAATTAGTCCTCGAATCTGTAACAGAAGAAAGCGAAAAAGTCATAAGAGAAGAATGTATTGCCCTCCTTGGGGCAGGCACCGACACATCCGCAGTCAGTATTGGATACACGTTTGTAATGCTGGCAACACATCCCGAAGTACAGGAGAAAGTCTATCGAGAGTAAGTCTTTACTATAGGTCTAAAAACTATTTAACTATTAACGCAACTTTTGTTCAAAATGGTTCGAAGATTTTGAATGGAGTGAAGCAAGGTTTTTTATATTTTTATTTATTTGGAAGACAGACAGTGTCTGTGTATCGATATAGGGTGGCTCTTTGAGATGGGAACAGATGGCCAAATCCGAAACTGAGAATTAGAGAAAAGTCGTAAAAGCAGTCATGAGCTCAATTTATGAGAAAATAAAAACTGCATACCTAGGTACTTATCTTTTTATTATTTTTACGTAAATTTTCATTAAAGTTACATAATCCATCACGAATAAATGTTTTATCGAGGATAAGTCCCATTAAAATACGGGCTAAATAAACTGACCAGCACCAGCTTTTCGAAAATTTTATTAAAATTTTCACATTGAAGGAATGATAGTTTTTAAACTAAAATTCATAAAAATTGCCATTTCCTTTACTTTTCAAAAATCTATTGCTTAGTATCAGCATCTATTTGCATAAATACAGTGTCATATTTATAAAAATCAATCGGTTCGATTTACTGCAAAAGTAAAATATTTATATAAATCTAAATATGCTGATTAGTTTTTTCATAAATCGAGGTCATGACTCCTTTCACGACTTTTCTCTTACTCTTGGATTTGGCCACCCACTCCATTTTCAAAAAGCTAGCCTGTATAAAGAGATAATACTATAAGGATTTTTTAGAACCGTAAACTAAATATGCGCGACTGTGGATGATCTGACTGAATGATCTGACTGATTCGAATGATCTATGTACTAATTTCCTTTATCGATTTGAATATTACTAATATTCTAATCTTCAAAGTAGTTGTGTGTTTGTGAGGACCGACGATATCGTAGCGGTCGCAGGGAGTCGATGGATGGAGGCGGCTCAGGACCGCTATTTGTGGCGTCGTACGGGGGAGGCCTAAGTCCAGCTGTGGACGTGTATGGATGATAATGATGAAACTTCAAATTCACGGTTTTCATATTTTTTCCTTTACTTGTGCTATAAGGCCTGCTTCTTGCCGAATTTCATGATTCTAGATCAACGAGAAGTACCCTATAGGTTTTTGGTCCATGGTGAGAATCAAATATTTTTTATGTGAATAAACGATAAATTTTCGGATTTTTCCCTTTAGTTGTGCTATAAGAACTTGCTTTTTGCCAACTTTCATGATTATAGGTCAACGGGAATTACCCTATAGGTTTTGAGTGCATTTGATTCCCATACAATTTAAAAAAAAATGAGCTTAATAATAATAATAATAAATCATTTATTTCAGGCAACACAGGTAGTCAAGTATAGGTGTAAAAAACTTAAAAACTACGGCCCATATAAAAATAATATACCTTAGTCTAACATACATAAAATAAACTTTTATTCTACTACGTATTGTCGGCGACGTGTGACGCAATATTATGTGCCGTGACCGGTAATCTTCCGCGAAAACGCCGGAACAGCACATTCTTCGGCCAGAATTCTTCATTAGTGAAGGTCGAAATATTCTCAGTTGGAATACGCACCACAAATGATTTAAAATCATTATGACGCGACTCCAACCGCTCGACCCTCACCAAGGTGTTGGTCTTCCTCTTCACATACTCCACGATCTCCTCCACCTTCGTGGTATAGTGAAGCCTAGACACGTAGAGTAACGTCGAAGGCACGGCCGGGCGTAACAAGTAGTTAGGTCCGGTCGGACGCCACGCTGGTTTCGGCTGCTGGGCTTCCGTTTTCTCCGCACTACCTCAGTGAACCCTTCAGCATCACACGGCTTTCTTTCACAAGAAGCCGGAAAGGGCGCAGTGGCGCGAACAGATTCGCAACGCTGGCGCTGCTTCCTTTTCCCCTTTTTCGCTGTAGCTATCGATGCCGGCGGCGGGGGCGCAGCGGGCAAATAACTTTCGGCAGCAACGGCGGCGTATGCGCGCGCGGGGGGAGAAAGGGCGCGTGCACGTGTCGGTCCCACGAGTGGAGAAGCGGGGCTCGGGCGGGGAGGGCACGGAGGCGGTGTAATGACGGCATCGGTTTCAGCCGCGCAAGGCGAAGTATCCAATAACGCTGACACAAACGACGCAGCCGACACATTCAATTGACCTCCTCGGCGAGTGTTCACATTGGATATCTCGGGCGACCTGTCCACTGAAGCAGCGCTACGTAATAACGCTACCTCAGACTGCAGCTCGCTGATGGTGTTCTGCGAGACCTCTAACTTCAACAAGACATCGGCCAAGCTTGCCTTCAACGATGTAATGTCTTTCAGCAGCCTGGTCACATCGACGTGGTCGAACGTCACGGGGGGCTGCTTACGCAGCTCTTTCGCGACGAACTCGGACACATCGTCAGGATCCGTCTCCTTCAGGATGGTGATGATGTCCTGGAGACTCTTCTCTCCTCCGTCTCTTCGGCGTGACGGCATCTGGTCGATTTTTCCAAGCGTTTGGAACAAGAGAGCCTTTCCACTTCTGACATCCTCCTCCGTAAAGTTGGACTTGCAGATTTGGATGATGCTGACCTCATCCATTGTATCGATGGCGTATACAATAAACGCCAGTAATTCATTGGCTATGAGCGGTTTAGACCCCATAGTAAAACAGTGGACAGTGGCCCTTAGCCACACGAAACGCGAATTATTATAATTCGATAAGGAACAATGTGACACGTCTGTTACCGAGTAGGCATCATACCGCTTAAGCGGCTATAACTTTTGATTGGGTTGATGTAGAAGTTTGATTTATATCACGGCTCCAAGAAGTTACGGACCTGAGTATTTGATGTTAATTTCAACTAGATAGCTCCACGCGTTTCTGAGAAAAGAGGGTTCACAGACGGACACACGGACAGACGGACAGACAGACAGACGGATAAACGAACAACAAAGTGATCCTATAAGGGTTCCGTTTTTCCTTTTTAGGTACGGAACCCTAAAAAATCAAATATTTTTGTGAAAATAAAAAATACTCATTTTTTTATTTAAATAGAATAAAACGTAGCAATTGCTGTTGTTTTTTTTTCAATACAACTTTCCAAAATCTAGCGACATTTTAGACTAGATCTAGTGACAAGATAATTTTGACAACATAACATAAACAAGTCAATGCGAGAAGTGTAATGTCTACGATTAGACGACATTTTAGGATTGTAATAATCGAATATATGTATGCAACACAATATCTATAACATAATAGCAGTATCATACTCGACTTTGTCAAGCGTGTCAGAAAGATATAAAATATGCTGTTACTTGAGGAAATAGTCATTATATGCATCGCATATTAGACTCTTAATCAGCTAAATCTTATATGACGCTAAAATCATAAAAGGATGCTGAGTAAACGTTTACTCAGCATCATTAAATGGCCATAATGTCGAGTAACTAAAATACTGAATAAGATGCTTTTATACGACATGTTCTGTACCTATAATTCGCCCTTGCATGTCTTTTATAAAATCGAAAAGCTGAGTAAACTCAGCTTTATATGACTAGTTTGCTTGTTGGGTGGTATTAGTGTGCACATCATAGGTACTTGCCTAACCTGAACCTGGACACTTCTTTAAAAATAGAGTTACCGACTTCAAGTTCCTCGCTGTTGTTGGAGGTTTCTACAATAATAATCGCACATGGATTGCTACGACTTATACTCAGTCTTGTTTTTGCCAATCCTGAGATTCAAGGTCGCTACTTCCTCTTCCATGCGTCGGATTGCTTCAACAACTTCGTTCTTATTGACTCCAAACTGCACCTCATGGTCTGCATATCCTATCTAAAAATATATAATCCAGATCTACGACAACCCCCAGTATCTAATTAGTCATGTCAGAATCATATTCGATCCAATTCAATATTCATTGCAAAACATTTCATCCACTCATCCACATTCTAAATTGGGCTTTTACGAACTATAACAGATTGAAGGAAATCTTAAGCGATCCGAACAAACCCCTTCAAGCAGATGACCTTCATTGCCTGATATACCTTGACGCTGTGGTCAGAGAGACGCTGCGACTGTATCCACCGGTCCCAGCCGTCGTCAGGAAAATTGAAAACGATATTGTATTACGTAAGTGTATGATATATTTTATATACATGTAGTAGGTATGTTGGGCGTGGGGCCGCGGCGTACGAATATAGACCCTTCCAACTTAATCCATGGATGTCGTAAGAGCCGACTAAGGGAACCTACCAGTGGAAGGGCAGCGGCCAGCGGCTTCCTTCTGAGTATTTTTCAACAGCAACACTGCGATCACCAATCCGCCTGCCAAGCGTGGTGATTATGGCAAATATCCCCTACATGGGAGACCGTCCACTCTATGGACCGACGACATCGTAGCGGTTGCAAGGAGTCGATGTATGGAGGCGGCTCAGCAGTAGACGTGTATGGGCTGATATGATGAGGTAGGTTAATTCTTATCCAAACAGGTCATACATTGTCCTATTTGGATAAGAATTCCGTCTTTAAGTGTGTTGTGTACATAAGTCTTGTGATAAAAAATAATAATAATAATCCAGATTCTCACTAGATAGTCTCATTCTAATTCTAAAAATGTCCAACCGCACCGAACATGACAAGGATCACAAGGATCTACGCACGGCTACGCTCTAACTAGTTCCGCGGACATGTTTCGGTCCGCGGACATGTTTAGGTCCGCATACATGTTTCGTTCCGCGGACATGTTACGGTCCTCGAACATAGGGAACTAAGTGTACCTCGAACATGATCATTGCTAACATGTCTCGACATGTTTCCCGGAACTATGTCCTCCGTTCAAAGGAACTATGACATGTTCAATCCACAGCCGGACATGGTTTGCACATGACTATCACGATTTATTGCTGCAGATATATTTAATAGGTTGCTAAATCTGACATTACTTGCTTACCAATTTGATCATTTTGGCCGACCACTACTCACACCGTATATGCAGCTCACTTCACTTTTTCTGCTGGCAAAATCCATTTTTGCCAAAACCTCTTTAATCTGCTGATCGTTTAAATGATACCGTTATAAAAATATGTCATTGGCAAAAATTTTATCAACCGACTTCGAAAAAAGGAAGATTTTCGGCTGTATGTTTATTTTATGTGGCGTCGATTTCTCCGTCAGTTATAGACCGATTTTGAAGATGAAATTATTTTGCTTTTGTATAGAGAACGTACGATAGTAGGATAGGAGCTGTAGACCGCATTTCATAAAAAAAATCCTGACATTGCCCTCTATCTACATATTGCAAGCCTCGTTATTTGTTAGGAAATATAAAAATCTCTTCCAAATAAAATATGATCTGAACAAAGATTATATATAATAGGCGAAATAAAAATAAAATTGCCATACCCACGACAAGAATGAAATTAACTAGTAAATGTCCAAACCATAGATTATCTAAAATATATAATAAATTACCGGAATGCATAAAAAACGAGGAAAAAGATACGCTATTTTGTAAAAAACTTAAATTATTTTTATTAGAAAAATGTTATTACTCCGTTGACCAATTTGCTTCTGACAAACTGACATGATTATATTTATATTTACATGACATTATAATTCATTGATATTATCATTTTTATATTTTATTACATTGCATGAATTTCGATTTTTTATTATGTTTATTGATTATTTATATTTTAATAATGTAATTAGATATTCACTTTTTTGCAGTGCCCTTACAGGGTGCATGTACCTATTGACATAAGCTGCCTATTTAGATCTAAGGTGTAACATGTAAGCAAAATAAATGAAATATGAAATAAGTATTTATTCCACAAAACATAACGACGGTGTAAATTTATGAGATTCAAAGTGGGTTTTTAGTTTTTTCAAAACAATTAATCTATATTTTCCTTACACTTTTTAGAAGTAAGTGGCTCTGAGTCAATTCTCATGTTAAAATATTTACTCGTACAGCATCAGGCGTGGTTGTCCCTGCTGGATGCGGAGCCTTGATCAGCATCTGGGGAATCCATCACAATCCTGCTATCTGGGGCGAAGACGTGGAGGAGTTCCGCCCGGAACGGTTCCTGGACTCGACGCCAAGGCATCCAGCTGCATTCTTACCGTTTAGTTATGGACCAAGGAACTGTGTAGGTAAGGTTTCATTACAGTGGATTGATTACATTACTACCTATTTGATTATAAAAATAACCACCAAACGAAAACCAATCTGGATTGTTTACTTTTAGGATACCAATACGCCATGATGTCGATGAAAACAGTTCTGTGCACTGTACTCCGGAAGTTCCGTCTGGTGCCAGCATCCGAGGTCCACCAGCCACTGCGCCTTGAGTACGACATTATGATGAGAGACGTCGATCAATACCGAGTGGGTATTGAAAAGAGGCATTAGTAACATTGTCACAAGTGTACAAACTTTGCATTATTGTAACAAAAGTCTTTAAAACTATTTATATAGTAGATTTTTGACGTTGTTTTATTGGTATTCTGCCTTTTAGTTAAGTAAAAATAATGTATTTTCTTGATGTCGTTAATTTAGGGAATTTACCCACAGCCCAGTTGTGGGTAAATTCTGAATGCGGATGATTATGATGAAGTAGGTGTTGCACACTACAGCACCACCTCTTGATAATGATTCGATTCGATTGATTAATAACTGGATTTTTGTTATTTTAGTAAATTTTATTTCCAAAATACAGAGTACAAATTATACATAGAGTTGTCAACGCGCACACAGATCGCGGCAACAAGCCGCGATCTGCCGAGCGCGGGGCGCGCGGGGGCGGCTTATGAGTCAAAGATGCGATGTCACCGTCATAGATGTGACACTTTGTTTATATTCTGCTTATTTAATTATGTACCTTCGAGAACATAGTAAAATAAATTGAAACGGAAAACTAGACCACTGAGTTGTTATTACTAGACAGATAATTATTATTATCGTCTATTGTTTCTTTTGTTCCTCTTTCACGCAAAAACTACTGAACTGATTGGGCTGAAATTTGGTATGGATATAGTTTGTGACATGGAATAAAATATAGGTTAATTTTTATCCCGATAATACGCAAGTGCAGGCTTCAGCTAGTAATAAGTAAAATGTTGCGAAAAATGTAATCCAAGACTATAGGCCAGTTACGTATCAGGGGAGATACATACTGCAGATTGGATTGGAAATCAGCGTTGCCAGATTTTCAGTTTTTGGATTTTTCCATTTAGTTGTGATATAAGAGCTTGCTTCTTGCCAAATTTCATGGTTCTAAGTCACCGGGAAGTACCCTATATATAGGTTTTGTGTGCACGTGATTATCTTGGAAACTTCAAAAAAAATGGGCATGCACCTCTGTAACTTTTGATTGCGTTGATTTAGAAGTTTGATTAATATCACGGCTCCAAGAGATGACTGGATATTTGATGTTAATTTCAACTGGATATCTCCACGCGTTTCTGAGAAAAGATGGTCGACAGACGTGGCCGGCCGGCGGCCAGTAACCAGTTAGCCTCCTTTGCTATTGGCTGGACCGTCGAGTAATCCCCAAAAAGCTTTTAATTTTGGCCTAAAAATCGGGACGCAGCCAAAATCGGGACGTCTGGCAACGCTGATTGGAAAGCCTTCACGAGATTCTAAACGAGCATCTTCGCGTGAGGAGGATAATTTCACGCTGGGTGCCGCACAACCTCACCGATGCTCAGAAGTAAGCCCGTGTGGAATGGTGACGTGATATGATAAACAAATTTAAAGCAGGCTCGTCTCGGCTCAGCGTGTACATACATATAATATATATTTTATCTTACTACTTATACTATACATACAATTTTTTTACTACAGTTTTATATAGAATCAGAATCAGAATCAATAACTTTATTTCTTTAGGCTTACAAAATAATCACTTATGCCCGGTTTCTGAGGTCCATTTATCGGTGGTTTATCTATTCTTTAGCGCTATTGGTTCGATGACTTGTGTAAATGCGTTTCCGAACAATGGAGTGACAGTTAAACTTCGTTTAAACTAAGTTTAACTTAACTAACCAATTTGGCCTGTTTATCGGTTCCATAACTCTATTTGACGTTTCTTTTTGCGGTGGCGAGCACTACAAGTACATACAGTTTAGGTTACCTATGTTATTATTTTGAGTTATTTTTCCTTATTTTTGTAGAGAAATAGTTTTAAACTAATATTAAGTACCTATAACTAATAAAATGGATACAAGTAGCTCGTTGGATTCCAATTTGGAAGTACTGGATTTTATTTCTAATATAATCAGTGCCCTCGAAATTTAAGTTTTAGAAGAAATCCTTTGGGAATGTTTACGGATCAAGAATTATTATTTAAGAACACTGTGATATAGTATCTAAGTGATATCATCAGCCCTGCACTGACTCAGGTAACGCATCGCAGGTTTACATTGTCTGTTTTGGAAGCCTACGTTTCTACGCTACCGGTACTTTTCAAGTTGTAATTGGCGATGATATTATCGTACATAAAACCACTGTATCAAGAGTTATATATCAAGTAAGCAAGGAGCTAAGCTAGCTAGGAGATACATGCCAGATTCTGAGAACCTAGTTATATATGTGGCATGCTACTTCACTTATATATTGGCGAATAAATAAAAGATTTCTAAATTCCGGGAATCGAACTCAACGCTAAATACGGCCCTGCAAAATCCTTAGAGCGGACCTGAGAAATTACCCCACTTCAAGTCATAACAGCGCCACGGCGCTGGCGCCGCCAGGCGGCCGCGCGCGGCAACAAGACGTGGCGGACAGACAGAACAGAAGGAACGAACGGCAGTGGTTAACGAACTCCGGGTCGAGCGCACGTCTCTCCGCGCAACGAACGCGCCCGCGTAAATACGCCGCGATCTAGTTACTTACTGAATCTGGACTAATAATAAGTACCTAAGTGAACTTGTACCGTGTACCTACTTACTCAATAAACATTATAATATAACTCGTGTTTGGCTGTATACCTACCTACCTACCTAGGTAGGTACGATTGAATCCCACGCTGCTATATTGGTGACCCCTCTGATAATTACACGCTGACACACGATGACAACCGCAACGGAGAAGGAGCACGTGGAAGATCAGAAGCCCGCCGAGTTATTTCGAGTTGGAGTTAAAGTGCCGCCATTTTGGCCCGAAGAACCGGAAATATGGTTCGCACAGGTAGAAGGACAATTCGCGATCTCTGGCATCACATCGGATACAACGAAGTTTAATTACGTTATTGGACAACTCGACCATCAATTCTCAAAGGAAGTGAAAGATATTATCATCTCACCACCAGCCACAGATAAGTACGAGAAGCTGAAATCGGAACTCATCAAAAGACTGAGCGCTTCGCACGACAAGAAGGTCAAACAACTACTGATGCACGAAGAATTAGGCGAGCGAAGACCATCACAGTTCCTTCGCCACCTACAGAGCTTAGCTGGACCCAATGTGCCTGAGGAGTTCTTGAAGACCATCTGGACCAGCCGTCTGCCGCGAAACATCCAAACCGTGATCGCCGCCCAACCTACGTCATCGCTAGAGGTACTTGCTGATTTGGCCGACAAGATACAGGACATCGCCACTCCTTCACCTCAAATCGCAGCAGCTCAAACAGGACCCGGATCCAACATGGACACCATGGCCCGAGAAATCGCCGAGTTACGTAAGCAATTGCAAAATTTATCATCGCAGCTTAACTCGCAGAACCGGCGATCTCGCTCTACACAGCGCCGTGATCGAACCCGATCGATGACTAGGTCTGAATCCAACTACCGCAAATTCCCGGAATGCTACTACCACTCCAAATTCGGCAGCGATGCAAGAAATTGTATAAAACCATGTGACTTCGAACCAGAATCCCGGGAAAACAGTCCAAGAAGATTCCCGGGAAATTCCCGGGATTCCCAAAAAAATTCGGAAAACACCAGGGGTGGTCAGTAATGGCGACAGATGACTGCCCCCGCTCTTCTGGTCGCCTGTTCGTAGTAGATCAAAGGACCAAGGTACGATTCCTCGTAGATACGGGAAGCGATGTGTGCGTGTATCCGCGATCTGCCCTAACGGAGCGACGTCTTAAAACGGACTTTCAACTGTCCGCCGCTAACGGTACACCCATCAATACGTATGGATTTGCAAATCTGGAGCTGAATTTAGGATTACGACGCGATTTTCCCTGGCGCTTCATCGTCGGAGATGTAACCAGGGCCATCATTGGAGCTGACTTCCTTAAACACTACGGCCTGATCGTCGACATCCGCAACCAGCGTCTACAAGACAGCATGACCTCACTCTACGCCATAGGTAAACCAGTAAACTCTTCAAATACGATATCATCAATAAAAATACCACTCGGCGGCGGGTCCACCAGATATCACAAACTACTCAGTGAGTATCCAGAAATCACAACCCCATCCGGACGTCATAAAGAGGTAAAACACAATACTGTTCATTACATTAGGACAACGCCAGGCCCACCAGTGTCATCTTCTCCTCGTAGACTTGCACCGGACAAATTGCAAATAGCTAAAAAGGAATTCGAGTCTATGCTTAAGTCAGGAATCGCCCGTCCATCCGAAAGCCCTTGGGCCTCTCCACTCCATCTAGCCCCGAAGAAGGATAATGAGTGGAGGCCTTGCGGCGATTACCGCTCCCTGAATGCACGGACGGTCCCAGATAAATACCCGGTGAGACACGTCCACGACTGCACACAGAATATCACAGGATGTACAATTTTTTCTACCATTGATTTGGTAAAGGCCTTCAACCAGATACCTATCTTTCACGAGGACATCCAGAAAAGCGCCATAACGACCCCGTTTGGCCTATATGAATTTCCGTTCATGACGTTTGGCCTTCGTAACGCTTGCCAGACGTTCCAACGCTTCGTCGATGAGATGACCCGCGGCCTAGATTTCGTCTATCCTTATATAGATGACTTTCTGTGCTTCTCCCGAAACGAACAGGAACACGAAGATCACCTCCGTCAGCTGTTTGGCAGACTCAGAGACTACGGTGTCATCATCAACACCGCCAAATGCCGCTTCGGAGTATCTGAAGTATCTTTTCTCGGATATTCCATCTCATCCGAAGGAGTCAAGCCACTGGATACAAAGGTAGAAGCCATAAAATCATTTCCAGAACCCAAGACCGTAAGATCACTGCGAAGATTCTTAGGAATGATCAACTTCTACCGAAGATTTATACCGGGTGCCGCTGAATATCAGACTCCTCTAAACGCTCTACTGACCGGATCTGTTAAAGGTTCTCACCCAGTGCACCTTTCTGGTGACACCTTGAGAGCTTTTCACGAATGCAAAGATAGCTTATGTCGCGCCACACTCCTGGCGCATCCGGACAGCCAATGCAAGCTTGCCCTAGTTACTGACGCATCAGACACGGCGATCGGAGCGGCCCTTCAACAGCAAAAGAAACATGCATGGCAGCCTCTAGCATTCTTTTCCCGCAAACTTTCACCAGCCCAGATCAAGTATTCACCCTACGACAGAGAGCTACTAGCTATCTATGAAGCTATCAAATACTTTAGACATATGTTAGAGGCCAAAGACTTTACTATTTACACCGACCACAAACCTTTGTGTTTCGCCTTCCACACTCGCAAAGACAAATGCTCGCCCAGACAATTCCGACATCTAGATCTAATATCACAGTTCACCACTGATATACAACACATTTCTGGAAAGGACAACGTGGTCGCTGACACGCTGTCACGAGTAGAAGAGATAGACTTTGCCATAGATTACGAAGGCCTAGCCCGCTCCCAAGACGCCGATCCAGAACTAAAACAGATGTTGGACAGTGAAACATCTCTTTGCCTAGAAAAGATCGGAATACCGGAATGTCAAACAGAAATCTACTGCGATACCAGCACTCAGATTCCAAGGCCCTACATCACGCCAATGCTACGAAAGCAAGTCTTTGAAAATCTACATGGACTCAGTCACCCTGGTGCCAACGCCACGATCAAGCTCATAACTGAAAGGTATATTTGGCCAGGAATCAACAAAGACTGCAGAGAATGGACTCGAGCTTGCTTAGCTTGCCAGCGATCTAAAGTTAACAAACACGTTTCTACTCCTCTTGGAACATACAAGCTTCCGCATGCACGCTTCATGGATGTCCACATCGATCTCATCGGACCGCTACCCATATGCGGCGGAAATCGTTTTTGCCTCACAGCAATCGATCGTTTTACCAGATGGCCTGAGGTAATGCCCATACCCGATGCAACAGCTGAAACTGTAGCGAAAGCTCTTCTCGCCGGATGGATATCGCGGTTCGGGTGTCCCATTTCAATAGTCACCGACCGCGGTCGTCAATTTGAGTCTGCTCTCTTCCAGCATCTATCAAAATCAATTGGATTTCAACACAAAAAGACTACTGCTTATCACCCACAATGTAACGGAGCAATAGAAAGATTTCATCGCCAGTTAAAAACCTCTATCACTTGTCATAGTACAGAAAACTGGATGGAAGTACTCCCGCTCGTCCTACTAGGAATAAGAAGCGCCTACAAGGATGACCTGAAAACAAGCGCAGCCGAGTTAGTCTACGGAGAGACACTTCGGTTACCTGGAGAATTTTTCGATCCCAAAACCGAAGGAACTACCGATATAACAGATTATACAGCTCGCCTTCGTCAATTCGCCAACAACTTAAAACCAGTACCAGCTTCTAGACACACACGACAATCCGTCTTTGTCTACAAAGATTTAGCGACCACTAGTCATGTGTTCTTGAGAGAAGATGCGCTAAGAGCCCCTTTACAGCCTGCGTATACTGGACCACATCCAGTAATAGAAAGGAATCAGAAATATTTTAAACTTCAGATAAAAGGAAAACCTGTCACAGTAACAGTTGATCGCCTTAAACCCGCATACATACTGCCTGAAAGAAGATCAGTAAGATTTCCCGAACATCTCCGGGACTTTCAAACTTAATCGCCCTACTCGGTCTCTGGAGGGGGGTAATGTGGCATGCTACTTCACTTATATATTGGCGAATAAATAAAAGATTTCTAAATTCCGGGAATCGAACTCAACGCTAAATACGGCCCTGCAAAATCCTTAGTGCGGACCTGAGAAATTACCCCACTTCAAGTCATAACAGCGCCACGGCGCTGGCGCCGCCAGGCGGCCGCGCGCGGCAACAAGACGTGGCGGACAGACAGAACAGAAGGAACGAACGGCAGTGGTTAACGAACTCCGGGTCGAGCGCACGTCTCTCCGCGCCCGCGTAAATACGCCGCGATCTAGTTACTTACTGAATCTGGACTAATAATAAGTACCTAAGTGAACTTGTACCGTGTACCTACTTACTCAATAAACATTATAATATAACTCGTGTTTGGCTGTATACCTACCTACCTACCTAGGTAGGTACGATTGAATCCCACGCTGCTATATATATATACACACATCAACATCGTCTAGGGATATTTTGTATAAAGTTCTTGAACTCTAAAAATACTGACCGGTTTTAAAATCTTTTGAAGAAACCTTATTTTTAGGCCTTTTTGAATGATTTCAAATTTGAATTTGAACAAATGAATAAAAAACAAAAGATTTGCGCGGCATTGCTATAGCGAAGGTCGAAAGTTACAATTTATCTTCCATAGTTTATGGTAATTTTTTGTGTCAAATTGAAGTTTTAAAACACGTTATTAATTAATTTCGATTTTATACTACTAAATGCATCATGCGGCGGCGCCATTTAACTAGAGATAAAATGTTAAGGGCAGTAGGTATGCTCCAAGGTGGGGCTACTCAGCTGAGTGTTGCTGAGGAGATTGGAACAAAACAAAACGTGATCTCAAGGTTATGGTCACGTTATCGTGCTACCGGTGAAGTGACTGAAAGACACCCAGGCGGGAAGCGCATAACCACCCAGCGACAAGACCGATTTTTGCAAGTTTCCGCTAGAAGACAACCAAACGGCAATGCAGTTAGTTCAAAGGCTCCAGTCACAGCACCAGTTGCTGGTGAGTGACCAAACTGTGAGGAGAAGACTGCATGAAGCCAACCTTCATGCTCGCAGACCGCTTCGTACTCCAGCACTACGCCGAGGAAATCGTGGACAAAGATTAGAGTGGGCTCATGAACATTTGCTCTGGGAAGAGAACCAGTGGTCTGCGGTGCTGTTTACCGATGAGTCCCGATTCGCTTTCCATCCCGATTCAAGAAGAGTACGTGTATGGCGAGTTCCTGGTCGTGAGAGCCGTCTGCAACACCCTCAGGAAGTCGATCCATACCGCGGTGGGACAGTTATGGTTTGGGCGGGAATACGTATTGGTGGAAGAACAGATCTCGTTTGGATCAGAAACACCATGACCGCTGAACAATACCGTAACCAGGTGCTAGTACCAATAGTCTACCCCCATCGACTACAAATGGGCCAAGAATTCACGCTCATGCACGACAATGCCCGTCCGCACACAGCGCGAGTGGTGACCAGCTGGCTGCAGGAGCACGACGTGTCGGTCTTAAACTGGCCTGCGCAATCGCCAGACCTAAACCCCATAGAGCATGCATGGGACATGCTCTAAAGAAGGGCTATGAATCATTTTCCTGCAAACATCGCGACTGAAGAGCAACTTTTTTTGCATCTTAGCAGGACCTGGGACAATATCCCGCACCAAGACTTTGATAACTTGATTCAAAGCATGAAAACCCGTTGCAGGACCGTTTGTAACGTCATGGGTGGTTTAACTGACTACTGATTTTTCGTATAATTGCAAAAAACAGGAAATTTCGCATAATTTTGCATTGTTTTTTTGAAAAACACAACATCCTAAATGTAAAAATTTTTCATATTTTGTTTTTTATTGAATAAAATTTTATTTACACAATAAAAATATTTCTATTGTATTCGAAGGTCTAGTCTACTAAACGGGCTTTTCAAAAATATATACATGTTGCATGTTATTTATAACAAATTTTGAGTAAATTGAGAAAATATGAAATATCCCTAGACGATGTTGATGTGTGTATATAGAGATAGAAGTTAAGGCTTAATTTTAAGAAAACTGCTAGTATCCCAAATGTAATTGGTTGTATTGATGGAACACACATAGGTACCAATTCAATCTCCTGGAGGTGAGAAAGCAGAACTATTTCGAAATAGAAAAGGTTTTTTTTTCTATTAATGTACACGTTGGTTTCGATGCAAAGTTCATCCGTGACATATGTAGATGTTCGCTGGAATGGATCAACTCATGATAGTAGGTAAGGTATACCATACCTAATTCATTCTTGAGAGCACGCTTGGATAACAATGAGATAGATGGAAACCTCTTGGGAGACAGTGCATAACCTTGTATATGTATATGTATATATATAAGTATATGATGACATCATTTTTGAATCCAGCTTTAAATGCAGATTTTTTTTTTATTGAAAATTATTAGTTTTTATATATAAAATTATTTAAAACGACCCATCTCACTACCAAAGCAATATTTTTTTTAAATAAAACTAGTTATATTGACAAATTATAGCAATAAAATTAATTTTATGCTCGAATTTAAAAAAGATCCATCTAGTGGCAAGTTAAAGAATTAGTTATCGGTTCCATAACTAACTCAAGGCTCGTTGCATGCTCAGAAACACGGCGAGAGTTAACAGTAGTTTATCCTATAGATATCTTTATTGAATCAATAGTTAGTAAGAGTTTATGTTAGATCTTCAGAAACCGGGCATTAGACAAGTCAAATTTTATACTATAAACATAGTTATTATTATCAAATAAGAAATAAGGTGTTATTGATATTCTCTTCACTTCAATTTTTTTTCAGACTGTCTTACTCAGTGGGTACTCATCTTCGCCGATGAGCGTCCCTTCTGCTGTCCCACAAGGTTCCTTACTCGGTCCTTTGCTTTTTACAATAATGGTCAATGATATTTCATCATGATTCAATCACTCAAAAATTCTGCTATATGCGGATGACATGAAAATCCTTTACCCTGTCAAAGACGCAGACGATGCGGCCCGCCTCCAAGATGGCCTAGACCGACTACAGAACTATTGTACACTCAACAAGCTCGATTTAAATGTTTCTAAATGCTACGTCTGTTCTTTTACCCGGAAACCTAATGTGCTTAAATTTAATTATTCACTACAAAACCTACAATTAACAAGGGTAGCTAAGATAAAAGATCTGGGCGTTACGTTTGACAGCAAACTCTTATTTGACGAACACATAAATTCAATAGTCTGCAAGGCATCGAAAGCACTCGGTTTTATCCTTAGAATGTCCCGCGATTTCTCAAGTGTAAAAACTTTTAAGATACTCTACTGTTGTTATGTGCGCAGCCACTTGGAGTACGGTTCGCAGGTATGGAACCCTAGGTGTGAGATGTATATCTCTCGCTTGGAGGGCATACAGAAAAGATTCCTGCGATATGTGCAATTTCGCGCAAAAATCTTCTTGCCCGATTATTATACGAGATGTCGCAAATTTCATTTCTTGCCTCTCCAGGAACGATGAACCATAGCGGATCTAAGTTATCTATCTCGCATAGTTAATAGCAAAGTAGATTGCGCAGAGCTGCTGCAACAGATCGGCCTAAATACCAACTTTAGAACTCATAGATCCCTATGGTATGGTATGGTATGGGTACTCCCTTGTCCGCATTTGGACTCAACTTGGTCCATTATGCGTTGATTTGCTGGCAAAGCCAGCCTAACTCCGTCCAGAAGCGCAGAATCTTCCTGGGATCTTCACAGGCTTCGCGGAGTGACCTCGGCAAGTTGAGGATTTCTGTTCGTTGTGCTGTTACTCCCTCGCATTCCAGGACTACGTGGGCGGCTGTTTCGTCGTCACTGAGGTATCCTCTGCAGATAGGACTGTCCGTCGCTCCGATGGTAAATAGGTGTTTGTTCAGTGGGCAGTGTCCTGTTAGTGTTCCCACCAGGATTCGCAGGTCTGTTCTGTTTAAGTTCAGTAGGCGTTTAGTTAACTTCGGTGATGTTGATGGGAGCGCTGCTCTAGCTTGTCTACATTCTGGCAGGTGCTTCCATCGTTCGTTATGCGTTTCTCTAGTTCTCAGCCTAGTCCATGTCTGGAATAGTGAAAAAGGCAAGGGTAGAAAAGGGGATGGGCCTTCTGTGATTGTTTCCGATCCCCTCCGTGCCAGCTCATCTGCGGCGTCATTTTCTAGAGATCCGCTATGTCCCTTGATCCATTGAAGGATGATCCTGTTCTTGGTGGATATCCTTTCTAGAGCTGAGTGACATTCGTACACGAGCTTGGAGTTACAGCTGTTTCCTTCCAGAGCCCTGAGTATAGCTTACCCTAAAACTTTTCATCTTCCTACATGTAAAACCAACTACAGGCAGAACACATTTTTGATAAGGTCATGCAGATGTTTTAACGTGCTTTCCAAAGAGATTGATATGGATATTTTCTTTAATACTCCCACTAAACTAAAAAGAATAATGAGTGATAGATTTTTTGGTACATCTTGATTATATTCCCTCTTATGTCATTTAATAACCAAACCTTGGTAGAAATTTCTCACCTATCTGTAATCCAATTTTTAGATAAGTAGTAATAATTTATCCATCAGTAGTCGTCCTGTAACTTTGTAGTTTATTATTATTATCAGTCGCTTTTTGTGGAAATTTTTAATTAGCCTTCTGTATTTAGTCACGAACCTACTCAATAAGTTAGCTGTTAATTTCCCAAACATTGTTAAAATTAAATAAAAAAAAAAAAACGGACGGCGACAGTGTGGCCGATGGCAGTGGTGGCAGCGTTTAGGTGGGGGATCCTTCCGGGTACCGGCGGCGAGATCGTCGAAGAGGAGCGGCGTCAGTATGGCCGGCGGTGTAGTGTAGGTAGCGGTTACCCGTAGGATGGAACCCTGGAATCCACGTCCAGACACTTTAGAAGTGGCCCGGTTTGCAGTATAACTGCTGCATCCTCTACTCAAAGCGTGAGCGCAATGGCAACAAGCATTTACAGTGATCGATGATGAGGCAGTCATACAAATGAATTACTTATTCTAAACAATGGAAATGAAATAACGGTTTACCTACCTCACTAAATCGGTTCGATTGTGAGATAGGTATCCGAGTCAAATAAATAATTACGAAGGAAGAAAGTCAATATAAAATGATAGGTTGATGGGTAGTGCATAGGAATAATTTTATATAAGTAAGACAATGGATAGTGAAAAAAAAGATAGAATAAATGAAATGAAATTATCGTGATTTCGGTCAAAAAGCAGCAAGAAGTATTTGTACCATGAATGTTAATTAATTTAGAAGCTGATCTGTAATTAGTAGTAATGTAAATTCAAGTAAAATACGTAATAACATTCATGGCACAATGACGGTCAGAACGGTCATTGACCGGTGATTTGACTTACCTAGGACACAAGTTTTTACACTAAATACACACTAATAACAATAATGGAACACTGACCCGATATGGGGTTCACAGTAGGATAGTTTTAGGTAAATTATTTAGAGTTTTATATGCAGAATAAAAGTTCTCGGTTAGCGAGTTTGTTGTCCGCGAGAAAGTCACAAGTAACCTCCCATTCCGTGAAGAATAAGCGGGCGGCGGCGCATAGGCACAATGCTGCCAACTTATGCGTTGCGTTCCGTTCAGTTGTCGACGCGGCGAGTGGCGCGAAAGTTTAATTCTGTGAGAAGCGAACGGAATAATAATTAATAAATAAATAAATCTATTCGAATTTTGCATCGAAAATTTAGTTTGCATGCCATCTATCTAATTTCACTGCAAAGTTCAAAGTTCAAAGTCTTTATTTGTAAACATGGGTCACAAAGATGGAAGAGTAGTAAATAGTAAGCACCATACATGTTTTGCCTAAATATAGGGCATGCAAATATAGTCAGTAAAAGAGTCTAGTTAAGTATAAATTAAGTTACATATTTATGCATTGAGATTGAGAATATTAAATTACAAATATATTAATAATTAAATTAGTAAAATAACAATTAATTAGTACATTAAATTTACTCATTCATCAATATTTATGTTCTTATCTAATAAAAAGTCATTTATGTTATAATAGCATTTTGATGTCAGTACTTTATAAAGTTTGTTCTTAAATGATATCAGTGGTAGCAACTTTATTGTTTTGGGCAGTTTATTATAATTTTTTGGCGCCATGCCCCAAAAACTTTTTTTTAGTAATGCGGTTTTACCCCTAGTAGGACACAGGCGGGTCTGGTCGCGTCTACTGTGTGTATTGATTGGCTTTTCAAACAGATTATTGTTGTTTTTAACAAAAACAGCCATTTCATAGATGTAGAGTGCCGGAACTGTTAATATATTTGAAGATATAAAATAGGGTCTACAGCTATCGGTGGTTTTCAGGCCATACATTGCTCTTATGCACCGCTTCTGCGCCTTAAAGATTGTTTCCCTTTCAGTACAGTTTCCAAAAAATATAATGCCGTAACGCAATTTAGAAGCGACATAGCTGTGATAAACTGTTTTCAGTGCATCTAGACCAACTACTTTCCTGAGTTTGTAAAGCATATATGCAAATTTACTAAGTGCCTTACATACCTCTTCAGCTTGTATGTTCCAGTTTAGTTGTGTGTCAATTACAAGACCTAGAAATTTTGTACATGTCGTATTGTCTATTATTTGGTTTTTGTATATCGTTTTTATTTGGGGTATAGGCATACGTTGAGAAAAATGCATAGTTTTTGTTTTAGTCAGGTTTACATTTAAATTATTATTATCAAGCCAGTCTATTATATTACGTAAAGTGTCATTAATTTCAGTTTCATATGTATCAAAGGATTTAAATTTTACTATGGCAGTACTGTCATCAGCGAATAAGACCATAGGATGTTTGGTGATTTGGGGTAGATCGTTGATGTAGATTAAGAATAGTAATGGTCCCAATACACTACCCTGCGGAACACCAAACTTGATTGTTCTTCCATTAGACCTATACCTAATTTCTTCCTTAGTTTTCGTACATATTCTTGTTACTTCTGTGTATTGCGTTCTATTTTCGAGATATGATCGTAGAAGGTTATGTGCATTCCCTCTTATTCCGTAGCGAAAGAGTTTCTCCAGGAGTATTCCGTGATCTACATAATCGAACGCCTTTGTCATGTCCATATATATGGCACATATAGGCGTCCGTTCATCTACTCCTCTTATTATTTCAGTTAAAAATTTAAAAATAGCTAAATTTATCGACTTTTCTCTTCTAAACCCGTTCTGTTCATTTGCTAGTACATCATGTTTCTCCAAGAATGAATTTAGTGCATTAAATATTACTTTTTCATATATTTTGGAGAAAGCGGATGAAAGCGCTATAGGGCGATAGTTAGCTATGCCATTTTTTTCTCCCTTCTTCTTATTAGGGTTTGACTATAACAGGTTTGAGGCGCTCTGGGAAAACGCCATCAGATAACCCAAGATTAGTAATGTAGCTTAGGTGCGGAGATATATAGTTACTGACTAGTTTTATTACTGCAATAGAAAAGTCATCGTAGCCAGTGCTTTTTTTATTTTTTAGCGATTTGATTATCTTGTCAATTTCTTGGGGGATAGTAGGGGGTATAAAGATTGAGTTGGCTGTTGAATTTATTATTTTATTATTATATAACGATTTATTTTCACTTGGTTTTATTTGATCAATGAAGTAATTATTAAATATAGTTGCTATGTCTAGTGGTTTAGTATAATTAATATTGTCAAATGTTATGTCAGTTATATTTTCATGAGGTATGTTTTGTTTAGTCTTATTGATAATTTGCCAGACAGTTTTTGATTTATTTATAGAATTTTTGATATTATGATTATTGTGTGACAATTGTGTTAATTTAATAATTTTTTTTAGTCTGGTAGAGTATTTTTTTAAGTTTAGTTTATTTGAAATACTAGATCGTGGTAACAAATCTTATTCAGTTTTTGGGTGGCAGCTGGAGATGTTGAGTTAACTCTGTTTCGAGTTAGGTTGTTGGTCGTGTTAAGTGGAGTAGAGGGGTGCAGGTTCAAATCTTGATTTTGTGTCTGCATATTTTTTTCCATAGTCGGTATAGTATGAGTTTGAGTTTGTTTTTCTATTTTTTGAGTAGTTTGTTTATCAATTTCTGTGTTTGTTTGTGTTCTAGAAGTTACTTCGGTTACCTCTAGTGTTATACTCTCTGTTTGCGTTTGTTTGTGGACTTTAGATTTTTGTTGTTGTTTGGTGTTGTTACGGGGCGTTGACATACTTGGAGATACAAATTTGGCTGGACTATTGCCAATTTTTTTGTAAAGCACATTTTTTTTCTTTAATTCTATATTCGATTTTGATAATTCTCTATTTTGTAGTAATAATTGCTCTATTTCTTTATGAGCACTGTTGAGTTCTATCGAAAGCTCCTCTAGTTTTTGTTGTAGAAATTGAAGTTGGTCATTATCGACTGAAACGTCCGGAAGGCTATTGGAGGTGACATCTAGCGGATCGATACTCATGTTCGACTCGTTTCTGCTTATGGTCAGTTGCGTATGGGCTCGTCTGAAGGTAATATTGTCTTGCTGGTCCATTATTGTAGATAGGAATGCTTCCTTAGCTCGCTAGATGGTGTTAGCGTAGAAATCTTCAGGCAAAAATATCACTCCCTCGAAGAGAATAGAACACGGTAACTTCTGATTATCAGTCCTGTGGTGAGACCGCTTGACCAAATTGTCTTTAAGATGGATGTTGAAATTATTGTTTATAACTGATGTGATAGTTCGAAGATTGTTAAAAAAGTTCGTTATTGTAATGAGTCATGCTTTTATCACAACACCCTCAAAACAATTTTTAATGAACGAAAAAGTTATTTTTGTGATAACTTACTGTGATTAACTTCTCATATTAGATACACAGATGCTTATTATCACTTAGTCTGGGGTTAACACTGGTTGTGAATGACTCTTGGGACAGATTTTACCTAATATTTCAGGTTTTATCACAGTTTGCACTTTGATCATTTTTCACTGTAAAAGTTGGATTTTATCTTTGGAAAACACTGTCACTATTGATTTGAAATGTTATTGTTCTAATTATAGTTAAATCTTAATAAAACGTTCACTTTAACTATTTAATTTGATTAAATTTATGCGGAGCCGATGTTTATACTCATAGTACTATGAGTATAACCTGAAATATTAGGTAAAATCTGTCCCAAGAGTCATTCACAACCAGTGTTAACCCCAGACTAAGTGATAATAAGCATCTGTGTATCTAATATGAGAAGTTAATCACAGTAAGCCAAGCGGAGCCGATGTTTATACTCATAGTACTATGAGTATAAACATCGGCTCCGCATAAATTTAATCAAATTAAATAGTTAAAGTGAACGTTTTATTAAGATTTAACTATAATTAGAACAATAACATTTCAAATCAATAGTGACAGTGTTTTCCAAAGATAAAATCCAACTTTTACAGTGAAAAATGATCAAAGTGCAAACTGTGATAAAACCTGAAATATTAGGTAAAATCTGTCCCAAGAGTCATTCACAACCAGTGTTAACCCCAGACTAAGTGATAATAAGCATCTGTGTATCTAATATGAGAAGTTAATCACAGTAAGTTATCACAAAAATAACTTTTTCGTTCATTAAAAATTGTTTTGAGGGTGTTGTGATAAAAGCATGACTCATTACAATAACGAACTTTTTTAACAATCTTCGAACTATCACATCAGTTATAAACAATAATTTCAACATCCATCTTAAAGACAATTTGGTCAAGCGGTCTCACCACAGGACTGATAATCAGAAGTTACCGTGTTCTATTCTCTTCGAGGGAGTGATATTTTTGCCTGAAGATTTCTACGCTAACACCATCTAGCGAGCTAAGGAAGCATTCCTATCTACAATAATGGACCAGCAAGACAATATTACCTTCAGACGAGCCCATACGCAACTGACCATAAGCAGAAACGAGTCGAACATGAGTATCGATCCGCTAGATGTCACCTCCAATAGCCTTCCGGACGTTTCAGTCGATAATGACCAACTTCAATTTCTACAACAAAAACTAGAGGAGCTTTCGATAGAACTCAACAGTGCTCATAAAGAAATAGAGCAATTATTACTACAAAATAGAGAATTATCAAAATCGAATATAGAATTAAAGAAAAAAAATGTGCTTTACAAAAAAATTGGCAATAGTCCAGCCAAATTTGTATCTCCAAGTATGTCAACGCCCCGTAACAACACCAAACAACAACAAAAATCTAAAGTCCACAAACAAACGCAAACAGAGAGTATAACACTAGAGGTAACCGAAGTAACTTCTAGAACACAAACAAACACAGAAATTGATAAACAAACTACTCAAAAAATAGAAAAACAAACTCAAACTCATACTATACCGACTATGGAAAAAAATATGCAGACACAAAATCAAGATTTGAACCTGCACCCCTCTACTCCACTTAACACGACCAACAACCTAACTCGAAACAGAGTTAACTCAACATCTCCAGCTGCCACCCAAAAACTGAATAAGATTTGTTACCACGATCTAGTATTTCAAATAAACTAAACTTAAAAAAATACTCTACCAGACTAAAAAAAATTATTAAATTAACACAATTGTCACACAATAATCATAATATCAAAAATTCTATAAATAAATCAAAAACTGTCTGGCAAATTATCAATAAGACTAAACAAAACATACCTCATGAAAATATAACTGACATAACATTTGACAATATTAATTATACTAAACCACTAGACATAGCAACTATATTTAATAATTACTTCATTGATCAAATAAAACCAAGTGAAAATAAATCGTTATATAATAATAAAATAATAAATTCAACAGCCAACTCAATCTTTATACCCCCTACTATCCCCCAAGAAATTGACAAGATAATCAAATCGCTAAAAAATAAAAAAAGCACTGGCTACGATGACTTTTCTATTGCAGTAATAAAACTAGTCAGTAACTATATATCTCCGCACCTAAGCTACATTACTAATCTTGGGTTATCTGATGGCGTTTTCCCAGAGCGCCTCAAACCTGTTATAGTCAAACCCTAATAAGAAGAAGGGAGAAAAAAATGGCATAGCTAACTATCGCCCTATAGCGCTTTCATCCGCTTTCTCCAAAATATATGAAAAAGTAATATTTAATGCACTAAATTCATTCTTGGAGAAACATGATGTACTAGCAAATGAACAGAACGGGTTTAGAAGAGAAAAGTCGATAAATTTAGCTATTTTTAAATTTTTAACTGAAATAATAAGAGGAGTAGATGAACGGACGCCTATATGTGCCATATATATGGACATGACAAAGGCGTTCGATTATGTAGATCACGGAATACTCCTGGAGAAACTCTTTCGCTACGGAATAAGAGGGAATGCACATAACCTTCTACGATCATATCTCGAAAATAGAACGCAATACACAGAAGTAACAAGAATATGTACGAAAACTAAGGAAGAAATTAGGTATAGGTCTAATGGAAGAACAATCAAGTTTGGTGTTCCGCAGGGTAGTGTATTGGGACCATTACTATTCTTAATCTACATCAACGATCTACCCCAAATCACCAAACATCCTATGGTCTTATTCGCTGATGACAGTACTGCCATAGTAAAATTTAAATCCTTTGATACATATGAAACTGAAATTAATGACACTTTACGTAATATAATAGACTGGCTTGATAATAATAATTTAAATGTAAACCTGACTAAAACAAAAACTATGCATTTTTCTCAACGTATGCCTATACCCCAAATAAAAACGATATACAAAAACCAAATAATAGACAATACGACATGTACAAAATTTCTAGGTCTTGTAATTGACACACAACTAAACTGGAACATACAAGCTGAAGAGGTATGTAAGGCACTTAGTAAATTTGCATATATGCTACGAAAAACTCTGAGTATTGCTGTAAAATACTGACAAGTTCGGACTTCCTATCTACTGGCATATCTGTGTCAACAGAGTCGAGGCAAAAAGCTGGTAAATTAACCTGAGTAAGCTTACACGCATTAACTTTAAAATTTTCGTCTTTTGTCAGTGTAAACTCAGTTGCAGTCATAGTCGCACGAAACCCGTTGTTTAAAATTTCGCGACCTAACATTATGTCACTACGTAAATATACGTCTGAGAGAACGTGAAATAAAATTTCAACCGTGAACCCGTTAATTTCTACCTTGCTTAACAACTGAACAGTGCTATGTACATTTTTGTTACCTATACCTACGAGAGACACTACCTTGTCAATTCGTTTACCGCTAAGTTTAGTAGCTACTTTCTCTTTGATTAAAGAGCATTCAGCACCTGAATCATAATCAAATCTAAAACACCTACCAAATTGTGATAGTGTTCCTGAGGGGGGCTCGACCACGCACTGGTCGACGCGTCGCTCTGCCGATGCCGTTGCTGCCGAGGCGCTGCTGGTCCCTGCCGATGTGCAGCGACTCGCTATGTGGCCCGTCGCGCCGCACCTGTAGCACGTAACCGAGCTGCTGGCGCCGTTGGTGTGCTGCCGCTGTCCAGAACTTGGTGTAGTGGGCTTCGTTGTTGTATTCTTCGCTTCCGCTATCTTCTTACGACAGTCCACTTGTTTATGCCCCATTTTTCCACAGTAATGGCATTTAATCTGCGATGGTGCAAGCTTCTGTCGTTTTTCTTTGCCTGTGTCGTTTCCCGAGTCCATTGTATGCTTTCGTTTCAAGTACGTAAAAGCTTGAAGCTCCTGTTGCAGCTGCTGACGTGTGGTAACTTCCGTAGTAAAAGCTAGTCGTTGCAGACGATTATCAATTTGAGTCAAGTGAGCAATAACCGTCGAAATGGCAATCTGTTCCACGCTTAAATCCTTCCATCTGTTCAACAATGACGTAACAATACGGCTGGCATACGCGGCATACGACTCGTTTTCTTTTGGTTTATCACTATTGAGGTTTATGAGGGTAGCAGCAGAAGTTTCCGCACAAACAAATCGAGCCGTAAATAATTCTTTAAATTCAGACCACGTCATACCTGGGTAGGTTATTTGCGATAACCACGTGGTAGCTGATCCCTTCAACGCCTTACTAATCGTCATAATAAGTTGACTACCTTCCACGTTTCTTCCTTCGAAGCATAAATCGGCGGTACTACACCATGATCGACCGTCCGCTTCGCATTTATCGGGGTTGAATTCCGGCAAAATGACGTCATTTTTTTCCGCAGGCTTGTTGAGTGCTTGAATTAGTGCTTGAATTTGCTGATTTTGCATCTCGAAAAGTACACGCCATTGAGACTCGTTCCCGCTGCCTGTGCACGTAGAATTCGATCCCAATTCTGATGTCGGGGCGTCAGGATTTTGGTCCATTTTTCTTCCGGCCTAGCTGCCGAGGTTATGTCCAGGGTAGTTGTTTTTTAAATAAAAGGTGTTGTCCAGATCAACAATGTATTCACAATTTAACAAGGGTATGCAATATAACACGGACGGGGTGACAGTTTCGTGACCGTCTCTGTCGAGCGCCGGGAATCGAATGCCGGAGCGCGCTCGCTGCCGGTCTGTCGTTGACCGACCGCGTGACGTCACGACTCCATCAGGCGCGCGCGCGCTGTGAAGAAAGCGATCGCAACGCCTCCGTTCGTGTTGGATATGATAGGTATATTAAGGTAAGTTGTAGCTTTGCCACAGGACTCCCCCCCAGAGACCATCCTAGGATGGGCGATAATAATCTGGGAATCTCATTCTTCTTCCTGAACGTGTAGTTTTCTGAGTAGCGTCTTTGCTTTCTGGTGTGGTAGGGGGAGGAATTTCTTCATCATCTTCTTCTTCCAGGTGCTTCTGTTTGTATGGTTTTGAGGTGAGAATGTACGCTGGTTTTAATCTTTCTATGGTTACGGTCTGTTCTTTTCCTTTCATTCGCAGCTTGTAAACCTTGGCGTCCCGTTGCAGTACTTCATATGGTCCAGTATAAACTGGCTGAAGAGATCCTCTCACGGTGTCATCGCGGACGTACACGTGAGTAGCAGACGGAAAGTCCTTGAAAACGAAGATGTTTCGTTTTCTGTGTCTGGCTGCTGGCTGCGGACGTATATCATTCATGATAGAACGGAGACGTGCTGAGAACTCTGTGAGGTCACTTGTTGTTTGCAGGGTTCTATTTGGCTGCAGAAATTCTCCGGGCAGTCTGAGGGGTTCACCGTAGAGGAGTTCAGCCGGTGATGACTGGATGTCCTCTTTGAAGGCGCTTCTCATTCCCAGGAGTACTAAAGGTAAGGTTTCTGTCCATGATTTGTTACCATGGCACATGATGGCCGCTTTAAGCTGTCTGTGCATTCTCTCGACCATTCCATTGCTTGCAGGATGATACGCTGTGGTCCTGTTACGTTGGAATCCGACGAGTTCTGAGAGTTGCTTCATTAGTGCTGACTCGAACTGTTTTCCGCGATCTGTAACTACTTCTGCAGGACAACCATAACGCGCGATCCAGTTTGAAACGAACGATTTTGCGACAGTTTCTACGGTAATATCTTGCAGTGGTATTGCCTCAGGCTATCGTGTGAATCTATCAACGGCGGTGAGACAACAGCGGTATCCGTCTGATGGAGGTAGGGGCCCGACAATGTCAATATGTACGTAGCTGAATCTGCCGCTTGGTAGCTTGAAGGTTCCTACCGGTGGTGATACGTGCCGTGTGATCTTCGTGCGCTGGCAGGGATGGCAGAGCTTGGTCCACTCTCGGCAATCTTTATTAATACCTGGCCACACATAGCGCTGGGCCACTAGCTTAGCGGAGGCGTTGGTGCCGGGATGGCTGAGAGAGTGTAGGCTGTCGAACACTTACCTCCTGAGCTCTTTTGGTACGTATGGTCTTGGTGTCGACGTCTTGTCGTCGCAGTAAAGTTCCAGTCTCGAACCAGATACCGTTACTTTGATAAGTTTTAGTGATGTTCCTCCTTGAAGCAGAAGTAGAAGTTCTGGATCGGATCGTTGTGACTGCGCCATGTTCTTCAGCTCAACGGGTTGCACTATCTCTTCTATTCTGGAAAGGGCGTCAGCAAAGACGTTGTCTTTTCCGGAGATATGTTGGATGTCTGTCGTGAATTGGGCGATTTAGTCAAAATGACGAAACTGGCGCGGTGAGCATTTTTCTTTGTGTCCGTGGAACGCGAAGCAGATTGGCTTGTGATCTGTGAACACTGTAAAGTGTCTAGCTTCCACAAGATGTCGAAAATACCTTATTGCTTCATATATCGCAAGCAGTTCTCGGTCGTATGGAGAGTATTTAACCTGTGCTGGACTCAACTTCCGGCTGAAGAATGCGAGGGGCTCCCAATGTTCGTCTTTAAGCTGTTGCAGTACGGCGCCGATGGCTAAATCCGACGCGTCTGTGACGAGCGCGAGTTTTGCGTCCGTGTCCGGATGAGCCAATAGCGTCGCGTGGCATAGGCTGTTCTTGCAGTCGTTGAATGTTCGAAGTGCTTCTCCTGTGATGACTACTGGATGCGAGGGTCCAGTAAGCAGATTGTGCAGTAGAGCTTGGGACTTTGCAGCATCTTGGATGAACGTACGATAAAAATTTTGCATACCGAGGAATCTTCTTAGCTCCTTGGCTGTCTTCGGTATGGGATAATCCTTTATGGCTTGTATCTTGCTGTCAAGGGGCTTGATGCCGGCAGAGGATACGCTGCAGCCGAGGAAGGTCACTTCTTCTGCGCCGAAGACGCATTTAGCAGTGTTCACCACCATCCCATATTGCTTGAGCCTCGTGAAGATGAAATGCAGATGACGTAGATGGGCCTCTTCGTAAGAAGAGAAGATCAAGAAGTCATCCAGGTATGAGTAGCAGAAGTCCAGGTCCCTTGTCATTTCATCCACAAACCGCTGGAACGTCTGTCCTGCGTTGCAGAGTCCGAACATGACATACGGGTGCTCGAACATACCGAAGGGCGTCGTAATGGCCGTTTTGGGGATATCTTCGGGATTAACAGGTATCTGGTTGTACGCCTTGACCAGATCTATTGTTGAAAATCTCTTGCAACCAGTAATGCTTTGAGTGAAGTCTTGGATATGACGGATGGGATATCGGTCGAGGATTGTGCGGGCGTTCAGCATCCGGTAATCACCACATGGTCTCCATCCGTTGTCTTTTTTCGGAGCGAGGTGAAGTGGGGATGACCATGGGCTCTCTGATGGTCTGGCTGTCCCATTCTTCAACATCTCTTCAAACTCCTGCTTTGCTATTTTTAGCTTGTCTGGCGCGAGTCTTCTTGGTGTGCAGTAGACGGGTGGGCCTTCAGTGGTCCGTATGTGGTGACTGTGTTATGGCGTATAAACCAATGTGTTCCTGCGGGGCGAGTTATTTCCGGAAAATTCCGAAGAAGATCCAGGTACTTTGACTGTCATAGTCTTCACTGAGATATAGCGTCAGATGACGGTACAGGTGCTGCGCTGCTTGAAAGTGTGGTTGTTTGGTCTATTAGGTGTTTGTTACGGCAGTCTACCATTAAGTTGTAGAACGATAAGAAGTCGACGCCGATGATCACCTTTGTGACGTCGGCGACGGTGAATCGCCAGGTGATCGCACGACGGAGTCCAAGGTTGAGCTCCATCTGCTTGAAGCCGTAGACTGCAATTGGTGTTCCGTTTGCTGCGAAAAGGTCAAATTCTGTAGTTCGAGGTCGTCGTTGCTTCAGAGCGGAGCGAGGAAAGACACAGATGTCGCTCCCAGTGTCGACCAGAAACTGTATCCTTGTTCGTTTGTCTGTAATGAATAAGCGACCTGTTGAGCTTGGGCAATCATGTGTCGCTACTAGTGACTGCCTCTGGCTTTTCCCGAACCTGTTTTGTAGTCGCATGGTTTCAAGCATCTGCGTGCATCGTCGCCGAATCTGTGGTGGAAAATGCATGTAGGAAACTTCTCGTTCGATGCTGATCGTGTGTCGCGTCGTTCACCGCGTCCTCTGCTTCAGGATCGGGATCTTGAACCTGTCGAGAGTGCTGCCACCTGGCGGCTAAGCTCGGCAACTTCCTTGGAAAGCTTTTATATCAACGAACCTGGCACTGCGGCTGTGGATGCTACCTGCGGGGCTGCTGGAACAAGGTCATGGATCTTGTCGGCGAGGTCTGCGAGCACGCGCAGTGATGACTCAGTCTGGGATGCGAGTACAATCTGGATGTTACCAGGTAAGCGGCTTGTCCATGCCGTTTTTATTATGTCGTCGGGGACGCTCGGGCCTGCTAGATGCTGTAAGTGACGGAGGAATCCTGACGAGCGCCTATCGCTTAACTCTTCGTGCATCATTAGCTGGGTAAGTTCATTTTCACGTGATGCAGATAATCGCTTAATGAGCTCGCTTTTTAGTAAGTCGTACTTTCCTCTTGCTGGCGGATTGACTAAAATGTCCTTTACTTCGACTGCATAGCGGTGTTCCAGTTGGGCGCTGACGTAATTATATTTTGTATCGTCATCCCTGACGCCGGATAGTGCGAAGCTTCCTTCCACTTGCGCGAACCAAACAGCGGGCTCTTCAGGCCAGATAGGCGGAAGCCGTACTCCAACTCGAAAAATGTCGGACGATGTAAATGTCTTTTGTACGGAACCCTCGACTTGCGCTTGACGATTCTTTGTCTTGGGACATTTTGGCGAAATATGTAAATGTTTCAGTCGCTTACGGTTTGTACCACTGTAGGTATGCTCCGTATGTACTCCTTGTGTATTCTTTGTGTACTCCGTGGAAAGTATCCAATGTCGGGGGTCACCACTGTAGGTATGCTATTGGATTGTCGGTGGTCCTGCCTACCTGGTTATTCTGTCGTGGCCGTAGGGTCTCCTCAAATGATAATCCAGGGTTTGTCAACACGGTTTATTCTGAGCATACACAAAGATAATATTAAGTACTATATTAACGTACGGAAGTAATCGCGAGCGGGATAAGCGGATAGCTTGGTCGGCAAGCGTGCGGTCGACGTGGCGATGCGAGTCTCACTGCGCCGGGGCGACCGGCGCAGGTTGTGTGGGACGCTACATGTGTCGACACACTTGCGCCTTCCCATCTTTCAAGGACATCCGTGAGGGCTGGTTCGGCGGCAGATTTGGCCGAGGATCTCAAGAGGCGCAAATATGCAGGTCTCGACAGAGCCTACGCATTTGCTCCCCTTGGAGTCAAGACCCTAGGTCCGTGGGGTACCGAGGCTCTCCGGGTTTTCAAAAAATTATCTGAGCGCCTGGTCGAAGCGACGCGTGACCCGAGAGCTGGTGAGTATCTGGCGCAGCGCATTAGCATTGCCATACAGCGGGGCAATGCAGCCAGCGTCTTGGGGACGCTTCCGACTGGTATTGATATGGACCAGTTGAGCTATCTGTAGATTGTTTGCAACAGTCTGCAGTTAGCTCAATTGTTTCAATTGTAAATACTAGTTTAATTTCTTTATATTATTTGATTGTTATTTTCTTTGTCAATAAAGGTTTAAAAAATGAACTTGTTATCAAATCTATGTTGGTCTGAGGTAAAGTTACAAGTAACTTAACAACTACCTGCATAGTAAAAATTATAATTTTAGGTATATTATTGTCACTATATATTTGAAACAAATTGTATTCAGCTACTTGAATTATTAACTTAGTATACCTTCTTAGGTCTGCCTATGTACGAGTAGGTATAAATATCTATTACTAATTTGTTTGCGACACAGTTGAGTGACAAAAGTTGGTTGGTACCTACAGAATCGATCATGATAAGAGATAGTTCAAACGAACGGTACCTACAAAATCCATCATGATAAGAGGTTGTTCAAACGAACGGTACCTACAGAAACGATCATGATAAGAGGTAGTTCAAACGAACGGTACCTACAAAATCCATCATGATAAGAGGTAGTTCAAACGAACGGTACCTACAGAATAGATCATGATAAGAGGTAGTTCAAACGAACGGTACCTACAAAATCCATCATGATAAGAGGTAGTTCAAACGAACGGTTCCTACAAGATCTAATCATTAATTATTATTACTATATATTATAAAGCGGTTTAACGCATTCACTAACCGGCCGGGGCGTGCCGCCACCGCCGCCGCCGCCTCATACATCTCCAGATGTTTATGTGCGTCTTGGGCGATAAAAGTTTTAAAGTATAAAATTAAACTTTTATAAATGCTTATTTTGTAAGCCTAAAGAAATAATAAAGTTATTGAAATCTGAAATCAAATAAGAGGTAGTCCAAACCGGACGGTACCTACAAAACTCCCAACATGATATCATCTACTGATAGTAGAGGTACTTCAAACAAATTAGCGGTTCCTGCCTTCCAAAATAAAAACCATTGCACAATGTGCGTGAGTACGTGTTTTTCACCAAAATAAAACATAAAAGTACGGTAGATCGATGTAACTCCACGGTACTATTTCGTTAGATTACGAATATAATAATGAACTATTTTTATAAAACTAGTATAAATATATTCTTTAAAAAAATCTAATCAAAATAACAATAAAGAAAAGTTCCAAAGCAGTTTAGTCTGGTTTGGCTGATCACATACCAAATCATGAGGAGGAGGTATATAATATTATTTGGTTGGTTATTAAAATAGTTAACGTTAGGTATCTACTTAATACTTTTATGACAAAGAAAATTAAAATTAAAGAATAGAGACAAATTATACCTAGTATTTATAATTGAGGCGGTTGAGCCAGCTGCAGATTGTTGTAAACAAGCGGCTCAACTGATTCAAATCAATACCAATCGGAAGCGTCCCACAGACGCTGGCTGCCACAGAAGAATTTCTGTGCTGGCTGCAATATAATAAAAACTGCATGCTGCATTGCCCTGCTGTGCAGATACTCACCAGTTTTCGGGTTAAGGCTGGGTTACCCGGATTTAGGGATTTTTAACTGTCCGTACCTCAATAACTAGAAGGCCTATAGTTTTGACATTCAAACATATTATAGTTGAGGATATTTTCTAATCCATCACTAGACAAATACAAGATTGGTGACATTTCACCCGATCAAAAAAAATGCCAAAGTTACCTCTAAATGAAACTTTAAATGATCACTGTGAATATAAATATGAATAAAATGACACAAATTTTATACCAAAACATTGCAAACGTTATTACGCAGTACATCACTAGAAAATATTTTTATATGTCGTACAAATATTTTTCAAAGCACCTAAATAACTACAAAATCGTGCTCGGCTGTCTGCGCACCGTCTTGCTTTTTGCTTGCGTCTTGCAAGTGCTGGGCTCACCTCGCCTTAAGATTCAATAAATAAATAACAATTAAAAAACATACAACAAGAGGTAGTTTCGGTGAAAATCGGAACGATACCTACAAAAAAGAACTGTCCTTGATACAGTTAGTCTCAAAAAATGGTACTATTACCTTAAGAGTTTTTGGGTGGCGGGTGCAATCCAGATTCAATGAGCATACGCTAGAAAAAAATGGAAGCGAGCTCTAGCTACATTTTGTTACAGTGCAACGTATATATGATATACAACACCTCTCGCAGAGGGTAACGCTTTTGAACAGGAGCGGGCTAACCCGGCCAGGTGCTCGCGTAGAGAAATCATCTCTATTGATGGTGTTGAAGTGTGATAAACAAGATATAGGTATTTTTCACCAATACAAAACAATTTATATTCTTATTGAGGAGAAATGCACTTACAGGGTTATGAAAATACTTATGAACTTATATAATTCTAATAGCAAAAAACCACACTACATTTGTATATCAAAAGATTGAAATACAGAATGTAAATTTATTTATATCCAAATTATGCCAAATTTCTAAAATACGTTGCTGCGAATCTATTTTTGATTGCTTTGTCAGTGATCAGGTCAATGATTACTGACATGATATCAAGGAATTTATGCATTATACTAACGTAACCATGATATACATATATGAATGATCATAGACAATGGTCTATGTAGATCCTCTAAAATGTGGTCCTCTTATGTAGATGGTATAGTATTTGGCCCTAATTGTTGGGAGACCAGACCTAGAGGTTTCTCTCAACGCAGATTTTCAGTTGTATGTAATCTGGGAGGTACCAAATGAACTACAAAAACAATAACCAACTGGTTATACAGTCTTATGTCTTTTGATAAGAGTAAAATATAAATATATTTACGGATGGTACTTTAAATAAGTATTTAGTAAATCGTATTGCATAAAAAATTAACGAATTAGAAAAGTTTCGATAATCAAAAAACACACTTTCACAACACATCAACTAGTGGATATAAACTTAATAACCTTTTGAACTATCGAATAGTCTGAACTGAAATGCTAAAAGTTTTAAATAGCTTACAGTAATTATATTACGAGTAAAGAAATAAATTATTATTGATTATTCACGGGTATTTATCGCGTGTTACCCGTGAATAATTAATAATAATGTGTTCAGATCGCGTAAGTTTAAAATACTTTAAAGAAATAAATTAAACATAAATATATTATGCAATTGATCAAATAAATTATATATTTAATAGCCAATTCATTGCCGTGGTTGGGTATTGAATGGGTTAAAAAAATTATAATTGTTTATGGTAATGTTTGGGATTGACTTGTAAAAATTGTACTGGTCTTCACACCAAACCCATCTAATTCAATGAGTAGGCGAACATTGGCTCTCCCTGTTCACTGCCTCATCACAGTTTGCTCGTCATTGAAGACTATCGAGGAAGCGATAAAGAATTTTAAAATTACTGAATTAATTTAAGCTTCCATATAACTTGCTTAAAGAAATATTTCCTTAGTCTAACTGCTTATAATGGTCAACAGATCAAATACGCAGGTAGTTTATACTATTTTGCAAAGCATTCGGATTTAATATATTTGTCGTAGCTCTACGATGTCTGTGGATATTTAGTAGTTAGTATTACCTTACTGGCTTCAACAGAAGGGCAAAGAGACGAGACAAAACCGTGAAGTTTTAAAAGTCGTCTATGCAGTCCGGAAAATCCTACTGGAGAACCGAACTATAAAAACATTTGACTATGTAAAATAGTAGGAGTACTATTTTACATAGTCAAATGTTTTTATAGTAGTAACTCTGTCTGTGTGGCAGATATTTATATCTGCCACACAGACAGAGTGGGGAGCCACTCTGTCTGTGTGGCAGATATAAATATCTGCCAGAACTACTAAGAATAAACATACTAAGATGTTAATTATGAGATAAAGAGGCCGTATGTGTTAGAATATTTGCTAGTTTTATCTCGAAACTAAAAACAAAGGTACTGAAATGAAGGGAATATATGCAGATAGAAAGATTGAAGTCATAGCATCTATCAATGTTGTTGGAGAGAAAGAAGATGAAACGTACAGTCTGCTCCATTCAATGATATACTATACGAGTCGTCTACAAGGTTTGAAGGTAAGATCGAGCAGCCTATGTTCTGGTTGGAAGTGATATAGAATAGAAGTTGAAAATGATACTAACACGCCAACGACTTCGTCAAAACGTTAGTTCACCTAAAACGCATGGATGGTCAATGGGAAGGTTGTGAAAATAAACATCAGTGATAAAAGCGATGACAAAGAAATGCTTAACAACAGATATACCTAAATAGTCTGAAATCAATTTCTGATTTCTGATTTAGGTACAAAGAGTCTTATAATAAATCCTAATATTATGGTAGTGATAATAAGGTATATTATTGAAATTTAATAAATCATGTGCCATTTTGCTAAGATTCGATTTAGATGTGTATAGTATCACAGTAATCAAAAAACATATGAACATGTCAAAGCAAATAACAATTAATAATAGATGAAGGTACCTATTAAGTAAATTAATAATTATCGTACCTAATAGTGTAAGTGTTATTGTAACCGACTTGCCTAAAAAAGTTGCTATTGTTATGTAAATCACTACGATGGTGTAACAAGTTCCAGATGATATTTATGTGTCTGTAATCATCTTAGTTTTAAGAATAATGTTTGTAGAAAGGTTGCATACACTTTGTTTTGTTTATTGTAAAAGGTAGATGTACTGTTCTGAGTATTAAAGATAGTGCGCGCGAGCATTCGGCTCGGGGTGACGGGCTGAGTGGACGTGCGTGTATGAACGAAATCTGTGTTTTATTGGCATTTGATAGCATAGCGATCCTAACCTGGTACACCAACGGCAGAGGTAACTGTAGCCGTCGACACGCGCCGTCGGCTGCTGTCCGCGCGCAAACGGCTGCCGTCGACACTTGTCGACGACAGCCGTTGACCTATAGCGGCGCTTGCAGTTGTTTGTGTTTGTAGGATGCCACGTCTGTTATTTTGTCAGTTGACTGCTAATAATTCAAGAGTTCGCACGCATTACGGTTTTATAAAATGTGTGACATTGATGTTTATTTTTAATTGAATTTAAAGAAAAATGCTCGTATTTGGAATTATAATCTGCAAGAGTATAGTAACAAAACACTAAAAAACAGAGCATGAGCGGCTGTGTGTGAAAAAGTTGTACGTACACCGACGTGCATTATCGTGCATCACCGTGCACGCCCGTGCACCGACGTGCACCAGCGTACATCATGGTGCACCGCCGTGCACTGCCGAGTACCACCGTGCATCATTGTGCACCGCCGTGCACCGTCGCGCACCGCCGTGCACCGTCGCGCACCGCCGTGCACCGTCGCGCACCGCCGTGCACCGTCGCGCACCGCCGTGTACCGTCGCGCACCGCCGTGCAGCGACTTGCACTGCCGTGCACAGACGTGCACGTGCTCATACATCTACGTACGCCACTAACGCATCCAGTAAAACAGATCCTGTAAAACGGATACTGCATATTTTGTCGGTCCAGTATTTTTTACGGGATTCGATATACTGTATTCTGTGTGAACGTGATCATACAACTACATAACCACCGGGAAAATAACGGATCCAGTAAAACGGATCCTGTACATCAGATGCTATGTGTATGAGTCCTTACTCAGGTGGGTGCTTTCTAAGGAAGCCGCGAGCCGCAAGTCGAACAATTGAATGATGCATTTCGATTCGCTCGGACATACATACCTAGCAGAGATTAAGTATCGAAGAGCAGTCTGTTTTTTTTTCTAGACTTTAAAATGACTGCAAGAAGTTTATATACCAACCTACCTACCATAGAGAATATTCTACCGACGACGTGACCTTTCTTTTGAAACATAATACTTCTAATGATGACTTCTAATAATATAATTATTTTATTTGATAGTATATAGACCATCGTTTGACCGCAATCTCACTGATGGAAAGTGATGATGTGGCCGATGTTGTATCACGAAGGTCTAGAAGACACCTAGTCACTCTTGTCTTGAAGAGACCCAGATTGTAATTCACCGGAAAACTGAAGCAGGCAGCATGTTCCATTCCTTAGCGGTGCGAATGATGAAGTTGGACGAAAACCGCAATATTTCAGAATATTTCAGATAGGTACTTACCTACTTTCTGTATTGCGAATGTGAGACCACAAATTGTTCTTGATGTACCTACTTATGTAATAAATTGAATTGAATAGGTAGGTAGGTAAGTATTAGCCTACAATGTTTTCTAAAAAATATAAAAATACCCATCTTGTTCTCTATTCAATAATATTTCTTGAACCTACAATGCACGTGTTTTCTTTTTTGTCGACGTCGACGGATTAAAAACAATAACAGTGTTTTTTCTTCGAACTTGCTCCTGTACTGTAACGGCTGCCGCCGACGCGTCGACGTGTCAACAACTGCACCCGTCGGCGGCAGCCGTCGACACCGGTCGACGGTAGCCGTTGACGCGCGGACGGCAGCCGACGCGACGGCGCGTGTCGACGGCTACCGTCGACACGGGTCGACAGCTACGGTTACCTCTGCCGTTGGCACTTTGCCGTTCGTGTATATGAGCACTAAAATGACATGCCAAAAATATAATATTACCTGAACATGAACTGAACATTGTATTTTCTTCGCTGACGACATTTCACTTTTGACCTCATGTCATTTCAAAAACAATTATCACAGATATTCTTAAATGCATTATTATGTATTCTAGAAATAAATTACAAATAACTAAATATTATGATATTTAGACTAAAACCCTTGGTATAAAAACATTTGACTTGACTTCTTTGTCTAGATTGCGTAAATGACTTTACCTACCCTGTAAGGTATACAGTTAGGTGACTCGCTCGTAAACCATACCAACCTACAGGCCATGTAAAATGTAGGTAACATAAAAACATGCCAGCTTTGTATGTGTCCATAAATAAATAAAAACGTAACAAATCTAAAAACAATCTTATAATTCAGCGTCATAATCATAGTATAATTGATAATTGAGCGAACTCACCTGTGATGTTCGATTACAATTGACGAGGCGTTAACGAAGGATTCTATAACTTATTGCAGCGATCTACGAATTTCTGCTTCTGTCACACATATAAAGCTGACCTGAAAGAAATAAATTAATATTTTACCTTACGCCTGGCAGAATACAGCCACTAGCCCATAACCTAACGTCTCTGACAGCCAGCTTCACTTGTCATTATTTTAGAGTAACCATACAAATTTGATATTTGTTTAATTTTGGCTTGGGACTCAATTGGGTTAGGTGGGACATTATAGAATCCTTCGTTAACGCCTCGTATAATTGTAATCGAACATCACAGGTGAGTTCACTCAATTTTCAATTATACTTCGGCATTAACGAAGGATTCTATAACTTATTGCAGATGTTTAAAGTTTGTTTATATCAAAAGTACAAATATCAAAAACTCTTTGATGGTTTCAAAACCAAATACGCTTTTTAACATTATAACTATCGATAGGTAACTAATAAAAAATACATTCCTTAAGCGTATTATGTATGTACCCAATAAAAATCGAAGGTCAACTTTTTTATTGCTCTGCTGAAAGCTGCGCTGAAAAGGTAGTCATCGAATTCACTTACAGATTGTTTTGTTTTGTCGAAGTTAATTTTAATTGCAAATGCAACACAGGCAAGCCCTGAATTAACTGAAGGTTCGAAGTTCCTCATAAATATCATAAATTATATGTTTAAAATTCAAATAAATGTTATCTAGTTCTGGTACCATAAACATTACTCGATTTGTACGTTGCTTTGAGTAAGATTATTGATTGAAGTATTTGAGAAGAAGCCATAGCAACTAGTTTTTGTAACGTTAAGGATACAATTAAAACTCTGATTTAAATGAATAGAGTTCCGTTTAGGCGCCTGTTGGCCCAAAAAAGAAATTCCAGGTCCCAATCGTAGTTGATGAGTTAGATGGTATCGAACAAATACGCATGTATATGAACGTATAACGATATATGAAAGTTTTGTAAGAGCAGGGCGGCAGTACAAAGGTTTGAATTAATGCATCATCCATGGTGCATCCGATTATGAAATCTTGCCATGATGATGATGATGTTCGGTTTCATTCATATCTGTTTTGTTTATTTTTTACACGACATGATTTTATGGCAGTCCAAAGTGTAGTGAAGAAGACGAACCACTGTAGACGCACACTGAAGGACCTGATGTTAGTGGCCCTTAACAGAGAATCATAGTCGTGCCATGGGGCAATATAGCTAAAGGCATCAAAGTTTCATAAAGAAACAACATTAATAGTTTGGCTTGGCTGCTAAATCCTTATGTCGTATGTATGTGTTATAATATCCATAAATTGTATCGTAGTAGTAGAAAAACACTTGGTTGAGTTATTGCATTTTAATGTAATGAAATATTAGGTCTTATACTTTCTATTGACTGTTTCTTCGCACGCGACACAGCCCAAATGATGAAATAAGTATATTTTATTCAGTGATTATCATTAAGATGTAATCACCATGATCGTGAGCCATCGGCCATGAAAGTCTACACACAAGCATAGGTACTGATTAGGTAAGTACATTAGATCTATTCCAACTCGAAATCAGTTTAGTTCCGGCGCTCGAAGCAAGAATTCACCATTCGAAATGAAAATATTAAAAAAACTGGTTAATTCTTCCATATCAATTCCATTTCCATCCGTAAACCACAGAGTGCTTCAAACCGTAATCTAAATTATTAGATGAGATATACATGTCTAGATAGAACATGTCTCACCCAGATGAATAGTAGACAATCTTGATTATAGGCCCTCTATCTACAAAAGAATTTTCCATGCTATAAGAAAACAAAGTATGCTCTTCCAAGACCTGATAGTCGTGGGTGTCTCCAGGCTACGTCATCGACGCCATCGGCCAATGAGAAGCTGAATCTGTTTCCTGGTGATACCAGTAGCGTAAAATCGTAACTCCCGAGCTCCTGTATGAATCTGATAAAACTATGTGGTTTTGCATACCTATTATTTATCACATTGACTTGTATTTAACTAACGCTGTTTTGACTGATCTAACAACAAACATAATTGACGATTCACTTATTTATGGATTTTTCAATTGACCGCATTTGATTCTCATATTCTACATTTTGTTGAAATGAAGTGGCAACTGGACAGTGCCGTCACCTGGCGACACTCCCAGAAGAGCAGACCTATCCTCTTGGATTATAGAATTTTCTATGTAATATAGGAATTGACCATTTAGGTACAATTCTTGACTATAGGCACTCTATAATTTTCAATGTAATATAGAAATTGACTATTAAGGTATGTACAACATGCGAAATATACCCTCGCAAAAAAAACGAAACTCAAATATTCTTCGTAAATATATAAATATTCCAAAAATGTATTCATATCAGTATCTTAGGTGATAATAATTTCATAAATAGAATAGAAAAATTATTAACAAATAAAAAAATATAGACTGTAAATAGTGAAATAGATAGGATTTTTAGTTTGAAATTAATAGACATTACGATTTTCTTTAATTATGTATTTTCTTTCTTCTTTCATCTTCTTTTTTTTTTAACTGAACAATCTGCCTTACACATGGACTTTGTACGGTATTGTATGGCTCAGCAAAATACGTTCGTACAACATGAAAGTAACGACGCAGCCTTGGAAGGCAGTCGTGGCCTTCATATGCGTACTTAGGTGAATATGGCTCCTTCTTAAAATGATCAGTTTCAACGATGAATTTCAACTATAAATTAACATAATAAACCCTATGTTTGTCTTATGGTTAAAGAAGGTAAAAATTGTGATTTGGTCGTACGATAAAGTAGCCAAAGAGGTGTGTCGGGGGCTTGCCCTAGAATTTTACGAGTCACGGTGTCAATATCGGCACTGGTCGCGCTATTGCCGAGGAGGTGTATGGCGGTGTTACCTGATTCTGGCTGCCCACTAGACCTGTGTCGATCGATCATTTTTCAAGACCTTTTTGTCACGATCATTTTTCAAGACCTGTTCGTCACGATCGAACTTGTACAAAGATCGAATCAAAAAGACTCGATCGTTTCGCGGGTCACGGGTCGCGAAGACCCATGATTTGCCACTGCCATGCCGTGCCGGTGCGTGCAGTCTATCGTTCAATCGATCGATCGTTCGTATTTGTCGGGAAAAACTATCTTACCACGTCACGCCATAAGGTTCACTTTGTTTTGCATTGCATGCAAAAAACAATTATTATTGTTTGTATATATAGAGTTCCTAAGACAAATAATTTGAACATATTTCTTAATAAACTTGATAAAACGTTGACGTGCATTACGAAAATGAGCAGTAATAACATTATATTGACAGGCGATTTTAATATAGACATCCTAAAAACGAATAACTTGACACTAGACTTTGAGTGCTTACTACTTAATTATAACCTAAAATTAGTAATAAGACAACCGACACGCTTGGTCAGCCAAACCTGTTTAGACAACTATGCACATAACTACAACAAAACCTGTAAAACAGAAGTGATTGACTTTGGTTTGGCCGACCACACAGCACAAATTATCAATCTAACAATCTGTTAAGAAAGTTTTAATGTTTACATATTGGCGAAAAGTAACACACGACTATAGCTCAGAAAATATAAGAAAGTTTATAATGTGCATAAAAAAATTTACCTTCTTTGACATGTACACAATTGAAGATGTCTCTTCGGCGTACTGTTACTTTATACAACATTTCAAAATGTTCTACGACCTCTGTTTTCCGAAAAAAATTACTACTATACACATTTTTACTAGACAGAAATGGATTTCCCGAGGAATTAAGATTTGTAGTAAACGAAAAAGGTGTCTACTCCGAACCCTGCAAATAAAACCAGACACAGATAACAAAACAAAATATAAAACATATACAAAGCGTTTCAGAAAAATAGTACTATTAACTAAAAAAGCACAAAACAACTATAAAATAAAAACGTCCACAAACAAAACCAAAACTACATGGGAGGTGATAAATAAAGCTAAACTTAATGTGCCGAGAGATCATATACTTAAAATAGAACACAATGATGACTATATTACTAACCCAATTGACACTGCTAATTTGTTTAATGACTATTGGAAAAATGGTAACAGCTAATATATGCCAACGTGAAAAATCAATGTTCATGGCACCCTGTCTACCCCAACACGTCAGCAAAATAATTAATAAGTTAAAAAATACTAAAAGCACAGGTGATGACGAAGTTTACACTAAGATAATAAAAGCTGTAAGTGAATACATTTGTCCACATTTAAGTTACTTAATAAATCTAATTATAGTTACCGGTGACTTTCCTTAAGCTCTAATAATGAATAATGAAGCTCTGATAATTAAACCAATTTTTAAGAAACAAAACAAGGAACGCATGGAATTCTATAGACCTATAGCACTCATATCAATATTCTCGAAGATATATGAAAAATACTATTACGGGGAAATATATGACTATATAGAGAAAAATAAAATCCTGTGCAATGAACAAAAAGGCTTTCGACAAAAAAGAACTATCAATATGGCTATATATGATTTTTTTAAATGTGTTATATGCCATGTTGATAAAAAAATACGAATTTGTTCTATATTTTGTGATATGACCCAAGCATTCGACTACGTAAATCATAAAATCCTAATCGACAAACTTGAGGCGTATGGTGGTTATGGTTATGGTTATGGTGAGTGTACTCTTTTGTCCGCACTGAGACTCCGGTTGGTCCATTGTGCGTGGTTTGTTTTGCTAGTATAACCAGCCTAACTCCGTCCAGAAGCTCAGAATCTTCCTGCTATCTTCACAGGCTTCGCGGAATGACCTCGGGTGGTCGAGGATTTCGTGTCGTTGCGCTGTTACTCCCTCGCATTCCAAGACTACGTGGGCAGCTGATTCTTCATCGCTGAGGCACCCCCTGCAGAGAGGGCTATCTGTTGCTCCGATGGTGAAGAGGTGTTTGTTTAGTGGACAGTGCCCTGTGAGTGTGCCCACTAGGACGCGTAGGTCTGTTCTGGTCAGGTTCAGTAGTCGCTTAGTTAGTCTTGGTGAAGCAGATGGAAGCGCAGCTCTAGCCTGGCGGCACTCTTGCAGACATGTCCAACGTTTTCCGTGCGTTTCGCTGGTTTTGAGTCTTATGGGATTCGTGGCAATGTATCAAAATTACATGAATCTTATTTGACGGGACGACAACAAAGAACTGAAATTACAAGACTAAACCTTAAAACTAAACATGAAGTCTCATATAAATCAAAAGTAAGAACTACTACATACGGTGTCCCCCAAGCCAGTGTTCTAGGTCCACTCCTGTTTATACTGTATATAAACGACTTACCCCATGCTCTAAATCAACCAATAACTTTATTTGCAGATGACAGTACAGTGACTATAAAATGTAAAGACAAGGAAACCTATGAATCAGACATAAATGAATCATTCAACTCAATTATTTGCTGGCTTAATAACAATAATTTACAATATATACGCGGCAAGACTTGGCGCGCGGAGCTCGGAGAGGCAACATCACTGGCGGGACTCTGTCGGTGTTGCTGTGCTTACCAATCTCAATGTCAAGGTCGAGTATTGTGGTGTCCTGAAGATGTCTCGTGGAGAGACGAAACTAGTAGACAACTTACTTTGATGAATACTATCAGAGAAGGTTATACGCGGAATTGTTACTAAATATTTCTTCATTCTAATATTGTGCAATGGATTTCCGCAAAGTAACGCCTGAATCTATTATTTAACAATAATTTAAAAATTAATTTAGACAAAACTAGTATAATACATTTCAACCAAAGACTGCATAATCCCCTAAACATTAAATTGACATTTCAAACTAATACTATTCAAGCAATTGACTCTACACGATTCCTAGGTTTACAAATTGACGAAAGCGTTAACTGGAAAAAACATATAGAGATTCTTAGTAAAAGGGTTAGCAGCTTAGCTTATGCTTTATAAAGGGTGATTTTTTAAGAGCTTGAGAACTTTTTTTAAAAAAAAAACGCATAAAATTTGCAAAATCTCATCGGTTCTTTATTTGAAACGTTAGATTGGTCCATGACATTTACTTTTTGAAGATAATTTCATTTAAATGTTGACCGCGGCTGCGTCTTAGGTGGTCCATTCGGAAAGTCCAATTTTTGGCAACTTTTTCGAGCATTTCGGCCGGAATAGCCCGAATTTCTTCGGAAATGTTGTCTTCCAAAGCTGGAATAGTTGCTGGCTTATTTCTGTAGACTTTAGACTTGACGTAGCCCCACAAAAAATAGTCTAAAGGCGTCAAATCGCATGATCTTGGTGGCCAACTTACCGGTCCATTTCTTGAGATGAATTGTTCTCCGAAGTTTTCCCTCAAAATGGCCATAGAATCGCGAGCTGTGTGGCATGTAGCGCCATCTTGTTGAAACCACATGTCAACAAAGTTCAGTTCTTCCATTTTTGGCAACAAAAAGTTTGTTAGCATCGAACGATAGCGATCGCCATTCACCGTAACGTTGCGTCCAACAGCATCTTTGAAAAAATACGGTCCAATGATTCCACCAGCGTACAAACCACACCAAACAGTGCATTTTTCGGGATGCAAGGGCAGTTCTTGAACGGCTTCTGGTTGCTCTTCACTCCAAATGCGGCAATTTTGCTTATTTACGTAGCCATTCAACCAGAAATGAGCCTCATCGCTGAACAAAATTTGTCGATAAAAAAGCGGATTTTCTGCCAACTTTTCTAGGGCCCATTCACTGAAAATTCGACGTTGTGGCAGATCGTTCGGCTTCAGTTCTTGCAGGAGCTGTATTTTATACGGTTTTACACCAAGATCTTTGCGTAAAATCTTCCATGTGGTCGAATAACACAAACCCAATTGCTGCGAACGGCGACGAATCAACATTTCACGGTCTTCAGCAACACTCTCAGAAACAGACACAATATTCTCTTCTGTACGCACTGTACGCATTCGTGTGGTTGGTTTAATGTCTAATAAAGTAAACTGAGTGCGAAACTTGGTCACAATCGCATTAATTGTTTGCTCACTTGGTCGATTATGTAGACCATAAATCGGGCGTAAAGCGCGAAACACATTTCGAACCGAACACTGATTTTGGTAATAAAATTCAATGATTTGCAAGCGTTGCTCGTTAGTAAGTCTATTCATGATGAAATGTCAAAGCATACTGAGCATCTTTCTCTTTGACACCATGTCTGAAATCCCGCGTGATCTGTCAAATACTAATGCATGAAAATCCTAACCTCAAAAAAATCACCCTTTATAAGCTCTCCCCAACTGTTAATCAAAATACTTTATTTACAGCTTATTATTGTACAGTTGAATCAGTGATCAGATACGGAATTATCTTCTACGGCAATTCCACTGATAAAGAAATAACTTTCAAAATGCAAAAGCGCTGCATAAGAGCTATGTTTAAAATCCAACCTACGGACAGTTGTGAACCCCTGTTCAAAAAACATAAGTTACTGACACTCACAAACTTGTACATTCTGGAAATTGCGCTATTTGTCAGGAACAATCCCAATCTGTTTCCCCGAATGTGTGATATTGTAATTAGGAATAGAAGGGACAACAATAGATTAGCTAGACACGACTCAAAAACTACTATGTTGAGAAAGAGTGTAGTGTGCATGTCACCTATAATCTATAATAAAATACCTAAGAGCTACAAAGACTTAAATGTAAACTTATTTAGGACTAAATTTAAAAAACTTTTATGTGAAAAATGCTACTATAATATTGACGAATTTCTAAATGATGTAATCTAATTTTATGCTACGTATACTAAATTCAAATCTAAAATTAATAATCTTTTAATTTCCTAATGTTATGTACAATTAATTAATTTAGACATGCATGCCATACTCTCTAATTCTTTTGCACACCAATGTATAATGGTCAAAAATGTTGGATCAAAAAAATTATTTGTCATCTTTTTTTTACATTTGTTTTGCAAATAAATAACTTTTACTTTACTTGCATGAATGAATTGATTGACTCACTCAAAGACTCGATCGTTCGTATCTGTCGGGAAACAGCTACGAGTACCATAATGATCACACCATAAGGTTTAGTTTTGTTTGCATGTATGAATTGATTTAATCAAAGACCCGACAAGTATTTCAGATCGATATAGGTATTTACAAACAATAGTATCCAGACTTAATATTATAAATTTAAAGAAATTCGGCAGAGATATAAGTAGAAGGTATCCAGGAGATGGACATAGCCTACTTTTTAACCCGGGTAAAAGCGTGCGAAGTCTTAATATATTGGAATGAATGATAACCGTCAATATCCTCAATATAATCGTAAATAAATATCTTATGTTAGCAACATCCGGAGATACACAATGTAGATAGGTACTATACCTACCTACTTAGTTTACGTTTTCTGTGTTTACACACGACCGACAGATTACCTAGCTACTCTATGCATTGACTTCAAAACAGTATATGTAAGTACCTACCTAGTACCTACCGTTAAATTGACGACAAAATCATGTCGTAAAACCACTTGGGTAGTGGTGGTTCATTCATAAGTAAATTCAGCTATTTTATTAAGTAGGTACCTACCTACCTATCTATTACAAATAAGAGTAGGGGAGGCCTATATCCTACTTCATCATCAGCCTTAGGTACCTTCTTAACTAATTTAATATAAAAACGTCTTCCAATAAAAAAAATATTACTCTGTATGTGGGTAAGTTATTTGTATAGTAGTCAATCAGTCATCTAGTAGGTAGGTAGGTAGGTATACCTTCTTAACTGTAACATTTATGTTACAGTAAGTCAGAGCCACTAGCTAGCTTTAGGTACCTACCTAATACCATGTAGTATAGATGATGCTGTGTGAAAATGTCCAGCATTTCTTACCTATTTATTTAATTGATCTATGAAACAAGTACGTAGGTACCTATTTCGGATTGTAACTAGGTACCTATGTTCCTACCTACATTAAATACCAAGGTAGGTACCTAACCTACCGACCCCAGGCGGTCGCGTTATGCTTTCAATAGTTTTTAAAATTGCTTGCAGGTCCCTGTGTTATTTATTATACACCTATTACAAAGATATCGGCAAAGATAGGTACAGGTACTTAACTATCAAGGTAGGTCCTTCAAAGTCAAAGTCAAAGTTTCTTTATTTCCGTAAATACAATAAATGTACACTTAGAACAGGTCAAATTCTTAAAATTAAACACTGATTTGGAAATAAAGTGATATTTTGATTTCGGTCGCTTCGGTATGTAGACTAAAGTAAAGAAGCGACGAGCTTCAGTGTGTTTATTAAGTAGGTACCTACTTAACACAGTTTTTTACTTACCATATTTACTGAGAAACGTGTCTGTGTATATTCCTTTCCTATCCTGGGCAGGTAACTACTAATAAACCACCAAATCAGTTAGGTACCTACCTACCTACCTACTGAAGTTCCACTCACACATACCTACATCGATTTCACCATGTATTTCACAATAAAATTAGGTACCGAATCGTAAGAAACGAGAGTATGAAAAGCGCGGGTCGCAGATCACACCTGAGGGAACCGACCAAGCAAAGCAACTGACTGAACAAACAAACAAAGAATACTTATTATTACCTAAATTTTAATTTGAAATTACTGAATATTTGTCGGGAGGCAACTACCTTACCGTTACGTCATAAGGTTCATATTTATTTTACAAGCAAATTAAGCATGATTCAAAATTCAATCAATCGAACGAAAGACCCGATTGTTTTGAAAGTCGCGGGTCACGGTTTTTTTTTTCGAGAAAAACTACCATAATAGTCACAACATAAGGTTCAGTTTTTTGACTGTCATGCAGTCTGTCATTCATTCAATCAATAGGTCGATCATTCGTATTTGTCGGGGAAAAAACTACCTTAACTTTCACTTCATAAGGTTCACTTTTGTTTTACAAGCATCAACGCCAGAATGATCGACTGAACGATCGAATCTTTTTAAAACTAGGGATTCGATCTTTCACTCACGGGTCGTGATTGAGTCTTTGTGATACGATCGATTACGATCGACACAGGTCTACTGCCGACCGTGACGCTCCCCTGGCGTTTAAAGTATCTTCCTGAGGTATATTTGCGGAATTTATAACAGGTGGCAATGAAAGCGTAGACCATTATGTTGGACGGAATCTTACTTTCCAACATAGCATTGAGTTTCTAAAAACAAATTTGAAGTGTTCCCGAATAAGTATGAGCACAAGTTTTTTTTTTTAAAGAATGCGTCTATTTATCTTTTCTTTCATGTACCTTACGATATTTTATCGTTTTCTAATAGTTTATTAGGCTATGAACAGATAACTTTAAAAATAAATACTTAACCGATTGTTTTAGGTTACCACAACTTAATAAACAAATGAGCCCAACTCAATAAACCAAATAGTGTATGTTGCATGGTTTCAAACATTATAAGCCTTAATGTTCGTATAGGTAGGTAATAATACAATATATATTTAGAGATGCAACTTTTTCTCAACGCTATGAAAACGGAGAAGGATGTAGTAATAAGCAGACGCACGATGTAAGTACCTCCATGTAATAATCTGAAATTTTATTGCATTTTGTGGCAATAAAGACACTACGCTACGACACTTTGCTACACAAGGGCCTTATAGGGTTGTCATGGTCATCTTGACAACACCAAAGCGGAGGATAAAAATTTTTGTTTACAATTTAAAATCTCGTATGTACAATCATTTTAATACGATAACGTTGTGTATCATGTTAAGAAGTCTGTTTAGTTTTAGTATAACAATTTTCAAAGTACTACGCCATGTTAATTTCTTAGTTCCATTCAGCCTACATGGCTGATATTTTGTTTGAAGAATAATTGGAAATTTCCTTGGAGATTCGAACCCACTTGCTGTTCAACGTGTTGGGTCTTCACTCAAGCCGTAGGACCAAGATATAATATATTTATATACTTTGCTATGTTATTTATAGTGTTTTTCATTTCCGCAATCTTAGACCGAATCCGAGTGCTTTGGTAGTCAATATGTATTATTTTTATTACTATATATTAATTAGTAGCCTTAAACACCTCACAAGTGGAGGTAAACACTAGTAACCATTATTGCTATCCGTATAGGGTGCTTGGTTTATCTCGGCACTATACGAGTGGAGGTGTACAGTGGTAACCATTAGTGCTACCCATATAGGGTGCATGGATGGTTTTTCTCGACACTGCAAGTGGAGTAAAAAACCATTTGATAACACAAAATAGTAGCCATTATTGCTACCCATATAGGCATCTCGGCACTATATACGATTGGAGGGATACATACAGTGACAACCATAAGTACTACCCTTATAGGGTGCATGGTTCACCTCGACACAATTACAAGTGCAGGAACACAGTGGTAACCATAACCACCCATAAAGGGTGCATGGTTCATCTCTACACTATAAAAGTGGAGAAGGGGTTTTTGCTATCCATATAGGTTATTGTAGCAAGCTACCCAACATTTAGGTAAATGGCAATTATAATCTCGGACGAGTATTTTTGAATGTTTCGGATGATTTGCGTTACACATTATAGTATGAAAACATACAAACAACTAAAAAAATGTATGTAAAAAATTTAAAAATGTAGGAGGTACAAATGTTGATCATGATATCAATTAATAAAGGTTTGAGGTAATCCGTACCTTTTTGTCAACCAGTATTGAAGTGCAAAAGTTGCACATGGTAAAATGAGGGTAGTTCTTCATTCGGATAAATTAGTTCTCAGACTCGTTATAAGTTATCAAGGAAAGAACTCACTATGTATGCATTTAAGTTATCATAGGGAGCTATGTATGATTGTTAGAACCACCTACCTGTCCTTCCGATGTGTAGGTATCCATCCGAAAATGTATTTTTTCCACGGTTGAGGAAAGGTCGTAACCGATTCGTCTATACCTCTAATAACTTTTGGTCATGGTAATTAACATAATCCTTGTTTTTATTTCGTTTTCCCATGTTATTTCTGCAAAAAACTAATCTAACACTTGATTTTACATTATTTTGTAAGAAAATATGTGTGATTTCGGCAACACAAACATAAATAATGACAAGTGAAGCTGGCTGTCAGAGAAAAGTTAGGTTATGGGCTAGTGGCTGTATTCTGCCAGGCGTAGGGTAGAATATTAATTTATTTCTTTCAGGTCAGCTTTATATGTGTGACAGAAGCAGATATTCGTAGATCGCTGCAATAAGTTATAGAATCCTTCATTAATGCCGAAGTATAATTTACCACCTGAGATTTATTTAGGACGTTATAGCTATCATGCTGTGTGCACACACAAGTACTAGACTACCCACAACCGGCAAAAACATAAGAAATTAAAATAGAGACAACGACACGTATTTTATAGATACCTAGAGCGAAAGAATGAATATGTTTGAACATGTCGATAGTCGATTATTACAAATTATCAAAGAAAACCACAATAAAATTATATGAAAATGTAGTACGAACTAGAATACAAATTTGAACTAGTATTTACAATTGAATCAATTGAGCTAAATGCAGACTGTTGCAAACAATCTAGAAGGTAGCTCAACTGGTCCATATCAATACCAGTCGGGAGTTCCGGATTAAGGGACCAATATTTCTACATGCATCCCCGGGCGATCAAGTATTTTTAGTATGTAGTTTAATCGACTTTTATAAAATACTATTAGCCATGTCATTATAATAGAGATAATTTTAGATAGACATAAACAGAATATTGCACTATACAATAATAGCAATAAGACGACAGTAAAATACAATAACAATTTGTTTAATACCTACCTATTTAGAGACAGATGCCTGCAGCGATAAGAACGAATTACGTCATCGTAGTCAATACTGCATTATTTCTGAATATATCTCTATGTAAAAAAAAAAACTAAATTATCTAGCTTCACGTACTCGTTACGGAAACTAATCAAGATCGCCTGACCTTCCGATAGCGCTAAATGCTTATTACGCACATACGTATAGTCACTTATCACGAAGTGTGCTTCTATGGGGCAATAGCACAGATGTACAAGATCTGTTAATTATGCAGAAGAAATGTGTGCGTATCCTAGCAAATATAAAAAGAACGGACAGCTGCAAACCTTTTTTTAAGAAGTTTAAAATTTTAACCTTGCCATCTATTTACATATTAGAATTCTGTAAGTTTGTGCGAAAATACCCTAACTTCTACAAAACACTCGACAAACTCCCCAGAAAATACCCACTTAGACCAGGCAGAAACAAAATCATACAACCATGATCTAACCTGTGTATGCACAGTACCGGCCGTTATAAAATGTCCATAAAAATCTACAACAAACTACCAAACATAGGTACTAAAAGACATTGAATCCGATTCTTTATTCATTAAAAAATTAAAACAAATCCTAATTGAAAAATGCTATTATGACGTAAATGATTTTTTAAATGACAACATGACATAAAAAATTATGACTTAATTTTATTTGAATTAATTGACTCACAATAATTGAATCTTTTTATTATTATCGTTATATTAAACTAGACAAGTAGGTACTACTTACCTCGGTACCTACATATATTTTGTTTTTTACCTTAAACAACCTCGGCCTGCCTTCCACTTTTTGTTTACGCCCAACAGGGTTCACATTGTGATACTTACCCTACCTATTAAGCCAATGTGATGACAACAATAAATATGTATATTGAATATTGAGTATTGAGTAATGTACATAGTGAATTACGTTTGTTCTCTTCTATGGTAGATCTCATGTATTTCTTTACTCTACTAAGCGCTGAAAATGAGATGCCTTCGCAGGTGCAGGCACTCATGTGGTCCTATCCAAATCCCCGGGTAAAAAGGTTTTTGGTTCTTTCACTAATATATGTGTATTCTAAACGATGAAGTTTTGAAAGGAAGTTGAACTTTCTACTCAGGTTGTGATAAGCAGACCCGCCTCCGTATTTCTACAACCAGTCTATCTATACCTAATGTGATGAAAAAGTCGTGACTTTGAACCTCTCCCTAGAACTAGAGAATTTAGCCTCGTTTTTTCTGTTATAGTTGAATTTAACTGCACCCTTCATGCAAGTTTCTTCTGCATGTCGTGTGCATAAATATGTATATGTATGTAGGCCAGATTTTTCAATGGCTTCCGACTCATAAAGGTTACGACTCATATTAGGTTCCCTTAATTCGACTGGGTATTTCACTAAAGACTCGTACAGTTCAGCGATCGTTCCTAGGTCGATATTTACGCCTTGGAGAGATTTGTTTACTTTGTTGAATCTTTCTAAGATGTCGTTCCAGAAGAAAGCCAAAAAGTTTCCATTGAATCTAAAGATTTTATAAGACCTGAAGCTTCAGAGCGCGTTGGTAATTTTTCATTAATGTTGTTGGCAATTACCCGAGGAGCTGCCAAGATCTAATCCCAAGAGCTACATGGACTTTGGTAGGACAGGTCAGATCAAGCAGACCATCTTTTCTGTGAAAGTCTCTTCACGACGGATGAATATGGCTTTAGGTACGACAGTAAAATTTCCCATCGGAGTTATTTTCCGTGTCAACTCACACAAAGGCCCGTCCCATTGTTGTTGGGATGAAAGAGATTTTGAAGGAGCAGCATCAGGGCAAGCACTATGCCAAGCCATTCCAGCTTCGTCTAAAAATTAAATTTTGAATGAATTTCCAGGTGAGACCGAAGAGAAAAGTGAGACTAAAGAACTAGTGCTATAGACGGAAGATAGGAACGCTAGCAGGGCTACACTTGAAATTTTGCGAATACCTAAGTCTCACAATTTGATAGGAAGGGAGGCATGCGACTCTGCCTTGTCATCCAAACAGATATTCAAAACGAAAGATAAGGTATTCTTTATTATGTTGTCTAAGCCTTCCAAGAGCTTGCTGTGTTTCCACAGTTGACAAAATCTCAAAGAATACGTAAATTTAGGTACAAACAGGTTAAACAAAATAATTATAAAAGCCATACTGGCCATTAGTTATGGGAATTCTGTCCGAAGTTTTGTTGTTTGAATTTTCTCTGTTATAAATGCCTGAAAAGACTCATCAAGAATCGGTGAACCAAGAAGTCGAAGTGAACATTTATCTACAACTGTGATGTTGGGAGCCAAACTATTGAATTTTCCGATGATAATGTTTTTGTCTACACAAGAGTCCGAAATACAAAGTTCGCACTTTCAAATTTTTTATTCCAAACCTGTTAGTCGAAATCCATCTATGATTAATTTAGATCATCAATAATTGTGTCCACGACTCACCCTAGGGTTTCGCGATGCAAATGCTAAACATTGAGCTTAGATAGAAGACATTGAATTATTGGTTGGGTAGCAAGGCTATGTACCGGGCAAAGCCGGCTGACAACCAACCGTGGACGAAATTACATTGTTTTTGTAAATTAATTTTGACGGTGAATCGTAGCATTGCCAGAGAAAAGGGTGAATGTCAGGAATTTTGTCTTTAATTTATTTTAGCGAGGCGAGGCCCCACGGAATTGAAGGTGTTTCATACGACTTTGGGGCATTTCTAATGAACAAGGCGTTTAAACATGAACCAACCAATCATATCACTGCATTCGAATCTCTTCGTCTAAAACTACTAACTATTACTTAATCTGATGCGTCTGCGGTTTTTTTGGGATTTTTACGTGGTTTGTCCGTTAACCATGCAACACATAAATTACGTAGAGAGAAATTGATACTTGTTGCTTAGGAAATAAAGTATAAATGAGAGTGTTTGGAATATTGAGGAAGCTAGACCTATAAATAGGAGAACACGAGAAAATTTGGATGGTTTGGGTTTTGTCTTTAATTTATTTTAGCGAGGCGAGGCCCCACGGAATTGAAGGTGTTTCATACGACTTTGGGGCATTTCTAATGAACAAGGCGTTTAAACATGAACCAACCAATCATATCACTGCATTCGAATCTCTTCGTCTAAAACTACTAACTATTACTTAATCTGATGCGTCTGCGGTTTTTTTGGGATTTTTACGTGGTTTGTCCGTGAACCATGCAACACATAAATTACGTAGAGAGAAATTGATACTTGTTGCTTAGGAAATAAAGTATAAATGAGAGTGTTTGGAATATTGAGGAAGCTAGACCTATAAATAGGAGAACACGAGAAAATTTGGACATTCGATTCAAGAATTTTTGTTAGGTAGGTCGAACCGCTGCCAGATTTTGTATTGATTTGAACTTGTGTTTGTGTCCGGGAAGACAGTAATAAGTAAGTATAACTTCAATTCAGTGTCAACTTAGTTGCTGGCTTTCGAATTTTACATGATGAGCTTTTTGAGGAATTGGTTTCGTGCAGTTTGTTATTTTAGAACAGTGAGGGTTATAGGTATTTGTTGGAGATAAAGTTGTGTAATGTTCTTGTGGGAAGTTGACTTGTATGTTAATAGTGTAAATGGGTTTCTAAAAATAATCTATGTTGTAATTTTACCAAACTTAAGGTCATATCCACCTTCTTAGGTAGCTAGGCACGGGGAATCTTATAATAGAGTTTGATGAATGAAGAAATTGGCATTAAGTCGATTATACTATAATATGAAACTTATATTATTCACTCGAGCGCAAAAATAGCGCTCGTGCGGGATCTAATGACTTAGTGGCGGCCACCAGTCGCTCGAGAAGACGCCGGCTATATGGACAAATGTGCGCGCGATGTGAGCGACTAAACGCGGCCACAATAAAAAAATGAATGAATGAATGAACACTTTATTGTACTAGAAAATAAATACATTAATTAAAGATCTTATACCTTAACAAAAATGAACAGTACAAAAGGCGGCCTTATCGCTGAGAGCGATGTAATATAATAAATGTAGCGAGCTCGGACAACTGCCGCAGCTTGTGGCTCGAGCGCGGCCACTCGAGCATTTTGACCTTAGAGCCAGCGACCGCCAGACCTTCGTCATTTTATAAAAGCTGAGAGTTTGTCAGCGTATGCCCCCAGCATAGGTAGGAAAGAACCCCGATTATGAAGTTTGGATCATAGTGGCTTTGGCGGATATCGGCTACCAAAGTTGCAAAATTTGCAACAAAAATTCGTTAAAGTATAAAGGTCTAGTTTTTTGTTCCATTTTTCTGTGTTTTCTTTGGGATTGTTTAGAAATTTAAGATCTTAAGTGCCAGACACTTTGCATAGTGCATTTCTCCTGCCAGACACTTTGAAATTTCAAGGCTCTAAGCCTATTTGTTTTGCACCGATACTATACAAAATGTATGAAAAAACTAGTCCGCAGCTTGTGGCTGCCACTAGTGGCTTAATGTGTGGAAGCTGTAAGAATGAAAGCTTAAACAAAAAAAAATGGTATTTTTTTTTCAAATCATAGTAAAAAACACATTTTTAAATATCTGCTACGAAATATAAACATAATAACTACCAACTGAATTAAACTGATACTTTCTGACTAAAATTATAATCCATCATCATCATCAGCATCCTTCTATGCTAATTAATGTTCAGAATCAGAATCAATAACTTTATTTCTTTAGGCTTACAAAATAAGCACTTAGACAAGTCAAATTTTATACTATAAACATAGTTATTATTATCAAATAAGAAATAAGGTGTTATTGATATTCTCTTCACTTCAATTTTTTGTCCACTAGTGGAAGAAGTGAAAAAGAAACCACTAGCACATTATAATATCACTTATGTGTCTAATACATGTTTATTTTGCCTATCTAAATCTAAATTTAATGCAATTTAGATACATACAAGTCAATATTTCTTTAAAGCTAAACAGAACATTGAATTTCTTACATACTACTGACAGTGCGGAACGGAGGGACATCTGGCCAAGCATTAACATCATTGATGTAATCATCTATGGAGTAAAAGGCCTTCCTGATAAGATTTTGTTTAATGTACTGTTTAAATTTACGAATAGGGAGTTCAGTTGCTTCAGATGGAAGCTTATTATAGAAGCGCACGCAATTGCCCATAAATGATTTCCCTACCTTTCGTAATCTATATGCTGGGATGTGTAATTTGTTCTTGTTTCTTGTATTTCTATTGTGAACATCACACTTTTTCAAAAAGCTATCTCTATTTTTGTGCTTATACATAAGATTTTCATAGATGTATTGCGATATTACTGTCAAAATATTTATTTCTTTAAATAATTCGCTCAGAGTCGCGCGGCTTTAATTTGTAAATTGCGCGTACCGCTTTTTTCTGGAGAACAAAGATAGTTTGGATGTCAGCTGCCTGTCCCCAAAGCAAAATACCATAAGACATAATACTATGAAAGTAACTGAAATAAACTAACCTAGCTGTATCTTCATCGGTAATATATCTAATTGTTCGAACTGCATATGCTGCTGAACTAAGTCTGCCTGCTAGAGCATCAATTTGCGGTTTCGATTGAAGAGTGGAATTAATATGTAACCCTAAGAAAACAGTAGAGTCTACAAAGTCAACAATCTCATTCTTTAGCATTATCTTCGTTGGAAATTCTCTAACATTAAGTAACATGAATTTAATGCATTTGGTTTTTTTAGCATTGAGTAAGAGGTTATTGGCGGTGAACTAATCTAGTACGTGTGAAAGCGCATCATTTACATCGTCGTAATTACATTTATTTCTGTCAACTTTAAAAATCAGATAAGTATCATCAGCAAATAAGACTATATCATACAGATCTTTTGCTAAAAAGGGGAGATCATTTACGTATATTAAAAATAAGAAAGGACCTAATATTGATCCTTGCGGGACGCCTAATTCAATTTCACTGCAGTAAATATTATCTAAATAAGTGGCAGATGTTAGGGTAACCCTAGTTGGGTCAGTTTAAATTTGTATTTACTGACACGATCGCTTTAATGCCCTCATTAGTACTACTACTAACTACATATACAGGCTCGTCAGGCAACTGCGTTATACTATTTATAACGGGATCAAAAATATTATATGCTAACAATTTAGCAATTATCATTTTGTTCTTTTTGGTTAGGTACATTGTATCCCTAGTCAAAAAAGTTTTACTAATAAACTTATTAATATCAAAAAGCAATACATCATTATGACGACATGTCATGCTGTACATCAGCAAGTTATTGTTTGACATATTTTAATTTTGCTTTGATGTCAATGAATTTGAGTAAGGGAAGGAGCAAATAATCAGTTTCCCTAGTCCATTCTGTACCTTTTCTAGAAGTACCTCAACTAGCCTAATCAACGCTGACCGTTTTACACTAATTTCACCAAGCTGAACAATTAGAGTGGTGCTTTTATTCAGAGAGTTATCTTTCTGAATACAATCCGTAATTACATTAATATAAGCATCTGGATAGCAATTGTTTACACCATTTTGTACTAGTAAGTCACTAAGTATCAGACCCATCCCAGCACCTAACTTATCCGAGTATATCACAGTCTTCGGTGTTTGTTGACTGTGGTTTAGATCGAAATCCTTAACCAGAGACGGCGCAGCTTGAACTGAAGGACCACCCATGGGTGCAATAAGTGTTGTATTGTTGCTAGAGCTATTATAGTGGGACTCGAGCGAAAGTGATGCCGCCAGCAATGCGGATGGTGACAACAGCGGTGATGGATGCACCACCTCCACAGCACTGTCTCTAGTTAAAGAATTACAGTTTGTAGGTGCCATCTCGAAATCTGTTTGAGTACAGTTATGCCGTACTTCAACATACATATGTACTATTGCTATTAACAATATCCTGCATTTCCTGATTTCGGTCATTGGCTTCTTTTTGGGACTGTTTATATTTACATGTTACGTCATGAAGTGCCCTTTCTAAGCTAACTATTTCCTCAGCCATATAGTCTAAATCCTTAGAGTGGCGTCCTATTAAATTATAGCAGGAGTCCAGTTAGTTTTGTAAGCTACATTTACATTTTTCCTTGCTCAATTTAGCATTATTGAGAAGTTGTTGATTCTTAAGTTTTATCGTTGACTTCTTAATGAAGTTCCTTATTTTTACATATTTTTTTATTTTATTACTCCCTTTTATGACCGGTATTTGGCTCTGTCCTTGGCTACATGTGTAGTCAGAATATTGGATATGTTGGGATCAGATATGAGCTCTGTCTGTAGATCTAAACTACAAAAACTTGCTGAAGGCAAGGGTTTACACTCTAATTTATCAAGTTTTATTCTACACTCTGAAAGCTCTTGCCGTATGTCCTTGTTAAGCTGCAATACCAGTTCATACGATTCATAACAATTGTCCACAGAACGCAGGCATGCTTTTAAACGGTCCACTTCTGATAATGCGTCTTCATGGTGAGCTTGAAGTTCAACGAGTTCTCCCTTGAGAGTTTTGATCCTGCCAAGATTAGCCAGCTTCGCTATCCTCCTGCTCTTGAAGCAGCCTGTCTCGGTCTTCGTTCGCTTCCTTGAGCTGGGCCGTAGCGAGCTTTAGCTTGGCCTCCAGGTCGCATGCCTTTCTAGTCATAACCATTGTATGAATCCCTGAAAAATAGCAGTATACAGTGAGTTTCTAGTAGAAGAGTAAGAGCAGTTAATTGAAATTGAAATTTTTAATTTAAATTTTAAAGTATCATGAAAGACTGGTTCTTTCTAGGTCACCCTCTGTTAGGTCAACAACCTAGTTGAGGTTTGATGGATCTAAGAGAACCCAGTGACCAGCGGTGAAAGAAACCAGTAGAGATATGAGTTGGAGGAATGAAGAGAAATAACAAACAGACAAATGGAAAATAAGGGATTGCTAAAGTATGTTTAGAGTTTACTCGGCTTGTTTGGAGAAATTTACAAAGTTGATTCGTTAAAAAAAATGTTTTAATGCTTTCATATACAAGTAGTTAGAACTGTAGGTAAATATAAAAGAAAATAAAGGTTACATGGGAAAACAAGGGATTTCTAACACATCTACTGAAGTGTGTGAAGTTAATTCAGCTTATTCTGAGAACATTTACTAAGTTTATTCTATTTATTAAAGAAAATATTTGATAATTTGAAAGGCCTAGTGAGAACTTTTTTAAAAAGTGTGACAATATAAGTGCAATTACTGCATACACATTGGGTTCCATGTAGTTCCTATCTATTTTGTATTATTTACTGTAAGTTTAACATTGTCTGAGGCAATATGTTTCGTTCATACAACTCAGCTTCCACAGTTTGTCAAGCTAAGAGAGATAGAAACGAAGCCTGTGTGTGATTTGTGACGTGACTCACAGATTGAGCAGTTGTACCTTTCTGTTAATTTAAATTTTGAGTATTGTGTGTGGGTGAATAAGATAATTGGATAACAATACTCCCCAGGTCCAATCAGGTAAAATCATCAGACCGTACAAAGCATTCGTTCTCTTACATAAAAACTCGACTTCTTGGTGCTCCGTCGATCTTTTTTTTTGAAAATAGAACCGTCTTGGTGATGTTTTATGAAGGTTGATTCTTCCCTTCACGGTAGAATGCGAACTGTTTCGTTGCGGGTTAAATAGAGATTTAAAAAAAAGATGGTATTGGCGCTAAATCTCTAGAATTTTCTTCATTCCAAATCACACGTTTAACTTCCCGACTTTTACTTCCAAATTGTGAACGTGAAAAATGTCATCAAGTGATAGTGAAGATGCTAATATGCAAATGGAAGAAAAGAGCAAAGAAATACATAATTATGAATCTGTTACCGACAAAATCACGTGGAATATATTTAAAGATTTACGAAAATTTTATGAAATGGAGAGATGAGAAACGTGTGGATTCTTTTACAGAAGGGGTTTTTCTCACTTATTTTGATGAATTATCGAAAAAAATCAAATCGTCGACTCTTTGGAGCACATATTCAATGTTAAGAATGACCTTACAAACGAAACACGATGTCGATATTAAAAAATATGTAAATTTAACGGCTTTACTGAAGAAATTGTCCACTGGATACAAGGCAAAAAAATCGAAAGTCTTGACGACACAAGAAATCGAAACATTTTTAAATAACGCTCCAAATAAACAATACTTGGCAACAAAGGTAACCTACTTATGTACTCTACTCAAACTAAAAAAATAGATACCTACCTACATACCTAAATTATGTACCTAGGTTATTACGATTATTAAAACACTTATTTTTTTGTTCAACAGGTTGCTTTAATTTATGGAATCAGCGGTGCATGCAGAGGAATAGAGCTTGCCAATATAACGCTAGAAGACGTAGAAACGGATACAAACCTACAAGCTGTGAGTCTGCCGAACACGAAAACAAACAAAGAGCGTAAATTTGTCATCAGTCGAGAATACCTTAATATAGTTAAAGCCTATCAGGAGTTACGTCCCACTAATGTTTCAAAAAGAATATTTTATCTAAATTATCAAAATGGTAAATGCACAAGGCAAGTCATAGGCAAAAATAAATTTGGTAACATGCCTAAAGGTATTGCCACTTATCTAAATTTACCAAATCCGGAACTCTACACGGGCCATTGTTTCCGCAGAACATCAGCGACTCTGTTGGCGGACTCTGGTGCGAATATAACGACATTAAAACGGCACGGTGGATGGAGGTCCGATCAAGTGGCTGAAGGTTATATAGAGGACTCTATACAAAACAAGTATCACGTCACGCAGCGGATTACGGAAGGAATCAATATTCTACCAAACATTACAGAACCCCAAGCATCTACATCGCGGGATTGGATGAATATGTCAACTCAGCTGAAGCCGCATTCAGATCTTAATAATGCAGGAAACTCAAGCATGAGTCGAGTCTCTCCAACTTTTACTCCACAACAATAAACTCAAAATATTATCACATCCCAATCACAGAGAACCGAAATAAAATTGCCCGGGAAAAACATATCACTAAACATTCAAAATTGCTCTAACTGCACATTTAATTTTTAATAAAATTTCTGAAAATTGTCTAATTTTGAATTGTTTTATTTTCTCGCAATCGAAGTGAAAAGTAGAGTGTTTTACTCGGGCCAAAACCACCCATTATAACTTATCTTACTACATGTACTAAACATACAATTTGTATACTATAGTTTTATATAGATATTGCCTAGGTGCTTATTTTGTAAGCCTAAAGAAATAAAGTTATTGAAAACTGACTATGATTTTAACGTTTTCTATTTTTCTTCTCTAGGCTTCTTTGATCTTTGTGTTTCTTACTTTGTTCAATTAGATTATGCTAGCTAAGCATAAATCTCTCCTCATAAACCGCTGGCAGACATGCAACTTTTTGTTAGGTGGGTATAAGCATTAGTCAGAGCTGAATACAAGAATGTGTAATAAATAAATATTGCTGGACAATCCACACAGCATCATCTAGCCCCTAGCTTAACAGAAAACGAGCGAATAAAGTTTCTTGTTTTATTTTCAGACCAGCCTATTTGTTCTACATTATTTCTTTTAAGAAGGCTACGAACTTTTCCCCAAAAGAAACGGATTTTCCCATGCGGATTTGTTGTTGTTTCACGTAGAATGAAATAGGGCGCGCTATGAGTGAGAAAGCGCGTCGTCTAACCTTCTAATACGAAGCTGTCATGTGGCTGTGTGCGTGTGCTTGGTGTTGGCACCATTTTTTGATATTTTTTCGTACTTTCCGATTAATTTTGAGTAAACGATTGATTTCAAAATTAGTTTCACTCTCATTTAAATATTGTTATGTTTTTTAAAAACATAAAAACATAACCGCTGCAAACATAGCTATTTTTCATTCAATTACGTATGGAAAATTTCAATGAGATCGGGGACATCGTTTTCAAATGAAGCGGGAAGTACGTTTGTATGGGGAATAAGGCTATCCGTTCCGTTCTTAAGGGCCTACAATACCTCGCCATTGTGTGAAAAGAATAGGCATAGGATTTCAGGTCCATAGGAGCGGGACAGAGCAGAGCGGCAAAACCGCAAAAATCATGTTTTTGTTTTTCTACGGGAAAAATAATAGTAACGTCTGTTTTATATTCTATTTGTTTACTGTACAAAGTATCAAGGCTTATTTTATAGTACACAAGGGTAGTAAGGGAGCTATTACAGAACAAGATCCAATTTGGCGCCAGTGCGAGCTCAGCTCGCAAAGGGCCCTAAATTGGATTGAGTGCACCCGAGATATTTAGACGCCTGAGCGAAGCGAGGGCGAATATAGTTCGAGGGTGCACTCGATCCAATTTCGCGCCCTTGCGAGCGCTCGTATAGGGCGCTAATGGATCGAGTGCACCCGAGAACATAGTTCGAGGGTATAATAGCTACTTGCAACCGAGATAAGTATTCTACTTTACATAATAATAGCGAGGCAAATAAAACATTTATATACTTAGGTGTGACAAAAAGTAATTTTTATTAGAAAAAATATTTATTTATTAAAAGATATTGTACAACATCTTCTGCTTCGAGATGACAGAAATCAGGCGTGCGGACCAGTTCTTCATCTGATAAAGTACTTGACATACTGAACTACCACTTTACTTGTTTATTACAGTTTTAACTTTAGTTTATTACAATCGCACAAATCAAATGAAATGAAATTTATTTTTTCAGTGTAATTTTTCTTATCATTTTATAAGAAAAAAGATTGTTTCACCAAGGAGTTTTGCATAGCTTGAACTGTAAAGTCATTACAATTCAAACAAAGTGTGACGTAATGAGATTTGAAAATGGAATTCCTATAAAAATGTGCTGTGTTGCGATTACCATCTTACACAGCCTCTTTGCTTAATTTGTAAAACCTTCTTGCGAGCATTATGATGTAATAGTAGATTGTTAGACAAGGGTAGTAAGGGAGCTATTACAGAACAAGATCCAATTTGGCGCCAGTGCGAGCTCAGCTCGCAAAGGGCCCTAAATTGGATTGAGTGCACCCGAGATATTTAGACACCCGAGCGAAGCGAGGGCGAATATAGTTCGAGGGTATAATAGCTACTTGTAACCGAGGTAAGCATTCTACTTTACATCATAATGGCGAGGCAAATAAAACATTTATATACTAAGGTATGACAAAATGTAATTTTTATTAGAAAAATTATATATTTATTAAAAGATATTGTACAACATCTTCTGCTTCGAGATGACAGAAATCAGGCGTGCGGACCAGTTCTTCATCTGATAAAGTACTTGATATACTGAACTACCACTTTAAACTTGTTTATTACAGTTTTAACTTTTAACTTTAGTTTATTACAGTCGCACAAATCAAATGAAATGAAATGCCGCCATTTCCACGGTTTTTTTTTTCAGTAAAAGTTTTCTTATCATTTTATAAGAAAAGAGATTGTTTCACCAAGGAGTTTTGCATAGCTTGAACTGTAAAGTCTTTACAATTCAAACAAAGTGTGACGTAATGAGATTTGAAAATGGAATTCCTATAATAATGTACTGTGATGCGAATACCATCTTACACAGCCTCTTTGCTTATTTTGGAAAACCTTCTTGCCGAGCATTATGATGTAAAAGTATGTATTTATTGAATAGCGACGATTTAATGTAAAGTTAAGAGCCAACTTAGGATATTTCCATTCGAGAAAATTTTATGAAATCGTGTTTTCGAAACATATGAAAGATAGAGTAAGTTCTGAGCTTTACCATATATACATTTCAAGGTTATATTCAGTAGTTTGGATGATAGGAACATCCGGCAAAGTTGAAAATAAGCAATTTGAGGAAGTATACGCTCTTAATATCCATTATGAGGTCAACAGCGACCGATGGCATAGGTCGGACTTCTAATCACACATGTTAGGTTTTTCAGATGAAAAAGCTAAATAAACGCGACAAATACCTAGGTAAAATTATAGTAAGCACTGAACAATGAACCATTATTCAATGAGAAAATGTAAAGAAATATTCACACAGAATTAAAAATTTATAGGTACAGTCGCCACTTAAAAGATTTGAACAGACGAAGACTCCAAAACCGGTGTACATATATGTGGCCGCCGGATCATAGACTCAGCCCAATTGTAGAATCGTTTAACTGATTGCAAAACGGCGCAATTTACTTATTTGGAAGTGAGAGTGATTTGTCGATTGTTTAACGACAAACGTTCATCAATATGGCTAAGCGTCACTTAGCTATCTTGTGGAATTTGTGGTCCGAAGTGAAACTAACTCAATGAAACAAATAAGGTTCGCCAATGAAGAATTATAGTTACAGGTTTCCCCAACAAATCAACGTTTATTATGTAATGGTCTAGTCATTCTACAAATAAGCAATTTTTACGATCCAGCGGAAACATATATACATAACCGAAAAACGGCTAAAAATAAAATGGGGAAAAGCCTAATTTTACACCAGGATTACAATCTAGGAACCTCTGAATGATATCGCGCGCATTCATGACTCGACATTACATAGTTTGTTAAGATAGCCATTAGTGATAAAATTAGCGTTCCTACGACAATCCGGGATACAGAAATCCTTAGAAAAACCAAAGTTATCGAGAAAGCTCTCATAATTGGCAGGCTGAAGTGACGATGGGCAGGCCATATAGCTCGTAGAACCAATACCTGTTGGGGAGTAAAGTTTCTCTGGAGTGGCGACCGCGATGCAATGCGAAACAGAGTGTGGGAAATTCGCCCACTCGATGGACCAACGACATTGTAGCGGTCGCAGGGAGTCATTGGATGGAGGCAGACCGTTGTTCGAGGCGTCGTCGCGTCGAATAGAATCTTCACCTGTAAAGCTATTTTAGGCGGTGACTGTACCTAATATAATGAAGGTGTGCATATTTGCACGATAGTTCCTGATAATTAGATAATAAAAGACCTGGCAAGCTGACTCTGTCGCGCACTTACGTAGGGTTCCTTACGTATTATTAGAAACCAATAAATAAATAAAAAATACCAGTTTCTGCCCACGGCTTCGTACGCGTTGTTTCTATGGAAACAATTTGAGGTTATTTTAGTCCCATGGGAACTCATGTATGGACCTACTAGCTGACTCGCGCGCGATTACATTCACGTGGATTTTCTTTAGTAATACCCCTAGTAATGTTAGTTTCCATGTACCTACACCAAAAACAAAATTTCAGCCTCGTAGCTTTTCTAGTTCCTGAGATTTCTTGATATGAGTGAGTCGCCTAACTTCGACTCCACACCATTGACCTTTTACGGTGTGAATTTCAAAAACGCTGAAATACATGTATGTATGTTTATATTGACTCATATTTCAACGCTACAAATTTTGACGAAACAACCAGTTACGGTTCTGCAGTTCGAATTTCCAAAAATCCGTTCTTAGTGGGTGCCCCATGCAAAATTGCAGCTCGTGTAGTTTCAGAGATATTTTTATGAGTCACCCAGTTTCATCATCATCATATCAGCCCATACACGTCCACTGCTGGACATAGGCCTCCCCCATACGACGCCACAAATAGCGGTCCTGAGCCGCCTCCACCCATCGACTCCCAGTTTACTCTTTTATAAACATAGAATTATAATGCTCAGAATAGCAGTTGACACAAAGAAATTTTGAAATTTTGAAAGTCGAACCGTTAGTACAATACATCAAATGGCGCGGAAAGCAGCTTTCACACAAAAATATTACAATGGTGTATAGTACGGTATAAGGGTGTTCAAACGCTACTGATAAGAAAAATAACACTAGTAAAGTTTCATTTCACTGGTAAGTACAAATATTAAATTTGTAATTTTGCATTATACAGTCATCAAAGCTCATAAATAAATTGAAAAGTTTTGTCCACCATTTTCGTGAAAATGTTGCTATGCTCGCGGAAAAAAATAACCCGATTTTTTTACTTACTTTATGAAATTTATAGAGAAATATGTATATCCACACTGGATATGAACATACGTGTCGGGGCGAACTTTCGTCCGAGTGATACATATTGCTTTATTTACATCTACAAGGGAAAATCGTCGTTTAAGAATCTTCAAAATCACAACGATATTCTGAGAATATTCAAATATAAACTCAAATTGAAAATTGGTATCAATAAATACTATGACATAATTTGTGGCCGCAAGAGCGCTTTTGATCTAATTTATTCTTTTTTAATTTTGTTACATTATTTAACATTTAACATTATTTACATTAGAATTATCACACACCTGTTAGTTTAAATAAGAAAATTACCCAACTTTTTAGGGAAAATGCCATTCACTTGCAACATTCAATCATACGAATGTGTGAGTGAAAGCACTGTATTTACGTGCTGTCAAAACACACATAGATCGGGTTTTGGCTACACAAATTGTCAAATTGTTGAATGACACTATCCCTCTGCTGAGATAGCAGCGAGTTTTTACTCTATGTTTATAAATACATGCAGATGTATGCTATGTAAGAAAAAAATTCTTATCAATCATTAAACTGAACTGAACTGAACTATCAAGACCACTTAGAATAACATTATATTATGTATCTAGGTCTTGATAGCATCTATACAAATTATCAGGCTTACCTTTATTAATAGTATTATAGAAGGTATTATTATTGATAAAAAACAAGTTAAATTGCTTGCATCTTAGAAAATGTACAAGTAGAATTTTACTAAAATTTTCATAGAGAAAGAATCTTGAAAGGCAAACAGACAAACGGACGAATTGATTTCAATCGTTTTATTACTATTAATATTCACGTTCGGCTCTGATTACAGAATAAGTACCCATAATCTGGCCTTCCTGCCCGCGCGGGCTCGCTGAGGTATGCAATTGATGGGTGTCCGATGTCAAAATTAAGTTATAAAGTAAATATTTATTAACCATTATATAAAACTCCAAGCGATTTGCAAAAATAATCAATAAATAAATTCAAACAAATTCTCAAACATATCCGTTCTTAGGCAAAATATCAGATTATCTAGAGGATGAAAAAGTTTGAGACGTGTTTTGCTCCAACTTGAAAACTAACCATATAACAAGGCAAAGGTTTCTTGTTTACTTCGCTTCTTTACTTTACCTTAAAAATATTGAAGTAAACAAAAGATGAAAGTGATCACTTTATTTCATAGTTTTACTTAAATTTTGTGACCTGACGAGGAGTCCTAAGTAAAGTTTAAAGGAAATAAAATACTTTGATTTTTCATATTTATCTTAAGGTTATAATATGGGAGGCCTATATCCAATAGTGGACTAATATAGGCCGAACAATGTAGTTATGCGCACAATTACTCTATTTGAAACCTTCCATTTTTCCTTTTGAATGATGGAACCCTGAGACGCAATTTTGTACAGAGTAGATTAAACCTAATTATTTAATAATAGTTTTGTCCTATAGCCATGGCTTCGTGATTGAGAAAGTATTTAATTATGTTTAACCTTGGTCTTGCGGTTCAAGAAATACATAAGTTGTCGTTGTTGAACAAAATAAATAAATAATTTGCCTTAAATACGTGTTTGGAGTCAACAAAGATTACTTATTATATTATAGTATCGCTCGGTAGAAATTTATAAGGTTAAGTATTTCTATATTGTGGAAAATGATTGATGGGATAAAAATAACCCTGATTTTCTTTGAAACGTATGAGCTCAGAACAAACAACATACAGTTCATATAAAAATAAATTCCCGTGAATACTTTATATAAGAAGAAGTCTTCCACGCAAAATTTCAGCACGATTCATTCAGTAATTTTGACGTGAAGGAGTAACCAACATACATCTCATACATCCAAACTTTCGTATTTATAATATTAGTGTATACAAATTATCGGCCGTGGGGCCGCGGCGAACGAATATCGACCCCTCCAACTCAACCCGTGGATGTCGTAAGAGCCGACTAAGGGAACCTACCAGAGGAAGGGCAGCAGCTTCCTTCTGATCTGAGTATGTTTTAAACACCAACACTGCGATCACCAATCCGCCTGCCAAGCGTGGTGATTATGGCAAATCCCCCTACATGGGAGACCATCCACTCGACGGACCGACGACATCGTAGCGGTCGCAGGGAGTCCATGGATGGAGGCCGCTCAGGACCGCTATTTGTGGCGTCGTACGGGGGAGGCAGTACTCTACTGGAAAAACAGAAGAATTGATTTAAGAATCGCACATATTACCATAAATTACGGGTTAATAACATAAAAGTATATATTACTTAAAATATAATAGATAGTGGTTTCGTTACTTAGAGACTTCATCGCCCTGTTACCATCCATCAGCCCTAGGAAAGGGTACTTTTCTTGTTGTTGGTTGACATGATCACCATCATGTCGTACAATTGAAGGGTTATTTACAAAAACAACATAACCAACATTTTTTATTTTTTATTTTAGTTGTCACTTTGTTCGTCTTTGAAACAGGCTAACAGATGGTATTGTATTCTCTTTGAACAGATGGTGTATGTGGTATTTGACAAAAACTACGCAACTCTGAGATATTTTGATTTAAAATTTAGGCAATTTTACAAGAACAGCATAACTACGAAGACTTTTTACAAATACTGCACAACTTTTTGTAGTTACGTAGTTTTTGCAAAAAACTCTGAATTTTTCTGATTTTTTTCTGAATTACATACTTACCGAATGACTAAGATTTCAGTCTAATTGGTAATAAAAAAAAGAAATTTACTGCAGAGGTACCTGACGATTGGAATGATATAATGGAAACTGCACGTAGAAATCCCTCACCATTCAATGTTGAAAAGGTAACACATGATATGTTTTACAATGTAAAGGAGGCTGTTGGGCCATATTTCCTGAGACAGAGTAAACCTGCAATGAAGCTCAAAGAAGTACGAATGATTAAAATAAAGAAAGAGTTTCCTTATGTTCTAGTAAGATATACATTCACAGGCCCTTGGCATGGGATAATGATTAGAAATAAGAAAAAATTACCAGAAGGCCTGCAACTTAATCAAATGTATGATTCCTCAATTCCACATAATCCTCATAAAAGAAATGACCTCAGTAAATTAGTTCATTTCTTGTCAAATCCTGCAAGTCATGACTTCTATGGAAATCTTCTGGATTCCTCAACGTTATCTGCACCCACTGACATGGTTGATGATGTGGACAATGAGGACAACAGCAGCGGCACAGAAAATAATTAGATATTGGTGTTTGCAGGTACTTAGGATAAGATTAAAGTAATAATAAATGCTCTGAGTTTTATTTCTTGTGTAATTTCTTACAAAAACGACATTACTTTTCTAAAATTATCTTATTTATTACAAAAACAACTTAACTAGCAAGTTTTCACAAAAACAGCATATATGTCAAAGCTATTTTATTAATTATCTCGCAAAATAAAGTTATTGGTTGGAAAATAGGATATACATATTTCCAATCCAATAAATCATTTCCTATCTTATCCCTTAGATAAATACTGACACCCACTAATATTTTAGAAGAAATTAAGTTTTCTTACTCTCCTTGATAATAACATGCAATTCAGATATGTTGTTTTTGTAAATAGCCCTTCAATTATCTACTATATTGTATAGGTAATAGGTCTGTAATCTGTAAGGTAGGTCAGCGCACCTAGCTATTTCTTTGAGCTCTATCTTTAGATTCAAACAATTGTATTTCATTCTTGTAGAAAGCCAGACGATTTGTGGTTGGTAAGTTATATCGATAATTATTTTTAAAATTCCAAGTTTTCAAAGTTGGTGGATTAAAATGTAATTATAGTTTAAAGGATATTTTTAGGGTTCCGTACTACAAAAGGAAAAGAAACGCATATTAGTTTCACTTCGTTTTGCCTCTATATGTTGGTTTGGCGATACCTTTTTGCGTGAAGGTATAAAGTTGACATTGATTTTGTTATTCATCAAATACAAATTTCAGTAAACACTTGAAGCTGTTAAAAATCAAACTTATAAGTCAATGTAATTAAGAGATCCAGCCGTTTATGCCCCAATATTTAGATACTCGCATTGGTAAAAGCAAAGCCTTATAGCACAAGTAAAAGAAAAACTCTGAAAACCGTAAATTTATACAATTTTACATTTATTACTCGCAAGAAACCAAACCCTAGATAGAATAGGGAAGGTATTTTCCGTTGACCCGGAATCTTAAAATTCGGAAAGGAGTAGAATCAAAACACAAGTAAATGTTAAAATCTTAAAATCGTAATTTGAAGTTGTATCACAAAATATAATAAGTTCGCTCTGTGCCTCTGCTGGTTAGATTTTTAGCTCGCAAGTTTGTACTTGTGAGCTCATCGCTATCATAAAAGGTCAAGAGCGAGTCCGACTCGCACTTGACCTTATTTAAAAGTTATTCGTGTGCTGATATTCCAAAGTAATGTTGTTTTATTTTTAGGTTCCAAGATGATAACTCAGCTCCTGACTGCGTTAATAGTTGCCTGGTACCTGGCTGTTAAGTGGAGGAATCGGCACATGACCAGACTGGCAGAACAACTGAAGAGTTCCATGATGAGTTTTCCCCTGATTGGGCACGCATACGTACTCCTTGGCAGTGCAGAAAGTAAGTCTGCCTCAACCTACTTGTGCGAGAGTCCGAGGTATCAGCAAAAATGAGGTTTTTTATAGATAATGATATGGTAGAGACCCTGTTCCCTTATTCGTAATATTATATGTTCATTAAATAATCCAACTCGATGCACGGTTTTCACTGTTTTTAGCAAAATTAGGGAAAGGCGTACCAATGTAGATACGGACTGTATTGGTCTCCAGATGAGTATTGTGATATCATGGATGCTTCGAATAATAAAGAGAAACTGATATCCGCATAGAAACAGTCGAAAAGCCTACCAACAGCAGTGTTATTCCGCACAAAAGTAGTACTATAAAGTTATTCTATGAGAAATGTCAGAGTGTAGGTAAAACTGTTACTGGCAACAATTTAAAGTTAACAGACTATGAATAAGAGGGTGGTCTCTACCAATAACAAACTAGACCTTAATATGATTCTACTATACCTATTGCGTCTTTGTTTTTTGGTAGCGAACGAAGCTCTAAACATATTGTTTGTTTATATTTACGAACAATAAATAATATTTTTTCAGCGGTCGCAGGGGGTCGTTGGATAGAGGCGGCTCAGGACCGCTATTCGTGGCGTCGTTTGGGGGAGGCCTATGTTCAGCAGTGGATGTGTACGGGCTGATGATGAAATAGTATTTTATGTTATAGTAGCCACTGCAATACTGGCGAACTGGCGATATTAAATAAATAATGCTGGACAATTAATTGACACAGCATATTCTAGCCCCAAGCTAAGCGACGACTATAATAACATTGACGACAACATTGACAACAAAACGGTTGAATATAACTATCCGAACAGGGTATTTGTTTGACAGTGGGTTAGAAGGTCTAAAGCTTTTCTTGTTATACCTATTCTTAGGTCCGTAAGCAATGTAGGATCATGGTTTCCTTTTCAGCAACGATGAAAGGACTGCAACGGTTATTCAGAGATGCCATAGAATGCGGGGGTACGGTGGCGCACTGGTACACCGACAAACTTTATATCAGTGAGTTATATCATAGTGCGTCAATGATAATATTAATAAGTTTTATTTACAAACAAAATTACAACCAAATAATTAAAACAAATTAGAACTAGTATTTACAAATTGAATTATCAATTGCACAATTGTGTTAAATGCAGACTATTACAAACAATCTACAGGTAGCTAAACTGGTCCATATCAAATACCAGTCGGAAGCCGGAATCATCAAGATAAGTGTTAATATTTTTGTTTTCTTTACCTAGTGTGGTATCAGGCTGACGCACCGCGAAAAAGATTTTGAAGATATTAAATCTTCAAAATCTTTGAACGTACGATCGTTCCATCAGTAACTTTAACACTTCATTGCTTTGGATACTGTTTATTTATCTCTTCGCGTTACTCACATAAAAAATACATACAGACTAATAATGGAATCCTACTTATACTGTCAGGAACGTGAAGAAAAATCATTTGCGTTTTAGCACGTTTTAGTAAAATGTTATTTTGACGTCAGATGCAAAGTGACACTACAATTTTATTTATTTGCATACATACAGTTATAGGCAACCATCCAGCACCGCTACCGCACAATACAACAATATGCGTTTAAACTCGTCATATGACAAGCTTTTATATAACTTGTATGTTTGTTCGGGTGAAATCTTGTAACTCAATTTTAGACCTGCTGTCCTCAACCAATTGAGCTGAAATTTGGCATACTTATATAAGTTTGGTGACAATGCAATATCATGGTACCACCGAGCTGGTCTGATGATGTAAACCCAAGGTGGCCTGGCCATAGGAATTTCTGACCGGAACAACTTAACCACGTCGAGTTTGGTTTCGTTGGATTTGTCTTCCCAAGCACTTTGGTCCTAGGTTAGGATTTTATTACAATGAAAAAAGCTGTCTGTTAAGTATTTGATCCAGCATATAGATTACGAAAGGTAGGGAAATCATTTATGGGCAATTGCGTGCGCTTCTATAATAAGCTTCCAACTGAAGCAACTGAACTCCCTATTCGTAAATTTAAACAGTACATTAAACAAAATCTTATTAGGAAGACCTTTTACTCCATAGATGATTACATCAATGATGTTAATGCTTGGCCAGATGTCGCTCCGTTCCGCACTGACAGTAGTATGTAAGAAATTCAATGTTCTGTTTAGCTTTATGGAAATTTTTGACATGTAACTAAATCGTATTAAATTTAGATTTAGAAAACATGTATTAGACACTTAAGTGATATTATAATGTGCTAGTGGTTTCTTTTTCACTTCTTCCACTAGTGGACAAAAAATTTAAGTGAAGAGAATATCAATAACACCTTATTTCTTATTTGATAATAATAATTATGTTTATAGTATACAATTTGACTTGTCTAAGTGCTTATTTTGTAAGCCTAAAGAAATAAAGTTATTGATTCTGATTCTGATCTCTTCAATATAAAATTAATTTTGAATGCACATTAATTATTGTGCTGTGGAATGGCAGTGGTGCGGACTACAAGATTGTGATTATAATCCCAATAATAATACCGGCCCACAAAAAAAAATGTTATGTATGCTGGGGGTCAGACTATACATTTCTTTTGTATTTTTTCCCGCTCAACACGAATCTGAAGTTCGAGTTCGGGGTTGCTTGAGAAAACCTAACAAAATCGATAAAAATTACTTTCTCGTAATTTTTTCTGCTGTCGTGCTGATTTCGTTTGTATCTCTCACGCACGGCTACAAAAGAGAATAAATTGAAAAGACAAGAAAAATACCCAACAGTACTTTGCAAACATGTTAACTCATATCCAACATATATATTACTGTTGGATGTTACAAAGAGAGAAAAAAGAGAGTGGGAAAAAACGCAGCAGAAATCCACTGCTTGGGCAATATTTATGGACAAGAGGGAAGCGGCCAAAAATTGTAATAATATTATCATCATTATAAGAAAAAATTACGATATCTTTTTATAGTTTTTTAAAGTTTTCACGAATAGAGAGCTGAGCAACCAAATTCTAACTTCAGATTGGTGTTGAGCGGGAAAAATACAAAAGAAATATAGTCTGACTGTCAGTTATCTGTGTTGGGGATACATAACTTTCTTTGTGGGCCTGTGTAATCAATACCTACTTTGTTGTTTCAGCGGTCGCTGATCCCGAAGTCGCAGATATGATTCTGAAAAGCTGCTTGGAAAAAGATGATCTCGTGCACTTTTTCCATGAAATTAGCGGAGATGGCAGTGTTTTTACTTCTGGTAATAATATTAATACTTCTCGCAAGACACAACAAAACTGACGCATTAATTAGTTCGCGAGTGGCGGGATATAATTTTTTTCTAGTTTTTAATATTTTCTACGATTTACAGTAGTGATTGATTAATTTTGCGCCCTGTATGTACTGACTTTATGTTGATTATAGCGATTAAATCTCTTGTATGTTGGTATACACCTACCTACTCCAAAAGGACAAATAAATTAAAGATTAAGAAAGGTGTAGAGTGGATGAGTAAATTTTTTTTAAAAGGTTCGCCAAATTACTAAACCGCTAGTTTTACTAGTTGTAGAACGAAGAAAACAGTTAAAACAGTTTTTTACTTTACGCTAGTCGCGGACCGACCCCTTATATGTTGCATGATTTTACAATATCATTTTCAGTAAAAAAATGGCGTCCTCGTCGTAAAATTCTAGTTCCAACCTTCAGTATAAAGAACCTGAAGAGTTTTGTTAAGGTGTTTGGCGCCCAAAGCTCCATCCTGGCTGAGAAGTTAGAAAATTTGGCAGGACCGGACTCTTTTCCGATGTGGAAGTTTGTATCTTCCTATGCCATGGATGCCGTTTGTGGTAAGCATATAGCTGTACAGATAAAGTAGTTGGTAGTCTATCACTCAATATTTTTAATTCGTGACAAAGGGCTTTTTGCTTCAAATCTTTTTAGGCTGTGGTCACAGATTAGATTATGTTATGTTCATCATCATCATCAGCCCATACACGTCCACTGCTGGACATAGGCCTCCCCCATACGACGTCACAAATAGCGGTCCTGAGCCGCCTCCATCCATCGACTCCCTGCGACCGCTACGATGTCGTCGGTCCATCGAGTGGATAGTCTCCCATGTAGGGGGGGATTTGCCATAATCACCACGCTTGGCAGGCAGATTGGTGATCGCACTGTTGGTGTTTAAAAATACTCAGAAGGAAGCTGCTGCCCTTCCTCTGGTAGGTTCCCTTAGTCGGCTTTTACGACATCCACGGGTTGAGTTGGAGGGGTCGATATTCGTACGCCGCGACCCCACGGCGTAATTTATGTTATGCCCTGGCGATCTATGGTATCTAGTATAGTATTATAATATGTGGCTATGCCGCTGCAGCATTTAACCTAGAATAAAAGTGTTGTTATAGGTTAATTAATGTACGTTACCTAAATGTGCTAGGTTTTGTCACCAAGTCCTCTTGTGCATCCGGTTTGAACTATTATAGGTCTTTTTACCCCTTCTCAGGTTACCGATATTGTTGTTTTGCAAGAAGATTAAGAATACATCAAATGCTACGGTACGGGTGAGTGCGATTCTAGTAGAAATAGAAACGCAATCACCCTGTTAAACGCACTCATTTAGGGATGAAACGTTGATGGTCTTACAACACCAATTAGGTTTATAGCTAACCCGCCTACACCTTTCGTAATAAATTCATCAAATTACGATATTTTTTATTGTAATAAAATACTAATTGTTGTCTGAACTTCTTATAGAAACAACCCTTGGATTCGGGACCAACAACGCCCAAGAAAATGATCATCCAGGCAAAGCAGCAATAGAGACTGCATTTAATATAATAACAAAACGAATCGTCACGCCGTGGCTACATAACGAATTCATCTTCGAAAGAACATCCCTGCACCAAAATCTTACAAGGTGTAAAGCTATGAGTGGTAGTTTTATTGAGGATGTAAGATAAATCGTTCCGCAGCTGTTTTTAAAGTTTGATACACAGCGTGATAAAAATTATACAGTTTTACCTGAGGTATACCTAATGTAAACGTGTTGTTGAGTGGAGACTGAGACAGCTATTTGGCAAACGTAGTATAGGACGCCGTTCGGCCACATGGGATGACAACCTGCGAAAGAATGCAGGCAGAAAATACAGGATGGGGCAAGCTGAAGACAAGGCGCTATGGCGCTCAATCGGGGAGGCTTATGTCCAGCGGTGGACAATCATGAACTGATGATTTATTTATGTATTTAAATTACACAAGCATAATTATATTGTTAAAATATAACTAATACAATTGAATTAATATGTAAGTAATAATTTTGATACATGTAAACTGTATGCGTACTTACATAAACTTTTCAAAGCGACTGGTCGATAATCGAATTCAAATTGTGTCGACACACTTGCGCCTTCCCATTTTTCAAGGACATCCGTGAGGGCTGGTTCGGCGGCAGATTTGGCCGAGGATCTCAAGAGGCGCAAATATGCAGGTCTCGACAGAGCCTACACATTTGCTCCCCTTGGAGTCGAGACCCTAGGTCCGTGGGGTACCGAGGCTCTCCGGGTTTTCAAAAAATTATCTGAGCGCCTAGTCGAAGCGACGCGTGACCCGAGAGCTGGTGAGTATCTGGCGCAGCGCATTAGCATTGCCATACAGCGAGGCAATGCAGCCAGCGTCTTGGGGACGCTTCCGACTGGTATTGATATGGACCAGTTGAGCTATCTGTAGATTGTTTACAACAGTCTGCAGTTAGCTCAATTGTTTCAATGGTAAATACTAGTTTATTTGTTTATATTATTTGATTGTTATTTTCTCTGTCAATCAAATTCAATCAGAAACCAAATTTATTAAAAACATTTAAACTAACTAAAGAAAGAAAAGATGACGACGATGAACTGACAAAAAAATATGATGCTAAAATCTTTTGAAATTAATGTGGATATTAAAATGTTGATTTTTATTTCAGATCATAAAAGAGAAACGTAAAAATCTATTAATAATTAAAAATCCAAGCAACGGTAAGTCAAGAACATGTCTAAAAAACAATAATTTGATTGACTTGAGTATTTTATTGATAGTTATATTTTATTGTTTTTTTATCATTATTTTCAATGACATTGTAAAAAATAGTTTTCACGTTATTAATTCAACACCAACATAACTTATTTACATTAATTATTGGACAGATTACAAAACAGAAAGATTCAAGCCATTTGTGGAATTACTCCTCGAATCTGTAACAGAAGAAAGCGAAAAAGTCATAAGAGAAGAAAGTCTTCTCCTCCTCGGAGCAGGCACCGATACATCCGCAGTCGGTATTGGATACACGCTTGTGATGCTGGCAACACATCCCGAAGTGCAGGAGAAAGTTTATCAAGAGTAAGTCATTACTATGGATCTAAAATCTATTTAACTATTAACGCAACTTTAGTTCCAAATGGTTCGAAGATTTTCAGTGGAGTGAAGCAAGGTGTTATATATTTTTAGAGTTTCGTACCTTAAAAGGAAAACACTGTTACGTCCGCCTGTCCGTTCGTTCGTCCGTCTATCAACCATCTTTTCTCAGAAAGGCGTGGAGCTATCGAGTTGAAATTAACATCAAATATCCAGGTTCGTAACCTATTGGAGCCGCGATATAAATCTAATTTCTAGTCAACGCAATCAAAACGTCGTTTATGAATTTTTTTTTAATTTCCTCGGAAATCACGTGCACAAATAAAATAGAGGGCACTTCTCATTAACCTAGAACCATGAAAATTGGCGAGAAGCAAGGTCTTATAGCACAGCTAAAGGGAAAATTCCGAAACCCTTGAATTTGTAGTTAAATCACAAAAATATTTTTTTTACTTTTTGTAAGCGATCAATACTTGCAGGGTACCTACATCCTATTGAATTTTTTTCAAATTATATATTATCTCTACATGCAATATGGTGACATTTGACATGGGATATGAGCGTTTTCAAAAATAAGTGTACCCTCCACTTTTCAGTTATCTCTCGTGGTTGAAACTGTATAACAAGTAAATATGATACCTGGTGAATATTTTAGTTACTGTACAGTATTAAACACACTTTAGTCTTGTAAATAAAGTCAAATATAAAAACTCAAAAATCTTTGGGACTTTCTAAGGACTCAAGTTGTTTTCGTTATATTCTGGCACAGAATAATTAAGTCTTCTTGTGATTAATAATAGGTAATTATTATAACTACTTAACCCTTTGGATTAGATTTCCCTTAATATATTCCTCTTGTCCCATTGTTTAACTTCCGGTGTTTCTTGGTTTTAGCCAAGGTGTAGCCAGGCTATTAGACAAGTCAAATTTTATACTAAAAACATAGTTATTATATCAAATAAGAAATAAGGTGTTATTGATATTCTCTTCACTTAAATCTTTTGTCCACTAGTGGAAGAAGTGAAAAAGAAACCACAAACACATTAATATATATCTTTTATGTGTCTAATACATGTTTATTTTGCCTATTTAAATATAAATTTAATGCGATTTAGATACATGTCAGTATTTCTATAAAGCTAAACAGAACATTGAATTTCTTACATACTACTAGAAGTGCGACATCTATTTTATGGTGTCGTTGTACATTGTATCCAAATGATATAAATTTGAGCACTGACCTAGGTCTGCGACATCCTGGAGTATCTAATTGAATCAGATTCAATTCAATTCAATTCAATTATTCATAGTAGAACATTACATCCACATTCTAAATTGGGATATTACAAACAATAACAGGTTGAAGGAAATCTTAAGCGATCCAAACAAACCCCTTCAAGCAGATGACCTTCATCACCTGATATACCTTGACGCTGTGGTCAGAGAGACGCTGCGTCTGTATCCACCGATCCCAGCCGTCGTCAGGAAAATTGAAAAAGATATTGAATTACGTAAGTGTATGATATATTTTAAATATTTAATGTACCTACCTATGTTAATTCTTATCCAACAATGTCATACATTGTTATTTAAGGCGCATAGTAATGCGACACTGTCGCCACTCTTAATTTTTTCTTGTATTATCGTTATGGAAAAGAATTACCAAAAGTTCTCATCGCCAATTGATAATACCCAGTTGAAAAAAATTTTCGATACCTCTGTAACTTTTCCATATGTGTTTGGTAATTCTTTTCCATATGAGAGAGTATGAGGTGAGTTTTTAGTTTTTTCAAAACAATTAATCTATATTTTCCTTACACTTTTTCAACTTTTAGAAGGCTCTGAGTCAATTCTCATGTTAAAATATTTACTCGTACAGCATCAGGCGTGGTTGTGCCTGCTGGATGCGGAGCCTTGATCAGCATCTGGGGAATCCATCACAATCCTGCTATCTGGGGCAAAGACGTGGAGGTGTTCCGTCCGGAACGGTTCCTGGACTCGACGCCGAGGCATCCAGCTGCGTTCATAACGTTTAGTTGTGGACCGAGGAACTGTGTGGGTAAGGTTTCGTCTTGTCTGATTTAGTTTTAGTTTATTTATTAATATAGATTTCACTACAGGTTTATATATACATTTATCTTAATAATAACTACCTAACAAAAAACAATCTGGATTGTTTACTTTTAGGATACCAATACGCCATGATGTCGATCAAAACAGTTCTGTGCACCCTACTCCGGAAGTTCCGTCTGGTGGCGGCATCCGAGGTCCACCAGCCACTGCGCCTCGAGTTCGACATTATGATGAGAGACGTCGATCAATACCGAGTGGGTATTGAAAAGAGGCACTAATATGCTTACCTTGTTACAAACGTACAAAATCTGCGTTGTAACAAAAGCCTTTTACTGTAACTATTTGTATTACATTTTTGACGCTGTTTTATTGGTCTTCCTGTCTTTTAATTACGGCTGATGTCGTTAATTAAGGCCTATACACGGTTGTGGGTAAAATCTGACTTCGGAGGATTATGATGAGGTGTTGCACACTACATCACCAGTTACCACCTCTTGATAATGATTAGATTTTTGGGTAAATTTTATTTCCAAAGTACAGGGGCTTCTATTTCGAAATTGGTAATAACCTTCATAATTTCAAAAGCTATCGAAGTCCATAAAATTTAAAAAATGTAAATCCTGTATTGGCCATAGGATCTATAAATAAGTTTGTCAATCTTAGTTTCTAAGGGCTGTGGATTTTGTATACTAAATAAATAAATAAATAAATAAATAAAATATCTAGCTAGTACCTATAAAATATAAGATAATCGTTTCTTTCTGCTACGATTCTTTGTTAATAAAGTTTTGATTTTATTATATCAAAGAATTCCCAAAAACATTCGCTTTCGCCTTTCGCTTACATGTTGTAAGTTCCACTATTTCCGGAGCTCAGAGGAATTAAGTGAGCAGTAGAAAAGTGGGTGCGGGTTAAAGTCTTTTGTATGCTACGCCGCGTGTCCGTCCGTCGCCGTAGCATCGTAGCACGTGCTACGAAGATCTATCACTACATAGTATAAAACAAAGTCACTTACCGCCGTCTGTCCCTATGTATGCTTAGATCTTTAAAACTACGCAACAGATTTTAATAGGCTTTTTCTTATTACATAAAATGATTCGAGTGGAAGATTTATAATCAAGGAGTTTTTCCTTTCTGACAATTGAATATTGTTACTTTCTATAGACTAATTATTTATTTATGTAGGTATTTTATTTTATTTTAGTATATTGAATTTATTTTAGTAGGTTTATATTTCAATTGATTATATTTATTTATCTATTATTATTATTAGGTATTTATAATGTTATGTTAATATTTATCTTAAATCATCTTTGGTACACCCCCTGCCTTTCTTAAATTCACAATTCTTTCCATCCAAAGGTTGCTTGGAAGAGATCGCTTCTAAGCGATAAGGCCGCCCATTGTACTTGTCCGTCCATGTAATATCTCTCTGTAATGTTGTTTTTCTGGTGTACAATAAAGAATTTTTGTATTGTATTGTATTTATACGTATAATTTAGTATTGCACCCGTGCAAATCCGGGGCGGGTCGTTAGTCAATAATATAATATAAAATAACTATGTTTATCGTTAGCGAAGAACGGGGAGGGTAGGGACAATCAGATAATATCAGTGGAAAGAAAGATAAGTCACCTTAAAAATAGTGAAGTCCTCAACGACTTCGAGAGATATCATGAGTTTAATGATTTTTCTCGCCAGTGTCTATGGATATGTCCTGCTGGCCTGCTCGTAAAAACTAAATGGATCTTTATGTAAGTGATATAAGAGTCGATTTTGCACGAAGACGAACAGAAACATCGTTGGTTTCTGAGTGGGCCCCTGATACTAAGTAGTATCCGACAACCTATAATATATGTTCCATTAGTTGATTCCATATCAACATCGATGTTAAAATGGGGTTTCAGGGGATTATAATCACTGAAGCCTGTGCTGTGGTGAAAGATTGTTGCCCCTTAAGCATTTTAATAGCAATGCTAACGAGTAATTAGTAGGTGCCCTCTGCCTCTCTGGTAGAAAAATGCTATTGCGTTTTCCATCAGTCGAGGTATTCCTCAACTCTATGTATCTTTTCTTCTTAATTGCACTCTTAAACCTAACAAATAAAAGTACACGTTAACATTTTTGTTTCATGAAGCCGCCATACAAGCGTCTTTTTATTCTGAAATAAACGCGTGCAAAGCCATGGGTTTAAACTGGTAGATAAACTTACATTATTTTTGAAACTATACGTACAAAATTATATATCCAATAAAAAGATTTGAAGGTATAATAAAGCAACACCTGAAGCTCTCAACATAATGTCTTACTCCTCGAGTAAGACATTATGTTGGTATTACGCAGTGGCTAGCGGACGTCTGATGCCGGCACCAGGCAGAACACGAGGATGTTAAAATAAGAGTATGAGGTAATTTTATAAATTCCAGATGACACTTTCTTCTATCTATATATTTTCACGTAATCTTTTCTCATAAAAAGTAAAAAAAGATCTAAGTATAATTTAATTTCGTCGATAAAGCCTTTATACTAGATACATATCTGGAAACTAGAGTACCTACGTTTTATATGAAATAGATCGTAATTTGTAAATCCATCTCTGTGAATAAATATATTTTTTATTTTTTTTTTTATCTAAAAGGCAGAATAAAACAACACTAAATATTATAAGTAATCATTTATTCCCTAATCTCAATACCCACTCGGTATTTATCGAGATCCCTCATCATAATGTCGAACTCAAGGCGGAGTGGCTTTTGGACCTCGGACGCCGGCACCAGGCGGAACTTCCGAAGTACGGTGCACAGAACCGTCTTTATCGACATCATTGCGTATTGGTATCCTAAAAAAGCATTAACCAAATCAGTGTTAAGTAGTTAGTTCAGCAATCACCCACCTTACTCTAAAGTCCAGCTTGAAGTAACTATAATCATCTATAATACTCCCAATAAAACTTTGTTATCACTGAACGAGAGATGATAATCCCGTATGATGCGTATGCCATTACTATTTTCTTTTAATTTCTATAAAATGCTGTTGACCACAGATGACCATGACAGCGGTATCGGACTTTTTGTTATTCGTCGTATTGTCGTATTGCCCTGTCCAGTAGGACAGGGCAGAGGATCAGAGGAGTGCTTCTGCGTTATTAAATGGGTTTATTATAGGTACTGTTAGTTCTGTATTATTGGATATTCAAAGTGGTAGCGATATAAAACCGTTATTCAAATATTTCATAACCACGATATAACGAGACTTCTTGGCATCGCTGTACGGGTTCTATAATAGTCTCAAAAGAGTCAATCTTCAAAAGTTTCCTGACTTTTTGGACTCACGTCAAGCCACCCATTATTAAGTAACGAAGACACATTAAAAACTAGTCACAACCACAACGAAACCTTACCCACACAGTTCCTAGGTCCATAACTAAACGGTATGAACGATGCTGGATGCTTCGGCGTCGAGTCCAGGAATCGTTCCGGGCGGAACTCCTCGACGTCTTTGCCCCAGATGGCAGGATTGTGATGCATTCCCCAGATGCTGATCAAGGCTCCGCACCCAGCAGGAACGACTACTCCAGATGCTGTGATGAGATCAGATTTTATAAGTTCATTGTCACTTATACTTAAACGTGAGCCTCTGATGACCATTAGTCCATCCTACTTGCATTTCTAACACTTACGTAGTTCGATGTCCTTCTCTATTTTCCTGACGATGGCTGGCACCGGTGGATACAGCCGCAGCGTCTCTCTGACGACAGCGTCAAGGTACTTCAGGCGATGAAGGTCGTCTGCCTCAACTGTCCTGTTTGAGTCACTGAAGATCCCCTTTATCCTGAAACCGATTGGAATTTTTAATTTTGAAAATATACCTAAATTCTGGCTTCGAAGCCCTTAGTTTTAAACTACTTTTTAGTTTGTCGGGATAAATACTAATCCCTCGGGAATAAAATTTCATGGGATTACCTAGGGATCATCTTCTATACAACTGCAATAGAATCATCCAATCGGTCCATAAATGAAGGAGAAATCGACCAGACGAACATAGACCCCCTCTTTTTTTCGAAGTCGGTTAAAACTGAGTACTTGCCACAGAAGTGTAATGCTGTAGTGAACATACCTGTTTTAAGTTGATTAGGTTCTCATGGTCAATAATAGATGTAAATATCAACAACTATAACTATAAATTAGTAGCAAATAAACTTTTTATACTTATAATCTATCTGTTACGCTACTAGCTGACCGCCCGCGGCTTCGCCCGCGTGGACTAAGAATATCCCACCATGCATTGTTTTATCATATATCAAATGGATAAGACAGCGTTTTCGATGAAAGCTCCGAGGCGGTTTGGCTTTTTCCGACACTCAAGATAGGTACCGTAAATCAGGTAAAAGCATTAATTAAACCTCCGACTTTCACTCTGTATGTAAGTATCTTTCTATCAGGTTGTTGGAAGTTCGTACACTTGAAAAAAATATTGTAAGATTACATACATTGACTATCAGTCGTACACTTCTTTTTTAAGATTGAAATAAGTTCAGAAAAATATTGCTTAAAGACAAAAAACACAAAACAAAAATTGACATTACGGACTTTTTTGTAATTCAAAAAATAACAGCGTTCAAAAAATCTTAAATCTATGGATGAAGTCTATGGAGCGAAAACGCTGCCTATGGACAGCGTTTTCGATGAAAGTGGCTTGACTTTTTCCGACACTTCCAACAATTATCGTTATATTTCAAGCAATTTATCCAAAACCTTGACAAATTATAGTACCTACCTATACCTAAACCTTCCTCGTGAACGCCCCATCAATTTGTGAAAACCACATGAAAATCCATTCAGTTGTTTTTGAGTTTAATGCAACAGACAGACGGTCGCGGCGGAGAGCTTTGTTTCATAATATGTACAATACCGCGTACAATGTCCGTGACTTCATCCGCGTGGAATACTGATAGTGTGATTTTCTTGCACTTTTATCCCCTTTGATATTTTACCCCCCTTGAGGGTAAAATTTTTAGAATTCTTAAATGAAATTTTTATTTATATCAAATATACATAAAACAACAATACAATAACAGTCTAAAAAAAAAATCCAAGCTTTTAGCTTTAAAATGACGATACTTCTATACAACCTTTCAACCCCTCTTTCAACTCCTAACAACCCTTATTTCACATTAGAAAGTAGCCTATGTCCTTTCTCAGGTTCTAAAGAATCTGTGTACCAAAATTAATTTAAATCGGTTCTGTAGTTTTGGCGTGAAAACGTGACAGACAGAGTTACTTTCGCATTTATAATATTAGTACGGATTAATGATACTAACTTTGGGCCAGATAATGGGGTGTGAAATATTAGAGTATTATTATTGTTAATCATCTTCACATTGTTCTCACGTTTATGTTTTTTGAAGCTATGTATCTCCTAGAGAAACATCACCAGGAATGTACCTGTATATAACAATAACCAGGCCTGGAGCGTAACCATCCGTCTTTACAGATGATTTTTTGTATTAGTAATTTGGATACAAGTAGTAATGTTTAAAAAAATTTCGTTCATTAAGACACCGAAAGCGCTTTAGACCGAACCAATTTACTCCTTATCTAATCGTTTGTTATTATATTTTAGTTTGCTACGTGCATGTGAACTTTATGTCATAGATTAGATAATGCTACTTCTGTTATGTCTAGCATTATGATTTTGAATAAATACCTAATAATATTATTTTAAAATTCGTAATTTTTTTCTGTACCAGTGTATAATGCTGTGAGCTGTTGGAGGTATATATTATACGAGTATGTACATATGTGAGTACATTTGATTATTTTGTAGAGGTAACTGACCCACCTAGAACATAGCCCTATTAATTCCATCATAAACTAAACAAATATTTTCATACTTGATAAATAAATAAAAATAATTTATTATAGGCACGTAATAGTGGTCCATATGAAGAGACACAGTTATAAATACAATCGAAATCTTACAATTTAATAATTCAAATTTATTCAATGAATCGAAATCTTACAATTTAATAATTCAAATTTATTAAATCAATCGAAATCTTACGATTTAATAATTCAAATTTATTAAATCAATCGAAATCTTACAATTTAATAATTCAAATTTATTAAATCAATCGAAATCTTAGAATTTAATAATTCAAATTTATTAAATCAATCGAAATCTTACAATTTAATAATTCAAATTTATTAAATCAATCGAAATCTTACAATTTAATAATTCAAATTTATTAAATCAATCGAAATCTTACGATTTAATAATTCAAATTTATTAAATCGATCGAAATCTTACAATTTAATAATTCAAATTTATTAAATCAATCGACATCTTACAATTTCATAATTCAAATTTATTAAATCAATCGAAATCTTAGAATTTAATAATTCAAATTTATTAAATCAATCGAAATCTTACAATTTAATAATTCAAATTTATTCAATCTATCTAAATCTTACAATTTAATAATTCAAATTTATTCAATCAATCGAAATTTTACAATTTAATAATTCAATTTATTAATTCATGGATTTATACATGAAGAAAACTCATCCTAAAGCTGAATGTTAAAAAACTTGCATGATTTTTTAAGAGGTTCATATGTTTTACGCTTTATGAATTTTCAGTGTTGAGAAAAATGTAGTGGGAAAGTGGTTTGTCGCAAATCGTAAACCATTTATATGAAAAGATGTTGTTACAAACTTTGATTCAATGGTACTTTTGGAGCATTTTGGAATAATGTTGACGTTATAGCCGACTTCGAAAAAAGCAGGAGGTTCTGTGTGTCGGCTGTATGTATATTTTTTATGTATGTTTGCCAGTTTCTCCGTCAATTGTGGACCGATTTTGATGGAGTGTAAATGTTAGGAATTTGATGTCAGATTTTAGGTTACCTATTCAAAACAACCATAAGTATTATACAAGTCAATAATCTTTTATATTCTCGAATGATCCTCAAATACAATTGAATAGAAGAATGTTATAACGTGAGTTTATAGATAAAGGTGTATGATTTGCGGCAAATTAGTTTTCCGCTTTATACAATACATATTCCCTGGCGAACGTGGATTAAATTAAAAAGAGAGAGAGATGTTTTAAATTCGCGCAATGTATTATCGATCCACCATAAGATTATTAAAATCGATTGCTTGGAATTAAGATAGGTAGGTAGATTTTATTTTAGAGTCGGTTTTTCTGTTGTTAATACCTACGTTATTATTTATGGTTTTTACATTTACCTCCCTGTGATCTCAATACATACATAATTGCGTAAAAAGGCCTTTAGTAACTAGAACTTGAACTCGAAACTCTTTGACAATCCACTCAAAACTAACCCCACTTCCAAGGAACATGCTGTTCATGATATATCTGCACTATTCTCACAAAGAAGAAATAGGAATCTTGCAGAATAGAGGCGATGATGTCGACCACCCGGGCGTGCTCTACTGCCAACAAGACGATAACCGGAGAGTGGTCTGGAGTGTCGCGGTGTCTTTATTACCCTCCATAGCAGTACATAATTCTTCTTGCTTGTTAACTTACTCTCGATAGGCTTTCTCCTGCACCTCGGGATGTGCTGCCAGCATCACAAGCGCGTACCCCACGCTGACTGCGGACGTATCGGTGCCTGCTCCGAGAAGCACCACGCATTCTTCTCTAATGACCAAATCGCTTTCTTCCGTTACAGAATCGAGGACCAATTCCACAAATGGTTTTAGTCTGTCTGTTCGGTTTTCTGACAAATAAAAAAATTAGGTTAGTTAGAAGAAACATATAGCTTTCCTGGGTTATAGAATTCTACATATTTATTGTTACCGAAGGATTACAAAATCAAAGAAAGATAGTGACAGATGACCTTGTAACCATTTTGATTTGATAAACAACACGTACCTAGTCAATTCAGTACTTGAAGCTTCCATTTACCTTACCTGGACTATTCAGATTTGCATGATTTTTTCGCTTTTCCTTAATGACCTGAAACAAAGGTCATAACTCCAAAAGATATTATTTTCGGTAACTTATAGCATACATCTTCATGCATTATATCCCAAAGAAAACCTGTTTATTGAAATTTAAGAGAACATAATATAAATATACTTTTGGTTAATTTATTTAATTTTTATTTTATTTTATTTATTTGGAAACAAAAAGCTTATGAATAAGTAACAATAAAACGATAAATTAGAACAAATGAAGCTAAAAACAGTTTCCACTCATGGTTTGCAAAAATAACTGGATAACTGGTGGAATAACTGGAAAATCGTTGTTGCCTTACATTATCAATGAAGTTGTCAACCTGAGCTTTACTTTTGCTAAAGATTCGCCGCAGAGACGTATTTTCGTAGAGCAAGTCGATATGAAGCCAGGGCGTGGACACTCGCTTCGTTACTATGTGAAATATATTATCTAACGCAGCCAAGTTTGGATGATCATTTTCTTGGGCTTTGGCCTTGACTCCCATTGTGGTTTCTGAGCAGAAAAAACTATGATCAATAAAAATATCTTTATTTTCATGCTATACAAGCATTCACTTACAATGCTGTTTTTAGGATAAGCACATTTAGACTTACCACAAACGGCATCCATAGTATAAGCAGAAACAAACTTCCACATCGGAGAGGGGTGCTGTCCTGCTATTTTCTCTAAATTCTTAGCTAGGACGGAGCTTTGAGTTGCAAATATCTCAACAAAACGATTCAGGTTCTTCATGCTGAAGGTTGGAGCTAGAATCTTACGTCGCGGGCGCCATTTTTTCACTGAAAATTTTTGCATTGCAAAATAATCAATATTTAAACAGCGATTAAAATCATATAGGTACGTAGGTTAGGTGATGGTTAAAGGGATAATTTATACCAGAAGTAAAAATACTGCCATCGCCAATTGCTGCATGGAAAAACCTCATGAGATCATCTTTTTCTAAGCAGTTTTTAAGAACGATATCTGCAACTTCAGGTTGTGCAACCGCTGAAAGAATAAATAAATGAATAATGCTGAACAATTCATGCAACATCATCTTGCCCCAAGCAAAGCAGAGTATTTTATTTTGTTTTGTTAATATTGGACCGATTATTATTTTATACTGTTCCCCTGCCTTCGGATGGTATTTTACTGCTAAGCTGACACGGGCTAAAACTTAACACGTATTTACAACTGGAATAACGTATTAGATTCCAGATGTAAATCCGTGTTATGTTTTAATCCGACCCGTTAATCAATATCACCGTGTATAGTATAGTATATGGTAAAAATTATATCAAAAAACATTAAAATATAAAAAACTCACTTATAAAAAGTTTTTTTGAATACCAATGAGCCACCGTCCCCCCACATTCCATAGCATCTCTGGACAACCGCTGCAGTCCTTTCATCTTTGCTGGAAATAAAATCAAATGAGTATTTTGAGTTAAAATAATCAATTGAGAGCAAAATGTTAAGGTCATTGGAAGAAAACTAAAAAGTATAATAATTTTCCGCGAAAATTCACTTATTTAAGTTGTTAGTACTCTCACACTAGTCTTGCTCTTTTTTTATACAAATTGTTAAAATTTGTATATTTTTACATAAAGATTGTCTTACTTTCTGAATTACCAATGAGGACGTAGGCCTGCCCGAAGAAAGGCGGGCTCATCATGGAACTCTTTAGTTGTTCTGCCAGTCTGAACATGTGCCGCTTCCTCCACTTCACAACCAGGTACCAGGCTATCAAGAACGCAACCAGGAGCTTTGCGATCATCCTGGAATCTGGAGTGTTATTATCAGAATTTTATTGAATGCCTATTGACGCCTATAATCCGCGTGCAATCAGAATAAGACGGAACCTTGTCAAAGTATAATAATATTACTTCACATTACCGATACAATTTGCCTTTGTGTCAGTTTTAAACATATTGATCCCATTTTCACGCGCGTATTATAATCACACGCACGCTTTCACACAAATATCTATATAAATGCGAAATTTTGGATAGATAGGATGGATATCCATCCATAGGTGAAAGGATATATGTCTTTGTTACATCTTCACGCCCAAGCTACTGAACGGAACGAGGTGAAAATTTGCATAGACATAGGTACATGTAGGTATATGGAATTGAACTGGTTTAACGTGATATGTTAAACCAGTATGATAAAAAGTATCCTATATTGTATGATACTTTTTATCCCAAAAAACTCGTGTGAAGCCGTCAGCAGAAGCGAGTAATTTTTATACTGTGTTTTTTATTAGGCCTGCTTAAACGATACTGCTCTGAAAAAAGAGTTACGTACGTAAACTTTTCTTCACTTTACTTACTTTGAAAAAAAGCGGAGGTTCTCAATTTGGCTATATTCTGTCAATAATAAACTTTTCTTCACTTTTTGACAGATGTTGAAGATTTGAAGAGTTGTGCTGTAGAACTAATATTTTGATATTACAATTTCTTCAAAACGCCACCGGGCGTTAGAATAAAAAAAAAACACAAATAATTAAGCTCTTACTACAAAAGCGTCTGGATTTAGACAAGGAACAGATTCAATTGTTATTGTGTAGATATATATTATTAAATGTAGTACCTACATAAAATCATGGACATAATGATAACTGTCTATGTGTCCATGACCTAGACCTGGGCAGCACCTGACCCTTAGCCCATTATAAACATAGGCACGTTTTACTATTACATCGTAGATTTGAACTGTACCTACGCATTAACAATTTTCTTGCCTCTCTTCCTGCAGCCGGTTGCATATTCAGCCTAACTAATTTTATAATATTATCGCATTTATCGAAAGTCAGTTTGTTTGTCTTTTCTTCACGCCCTAACTAAGCAACTATTTTACTTGTCTAAGTGCTTATTTTGTAACCCTAAAGAAATAAAGTTATTGATTCTGATTCTGATTCACCCAATCGACTTGAATTGTCAATGGCACAGAGTTAAGCAAGTGAGAACACGGAATAACTCGTTGAAAGGACGGAGAGTGACATAGGCTATTTATTTGTCCTAATAAAACACCAAATTCCTGGATTAATTGATTAATACCTTTTTATCCCCCTAGAAATGTGAAGATAGATTTTAATGCGTGTGAAACTGCGGGGAACAGCTAGTGATGTATACAAAAAAGAAAATATACCGATGAGTGGCGAAAAAGTATGAAAAAAGTACATCTGAAATGACGAAGAATGAACTGGATTATAATGCATGCTACAGCACAAATACATATAATAATATAGAATACATATATAGAATAGAGAATTATAATATAGAATATGCTTACGACCTTAACTATGATTTATTAGCCTATGTTTTATTTAGTTTGGGTTTTATTAGTAAATTTTAGAATAATATCTTAATAATTGATTTTTCCCTATATTCTTGAATAAATAAACTGAAACTGACGTGCAGTCAGCGAGATGCCAAGAAATACCCATGAATATACCTCCCGAAAAACCTACAACCGTTGAGGTAAAGAAGTGGAGAACACGAATCGGCAAGCGTAGTAAAGGAATCCCTATAGCTAGGCGGTATGAATGCTGGTTATGCGGTAATTGCCAAGTTAACTTCAAGGCAATGTTTGGGATTGCTCGGCTAAATACCAGCTTACAGCCTTAGACTCGATAAAACGAAGAGCTTTCAGACTCATTGACGAGCAATACCTTGCAGAGACTAAGATCCAAGGTCTCGAACACCGCCGCAAGGTTGCTTGTCTCTAGATCTTTTATAGAATACATTTCGGTGAATGCTCCCAGGAACTTCATGACCTGATCTCACCATCTCCTTTCCACTCCAGGTCAAGCAGATGGACGGCACAATACCATCCTTATCTGGTGGATATACCATCCACTCGTACTAAACGGTTTTCCACCACCTTCATCATTCGGACCGCTAAGGATTGGAACTCGTTGCCTGCTTCTGTTTTTCATGCCAATTACAATCTCGGTCTCTACAAGACAAGAGTGAATAGGTATCTTATAGAACTTCGTGATACACCGTCAGCCACATCGTCACTTTCTATCAGGTGAGATTATGGTCAAACGAAGTCTATTGTCCATAAAAAAAGAGCGCTGGCGCTCATCAGGGGGGACATTCCTACAGTCTAGCACAGGCTGATTAGGTTCGGATTTTGCAAGCAGTATTTTGTTTTCTTCTGCTTTACCTGGTAATCGAAAGCGAACTAAGTTCGTTTAATAGGTAAGTAGTCAAATAGCACCTCGTATTTTTGTGAAGCCGATCGATGCAGTCAATCATCTATCATAAAAACATTGTGTATTTAATTTAAAGAAGACCTTTAAATAATTCAATGAAACGAGGTGGTCCATCCAACATCCAACATTTTATTGTAAAGCGGGATAAAAACTCTTTTCAAATAAAAAGTTTCAAATGGCGTATTAAGAGCGTAATTTGGCGCCTTGTTTGAAAATGGAACAAGAAAAAAGAGGCCCTGCAGCCAATGTTGGTGTTGTTTTAGTTGTTTTATCTATGTATACTTGCGAGCTATAAACTGGAATCACTTCATCGCTGGTTTCTGCAGACCATATTTTACAGTTTCCATGGAATAAACTGCAGATTGGTGTATACCATTTGAAAAGAAATTTTGTTAGCTTTCGAATGGTATAAAAATTATTTAAATTTATGGTTATATAATAAACGGTTTTTCATTGACCTAATGAGTTTCCTGATGGAATCCTGTGGAATTTCCTGCCACTCTTCGATAAGAGCAGTTTTTAGGTCTTCTATTGACGCCGGAGCTGAAGATCTTCCTCGTACTCGCCTTTTCAGCTCGTCCCACAGGTGTTCGATAGGGTTCATGTCAGGGCTGACGGCTGGCCAGTCTATTGTGGGAATCCCGACTTCTTCCAGGTACTGTCTAGTCGCACGAGCGGTGTGGCAGCGGGCATTGTCGTGCATTATCAGGAAATTTTCGCCAATAAACCTGGTGTAAGGGAGTACATGGCCCAGCAGAATGTCGTTGATATACCTTTCTGCGGTTAGTCCTCCTCCCCGACCTCCACCGGGTACGAATACCAGCTTCGTTTTAGCTTCAATTGAAATCCCCGCCCACATCATACAAGACCCACCCCCATATGCCACTGTTTCCGCTATACAGCATTGTGCGTATCGCTCTCCCGGTCTCCTGTAGACTCTCCGTCGACGGTCGCTGCCATGCAGGCACATCCTAGTCTCGTCCGCGAACAAAACTCGGCTCCATTGCTGTATATCCCAATCTAAGTTATTACGAGCAAACTGAAGTCGGGCTTGTCGGTGGGCTGTAGACAATTTGGGTCCCGTTGCTGGCTTTTTTGGGGTCAAGTTAGCTTCTTTGAGTCTTCGCCTCACTGTCCACTCGCTGACAGTTCTCCCTCGAACTTCTCCGAGCTCCCGCTGGACGTCAACGCCGATTAGATGTCGATTTCGGAGAGAAGTGCTGACAATAAATCGGTCATCTCTCGCCGAAGTGCATCGCTGTCGTCCAGATCCTGGTCTTCGGACTAAGTTTCCAGTCTCTCTAAACCTCTTGTATACTTTGGAGACACAGGACTGGCTCAGATGAAGCTGTCGAGCGATAGTACGCTGAGAGAACCCTTGCTGGATTAGGGTGACGATTTGAGCGGCTTCTATTGGTGTGGTTTCCATTTTCTTGTAATTCCAGTATTTTGAGTGACGTGATATATTGGACTGATGACAAAATTGCATAAATTCCCAGTTTTTATAGGGATAGGGAAAATGTATGTCTTTTGATTTCACGTTCCATGCCATATGATGAACATTTTTTTCGCTATGATATCGAAAAGTTTGAAAGCTTATAAAATTATCGTTAAAATAATATACCACAACCTACAGTTTATTGCATGGAAACTGTAAAATATGGTCTGCAAAAACCAGCGATGAAGTGATTCCAGTTTATAGCTCGCAAGTGTACATACATTCGATCTTCATGTTTTACAAGACTTATCAAGACCATTATTAGACTTTTGGAAGCTTATTTTTTAAATAACAAAATTGTTAATTTAACCTCCTCAGTGGTGAGAAATATCGAAACAGAGAAGAACCAGCTTGAGCTGTTTTACAACGAATGGTAAATAATCTGATGAACACTGGACTATTCTGATTTTGAATTACTGTTTTGGCATACTTCAAAATATGCCTATATACAAAAGATTTAAGTGAGAAGCTGCTGAAGTCTTCTTCTTCGTCCACTTCTTGATATAAAAGGACAAATACAAATGTGACGGTTCAGTTCGTACAAAAGCTGCATCCTGGAGATTATGACTGAATATTAACTGAAATTCGGCGTCATAATAAACAAGATATATGTAATTTTTTGGATTTACTGGGTTTGATTAACAGGTAAGGCAAATAAATTTTTGAAGTTCGTTGAATCTACTTATACCTACAGGATGGCGTTTTGGACTACCGGAAAATAGTCTTAGGTTTTCATTTCAGATTCTCAGATGTTCTAAGATTTTATAGTTAACAAAACAGTTTCAGTGTAAAATGCTAATTCATTTTACACTGAAACTGTTTTGTTACTTTCTTTTGTAGAGTTTTGAAAATTATTCATTGACTTCTTAAACAAAGTATGGGAAAAGTTTTTTTAATAATTCCGATTGTTCTGTACTTTAACCTCATTTCGTCCGATAAAAGTTTTTTATCAGCATAAAGAACATGATAAATTGGCATAAAAAAGTTTTTGTGAAAAAAAAAAATATAATGTTGGACAATGCACACAACATCATCTGGCCCCAAGCTAAGCAGAGCTTGTGTTATGGATACAAGATAATTGATATACATAATACAATATATTACATAGATAGATATTTTTTGTTATACATAGAAAAACGACCAGAACACCCTGAACAAATATTTGCAGATCGTACAAATATTTGTCCCGAGGCGGGAATCGAACCCGCCACCTTCTGCGTCGCAGGCGGACTATCGCCCACCGCGCCACATCGGTCATCATAATGCCTATCTTCTTGCTCACAGTATTTTTTAAATCTTTGAACAAGTAGAAAATTTGTCTCATAAGACCATTTTCCTGTAGCTAAATCGGTTAAGGTAACTCTCCTTACAGCCCCGTCCGAAAAATCCGTCCTGTACGTAAAAAAGTATTTGTTATCTTCAATATTCACTACCGTGAATATTGATACTACGAACGGGATTTGAAGGGATATAATACCCTCCAAATCCCGTTCTTTTGCACTATCTATTTGTGGTTACATGCATTTTTCATTGTTCATACATACCTTTAGGATTATACGCAAATAAACAAGTCTAATTTCAAACTATAGAAAAAAAACACTATAAGAAGTACCTAATAATATATACCGCCTGCCAGTTAAAATTGTGAATACGCCATCGACACAATCCTTTAAGTATAAGATAAAACAGTGGCTTGTAGAAAAATCCTTTTATGACTTCCGTGAATTCACTGATATTAAATGTTAATTCGGATTAATAATTAAATTGAATTGATTTACCTTTACTTATCAATTATCGCGGGCCGTGGGGCCGCGGCGTACGAATATCGACCCCTCCAACTCAACCCGTGGATGTAAGAGCCGACTAAGGGAACTTACCAGAGGATGGGCAGCAGCTTCCTTCTGAGTATTTTTAAACACCAACACTGCGATCACCAATCCTCCTGCCAAGCGTGGTGATTATGGCAACTCGCCCCCTACATGGGAGACCATCCACTCGGATGGACCGACGACATCGTAGCGGTCGCAGGGAGTCGATGGATGGAGGCGGCTCAGGACCGCTATTTGTGGCGTCGTACGGGGGAGGCCTATGTCCAGCGGTGGACGTGTATAGGCTGATGATGATGATGATGATGATCAATTATTGTTATTACTTTATATATATTTAATTTTTAATTTAATTTCTGCAATGTCATAGAAATGCTTATATTTTAATCCTTATGATATGTAAGGTACATATCATAAGGATTAAAATATAAGCATTTATGTAATTGACATGTAACTTGTAATGTTATGAATAAATGAACTATGAACTATAATAACTACCTTCTTACTAATAATAATAATTACTTAGATAAAAAATCTCTAGCTTTCTAAAAAATTGCTTGTATGGGTGAAGTTTTCTGAGTTGTCATCAACACAATGACATCATCAAATCTATTCAAGATTTACGTAAGGTTGCTTTATTTTTTGCTGATTTCGTTTACCCAGGTCATCTGTTTGTTTTTCATTTCATTTTTATTGGTTTACAACTCAACCTCGGTGTCTATAAGACCTCTTGAACAGCAAAGCGAGTCTTAGAGCACTCGTTCCCGGCGACTTTTTGTAACGATGCTGTCGCGATGCTGATACAGGTTCGCATCGATGCAATCGCGATTCAGCATCGATACAGAAATGCCTGTGAACGCGCGGAACCCCTCTCCACTCTTCGTTCCTCTCCACCCCGTGTCTGAGGTTGCACACGGTTGCAGGTTTGTATCGATATAGTGCGATGCTGTCGCACGTTTGCATCGCTGCAAAAAGTCGCCGTGGGCGCGCGCTCTTAAATGTCTTCAATTGACGATCTCTATGGAGCAGCGGGCGAAGGTCCGCCTGTGACGCAGGAGGTTGCAGGTGTGTTTCCGCGGGACAAATGTTTCTACAATCCGCAAATTTTTTTTTCGTGTAGGGATGATTTCCATCCATGTACATAAGTATGTAAGAACTGTCTTATTTTTTAAGGATGTATATCGGTTAGCTTGTATCCCATAACATAAACATAATTAGGCGCTAAATGATGCTGTGGGATGATTCAGCATTATTTACATTATTTATGTAAGGAGAGCAAGTTCAAAATTTGTGTGAAAACTACGACGCACGGAACAATATTTGTGCTGAGCAACAAATCTACATTTTGATTACAAAAAATTGTTAAGTCTAGCCATTCCAACATTATAACCTCCTCATTTTTTTAAGCTCGGTTAAAATACATGGACAATCGTTAAGGATCTGTTTTTAAAACAGTCACTCTACTACTATCGACACCGAATATATTTCTCAAGTACCTACGTAGTATACACGTCGGTACTTGAATATATTGTGACCTTACTGATATTTGTTTTCATCTACATAAGAGAGTAGGCAATTTAATACAAGTCTATAAAAGATTTGGCGGTAGCTGAGATATATCTTGTTGCTAATTGTTAAAGATACCGAAAGCATACATTCATATTTGACAAATTTAAGCTTAAAAAATCTGATTTATTGAAAATTTTCCAATGTAAGTATTACCTATATTGTTTGAAGTACGCGCACAATTAATTAGGTATCATTTTATTTATTAACAATCTCAATAATTTTTCGTTAAGTTTGTCAAGTTAACTCATAAATTTTCATGAGTGTCACCTTTGACATTTAATGGACCTACATTCGAATCTCAACAATACAAAGTTATAAAGTATAATTAATTATCGTTAACGTTACTAATTGTCAATTAAATAAGTAGATACTCAGTAGTTGATTCAAGCAATCGAAATAATATGATCGCAAATGCATTTAATCGTGACAAACATTACAATCCCTTATGTTGTAGGGGGTTATCTACATTTTGTACACTTGACCCTTAAAGAAATAATTTTGAGATTTCATACATTGATTGTCAGTTGTACACTCCTTCTTTAAGGTTGAAATTTGCACAGAAAAATATACAGTTCTTGGCAAAAGTGTTACGTGTTTTAAATACAGACAACTAACTGATTCCTGAGCCGATTCAACGTTTCAACGAGTATTTCGTTGATCAGTGGCTTTATAACGTTGAGTGGAAAAACACCTGGAACTGTAACAAGACACAACGAAAGGCACAGAACGAACAACCTCTTAGAATCTTGGAATGCTCGTTTTAAAAGACACACTGTTATAAAAAAAATTGGCATACTAGATTTTTTATACAAATTAAAAGACGATGCGAGGCATTTTGATTTTTTAGGCCAACAAGTAGTCGTAAATTGTCCCATGAAGAGAAGAAAACTCAAGTCCGTATCAATGGATAAAAAAAATTAAGGAACGTAAAAGCTTTCAAAAAATCTGAAGTCAGTGTTAGACAATGTTTAGAAAATCTAGTGCTTTATTTAAGATTTCCAAAAGAAGCTGTTTACAAAATTTGATTTTATGAGGAACTAACTGCTGCCCGCGTCTTCGCCCTCGTTTTAATAGCTGTTTATTTTAGCCATAAGCTTATTTGAGTCATATTTGATGAAAGGTCTATTTTGAGAACATATGCCACGTAAGTAAAGTGAACATATTTAATAAAGTAACCTAATCTGTACGTGAAATACTTTTTTATATGTGAATGATAGGTTTTATAAGAGGACATAAAGTCTTTATTGACAAAGAAAATAACAATCAAATGATATAAACAAATTAAACTAGTATTACAATTGAAACAATTGAGCTAACTGCAGACTGTTGCAAACAATCTACAGATAGCTCAACTGGTCCATATCAATACCAGTCGGAAGCGTCCCCAAGACGCTGGCTGCATTGCTCCGCTGTATGGCAATGCTAATGCGCTGCGCCAGATACTCCCCAGCTCTCGGGTCACGCGTCGCTTCGACCAGGCGCTCAGATAATTTTTTGAAAACCCGGAGAGCCTCGGTACCCCACGGACCTAGGGTCTCGGCTCCAAGGGGAGCAAATGCGTGGGCTCTGTCGAGACCTGCATATTTGCGCCTCTTGAGATCCTCGGCCAAATCTGCCGCCGAACCAGCCCTCACGGATGTCCTTGAAAGATGGGAAGGCGCAAGTGTGTCGACACATGTAGCGTCCCACACAATAGGCCTCCCCAGCTCCCAAGGGACTAAAGTCATGCCGTCGGGCCTCTTACCATCGTCACGCAACAGACCATTCGGTTCGAGAATAGCTGGTACGTTAGCGGTGACAAAGGCCCGTCGGATGATGTCGTAAAGGCTGGCATGGCGAGATATCCGACCGGCAGCCCTAGTACACGATAATCCGTGATGACCAAGCTGTTCGACAACAGTACCGCACTGGCATTGATGAGGCGCGCAACACCTTGCACCCAACCGAAGACATGTTGCTATACGGAAAGTTACGGGATCCAATAGAGTGCCAGTATTATATGAAAGAAGTGCTTGCAACTAATGTCCTGACTCCCATTTAGAAACGGCCAGGAGACGGGCACGATCTGCAGAGCTGGAGCACGTTTGTAACAAACAATTCCGTGTCAATTCACACAGAGGCCCGTCCCATTGCCGTTCGGACAAAAGAGATCTTGGGGGAGCAGCATCAGGGCAAGCACTATGCCAAGCCATTCGAGCCTCGTCTAAAACCGAAATTTTTAATGAATTTCCAGGTGATACCAAAGACGGCTTTAAAATTTTTTCCACTAAAGAACTAGTGCTGTAGACAGAAGACAAGAACGCTGGCAGGGCGACACTTGAAATTTTGCGGATACCTAAGCCTCCCAATTTGACAGGCAGGGAGGCCTGCGACCATGCCTTGTCATCGAAACAGATATTCAAGATTTTATTAATTATGTTTTGTATGTACATATTTTAAATTTGTTATACAACTTGTTTACATGTACACTGCCTGTACTGTAGGTATACAAATTTTTATCAATAAATGCAGATTATTTCTCAAACAAAGACTAGTTTCATTAACCCACCTTATTATAAAAAAAACTGAAATAGTAAATTACCTACTCCTTTTCAGGCGAACGATTGTCAAACGAGTGTTTTTATTGAGCAAAAGAACTGCACATTTATTCGCTCATTTATTCTTTTTTAAAGGAAAACATGTTTGTAGTATTTCATGATAAGTAGTTACCTACTACAAATATTTTTCCTACAAATTTCCATTCGGTAAATATTCTCTTATTTTTTATCAGTACTAGTTTAATATTAGAATGAAGAAATATTTAGTAACAATTCTGCGTATAACCTTCTCTGATAGTATTCATCAAAGTAAGTTGTCTACTAGTTTCGTCTCTCCACGAGACATCTTCAGGACACCACAATACTCGACCTTGACATTGAGATTGGTAAGCACAGCAACACCGACAGAGTCCCGCCAGTGATGTTGCCTCTCCGAGCTCCGCGCGCCATGTGTAGCATTTTTTTTTTCGAATGGATTATAATGCTGTTGACCGCAGATGGCCATGACAGCGTTACCGGGCTTTTGGCGGGCGCAGAGGGCGCCTCGCCGGTAAAATTAGGTTGGGGCGACACGCACAAGGGCCACCACTTAGGTGCGAGCCTCGGCTTGGGCTGTCGCCAGATGCTACACAAGAGGGTAATGGAGGTTTCGCCTAGGTGCACGAATGCACCTAAGGGCGGAAGCGGGGAATTCTTCGACCCCGCATCCGGCGGGGTCGGTTTTTGGTCGGTTGTGTAGTGTGCGGAAGCGAATTGGTTGCCGTCACCTCCGGGTTAGCGGCGGTGATTGGGTCAACGGGGTCACCGAGAACGTGTCTCGGTCTACGGAGGAGAGCCATGTGTAGCATTGCCCGCAAAACCCCCCTTTTATAGTCACGGATCAAACAGTGCGCACACAAAGTTCATAGTGTGTGTGTGGCAGTACTATTGTTTGAAAAGATTCGTAATAACGGTGACCTAGGCAAACCTGTACTAAGTTCATTCAACAGTGTATTATTACTATATTTTGTAATTTCTAAATTTTCTAAGACTGACATCCTAAATCCCTTTTCACAAGTATGTAAAATAGAAAAACAATGATTTTGACTTAAAGAATGACCAGATTCCAATATATGTTTTGCAAAGTTAGATTTTTCTGGATAATTGTTTCTATAAGCAGCTAAATGTTCTTTATACCTAACCTGAAAACTACGACCCGTTTGACCTACATAAATACCATTACATTCGTCACATACCAACTTATAAACACCCGATTTTTTATTGTTATCTAACCTATCTTTACCGTTACAAATCTGTTTTAATAAATTGTTTGTTTTGAACGCTGCGTGTACTTTATGTTTATAGTAGGGGAGTCCACGATGCTAAATGGGGATTTACTCGAGCGTCGTAGAGACCTATTGGGTTGCAAAGCTTAGATGAAAAGAAGAAAAAAATGTTATATGATATACCTTTTCATCGGTGGGGGAAGCGGCTATAGATTTTTAAATATGTAAAAAAAAACTGTTGCTTGGACATCCTCGAGCGCGTCAGATATTGATAGCATCAATACCCTACGTATTTTCACTAATGTACGTATATTAATCTGATCGTTTGCATGATGCGGGTGGTTGTATGTAAGGGTTGAAAATGAAAAAAAAAAATTTTAATTGAGCGCGTCAGATTTTCTAAGGGAGTGTTAAGTGAACCAAAAAAAAGCTCTCATTCACTAATCTGACGATTTCGGTGGAACGCAAACTCGTGGCCATTTTCATAATGTGCAAAAAAAATTCGCCATTTTGAAATACTCAAGCGCGTCAGATTAAGATATATATGGTTCATCTTTATGTTCTAAACATACTGTCTCATAATCTGACGATTATCTAGAGGGATTCGCTTGATCTGACAAAAAAAAATTAGAAAAACGGTTCACCCTAAAGGCCATCCCTGCAACTTCCCGCTACTTCCATTCCTGGGCGCTTAAAATTATACTTATGACATTTTTAAGCTCAAAATATAATTTACGTGATATTTTGAGCTCGCTGAGTTCAAAGAAATGATATTTCTATGCATTTGAGCTCTCCCAGCTCGAAAGTCTGATAGAAGTTTCATAGAACACTATTTTTGGAATTTTCAAACCGCAATAGCTTTTGAATGGATCAACCAATTTTCACGCGATTGACGCTATTCATTTATTTTTAATAATTAAATTAGAATAAAAAAATATTTTTTAAAAATTGCACTTACAGTTTTTGAAGTTTTTTTACAAGTGAATTTTTTTTTTATTTTCTAGTAATCATCTTTCAATACAACAAGCCCAAGAACAAGCCGGGTTCCGAAAAGGCTTTAGTACCGTAGACCACATACATACGCTCCGGCAGATTATACAGAAAACAGAAGAGTATAACCGGCCGTTATGTCTAGCGTTTGTGGACTACGAGAAAGCCTTTGATTCAGTCGAAACCTGGGCAGTCCTGCAGTCTCTCCAGCGGTGCCAAATCGACTACCGGTATATCCAAGTGTTGAAGTGTTTGTACAGCAAGGCCACTATGTCAATTCGTCTCCAGGATCAAACCACAAATCCGATCCCACTGCAAAAAGGGGTGAGACAGGGAGACGTCATTTCTCCGAAACTGTTCACCTCTGCATTGGAGGATATTTTTAAGCTTGTGGACTGGGACGGATATGGCATCAATATCAATGGCGATTACATCACTCACCTTCGGTTTGCCGACGATATAGTCATTATGGCAGAATCACTGGAAGACCTTAGCAGGATGCTCAGAGACCTCAACATCGTTTCCCGCCAAGTGGGTCTTAAAATGAACATGGGTAAGACAAATATCATGTCTAATGCCCATGTCGCACCCTTACCGGTCAATGTGGGGAACGATGTTATCGAAGTTGTTGATCATTATGTCTACCTAGGCCAAATGGTCCAACTAGGTAAATCCAACTTCGATAAAGAGGTCAGCCGACGAATCCAACTCGGATGGGCAGCGTTCGGGAAACTGCGCAATATCTTCTCGTCACAGATACCGCAGAGCCTCAAGACTAAAGTCTTTAACCAATGTGTGCTACCAGTGATGACTTACGGATCCGAGACGTGGTCGCTCACTATAGGCCTTGTGATGTATAAAAATTTAACTAAAAAATTTTTTTCAATGAAATAACTTTTCTACACACTTATGAAACTGAAGTTAACAGACACTTGACAATTGTTTCATTTTTCTTTGAAAATAAACTAGACATAGAAAATTATTCATAAAAATCTCATTTATAATTTTTCAGAGCTTCTAAAAATGAAGTTTTTAAATAAAATTATCTAGCTAAAATTTTTTTGTTAAGAAAATTCTAAAAATTATCAGATGTCTCTCAATTTCAGTATTGTAAATATTTAATAAATGAAGTCGTATTAGCACTTACTCATGTGTCGATGTACCAGCAACCTCAGTAGACAAAGAATCAACAGTACCATGTGCTTCAGAACACTCTCCAGAAACAGGAGCATGTGTTTCGGAGCTATTTCCCGAAACTTCCGGTGCATTGTCATGTTTCACTACACTTTGATCTTGTAAATACTGAAAGTCTCGCGGTATTTTAATCGCAGTAAATAATTTATAGCACTGTGCGTGATATAAATCATTTAATGATGAGTCCATCGACAATTCGAGGTTATCATATGTTCCTCGGGACTTTCGAATAACCGGCTTGCTCCGACGATATTCCAAAATATTTACACATTTTTTTAATGTTTCTACAGTAAACTTAATTGTTTTTTGTAAGGTACTTTCACCACAAAATACACATTTTAAATTAACATCAGTCATATTAAATATTTATAAACTTTTCACATAAATAATATTAAAATAGCAAAAAAAGCCAAAACGTTGGAAACACGTTGTAAACAGTATGCCACGAACGAGTCTTTATGATCAGCTGTGATGGCGTCATGACAGCAGAAACCAGAGTGGGGACGGAGTGAGAGAGTAATAGATAGAGAAAGAGTGAGAGAGGAATAGAAACGCGGAGAAGGAAATGTAGGCATCACGAAGCTGCACGCATTTAACTTTACCGACGAATTTTTATTATTTCGGCTTGCGGAAATCGTCAGATTATATATTTTTCATTATTCTTGAAAAATTTCCTTCAAAATAAAAAAAAATTTAGCTACGCTCGAGAATGTCGAGATGACGTTTTTTTTTTACAACTTTGCTGCCCTCCCCTTTTTTTACGTCACTCTCAAATTGTCAGATTAGCGGAATATACACTTTTTAGGATGTAATTAACTCACCCTACCTTAATCTGACGCGCTCGAGAATTTCTGATGGTCAATTTTTTTTTACTAATCTGATCCTGTATCCTTCACGGGCGGCCTTATATATGGGCCTCATGTTTGGTGGAGGTACTTAACCGGGTACAAGGTATCCCCCTGTATATTAATCTGCCGCGCTTCAGTAAATCCCGAAATCCCCGCTTGGGCTCCCCTACTATTAGACAAAACTCTTGAAACTCTGTCACTCAATGGACCTAAATAAGTTAAACTGCCCAAAAATTTGTCTATCCTTTCTGGACCTACGGGATACAATAAGGAACGGATAATGTTTTGCCTAGGTCACCGTTATTACGAATCTTTTCAAACAATAGTACTGCCACACACACACTATGAACTTTGTGTGCGCACTGTTTGATCCGTGACTATAAAAGGGGGGTTTTACGGGCAATGCTTCACTTGGCGCGCGGAGCTCGGAGAGGCAACATCACTGGCGGGACTCTGTCGGTGTTGCTGTGCTTACCAATCTCAATGTCAAGGTCGAGTATTGTGGTGTCCTGAAGATGTCTCGTGGAGAGACGAAACTAGTAGACAACTTACTTTGATGAATACTATCAGAGAAGGTTATACGCGGAATTGTTACTAAATATTTCTTCATTCTAATATTGTGCAATGGATTTCCGCAAAGTAACGCCTGAATCTATTATTTATCAGTACTAGTTTATTTCGTATAGAAAACACTTTTTACTGTCCAGGTACAAACTGCCACAAAATTTTTGTAATTTACATAACAAAAGAATGTACGAAATGGAGACAACCCGTTGTAGGTACAGGCTTTATCCAAAACAATATTGTATAGGGCACAAAGTTAAAAATAACATAATATCAGCTGTTTCTGTTTTACAGGTTACAACGTAAAAGTGTACGTAACAATAACAATAGGTTACAATATAATATTTAATGTGACAATAAGTTTAGAGGAAAGCAATGTTCCTGTCACTATTGGTGTTGTTTCTCGTGATTTGGACTCTTGTATCAAGATGGAACAAAAGGGGGATGCACAAACTGTGGAACCAGCACAAGAACAACTACTGGAACCTCCCTTTCATTGGTCAAGCTTACTTGTTTATAGGAGACGATGAAGGTATATCGATTTAATTATTTTTTATTTATTTATTAACTAGCTGCTGCCCGCGCCTTCGCCCACGATTTAGTGCTCATATACATGAGCGGCAAAGTGCCAACGGCAGAGGTAACTGTAGCCGTCGACGCATCGGCGGCAGCCGTCGACATTTAACCGCAGCCGTCAATTGTCGACAGCACTTTACCGCTCGTGTACCTACATTATACATATGAGCACTTATCGGAATAAAAATAGCCTATAGGTATGTTATATTCCAGGTCCCAAACTATACCCATGTCCCAAACCAAATTTCAACCCAATCAGTTCAGTAGTTTTTGCGTGAAAGAGGAACAAACATCCCTACATCCATACTTACAAAATTTGACATCCTACTATAATTATTATAAACAAAGTTTGTGGGTATGGTATAGATGTTTGTTACTCTTTCACGCAAAAACTACTGAACTATTGGGCTGAGATTTGGTATGGAGTTTGTGATCTGGAATAACATATACCTATGCTATGATAAAACATTTGATTCAATAAAACAGTTGCAACGGATCAATAATCCCTTGGGAACTTTTTGTGTGATCAGATGCTGCACCAACTGATCATATGATCAGATGTGGGAATAACTCCCCCTCCTTTAGGTAATTTCGTTTGGACCATTTGATATTATAAAAGCGAAAGTAATTCATAAGTCTGTCTGTTACTGTTTCTCGCCTAAATGGTTTAACAGATCTTAATTTTTAGCTATTTTGGCTGTGAGGTAGATGGTATCCCAGAGAAGGACATAGACAACTTTTTATTCCAGAGAGGCGTGTTTGAAGCCACGTGCAAGATATAGTGCTTTTATAAATAAAGTATTCTTGTATACAGGATGCACTATTATATGCAATTAAGAAATGTCCAATTCCTGTTTCAGACCGTATGAATATTTTCAAAAAGTTCGGCATGGAGGCCTACAAGACAGGAGGCCTAATAACTTTGTGGCAGGGCAGTCGGCTATACGTGAGTAAGTACTACGTTTGTTTTGAGAAAATCACATGCGCGTACGTGCATTATTTTAATTTATTTGTGATATTTTGTATCACATCATCATCATATCAGCCCATACTGCTGGACATGGCCTCCACCATACGACGCCACAAATAGCATCCATCGACTCTCTGCGACCGCTACAATGTCGTCAGTCCATCAGAGTGAATGGTCTCCCATGTAGGGAGAGATTTGCCATAATCACCACGCTTGGCAGGCGGATTGGTGATCGCAGTGTTGGTGTTGAAAAATACTCAGAAAGAAGCTGCTGCCCTTCCTCTGGTAGGTTCCCTTAGTCGGCTCTTACGACATCCACGGGTTGAGTTGGAGGGGTCGATATTCGTAAGCCGCGGCCCCACGGCCCTTGTATCACAACACAAATATAAATAAAAATTAAAACATAACTGTGAATCCTACACGGACTGTGCTTTCGGCTTCGCCCGCGTAATATTCACATTACGTTATAAGTAAAACCGCTTGAACCTCTTTACTATACCTACCCAAGCGAAGGTCCGCCTGCGCGACGCAGCGGATGTTCTGAGTTTTTTTTATGTATTATAAAATAATCTATCTATGTATATTCTATAAGCCATCTAGTACCCATAATACAAGCTCTGCTCAGCTTAGGGCTAGATGATGCTGTGTGGATTGTCCAACATTATTTGTTATTTATAGATATAAGCGACCCAGCCATCGCAGAGATAGTGCTCAAGACATGCCTAGAAAAAGACGATGTCGTCAATTGCTCAAGGCTGCTTCTCGGAAACGGGAGTATATTCGCACCTGGTACGTACCTGCCTACTAGTCATTAGGACGCGAAACAAAATAAAGGGGAAAAAAATATACTTTAAAGTCCGCTTTTTTTATATCAAAAAGTAGCCTATACACAGAAACACTACAAATAATTAAAGATCTCAATTATTGTTGGAACCTGAAAATGGGGTAAAAAGTACCCTATATGTTTTATTTGAGGCATAGATCTACATCTAAGACGAGCAATGTGGCGCAGTGGGCGAAACTCAAGTGTCAAAAATCTGCCAAAAACACGTGGAAACAGAAAATTATATAGTTGTTTATTTTGACACTTAACATTGACACTTGAATTTTGTGCAGCGCCATCTAGTGTCAAAATAAAAAGCGTGATTGTTTTTTAAAGATTACATTGAAAAGCCCTCATTAGAGTTTAATTCCCATTACCTTATGTTTTATTTATTCTAAGAGTTTCGATATACGAGTAAGGTAATAAATTGAAAACATACATTCATACAATGCAGCAGTGTCAATAGTCAAAGCCATTAAATAACATAGATTATAGAATCAAAAGGATTCCTTTTATTGCCTCCTATGTATGTAGTTTTTATATGATTATTGCGTTTACGTGCGTTTAATAAACATTACAAGTTTTTTATGATATCTCTAGGAACTACATGAATCCACACAACAAATTTTTGTTTCCTTGGATAAAATTAATAAAAATAAGTAAAAAAAATATTATTTAGGGTACCTAATATTTTTTTTCCTTCTGATGTCGGAAGAGGGCGATAATATTATGTAGCGATCCTCTACGGTTATATAGAGTGCTCAAAACACTGACGTTTACCTTAAAAACTAGACTAACAACCAAATTCGATCGCTCTTTTGTAACTTTTATTTGACAAGTCAGTTCGAGTTTCAAGTATCGAGATAATTCGTGAATTCTCTTACAGAATACCAATTGCACGCAAGATTGCACGTCATTCTTTAGCATAAAATGTAAAAATCTCACTCAACTTAGTTCATTTCATAACCACGCTCGACACTGAGGCGCTACAGGCGTTATCGAGTTTTACAGAATACAAAACTATAAACTCACTGCGGATTCAGCGTAGTGAGGTTCGAAATGAGTTGAGAATGAGAGTTATAGACAGCTACAGAGACGAATACGTACTTCGTTTTGAACGGTTATATTAATAATTAATTATAATATTAAAATTTAGGGGAAAAGGCGGCTTTGCAAAAAAAATTCAAACAAAGAATACAAAGTAATGAAAACTATTATATTTACAATTGAAACAGTTGACCTAACTGCAGAATGTTGCAAACAATCTAGAGATAGTTCATCTGATCCGTATCAATACCAATCGGAAGCGTCTCTAAGACGATACGGCCTGGCTGCATTGCTCTGCTTTATCGCTGGTCACGCACCGGTTCGACCAGATGGTCTGAGAAATTTTTGAAAACCCGTAGGGACTCGCATACTCTAATTTCGAATTTTTGAAGGTTCCAGGTCCAACAAGGCTCTATATTTTTTTTGATTTCAGTGTCAATCTGGCGTCCACGCCGCAAGTTCCTAGCTCCAACCTTCAGTCCCAAGAACTTGATGCAGTTTGCGCAGGTCTTCATCCGCCAAAGCTCAGTGTTGGTAGACCAGCTGAGGAACCAGGCGGGGAAAGGCACCTTCTCTATTTGGAAGTATATTGCTACTTACTCAATGGATTCAGCTTGTGGTGAGTTCCAGGTATCGGAAACAAGTAAATTTTTCTTCTCTTCGCAATCGATATAAAATGACTACAGTGGAACAACGGTAATTGAAAATCTGTCCATTTTAATATTAAATATGCGAAAGGAACGTGGTCTGTCTTTCTGTCTTATAATGAAAGGAAAATTGGTATCTATTTAAAAGAAGTTTGAAACTATTTAGACAGCCTAATATATTTTAAAATATAAACCATCAGCAATACTTGTTCGGCAACTAAATTCATTTTGATCGGTAATAAAACAGCTATTTGATCAGCAAAATAAATGTTTTATTATTTGATAAGGATTACACTTTCGACACGTAGAAAAAATATTGAGTAGTATTCTAGGCTATAATGTGGTCACGTGGGAGGAAACAGCACTGTCACAGTTTTATCGTGTCTAATTTTAATTAAGGTTTCCTGTATGTTAGCAGCCTTTAAGGAGGAGTAAAATGCCAAGGCGAAGCAAAATTAATTTTATAGAGCGCACCACGATATTTTATAAAATCCGAATTACGAGTTGCTGCTGCTTTACTATTAAATTGCTGCAAAAATATTTAATAGGCTGCCCAATGTCACATTAATTGCTGACCAATTAGTAATTTTTGCTGAACACTACATGCAGGTGCCTAAAATCCTTTTAATTTGCTGACCATTTAAATGATACCCTTTTTATTTAGAAAAGAGATACTCTGTTTCCCGGGGAAGATTTTCTAAACAACGCATGCAAAAGACGAGCGCAGAAGCTAATAAATAAAAGTTATAAAATTTTTTACTTATATACATGCATTCAATGGTTTTTTGTTCAGCATTGAACGAGAAAAATGAAGGCCATTTAATTTTATTAACCGACTTCAAAAGGAGGACGTTCTCAATTCGTCTGTATGTTATTTTTTTGGTAATTAAAATATAGATATCTCCGCCAATTAAGGACCGATTTCGAGAATTCTTTCATTGTTGTATAGAAAATTATCCCCAGGGGATTAGTATTTATCCCCCAAATCTTAAAATAAGTGTAAAAGTAAGGGAATTTGAAGTCGGTTATCGTTTTTTAAAACCGCCATAATATCATCAATGAGTTATAAAATTGTGTTTATTGTTTATATAAAGGCTATTTATTATAACCTTAGTATAATTAACCTACGACGATACCAAGAATAGTTAAATGGCTAGTTCAAACGATTAACCTCTATCACATAGTCGTAGTCGTAGTTATCACATAACAAAGGTTATTTCTTATTGCTTTAACTATTTTTTCTGTGAAGCACAGAAATCTTATCATAGTGGATAAGTATAAATAGTTACGAAAGCAGAAAGTTGCGGGTTCGCAGCTAGCCATGCGTGCAAACACAGGTGCACTCTATTCCCTTACTCTCATAAATGGGATCATAGACACGATCGGGGAGACGTCAGGCACAGTCCATGATAAGACATACAATGTACAATTATTCTTTACGCCAGGTGTTGTTATTGTTATGAGGGGGCTATAAGATGCTGTTTGGGTTGCTAGTCATCATCATCAGCCCATACACGTCCACTGCTGGACATAGGCCTCCCTCGTACGACGCCACAAATAGCGGTCCTGAGCCGCCTCCATCCATCGACTCCCTGCGACCGCTACGATGTCGTCGGTCCATCGAGTGGATGGTCTCCCATGTAGGGGGGGATTTGCCATAATCACCACGCTTGGCAAGCGGATTGGTGATCGCAGTGTTGGTGTTTAAAAATACTCAGAAGGAAGCTGCTGCCCTTCCGCTGGTAGGTTCCCTTAGTCGGCTCTTACGACATCCACGGGTTGAGTTGGGTTTCTAGTACTTACTATTAATTAATTTAATTCGAAGACCGATGTGGCCCGGCGGCGGCGGGGCGAAGGTCCGCCTGCGACGCAGGTTACGGATTCGATTCCCACCTTGGGACAAATGTTTGTATAATCTGTAAATATTTGTCTCGGGTATTTTCAATATATATCTATGTTATATATTATATTAAGTAAATCAGTCATCTAGTACTCATCATAACACTAGATCTGCTTAGCTTACGGCTAGATGATGCTGGATTTTCCAGCATTATTTATTTATTTTAAGGCAAATCAAAACCTTAAAATTTGTCTATGCTGATGACATTTGCCTCTTTGTCTCTATTTTCCTACAAAGTGAGAGACGAACAAGGTTTTTTATTAATAGAGTCGACTTTGGGGGTCCAAGTGAAGACGCAGTTGCAGCCGACGCAGCCGTTCCTCACCGCCTTCGACAACATCCTCAAGATCGATGGATCCAGGTATTGCAAGCCATGGATCTACAATGACAACGTCTTTAAGATGACTTCGGACTACAAAGAGCATTCGCAGCATAAAGCTACGATATGCACGTTCATTGATCAGGTTTGTTGAGTATATTATCAGGTAACGCTACCATGACCCACGACGCACTTGCCCACCTCCAGCTCCTTGTAGCATCACCGAGGCTGGGACTGCTCTTATAGCAGTGAATGCTATAAGAGCGGTTGCACCCACGTTAAATTCGAATTTCACATTTCTAGGAGGATAAGAAGGTATTTTTTCCCGTAAATCTCCCATGGGAACTTGATATTTCATCAGAGCAATAATAGAAGCTTATGTTACTTTCTATCCTTTCAACTAACTCGATGCCAAAATTCAAGTCGATTAGTTAGGGCGTAAAAGAAGGCCAAACAAATAAACACGCGATATGCTCTAAATGCGAAAGTTTGTATTTATAACACAAGTTAGTATCTCGCGCCCAGGCTCTGATGTTTTAATGCTGCATGGATTATTTAGCATTAATTATATATTTATTATCTAGGACTAGTTTCTGCCCGTGGCTTCACACGCTTTGTTTATATGGAAACTTTTAAAGATTATTTAGATCCCATGGGAACTGTTATACGGGATAAAAAGTAGCTTTTATTCGATTCCAGCCTTCAAGCTACATCTATGCATTTCAGGCCGATCTGTTCAGTAGGTTTGGCTTGAAGAAGTAACAAATATCCATCCAAACATCCAAACTTTCTCATTTATAATATTAGATATTATTGTGTTTTTAATACGTTGTTATTTTACTATCTCTTTTTAGAATTTATCTTACATATCGCTGTATTTCGTCATCAATATCATCACCCATAGCTGGCTACATCACGGTAGAGCTATGGTCTTGTCATAATCATATCCTACTTATATTATAAACTAGCTGCTGCCCGCGCCTTCGCCCGCGTTTTATCGGAATAAAAATATTCCAGGTGCCGAACTATACCCATACCAAATTTCAGCACGGTTCAGTAGTTTTTGCGTGAAAGAGTAACAAATAGCCATACATGCATCCATACAAACTTTGACATTTATAATATTAGTAGGAAGTCAAAGTTTGTGAGTATGGATGTTTGTGCCTTTTTTAGGCAAAAACTACTGAACTGACTGGACTGAAATTTGGTGTGAGTATAGATTGGGAACTGGAATAACTTAAAGGCTATTTTTCATCTCGATAAAACGTGGGCGAAGGCGCGGGCAGCAGCTAGTTCAGTCATAATAATAATTATGCAATAATATAATGCATTATTATTATTTTCTTTAATAAATTGATTTTTTGCAGATTATTAAGGGCAAGCGACATGAGCTTGAGGAAGAAAAGAAAGGTTGGGCACACAAAACAGAGTCCGAACACGGTGAGTTTCGTTTTCGTAAAACAACGCTCTTTCGTGGCTTTTATACCCAAGTAGTGGTAGTTGTTAAAGGTTCGAACGCACTTTGTACTTGTCAAATTTTAAAACATATGGTCGTACTAGCTGTTGCCCGCGCTTTCGCCCGCGTTTTACCGGAATAAAAAATAGTCTATATGTTATTCCAGGTCACAAACTATACCCATACCAAATTTCAACCTAATCAGTTCAGTGGTTTTTGCTTAAAAAGGAACGAACATCCATACATCCATAAACATTGACATTTCTAATATTGTAGGATTATGCTCTACTGTACAAAAACGAGGGAGACTGCTCCGACTGTACTTCTTACCGAGGCATAATCTCTTCTTCAACTTCCGGTAAATTATACGCGAAAATACTTTTCAACAATTAATGTTACAGTAACAGTGCAATTCTACGGGGGATGCTCGCTTACAGCAAAGTTAGTAGTGCCTACTACTAGTTCTCTTGCACAATGGAGGTGCTGTATTGTTAATTATCTATTTTGTGCAATACTTTTGTGATATAAATAAACTAGCGACCCGCCCCGGCTTCGCACGGATGCAATGCTGATACTAATACATATAAACCTTTCTCTTAAATCGCTCTATCTATTTAAAAACGGCATCAAAATCTGTTGCGTAATTTTAAAGATCTAAGCATATTTACATGGGGTCAGACAGACAGCGGGAAGCGACTTTGTTTTATATCATACTAGCCTTTGACCCCATTAGAATACAAATTTCTAAAAATCCGTTCTTAGCGGGTTCCTACGTCTTATATGGAACCTCTGTTGATGAGTCTCCCAGGTTACTCTTATTTTATAAAAATAGATGTAGTGATAAAGTTCGACAATTCACACAGCATTATCTAGCCCCAAGCTAAGCAGAGCTTGTGTTATGGGTACTAGATAGATAACTGATACTTCATAAACAACACTACATTGTCTTTTTTATTAAACATTGAAAATATCCAGAACACCTGGAACAAATATCGGCAGATCGTACAAACATTTGTGTCGAGGCGGTAATCGAACACACAACCTCCTGCGTCGCAGGCGGACATTTCACCCGCTGCGCAACAGAGGTCGTCAAAATGAGTAAAATCCTCCATTTTTATCTTTTTCAGGTACACACACAAATCTAAAAACGTTTCTAGAATTGCTCATAGAATCTACAGGAGGTGAATCAGGGTATTCTGATTTGGAACTACAGGAGGAGACCCTAGTCCTGGTGCTGGCTGCCACAGACACCACAGCAGTAGGCACCTCGTTCACATCTCTAATGCTGGCCATGCATCCTGAAGTGCAGGAGAAGGTGTATCAAGAGTAAGCTTGCGTTAAAATGGTTTTTTTTTTAGGAATAGCCCTGAGTTCTGTTTAACGATAGTATCGAGACATTATCGAGACGTCAATTTTTCTTATAGAATTTGGTAGAGCCCCTTGTGCGCTGTTATACCAAATCCCGTTAAAAATTGTGCGGACATGAAACTACGCAAATATCTGTCAATTTGTCTATGAGAAATATATGTCCAGGGCAATCTGTCTTATCTAATCTTCTTTTATAAATATGTATTGTCGCTTGAACTTGAGAAGAACCGCTTGTTTACTCTTGTTTACCTATCTTTATATTAACAAAAAGGAGAGAGAACGTTTTCTTTTCACCAAAAAAAAATATAACATGAAAACCATTAGTCTCGTCGATTTTTTGGCGATAGATGGTGAAAATTTTTAAAATAGAACACTATAGCTTAGCTACTGATTTTGACATGCGCCGAAATTCATTGGGCGACATTTTTTCTATTATAATATACCTAGTAGCAGCTGCCCGCGCCTTCGCCCGCGTTTTATCGGGATAAAAAATAACATATATTTTACTCCAGGTCCTAAACCATACACACACCAAATTTCAGCCTAATCGGTTCAGTAGTTTTTGCGTGAAAGAGCAACAGATATCTATACATCCATCATCATCATCAGCCCATACACGTCCACTGCTGGACATAGGCCTCCCCCGTACGACGCCACAAATAGCGGTCCTGAGCCGCCTCCATCCATCGACTCCCTGCGACCGTTCGATGTCGTCGGTCCATCGAGTGGATGGTCTCCCATGTAGGGGGGATTTGCCATACATCCATCCATAAAAAATTTGACATTTATAATATTAGTAGGATTTTTGGTGCACAGGACAACTGGGAATAAGTGAAAAAAATTACATCATAGTTAAAGAAACTTACCTGTATTATATGCACAAGATACTGAGAGCAGACGAATTCCTCTAGGAACAAAAATCTGTTCCTATTATCTCCATTGCTCGCACTTTTTATCTTTTTGCACTGCGCTTTGCGACACACATTAGACCCACTGTATTTCTTATGGGATCGGCTAGTCTTCATTGATCCGGTAAATCTCCTTGTTTTTAAAAATATGGAAGCAGATTACCCATTTTAGACTCGGTAGATAAACATTTTACACGGGGCTACGAAACTACGCGCAAAATGTTTAATGTAAGGTCTCCTCCTCCGGGAGTGTCACTTGGTCACGTCACTGTCCAGTTACCACTTTATTTCAACAAAACGTAGATATTGGGAAACAAATGTGTTAAGGGTCAATTGAAAAATCAGTAAAAAAAATTACAATTGTCAATTATGTTTGTTAGATCAATCAAAACAGCGTTAGTTAAACACAAGCCAATGTGATAAATAATGGGTAAATACAAAACCACAAGTTTTATCAGATTTATACAGGTAATACAAGGAGTTCGGGGAGTTACGATTTTATAAATAAATAAATAATAATAAAATAAAAATGCTTAAATCAGACAACAAATGGGTCCATAGATTCATGACTTATTTACACATGGAGCACACATACAAAAAATAAAACGAAATAGAAAATAATATAACAACAACGCGCTTTTTATGCTACTGGTAACACCAGAAAACCAGATTCGTCTTCTCATTCGCCGATGGCGTCGATGACGTAGCCTTGTGTCACCCATGTGACCATCCTATCTCGGAAGAGCATACCTTGTTTTCTTATATCATGGCTAAACGTCATCGCGCCTTATAGAGACGCCTGTCTGCGGGCAGCGGCGGCAGCGGGTGACGTCAGTACATTTTACTAAGTTGGTACGTTGGGGCTTTGGATCTTGTTGTCATTGGGCTAGTGTTGCCAGTCCTCTAATCTGACATCTTTCTGATCATCTACAATCACTCACAGATGGACAACGACTCATAGGTAGGTAGACTTCTAATGCTGAGTTGAATTATAATCATGAAAATTGCTTGTATTACTTAGCTTTTATATCTGCCTTAAAGATATTATTTATTTGTGGATACCAATTTATCTAGTATTGTCCTTTTTTATGGATTCGGTTACCTATAAGTCTCCGAGCTACATGATAAGATTAATCTCCTATATCTAAAGTTGTATCGTTTATTGTATTATTGTTAATTCTGCTTCGGGTATTTCAATTGATCATATAGCGTACGTATCTACCTAAGCTATCATAATGTATAATGTTACCCACCATGTTCAAAGTTAGTAAATAAGCAGACTGGCTATCTCATGACGCTGTATCCTCTCACATGTCACTTCTCATGGGCCCTGTCTGAAAACCAGCGCAGTATTGGGCTAACGCTCTAATACTGCAACATGCTGCTGAGGTAGGGGCCCATTTTACTGATAATAATAGAAAAATATATAAATAATGCTGGTAACAATCCACACAGCATCATATAGCGCCAAGTTAAGCAGAGCTTGTGGTACTAGATAACTGATATACATAATACAATATAATTACATAGGTAGATATTTTTTTAGTATACATAAAATATACCTAGAACGCCCGAAACTAATATATGCAGATAAAAACATTTGTTCCAAGGCGGGAATCGAACCCACAGCCTCCTGCGTTGCAGGCGGCCCTCGCCCGCCGTGCCACATCGGTCGTCGTCGTAATAACTATCTTATAATTTTTTTATGTTACCTACCTTATTTAAGTACTGCCTATAGATAATAAATAAGATCCGTTATTTTTTAGGTAAATAAATTATCTCTCTTTCTCTCTTATACATAAATTCTGCTGCAAGTAATTATGATGGTTGTGATCTTTTTACAGAATTCAAGGAATCTTCGGAGATTCAAAAAGGCCCGTTTCATTTGAAGACCTGCCTCGACTGACGTACCTGGACGCAGTGATCAGAGAGACCCTGAGACTCTATCCGTCAGCGCCAGTCATTGTGCGGAAAGTCACTAAAGATGTCACTTTGCGTAAGTATTTTTTTTAACACTGTACCTGTAGCTTATTGACTCTCTTATTGATTCTTTTTAACTCTCTTATTATATTCTCTTATTGACTCTCTCGATGGATGTTATAAAAAGTGACTTGGAGAACTTCGCAATATTCGCTGTGTTTAAACACCTCGAGCGCTGTCACTAGTCTTCTGGCAAGCATGGTGGTGATTATGGTTTTTAAACAAAGTCCAGATGCCACATTGTAGAGGCCTAACTCTTCTTTTAATTTTATTCAACATAACAATTTCTTCTTCACATCTTTGTTCTATGCTTTGTACCCAGCTTCATCATCATCATCATCAGCCCATACACGTCCACTGCTGGACAAAGGCCTCCCCCGTACGACGCCACAAATAGCGGTCCTGAGCCGCCTCCATCCATCGACTCCCTGCGACCGCTACGATGTCGTCGGTCCATCGAGTGGATGGTCTCCCATGTAGAGGGGGATTTGCCATAATCACCACGCCTGGCAGGCGGATTGGTGATCGCAGTGTTGGTGTTTAAAAATACTCAGAAGGAAGATGCTGCCCTTCCTCTGGTAGGTTCCCTTAGTCGGCTTTTACGACATCCACGGGTTGAGTTGGAGGGGTCGATATTCGTACGCCGCGACCCCACGGCTGTACCCAGCTTACAATGTATTTTTTATTAACAAGTCGTAATTAACATTTTTCTTGACAGCATCTGGCATCACTCTGCCTACAGGCTGTGGCCTCCTGATCAACATCTGGGCGATCCAGCGCAACCCGCAATACTGGGGGGAAGATGCGATGGAGTTCAGACCTGAGAGGTTCCTCGAACCGCTCAAGCATCCGTTAGCGTTTATAGCGTTCAGCCATGGACCTAGAGCATGTCTTGGTGAGGACCACTGGGTTTACCTACTTATTAGAATAAAGAATTTATTTGAAGCACTTTCCTTTTTAAATATATATATAAGAAAATATTGTTCTTTTTATACACAGGAAAAAACAAAGCTTTAGTTAAATTTAAACGTAGGTAAAGCCAGCACTATACACTCGTACACATAATACAGTCAGTGTCAAATTAATATGAGCGTCTAGAGTAATCAAAATGATCTGAAAAACATAAAAGCAATTTGATATACGCAGTATGAATCATCATTTTGTTGTAAGCACCCAAGGTGTCCAAAATATCTTACTACTTATTGTTCATATTTATATGAGCAGTCAGGGTGTTCAAAATTATCTTAGCAAACAAAGCTCTCAAAGGTAGTATGCAAACTCTTTTGAGTGAATACTTGAAACGTCATAGATACTTGAAATATCATCTTTGTAACCACCGACGATCTAAAATGGTCTTTTATTAGAGGTCACTTAACGATTTATGCGTTGCAGGATATTGTAATCAGTGCTAAATTGACCTCTAGTCCTTCATTGTATGTTTTGATTTTTAAAAGTTATTCTCATAGAAACGTGATTTATGGAAAAAAATGCTATCGATTCTAGTAGTAATTGTCTCTATTAGTTTATAAACGTTGTCAGTTAGAATCAGAATCAATAACTTTATTTCTTTAGGCTTACAAAATAAGCACTTAGACAAGTCAAATTGTATACTATAAACATAGTTATTATTATCAAATAAGAAATAAGGTGTTATTGATATTCTCTTCACTTCAATTTTTTGTCCTGCACTGTTTGTGTGTGAGTTAGGATGATATAATGAATAAAAATGTCTTTAGAAACAAGAAGTAATCTTACTTATATTATAAATGTGAAAGTTTGTATGGATGGATGTATGGATATTTGTTACTCTTTCACGCAAAAACTACTGAACCGATTAGGCTGAAATTTGGTATGGATATAGTTGGGACCTGGAATAACATATAGGCTATTTTATCCCTATAAAACGCGGGCGAAAGTGCGGGCAGCAGCTAGTAATGAATAAAAATGTTTTTTGCAACAAAAATAAATGTTACTTATGACATTTATATATCAGACTCTACATTTCATAAAAATATGATGTGAAAAGTTTTGTCAAACATCTACTACCTCTCTATATGATCATTGTTAAAAGCAGCTCCTACAAAATATTTCCAGGCTACCAATATGCAATGATTTCAATGAAGACAGCACTATCCACGATGATTCGCCGCTACAGAATACTGCCCACTGAGACGACCAGCTGCGCCGGCGCAGGCAGCCTGCGCGTCAAGTTTGATGTTATGTTGAAACATGTCGACAACTTCGAGCTGCAGCTAGAAGCGAGACATTGATTCAATAATGATTTAGCATCTGAAAGACTAGGATAGAAATTAAAATTATATATCAAGTTAAATATATTCAAAATCAATAACAATGTTGGTACGAGTATAATGATAAACTATTATACAGGTATAATATAACATCTATTACGAGCAAGGTTATACATATAAATAGTTATATAATAATAGTTTTTTTTTTATCACGTGTAACTCTATTTTTACAGGATATAATTTAAAAAAATCCCCTTACAAGCTAGTTATTGTCAAAGACTTTTTAAGATTAATCAGTTTACAATACAATTGAATTACATTATTTTGACAATCTATATCAATATTTATAAAAATTCAAAAAAATTCAGTAGAACGATGAAAACAGTAAACGAATAAAAAATAAATTGGTATGGATTTCTCATCAAAATGTCGCTGAGATTATATTCTATTTACCACCCATTCTTGTATGAATTGCCACCATCTCTTAGTTTTCGGAAATGACAGCTCATTACAAATACACGGCAATGCCGCTTCGCAATACATCTGATTCCACATGTTAATTCTGTGCGCGTCGGCTCGCTGCGAGGGAGTCATCACCTCGTTCAGAGCTAGGTAATCTTGCCCTGAAGCAGTGTATTTCTTCCACTCGACCCTGGACTCTTGTAGATTATGATTCGGATATTCTTTATTAGGATCGCTGAAAAGAAAATATAATCTATAGGATAAAGTAGGGATAGTCGCTTCAGTACAAGCCCCACGGGTAAAAAACCTTAGTTCTGAAAAAAACAATCTGTTGGAGGGTAAATAATTAAATATTTTGGTTCTATTTCTGGATTAAAACATTAGAGCATCCAAACCTGATTGTGATTTTCAGAAGTGGATGTTTTTGGCAGTAGGGCAAGTATACTTCCTGGGGGCCATGCATAAGGACTTTCCCAAATAATTTGCCTCAAAGATTAATTTAGATAATCCTAACTTATATTAAAAATGCGATGTGTTTGTTTGTTTCTCCTTCCCGCCTTAGCAACCAATCGACTTGATTTTTGGCATAGAGTGCAAGGAGTTAAAAGGATGGAAAGTAACATAGGCTACTTTTTGTCCTGGTAAAACATCAAATTCCCATGGGAGATTTACGGGAAAAATATATCTATTTATCCCCCTATAAATGTGAAATTCTAATTTAACGCGGGTAAAACCGCGGAGAACAGCTAATAATTATGCTCTAGACATCGATGAAGGTATTTGACCCACCTATGATTCTTAGGCTCGTGAAAAATTAAATTCGAGAAGCTCCATTGTTATCGAAAGTTGAAAAGTATCTCTATAGGGTGAATGTGGAACAAATCAAATCTTATCGTATTGACTGTCAATGTGGCTCCCATCAACAAACATAATTAATTGAAACAATTTGGTATCAAAATTAAAACAGGAAATTTGTCGATGGTACTGGTAATTCCATCCCATTTACCTCGTTATTCATGAGAATACAAGGAAATTTTACCCACGAGCGACGTGCGACGGTGACTAATGCATGATCATGACAACAACAACTCATACTTGCGCATACGGTGCCTAAATAGGTACTTTACATGCAAGTTACACACACTAACATCCTTTTAAGTCATAGATTCAGATTTATTAACTACACACTAGCTGTTACCCGCGATTTCACCCTCGTTAAATTTAAATTTCACATATCTGGAATAAAAGTAGCCTATGTTACTCTCCATCCTTTCAACCAACTCTACACCAAAAATCAAGTCGATTGGTTGCTTAGGGCGTGAAGGAAGGACAAACAATCAATGACTCTTTTGCATTTATAATATATGTTAGGATTTAAGATCTTACTCGACTTATTACTTATGACTTATATTAAGATCCTATTATAAATGCGAAAATTGTGAAGAAGTGAGACATTTTGTCCGAAGGCAACGCCAAAAGGAGTTCCTTAGACAGGTACAGAACAAACCGTGGTGAAATTTGGCTTTCTATTTATTTAGCTATAATTTTATTATCTTTATACTATGTTGCAGTTTATTTAAATGCGATAGTGTGTTTGCCTTTCCTTCACGTCCTAACTAAGCAACCAATCGACTTGATTTTGGCATAGAGTTAGTTGAAAGAATGAAGAGTAATATAGGCTACTTTTTATCCTGGTAATACATCTAATTTCTATGGGAGATTTACGGGAATATTCGAATTTGAAATTCAAATTTAATGGGGGTGAAACCGCGGAAAACAGCTAGTACGTTATAATTAATGTAATCCGGAATGACAAAAGTCTATATTTGGTCTTAAAACGCGCAAGCGGACACTAGGTAACAAGCAAGGAATTTATATACTAAATTCCTTGGTAGCAAGTATTTAATAGTGAAATGACCTGTCTAGTTTAAAATAAAAGTAACATAATATTAAGAACGAAACCTACCTGGTTGTAGCGAAATAAGTCCACAGCTTTGTGAGGTCAAATACGATCTGTTGAAGTTTCTTCTCAGAGGAGTACACTTTCTTGTTGAGGCCGTTAAGAAATATATAGAACAGATCATCTGCATGGCATGCTCCTGAAAAATTCTTATATCCCAAGAAATTCTTGACAATATTTAAATCTGTAGCATAATCAAATCTATAGAAATATACTGGAATGTTAAAGTTACTGTAAAGGTGTGCGAATCGGTGAATGTTGTAAGCAAAGTGCATATCTGTCCTCATGTTAACTATTCCTTGGGCTGTATCATTTCCCATTCCTTTATTTCCTGTGTAGAATTTCATTATTCTCTTTCCTAGTTCAGCGGTTTTACTAGTTGTGACGTTTTGGAGGATTTCTCTTGGAACTAAATAGGTAGAATTTGCATTCAAACGCTCGGCTTTTTTCAACTGGTCTGCAAGCATTATGAGCCCTTCGGCACTATTGTATCCGATTATCAAGGGAACTTTATTCAGTTTACTTGATACCAAGGCTTTAATTGGTTCTTCAGAAATGAAACTTTCGATTCCATCAAACTTTTTCTCGACGACAGGTCCAAATCGCATCGGGATACCTCTGAGTTTTTCATCTTCAGTCTCCGTTGCATATGTCATGTTAGCAAGTGTAATAGCTGGCACACTTCTCAAAAATTTAAGCAACTCTTGAGTATCTGTGGTTTCTTTGCCCAGCATTTTAGCTACTCTGAAAGCTCTATCTTTCGCGTCAGTGGTAATTCCAGAGTCATCGATGCAAACACCACTTTGAGCAATTGCTTTGTGGAACAATCCCTTGGACATAGGAGATATAATATGATACGTTACAGCAACAGCTCCAGCGCTTTCACCGAATATAGAAATATTGTCTGGGTTACCTCCAAACATATCAATGTTTTCCTTAATCCATCTGAGAGCAAGTACCTGGTCTTTCATGCCAGCATTACCAGGGACCTCTGGAGTATCGAGGGACAAAAAGCCGAGCACCTCAAGTCTGTAGTTCATGGTGACTACGACAACGTTGTGTTGCAGTAAAAGCTCAGGGCCATAAGTATCGTGGTTTCCTGATCCCGACGAGAATCCTCCACCATGTATGTAAACCATTACCGGTAAATTGTTCCATAATTGAATAGATCTCGTGTATATATTGATAAAGAGGCAGTTTTCACTTCCATTTACAATTTGGTTTGTGTTAGGATCGTACTGAGGACATACTGGTCCATGATAGATAGCTTCTCGAACACCATTCCAACGCAAAGGAGGTTGTGGTGCCTGAGAAAATGAAGAAGTTTTATATTAAGTGCAAGATTCCAGAACTACACACTGTTGTTTTCGTGTAAGTACCTGTAACTTTACCTGTAACTGTAACCCAAATAATAAATTCAATGCTGCTTAGTATTAGAACTTTTTAGGGAGTTAGTATAAAAGGTCAGTTAGATTTCATGTTAAAACTCACTTGAAACCTCAACTCTCCGACCGGTGGTCTAGCATAGGGTATGCCTCTAAAGCTGTAGTATGCAACGCCGTCGGGTAGATATTGAATTGAACCTCGCAGTATTCCTTGACCCACCCGAACAAGGGGCTCGACCTGAAATTTTGAGGATATGATTTTGATTATTAATTTGTTCATCATTATCATTCTGCCATTTGACACCCACTGTTGGGCATACGCTGGCCAGCTTAATCGGACCTGTGCGATTCTCATTTATAGCCAATTTCATCAGCTTTTTATTTGTCATGTTATGTCTTATATCTAGCAATTTTACCTCAACAGCTCTATTTAATGAAATAATACTATCTTCGGTATCCATGTTTGTACGTATTTTTTAATCCTAATCCTAATATTACAAATGCGAAAGTGTGTTTTTTTGTTTGTACTTCCTTCGCGCCCTAATTCAAGTCAATTTGTTGCTTAGTTGAAAGGATGGAGAGTAACATAGGCTACTTTTTGTCCTGGTAAAACAATCAAATTCCCAGGGGTTCTCAATTCATGGAAAACTACTGAAAGGGAAAAAATACCTGTTTATCCCCCTAGAAATGTGAAATTCGGATTTAACGCGGGTGAAACTGCAGGGACCAGCTAGTTATATATAAGTAAGTAAAACGTCAGCCCTCCTGACTAATTCAGTAATTTGGGCGTGAACAACATACAAACATGGAACTTTGAAACTAGCATTTCTAATAATAGTTTCTAGGTAGTTTTATATTTAGTTAGGTTCAGTTTCCTCTTCCTATTTTTGTCCATTTTGACCACTCTTTAAGGTACGCGTCCAGCTCTTTTTATCAGTATTTACATTTGTTTTGTTATTCAATAAATTTGTTAAAATTTCTGCAACCGGCGTATATATCTTATTAGGCAGGGACAAGTGAAAATTATACCTCATCCCTGTTATTAGGTATAACTTTATTCGTATCACTTACGTATGAAAAAGCTTTGCATCCTTCTATCAATATAATCGCAATGAGACACCCATGCGAGACAATGTTATACTGCAATTTGAAAAATAATGACACAATTATTGTGATAGGCACACTTTATACTACGATTATAACAGTCGGCCTTAAATTAGGTACCTACCCCTCATCTACTTACCATTTTCAAATATTTAAATAAGTACCTATGTGATTCCAATGTTCCACTACACAGTACAAAACTAATTTATTTACAATAACCATGGACTAATGCTATAATTAACCGTAAACAATTTGTGAAATTGCTCTGAATTGCACCGATAACCTAGGGTTACATAGCTCTAGACTTCCACAGAACAACTATAAAGAACACTCTGCACAACAAAACATAGTTGATTCCTATATATGAATATACTTTTTGGTTGACTCCGACTGACGTTTTATTTAAATAAACTCAATGACTCTGACTGCGAGCTATTTGATTCTCTTAGGCGCACGCGCAGATTAGTCCAAAGCGTCCATTCAACAAACAGCTTTATTTCGCTCGTGGCACCTTTCAAAATTTACTAGCAATTGTACTGACTGTGGTAGACAACCTTGACAATGACAGTAAGTAATGACATTAGCTACAAGCCAGTTGTGTGCAAGCCGAGATAAACAATAACAATAGTGAACTTTACTGTGAACTTAAGTAGACTGAACCAGATAAACGTATATATGTTCAGAACTGTGAAAAGATCCCTCAGTGTACTTCTACGGTCTTTAAGCCACACAACAAAGTTGGTGATAATGGTGAGTGCGTGAGTTTAATGACCTTTGGCCCCTCGCTTGCGTATGCGCCTTGTGTTACGTCAATATTTGTGCGGGAATTTTTGAAGTTGTCATATTTTTTAGATTTTTATTCTTTCATTTTGTGACCATGGTTTGGTAATTTTGTTTCAATTTAAATCAATATAAAGGGTTTATAAGACACTAGCTGCTGCCTGCGCCTTCGCCCGCGTTTTATCGGGAAAAAAATAGCCTATATCGTTATTCCAGGTCCCAAATGATACTGATACCAATCAAGTCAGATTGTCGTGTTGTCCTTGCGATTGAAATAATAAGGAAAGATTTTGATGAATAGTGAGAGATCACAACCTAATCTCAGATATAGGTAGATATATAGTTATTTAGAAGTTATAAAAAATATACTCATCTGAAAATTACATTGCCTAATTTATGAGTAAATAATTAATTTTATCTAGTCACCTAATTTAAATCTGAGACGACTGAACTCTAAAAAGATGTTACACCAAAATTATCAAAGCCTAAGTGAAAAAATGGCCTTTGGTCAAAATGAGATAAATAACAAAGATAAAGAAGTTTTAAGATAGAAACTTATAAAAGCAACGTACAGTGCGCGTCAGAAGTATTCCCCTTGTCTACAAAACATTGAGATAGAGGGGGGTACTTATATGAGACGCCCACAGGTACAAGTAGAAAACTTACTACTGTTATTGTACATACATGTATTGTGGTTGTCTTATTTTAGCAGTGGATATATTCCATTAAACTTCTGCTTGCTGGGGTATTGGTTAGCAGTTTGTGCCATGAAAAGGTAAGTTTTAAGTAACCACCACATTCTAAGATTAAGTACCTACGATTTTTATCTACAGATTACGTAAGTAGTAAAATATTTTTCTGAATTTCTCCAATACGTTAGTAATAAGTTTTGTAATTTATCTAGCTTATTCGGGATTTGAAAATCTTAACGTACTGATTGTGTACATACATGTAATTATTAAGAACTAGCTGTGCCCGCAGCTTCACCCGCATACAATGTTTTTGCGCGGAATACTTTTTTTTTAGTTATTCTGCTATTCAGGACGGAGACAAATCCATCAAATCAAAGATTATTAAAATCGTAATAAGTGTTCGAAGAAAGCAGACTTAGTTTTATATTAAGAAGATAAGAATAAAGGTTATCTAGTACCCATATCACAAGCTCTGCTTAGATTTGAGCTACATGATGCTGTGTGGATTGTCCAACATTATAAAAACAGAATATTACACTTTTTACTTATAAATGATACTCTATAGATCAATAGATCAGAGCTTTGTATTTAACGCACTAACTATTCGATGGTGGCGTTCAAGAAGCTTAATAGTATAAAGAGGTTCCAAGTTAAATTCGTTTTTCAGGATGACCCTCTTGTTCACGTGAAACAAGGGCTACTACAAGGCTCCATGTTAAAATCAATCGATGGCAGCCCTTACTACAGCTTCAAGGGCATCCCTTATGCCCAGCCGCCCGTGGGAGAACTGCGCTTTTGCGTAAGTACACAAACAAATTGTGACAAAGCAAAAAAATATAATATCGCAACTATATTTACATTGTTCTACGTAATGATTCAAATGAGATAAATTTGGTCACGTATTCAATTCAATTCAATTAATTTATTTCCACCGTAGGTATTTCTTAATATACACTTGATGTAGTTAATTTCTAAAATATGACTCTTATCCTATTACATTATTACACAATTTATAATCAAAAAAGGAAGCACCATAAAGGCCTATCCGCACACAACAGTGCCGACACGTGCCGATCAGTAACGTATCCATCAGTGTCAGTGAAAAATAATATTGTAGCATACATTTTGTATGACGCTATCCGTACTCGTCAGTGACAGTGACGTTCAGTGATGTCAGTGCTGCGCCGACGCTCGCCGTGATCCGACATGAATTTCTAGCGGACAATATTTTGCCTGACACGGTCGCAGTATTTCAAGATGGACGACGAAAAGTTAATTGTATTGGTCCGTGTACATCCTGCTATTTATGACCTTTCACATCGGAAATACATGGACAATAATTTTAAAGCAAACATATGGAATAATATCGGGCTACAATTGGGCGCACGCATTATGAACCCATTGCCTTCTTCTCACATAAATTTCTTCGTCTTCATCTAATATTAAAGCAATCGCTGCTAATTGTGATCTTTAATATCGAGGCATTTTTACGTGAAACTGCTGCCTACTCACTGTACGGGTACTGACATGTATGAATCTTCACGGAACTGTACGGTACGGAACTGTCGGTCACGTGCCGGCACTGTTGTGTGCGGATCGGCCTGTATGTAGAAAGAAAACAGACAGACAGTCAAATATTAAGTACACTAAAATTTAAAATAAGAATTGGCCGAAAAGGGCTGTCCCTATTTATAAAATTACAATAATTAATAAAATTATGTCAGAAATTTTATAAATTAATTAGTATGTACATTATACGTGAGTTCTTTAGAACAATAAAACTAAAAACTATAAGATGTAGCTAAATTTCAAAAAAGGTACATCAACGTGGTAGCTAGGTATAAGTGTGGTTCATAGTTTATTCAAATTTTTTCAGGCGCCGCTACCACCAAAACCGTGGACTGGAGTTCGCAAAGCTTTGGAACATGGTCCTGTCTGTACACAATACGACATGAACACCAACCAAGTCCTAGAAGGATCCGAAGACTGTCTGTTCCTAAACGTCTACACCAGATCTCTCGATCACAATGCCAAGATCCCAGTCATGGTTTACATACATGGCGGAGCGTTCATGTCAGGTTCAGGAGACAACGACACATACGGCCCAGATTTTCTAATCCAACATGACGTAATACTTGTAACTCTAAACTATAGATTGGAAGTACTAGGATTTCTTTCTCTCGACACTCTGGAAGTACCGGGTAATGCAGGCATGAAGGATCAGGTGCAAGCTTTGCGTTGGGTCAGAGAAAATATTGTGAAGTTTGGAGGAGATCCAGATAATGTAACTATTTTCGGCGAAAGCGCCGGTTCAGCTGCTGTGACATACCTAATGCTATCCCCCATGGCGAGAGGCCTGTTCCATAAAGTTATAGCACAAAGCGGTGTGTGTCTCCACGACTGGGCCTTTACCAAAAATACTACAGAAAGAGCCTTCGAAGTCGGCAAAGTTCTGGGTATAGACACAAAAGACATTAATGAATTACTGCGGCATCTCAGAAGTGTTCCTGCGGTTGATCTAACCAAGATGACATTCAAAACTAGAACAGCTGATGAAAAAATGCGTGGACTCCCTATGTATTTTGTCCCCAATGCTGAAAAGTTCGATAATGCTGACGCATTCTTAACTCAAGAACCGATCGACATCCTACTATCACAAGAAGTAAACAAAGTTCCTTTAATGGTAGGCTACAATTCCGCTGAAGGAATATTAATGCTTGAAGATCAGTTAAAAAAAGCCGATAAATATAACAAAAACTCAAGTTATCTAGTACCTAAAGAACTTCTCGTAAAAGTTTCTGAAAGACAATTGAAAGAATTTGGGAATAGAATCCTTAAGTTTTACACTGGAGACAAAGGTATGGGGAATGATACGGCTCTAGGAATAATTAACATGAATACAGATATGCATTTTGCTTACAATACACACAGATTTTCGCACTTGTACAACAGTTTAAATGCATCTGTGTATATGTATAGATTTGACTATTCGACTGAGCTGAATATACTCAAGACTGTCCTAGGAACAACGGACTTGCCAGGAGCTTGTCATGCGGACGATCTGTTCTACCTCTTCTGTAGCGATATCAATAAGGATATTTACCTATCTAAGGAGAAATTGAAAAAGATAGTGTTTGAACTCACCAAGCTATGGGCTAACTTTGCTAAAACTGGGTAAGTGATGCAAATAAAACTTTTGTCTACTATTCGACAGAAAAAAAATACAATTTCTTATAAGTTAAGGGCATGTTGCGGAAAACGATCTACAGATTTTCTAAGAAATAAAAGGACAATAGGTATTAATTAAATAAGACGACAATTAGTAACTAAGTTGAGGTGGGAATCCCAATGACAATGTATCACGACGATAGTTTTTTTGTACAATAGTTGCATTCTGTATTGAGCCAAAACAGTTTTCGAGACAGTAATTCTAGTTCCATGATTTAAGTAATTCATATGCAAATACCTTATTTCGTCATATAATCAGTGTCTTGTAAAAAAGGAAGTTTATTTGTAACTTAGAGCAAAGCAAAAGAACAAAAGGAAAACAGCTTGCATGAGTCACTAAACAGTCCCTTACTCAGTGGTAAATTTTCATCATAAAAATGTAATTTATTTTCCAGCAACCCAACTCCACAAGGAAACAGCTTCAAATGGAACCGATACACGGCATCAGGTCGAGAGTACCTGGATCTGAACGAGGTGATGACGCCATCTTCACGTGCAGATCCGGATAGGATGGAACTGTGGAACAAGATGTATTGCGAAGCTGCGGTACCGTGTATTGCTAAGAGTAATCTGTAAGGGTCAAATAACTTTTGAAACTTGATTGACTGTTTAACTAATAAGTATTCCAATACTCTATCAGAGGCAATTTTTACTTTTTTTATTGTTAAATAAAAGTTAAGTTTATGCAATCTATGAAAGCTATATTTTCACAAATAATATCGAATTTACCATTTTTTTCTTGTTCAATCATTTCTACTCCTATTTCAGTATTTATATTCACCATAGCCAAAATATGTAGGTATATAATAAGGATTATAGATATCCAATCTTTGAACTAATAGTACAAACGTCTTTGTAAAGTTTCACGCATGCGTACAAACTTTTAGGGGTTGAATTGAGGGCTCATTCATTCACCCTCCTCAGTAGTATCGCAACCACCGTGGGGTCCTCATACACCCCGGATTATAATTCTCGTAAACTTTTACGAAACTGTGAAACCCCGAACTTTCTCGACTTCTTTCGCAGGTGGACCGTAGAATGTGATTGTTTGTGACTGTTTTAAGTTATTTAAAATAACATAATTTAAATGTGAATAAAATAAACGCAGTGATGGAACAAAATGCTGTCTGGAATTCAGTTGGTTTAAATAATTTAGATTGTTTTGAGTTTATAAATGGAAGTGAATTGGTATCTTTTGATAAGTCGAGTGTTGCTGGCTGTTTGTGTGTGTGCGGAAACCTCTGTGAGAAGTGAGTTTTTTCTTACCTGTGTACTTTTTTGTACCTTGTTTTTTTTCACTTCTTCCACTAGTTGACAAAATATTTAATTGAAGAGAATATCAATAACACCTTATTTCTTATAAGCTAATAATAACTATGTTTATAAAATTTTACTTCTCTAAGTTCTTATTTTGTAAGCCTAAAGAAATAAAGTTATTGATTCTGATTAGAAATTTACCTTCCACGCAATTTAATTAAATAAATACAAACTTACAAAAATAATAGAAACAAATTAGAACTAGTATTTACAATGTTGTGTTATGTTACTTATTCGGATTGACCTTAAAATAAAGTCAGATAGACTGTAAAAGTATCTGAATGAACAAGTTCTTTAAATGCCTAAAAGTTTTCTGATTGTCTAGATGGACTAAACCAGGCGTATAAGAAAAAAAAAGACAAATTTAAAAAAAATTTGCTAGACAGGCTGGTTTTTTGAAATTGTGGTGGTAGATGACCAATCAAAAAATGTACACCTACTTAGATTTTTTAATTAATTTACTTTTGCAGTAAATCGAACCGATTTATTTTTCAATTAATATGACACTTGTATTTTTACCATCTAAGGATTCGGTTGCTGAAGAGGATCAATGTTTGCAAAGAAATTCATTGTTAAAATGAATAAAATTTTAGTTTTAATACTCTCCCTACTAACATCAATACGGAAATTTTCAATTTTAATGATATGTTCGATCAACTGGTGTGCTTGCCGCTAGCTAAGATACTTAGTCTGTCTTTTAATGAGGTTTGTCCTCGAAAAATATATATCCCTAATGAATTTTGTTAAATTTTAATGAAAAATTACAAATAAAAAAATAAGTATGCAGTTTTTATTTTCTTATAAATAGAGGTCATGACTCGTTTCACGACTTTTCTCTAACTCTCATAGTTTCGGATTCATCCACTCTTATCTCAAAAAGCCACCCTATATATAACTTTTTGAATGTTGTTGGTTTTAAGCGCTGCAAAATTATAGTATCTTAGTTTGATAGAATTAAGTTAGGTATGCTAATTCACAAATAAGTAATAACATTGTAGGTACACAACGAGCAGATGACATAAAAACCAAAAGCAAAGATGAAGAAGTAGAACTAATCAACCCCTCAAATGAAGTCAAAGACTATTTCCTCCCACCAGTCTTCATACCCCACGAAGACGATGATGATGATGACGACAATCCTTACCTAGACTATGATTATGATAAAGAAGCGAATTATAAAGATTCAGGTGATGTAGTAACAGTGGGCACTAATATACTTGAAGGCGATGATAAGATACCACTGCACACAGCTAAAGATAACCTGCCGATATTTCTACTGGAGCCAGAGAATACGTATGTTGTTAAAAATAAGCCCGCTGTGCTAAAATGTCGGGCAGCGAACGCTTTGGAAGTAAGTATCAGATTAAAATATTACCATAAGTAGGGAAGTAGGTATAGTTGAATGCTTCCCTACTTATATACCCTACTTACGTTTGACGAAATTCAACATTCATTGAACAAAAGAAAACCATTATTTTCGTTCTACAAAAAGACAAGAATAAATAAGATTATATTGAGAACATTAAATATTACTTTTCATTCAATATAGAGCAATTTTCTACCCAAATTTTGCACGTGATGGTGCCACTTTTACGAAGTAAAATTTGTATAAACAAATTTAGGAGACCAAGTTCTCTACTAAAAACTAGTTTCAAGTAAGGTATAAAGTTTTTTATATCGATATTTTATATTGATTATCGATGGACCTTTGTTTGACCATAATCGCATCTGATGGATACGCGAAAGTCAAGATTAAAATAAATGTAGTACAGTAAAGCCAGCCATAGAGTAGCCATCGTTTTGTTTTTTATTTACACGAATGTTGTACTTCACGCCAAAACTACGAAACGGATCAGGGTTAAATTTTGCATAGATCTGGGTCTAGTATGAAATAACACATAAGCTACTTTGTATCCCATAAATCAGTTCCTATTGTGTACAAAAAAACCTGTGCCGTTTTCATAGAAACAACCCGTGCAAAGCCACGGGCAGAAACCAATTTCAATTCAATTCACGCACTTATTAACTAAACAATAAAACCTACTCCAAAATCTATCTTCTCAAGATATACTTCAAATGCAATGGCGAGAAGAAGCAAGCGCTGAACTTCGAGTTCGTGGACCCTCAGACAGGAGTCAGGATCATCGAGGGAGAGCACAAGGTGACCCGGGAGACCGTGGAGGAATACTTTGGCAGTGATAAGTACCAGTGCTCCTGCTTCGCCTGGACTAGTCGAGGGCATATAAGAAGCCAGCCGGCTACTATTGAGATTGCTTGTGAGTACCATTCAAATACTGTCAAATTCTGAAATGATTCCCACTGGGTAGCAGGTATAGGGATTTTTTGCGTCAGTACACGGTTCATTTTCAGGGTTCCGTAACCAAAGGGTGAAAACGGGACCCTATTACTAAGCTTCCGCTGTCTGTCCATCTGCCCGTCCGTACTTCTGCGGGCTGTATCTCATGAAGCAGTTAAAAAAACCAGTGGGACGAATCTGGTCGTGTTAATAAAACCTAATACCTACTTCGTGACCGTGAAATATATTTTGAGTATTAAGTGCTGATCTTGTTTGTTGATCCCACCAGTGGGACGAATTTGGTACGTGTTAATAATATCTAAAACCTATTTCCCGATCATGAAATATATTTTGAGTATTAAGTGCTAATCTTTCGCCCAACAGATATAAAGAAACACTTCTCCACCACCCCCCAATCCCAGCTGGTAAAACAATATACTCCCGTGAGCTTCCGGTGCGAGCCTCCTCCAGCGGCGCCGTTTGCTCAGCTCTACTGGCTGAAGAACGGCGCGCCAGTGGTTCTTGATGACAATGTACAGGTGTCTAAAGACGATAACTTGGTCATCAAACAGGCTTCTTTGTTGGTAAGTTTCTCCAGACTATTCGTTTTGCCAGCAAGACCGGTGACACAATCACAAAATCGTCACCACCCAGCAGTTGTGTTACATCAGGTCATTTTCAAAATAGTTGTCATAATTTTGTTATAGATAAATTATTCTAAAGTAAGTTCATTGAAAAATAATCTGATTAATCAGGCAATCAAGAGCTGTTCTCGGTTAACTTGACGAAAAAGAATGCCTCTGCAAGACATGTATTCAGTCCCAAAAGCCGTCATACCGATTTCAGAATTTTCATGGAAGTCTATTTTATAATTGAATAGATACAATCTTTCATCCTAGGCTACTGCGTTTCTGTTATGTTGCCAAGTTGTAAAATAGTAGATTTGTATAAAGATTCTTCGATACATGTCTGCTATTGCAAAACAAACCTAACGAATTTGAATCGAGCTGTAATGCACATTCATGAATATTTATCAGAAAGCAAAAAGGCACGAAACAACATGCCAAAACACTGCAGGCCACCCTATCCACCAAAGTTTTCAAGCTGAAGGTGCACTAATACTATTGCATAGGACTGAACAACTTGAAGCTTTTCTAAAAAAATAAGTAATCATATCCGTACTAGGAATATTGTGCTTACGATAACTTAGCGTAATATTCGGTCTGCAATGCGACCTAGGCCAACTTGAAACAGCATTGCTACTAGATTGATTATATAGTAGGTAGGTAGTAGATACAAATCAAATGAAATCATTCATTCCATTCAAATACAAAAGTACACTTTTAAAAGTCAGACGGATAAAGCTTTGATAAATAGAATTAAAAATTTAATTGAATTTCAGGTATGTACATTCACAATGTATGGATTTAAGTCATCAGCAAGAGATTCGTCAAGATTATAACATGATTTTTCTAATAATAAATTTCTAATTCTAATTTTAAAAGCAGCATTATCCATTTCTCGTTTAGCCATAGGCAACTTATTAAACAATTTGATACTTAGGCATACAAAGCTCTTTCCAATTTTGGCTAATCTATGTGTTTGAAGACAAATATTATTTTTATTTCTTGTATTATATTCATGGATGTCACATTTCAATTCTTTATTTATATCCAATTTTACATGTAATAGATTCGAAATATGAATTCTTAAAAAAGCAGGAAGGAAAGAGACTGATGTTTTGTAGCTCATTAAATTTGAGTCTACATGACTCTAGTTTTTTCATTTGCAAAATAGATCGTACTGCTTTCTTTTGCAATATTAAAATTCTATTGACATGAGACGAGTTTCCCCAAACTAAAATAATAGTAGATAATAGTAAAGTACAAAATTCGTTGGTCAGTAGCCTTAACATCGACTATTCGTAGGACATGGCGAACTACACTTGCGTTGCAGAGAATTTGGCGGGCAAGAGGATATCCGAGCCGGCCCTGCTCTCAGTGTTCGGTATGTTAGAGATTCCTTTTGGCATTGCTTGATTCTACTCGATGCAGTTTCAGTTGAGCTGAGAGCATTTCGAGTGAGTGAGTGTTTGTAGTTTTGAAGCTTTTGTAATGTGATTTTTCAGAATATTTGTGTAGTAAATTGTTAGGATCACTTTCTAACCTCAGGCAGGTTATACATACATATGTGTCCTTCATAGCCAAAATAGTGGACGACCTTAGTTTGTGTTTGAAGCTACTTTTGTGGCATTAATAGGCCTAGTATTTTCTTTAGCTACATGTTCCCGACCTCAGCATTAAGGTGGATAACCTAGAAACAATTTTAGGCGGAAAAATTTCCATTGAAGCTTGTTAAGAATCTTCGCCCTCAGGGGCGTCCACTGAAATCACACCTCTAAGTCGTTCACAGCACAACTGAATTCACAGTGAACGGCGGATGGAGTACCTGGTCGACATGGAGTGAATGTGACTGCGGCAGCAGCAGAGTAGGCCGTCGACGAGTCAGGTCCTGTTCCGCGCCGCGCCCGCTGAACGGAGGGCAGCCCTGCATGGGCCCTGATGTGCAAAAAACGCAGGACTGTGTTGACTGCGATATGGGTGAGATATTTGGATTATTTATAGATTTATTTATTAAACAAATAACAAGGTTGAACCATTGACAAATATTTGCAATACGAGGTGAAAAACAATTTAGAATAATAAAATTAAATGACTGCTTGATAAAATTATTTTAGTTTCGTAGTTTTATTTTAATTTTAGAATTCATAGAGCGTGTCCTATTTATTTTATGAAACCGTAGCTTCTGCCAGGGGCTTTGCACGCGTTTTTGGATATGTTATCCCAAGTCCACATCTTAACGTGTGCAAAATTTTAGCCAAATCCATTCAGTAATTATGGCGTTGTCTTCGGCCAAGCATCTTATAACGGCACATGGTTTTGCCTGTATAATTATATTGACTATGCTCGGTACACTCAGTGTAGCTGTCTGTATACCGAGCATAGTCAATTTTAAATTCCCTCCTACATTTGGAGAAAATTAATCGTTACCATATGGCAAGGCCTTCCGTACCTATCCACTGTTGTTCCGTTTCCTAGTCGCACATTGATAAAAGGTAAATGTTTAAACGTGGTAACGTTTCGACGTGGGGCCGCGGCGTACGAATATCGACCCCTCCAACTCAACCCGTGGATGTCGTAAAAGCCGACTAAGGGAACCTACCAGAGGAAGGGCAGCAGCTTCCTTCTGAGTATTTTTAAACACCAACACTGCGATCACCAATCCGCCTGCCAAGCGTAGTGATTATGGCAAATCCCCCCCTACATGGGAGACCATCCACTCGATGGACCGACGACATCGTAGCGGTCGCAGGGAGTCGATGGATGGAGGCGGCTCAGGACCGCTATTTGTGGCGTCGTAGGGGGGAGGCCTATGTCCAGCAGTGGACGTGTATGGGCTGATGATGATGATGATGAAATGTTTAAAACCACGGAATTTACAACCATGACAGCATGTCATCATTGAATGTTTATAGTATAAAATTTGACTTGTCTAAGTGCTTATTTTGTAAGCCTAAAGAAATAAAGTTATTGATTCTGATTCTGATTCTGAATCAAGTCACTGGTTGTACACATTATATAAAAATGATGATTTCTTCGGAAGGCACTTTACAAAGTCATTCACATCCATCATTTCTTGCAGATCTTTACGTTGACAGCCTCGATGAACTGGCTGATGAATCTTCGGACATTGTTCTTGGTAATCCCATCTTTTGATTGAATATGCTCAGTTTTTGCTTAATTTCTTTTCCTTCGCATTTTGTTAACTTAATGTAAGCATCGAACCATTTACTAGATGCTAGGTGTTGTAAATATTGATTATTTTAAAACTAAAATACTTTTTTCACTAACTGTACCTATTCTAAGCAAATTCATGGTCGAAACCCAGGAAGGTCGATACCGATGGAAGTAACCACGCAGGGAATCGTAACCGGGGTAACAAATCATTGTAAATCTAGTTTTTAATTCTTATTTATTTATATTATTCATTTTTCTTTTATTTTATCATGAAATTGTATTCGTATGCTTTCCGCAAGCCATAAATAAGGCTGTAAAATATTCGATCTCCTAACATTTTGGTGCTGCGAATTGAATACGTAAGTTTTACTGCCTTTGTGCTCGGTAGTGTTTTTCTCGTTTTGATCTAAGTCCAGAGAAGAGAATTATATACACATTATACATAGCTGTTGTTTAATAGTCTTTACTCACCAAAATTACCGGTCCGCTGAGACATAACAACTTTAAGTTAATTTTCTAATGTTATCGGTTAAATCTCTACTCTATTTATCGATCATTTTATTAGACCGTTTAAGAACGCCCATCTTTCAGGTCGCTGGTCACAATGGTCGGAGTGGTCGCACTGCGACAGCGACTGCCTCCAGAGCAGGAGACGGCGGTGCCTCAGCAGTGCGGCCTGCCTCGGCAAGGACTACCAGGTGGCGCAGTGTCCGCTGTGCGTGCGGACGTCCAAGTCTCAGATGTTGCATGATGGTATGTACTGGATTCTTCTACAGCTAGAGTCATCTTAGTCGGAGTGATCGCTCTGTGACAATAACAGTCATCAAACCACGAATGCTAACACAAAAAATGTATTGAGGTACGGAATATAACTGTCACCTAGTACCCATACCACAAGTTCTGCTGTCTCTGGTATTAATCCTAACTTAATAAGGAGCTTTATTACCGAGCAGTAGTATTCTCCAATGTACAGAACAAATCTTTAAATTACTTCAAATCTATCAAATCTAATTAACCAAGAGTGATATCTGTGCTTTTATTTTGGGATTTAAAAAACACTGACTCCCCACGTCATGGTCATCTTGTTTTTTTTATTTTGTTTCAGGTCCATCGTACTGGCCGCTTTTCATAGCGTTATCGGTCGCTTTTCTAATATTTATCGTTGTTATCGTACTTGGCATTAAGTATATGAAATTCAAAATGGCTGAAACCTCTCCCTACGCAAAACCACCTTCAGGTACTAAAATGTTTTAGTTGTTGATTGTATTGTATTCATTTATTTCAGATAATTAAATCCATATCACATAGACACGAAATTAAATTAAAAATTAGACGGTCAGTACCTAACTACATTGTTTAACTTTTTTTTACTTCCGCCTAGCACAAGATGTGTTCACCAGGTTAAAGTATGCGAACAGTGAGAGGGGACTGAATTAAAAAGGTTAATGGCAACTTTCATTATTTGTCCGAACGAAATTTTAGATTAATTTTTCGTAACCTGCCAGTATTTCTATAACCCTTTCATCGTTCTACTATCGCGGGAAGTGCACCTCACGTGCAGTAACTATATGTGTGTACACGGGATATTTTACTATTTTATGTTTTTAGGGTCACATTACTTCGGGAATGTAATAAAAAGGACGCTGACTAACCAGCCAGACCTGACGATACATGAGGAGTTCCATACGGTGGACTCCAGGCGGATGCACCGACATAGAAGCACTTCTACCAACACTAGACATGAGCATCTGTATGAAGTACCACAGTTATCTAACAGGTGCTTATTGAATATGGTATTCATTACCCTCTTTTCCTATCTATTTTCTTTATGTATGTTTATGTTTTCTGTACTTTCCTTTATCTGTTATGTGTCGTTTTATGTTATGTGGCCAAGTAAATCTATTTTCTTTCTTTCTTACTTCTATTACATTATATCTAGATAAAAAAATAAATTAGTTTTCTGGTTAAAAGTTTTTTAAGCAAGTCAATTTGTTTTTGGGTTAGAAGTTTTATAAATTTACGCGATCAGCAGGTCACATTTTAATATTATAAATACTCCAGTCATCCCGTTACCACGACGCTTGTAAACCTGTTGAAACGTCGAGAAAAATAGGTAAATAAACGCGATAAATAAATACTCGTTAAATAGTTATATTATAATTTTGTTGGCCGGCCCATTTGATCTGATCTGCTGGTCAAAGGGATCCTTATTTCAATAATTGACCATGAAATTTCGCTTCCAATGCTGGGCAATTCATCCAGTTTCTCTAAAATATTAGACTCTCTAAGATAAAACCATGAACCTTCTTTTGCCAACTCCGGGCAGTGGTCTCCACATGACCTCACTATTTCTTCTTATGTTTTTATTCACACAAAGAAAACAAAAAACATTATTTTTGTTTACTTTGTTTGAGCTAGACAATTTTTTTAACTAAAAAGCTTTCTATGTAAAAAGATTAATAATAAATACTTCGTTCATTTATTAATCTATTTCGTCATTCACTTACTTCTTAATTAGATAGATAGAAAATTTACCTATTATACACTTTACAAAACAATTAACAAACAATTACATACAAAAAATTTGACAATTGGCGGTCTTGTCACTCACAAGCGATCTCCAGCAGACAACCGTAGATGGATCGTTGGATTGAACATGGGGATCTGTACATGCATTAGTAGTATAAAATTTGACTTGTCTAAGTGCTTATTTTGTAAGCCTAAAGAAATAAAATTATTGATTCTGATTCATTATTATTAGGTAGCTAATACAAATTACATTATTCAAAATTACCATAATTTCCAGTCTTTCTGTAGAAAAAATATAATTTATTGATATAACTGATCTTTTATTTCAGTTACATAGCACCACTAGACCTTGAGGTAAGAACAGAGGAGTGCGGGAGTGAAAAGCACGCTTCCAACGATTTGGATTGCTCCGACTCTAGCTGCTTTCTGAGCTGTGAGTTTGCACTTTATGCTTACAGGCTAGGAATTTACTTTTGAGTATCAATTTTGTTTTATAATAATCGTGCTTTATTGCTTCGCTTATTTACAAAGGTAGGTTATTTTTTTATTGCCTAAGTATTTCTTTTGTTTTAAAAATGTTGTAGCTTTTTTGTATTTATCTTTATCAAATCTGACAAGACGTTTAATGTCTAATTTGTAAAAGGATGTGGTATTAATATGGAAGTGGATTGATGGGTTATTTCTTTCTATGTTGATAACAATCACGTACATATGTTTCAGAAGTTATTATTTGTTAAACTCAGTTCTCCATTAATTTTTAAGCCTTCCCACAGCCGGCTCTTCCTATGGCAACGAGAGTGTAGAGATGTCGCCATCTTTAAAAAACAACGCCTCCATCGATAGAACCTCCAACGGTAACTTGGAGACGGCTACATCCAGTCTGGTGACATCTGACGGGAACTGGTTGAAACTGGATAGATGCGGCGCGAGTATGTACGTGCCTGAGGGGGTGCTGGAGGGGGAAGAACTGTTCTCGTTGGAGGTGGAGGATGAGGAATGGAGCAAGCCGGTGCTGATGGAAGGTAAATAGGACTTTGCTGCCTGGTTTCCAGCAAAAATATGTAGACATACGCTTAAGGGTTAAAATAAACTTTTAAATGGTGTTTGTTATATTGGTCTAAATCTTATAAATAAAAATCTCGTGTAACGGTGTTTGTAATCGCACTCCTCCGTAAAGGCTCGACCGATTTTAATGATGTTTTATGTTTATATGGTTGGTTATATTTATAGGTCATCAAGTATATTTCATACCCTAGGTATTAGGGTTTCTCTATCCAGGTTTTTATTTTTTTCCTTTTTATTTATATGTCAGGAAAACGTTTGCCGGGTCAGCTAATTATTTGGCATAATCTGGAGGTGTGTATAAATGTATGCAAAATTTATAAATATAAAAACAATTAATATAATCACGAGAACATGTCGTGATTTTTATTCCTTCCACATGCTGTAGGTTAGGTAGTTTCACAAAAGATAGATAGAAAACGCTTTAGTGCACACTTAACAGAATAATTTACAAACAATTTGATACAAAAAATAAATGTGACAATTGGCGGTCTTATTGCTCAGACAACCTTGGATGGATAGGATTGTTGGCTTGAACACGGGGATCTGTGCGCATTATTTTAAGAAGCTAATACAAATTACAAAACTCTAATTATTTATCAAATCTTACATACAAATACCTACATAAAAAACAAAAATACCTAATATATAAACCAATTTATACATACTTATATATATACATACGTATATATATACATTTTACTAAGGGAAATTGGGTATGGTCGTGACAGCAGGACAAATTGTGTTCCTTTACCATGCCCTTGCCATGCCTTGCAAAAGTAGGCGGATCTGTATAAACAGCAAAGACAATCCTACTAATATTATAAATATGAAAGTTTGTATGGATGGATGTATGGATATTTTTTACTCTTTCACGCAAAAACTACTGAACCTATTAGAGTGAAATTTGGTATGGGACCTGGAATAACATATAGGCTATTTTTTATCCCGATAAAACGCGGGCGAAAGCGCGGGCAGCGCAATGTCACGATTGTCTTTTTTGAAGGAAACTGGCTCTTGAGGTGTTGTTAATAACGAATGTTAAAATATTCTTATCAAATAAATGTTGACAAGTAAGCTTACGTTAAATCGTTGTAACGTCTTTAACCTTCATCACATCCTTTATATCCATCTAAAATTACCATACTGACATAACCAAAAAACGTTATGCAAACTCAACTCCTTAATTAAGTCACCTGGGATTCACATTGCCTCATAAACCCTTCCAGAAAGTTCTGTTAATATTAAACCTGGTCTATTGTGTAAAGTAGGATTAGTGTTAAGCCGGGCACTGACCCAGATTCAGTCACCTTACCTTGTAGACAGATTAACTTTATTTCTTGACTGTCACTTTGGTTTTGTAGATGAGAGAAAGAATTTATATAAGAGTAAATATGTAAATACATAGTGTTGGACAAATATAGACATAAATATTAATAAATAATTTGGAACAACACTATAGGAATACAGAGTTATGTAGGTGAGGCCCACTGAATAAAAACCCAACTCTTATAAATTGTAATTAAGTTATCATAACACATGATTTTTGCTCCTAGGGCGTCAAACCGGACTTTACTCTAGCGTTACTCCTAAGCAGAATGATGCTGAAAACAATTTAATGAAAAACAAAATCCATTTTTGAATACAAACAGACCAAACTCTTCATAATGCTGGCATTAATAAATGCTGTGTAAAGAAAGTTAAAAAGAATCAAGTCCTACATTCATCAAGGTGAAAATTCAAAATACAAAATTGTCTTATCCTCTCTTTGACCTACAAAATTCGAAACAGGACAAATTACATTCTTTCAAATATTCACTATTTCCGATGTCAACCTAAATGTAAGTCTGGCTTTTGGTCTAGAATTCTTGAACGTCTATAAAATGTCCGGAACGGAAGTTTCATGCGACCTCGATCCAAAAATATTTCAAAAGTCTAGGAGCCATTTTGGAATGCATTTGACCTGGGTACCAAAGTGGTTCGGTATGGAGGTCAAATAAGATTATTGTTATTATAGTGCTTATGCCCGCACTTGAGGTAATCTTAAAGGATTTAATAATATCCCAAAAATTTACGACTTGGTTAGCGCATCAGGAGAGGGTCGCGGGTACAAGTCCCAGGTCAAATAAAAGTTGGGACATGGGCTAGAATTGAATCTGCATCTAAATAAAGATTATAAGTGACTGTGATCCTCTAAACCTAAACCTTCAAATAGATTCTTCTGGAAATATCTGAAGTCATTGCTCTACTGCAAAGTAAAAAGTGGCACATTAACATTACTTTAAAAAACACAATCTTATATGTCAATATTATTATGATTATGTCAAATAATCATAATATGTCAATTACTGTGACTGGGCTTTTTTTAAATATTCAATTAGAACTGTAACTTAGCAATTTTATCAACAGGAGAAACCCAGCTAAGTCCGGTTGTTCGCTGTGGGCCCAAGAACTTCCACTTCAGGAAAGGAGTCGTCATCTCTTTCCCTCACTGCGCGTCTCTGAAGAACACCAGCTGGCTCTTCTCCATCCTTCAGAAACCTGACGACGTAAGCCTCAGAGAATGGCGAAAAGTCCTAACACTCGGCCAAGAAACCCCAGGGAGCCCGATCTTCGCTCAACTAGACCCCAGCAAAGTTTACCTCGTCTCCGAATTTCTAAGCGACTTTGTTCTAGTTGGCCGGAGTTTCAGCGGACTCGACTCTAAGCTACTAAAACTTGCGTTGTTCATCTCGAAACGGATCGATGATTATAAACTAAACATACACGTGTTCAACGATACCCCTCACGCGTTCTACGAGTGCTGTGAAAACGAACGACGCAACGGCGGGAATCTGCTCTGTGAACCTAAGACGATACCGTTTCAGGAAAACTGCTCCGATCTGTGCTTTAATGTGGTGGATTTAGGTGTTGGTTGGAGAACTCAAGGTAGAAGGTATCACGAGCTCGCTTACTTACAGCTCTGGCATATGACGGTGAGGTCATTGCACTGCAGCTTAGTGCTGCAACAAACCGACGCTATCAACTGCTTCGAACTAAATATGTCGGTGTATCAAAAACAGAAGCAGTCAAACTCAGTCAATTTCAACCTTAAAACGAACGATTTAAACTCAAATTTTAGCAAGCGTTTCAGTTATTCTGGCAACGTGAACATTCTAGAGAATCCTTTCAACTATTCCTCGCTCAGTAAAAACGAAGGTCGTTACGATTTTGTGTATAAAAGCAGTAGTGTTAGGAGTCATTTTTCCGTGGATAATAATTTCCGTTGTAACGTTCTTACTAAGTCTGACCGGATTATTTTGTGTAAGTTGTTGGATGCGCATTCGGTTAAGGGTAATGATTGGAGGCTTTTCGCCGAGAAGTTGAAAATTGCGTCTTATTACTATTATTTTTCGAATACTTGCTCGCCGACGGAGAATATCTTGAACCTGTGGTTATGTCGGAACAATGACGTCAATATGCTGGTGAATCTGTCGAGAATATTTCGGGAGATGGGTAGGGTCGATTGTGCGACCGTTGTAGAGAGACGATGCTTTACCAATTGACATTTTTTCACAATTTTCTCAGACTCACGGGAAGCTATCGCTTTTGAACTCAGTTTATGATATGAATAATTAATACCTATGAGAAAAAGAACAAATTGTTCTAGAGAAGTTTCGTAAAGTTTTACTAAAGTTTCATCAATTTCACTGTTCAAACACAATTTTTGGGAAACTAAGCAAATGTTTGATTGTTAGTAACTTTTAATAAGAAAAACAACTTTGTTTGTTCGCCTAATTAGTCAAGGCCTAAGTATATGACGTAATACTTTGAAAGTAATTTTTATTATTTTTGTTTTCGTATTTTGATGTCACAATTTTCAAAGCTAGTCTGTTAACATTAGTTTCTCGAAATTGTAAGCTAGGACTTTATTTACAAGAAAAGTTTGTAAAACACGTTGTAGTTGTAAATAAGTATTATGAACCAAAGTTAGACTTAGATTATAAACACTTTATATTAGCTTAAATGTAGTGATTTTAAACTTTGAAATAAAAAGTAATATTTAGAAGACTTGTTTTATTAATACCCTATATCATAATATAACATAGGTTTTAGGATTTTGCCTAAAAGTTAATGCCAATTTTGGGGGTTGCTACTATAATTATAAGTACAATTTATAATTATAGTATAGTATCGCTATCGATCCGACGATCGCAAAGTTTTTTGTTTAATTTGAATAATATTGATTGCTACGATGTAGACCCGCTACGGCGTAGCACTACTCGTAGGAGCAAAATTAATTTAGTTTCAGAATTAGCTGATTTATCGTGAAAGGCCTTTGTCGACGTAAAAAATATATCATAAGAAAGAACAGAAAGGATTTTTATGTATTACTTACTGACTGAATTCAAATAAGAATCACATAGAAAATTAAATGAACAATAAAAACAAGTAAGTTATCACCATCTTTTCATTGATTGTTTATCCTCTATTCTTGTCTATTTCGAAACACTAATTAATATAAATAATTTGAGAGACGACTTAGCAATTATAGGGTGCATCTGAATATGATCGACTCAAAAAGGAGTTAAATTCCTACTAAAGCATGTTGTTTTCATTCTAAGTTCCTGTTAGCCTTTATTCTTACACACACATATATATGTACATTACCGTGCCAATCAAAAATAACTACCTAAATAAGTAATTTGATTTTGTAGACTCTTACACAATTACAGACAATAACTTCACTTCCAGATCTAGATTGAAATATAGATAACTCTAACTTGCCAGGGTAATTTAGTAAATGTAAAGTCGCGGCCAAAGTCCAGACGTCCACAAAACATCACGCCCCATGTACCTCCTACCTACCTCCTTTCTCACGTACTTAAGTATCTACCTATGGACTGTGACCCAGATACAGGAATCAAGTATTAAAGCTGTAACGCTCGCCGTGGAGGGAAACGATTGCATTGTTTAATAATTGACACTGCGCTCTCGTGCTGTAGGTACTGTATAATCAGATGTGGTGTAAGAGAAAAGAGACTGACATTATTTTGCACTATGATGATCACAGACCATAGTGTGAAAATCGAAGTGATCAACTGAACAGTCCTGCTTCAGTGAAGTTGGGTACAAATAGCTCTACTCAAATAAATAGGTGCACTGGTCTGAAAGCATTTACATTCAAAGAGTTTTTTAGAAAGTTTATCAAAATTCATGCTTTTATAACCCATTCTCCTGCCAAATTCAATGCCGAATGCTTGTGAACAAACCACCCATAATAACTTAACCTCGCGATACTTACCCAGCTTAACCTAGATTCAGCTTCTTGATGATTCTTAATCAAACTGCCACTTTTAAATCGTCTTTCGTAATGATGATACATAAACTTAAATTATCTTTGTAACCGTGTATATGCAATTTCCTGTTAATTGAAAACTTTTCTTCAATGAATCAATGAATAATAATAATGGTATCTGAAACTCGATGCATGAGAATTGTAGTTTTTTTTGCAGTGTTTGGTTTACAGATATATAAAGACAACGCAGTGAGCCGCCGTATAAACCACTTATCTAGATGGATTTGGCGGCTGATAGAAACTCAGTGCATTAGACCGAAGACTGTTAAAATGGCGCATATTGCCAGCAAAACAATTTAATATTAACTAAGAAAAATTACAAAATTAAATCCGCTTCAGTTAGTGGTTTGTCACAAACGTCGTGTAGCGTTACACGGCTCCGTTCCGTTATTGAAGAAAATCTTCATGAAGATGAAGGTGTAACCTCGCGATGCTGAGCGGAATGAGTGTGGAACGTCAAAATATCAGTGGCTATCTGTGAGGATTGCTGTCACGATTTCTGCAGCAATTGCTATCAGTGCACAGTTCGTGCAAGAGTCCGTTTTTTAAGATGCAATGTATAACATTTCTTCTCTAAAAACCTATATAATTAGGGTAACAGAAATCACTATTAGTATTATGTTAAATACTTATTTATTGAGGGAAGACTGATGTCCTAATTGCCTGCTAGAAATATGGTCCCGCCAACTAAAACATTTCAAAACTTCTGTGTATAACAAACAGACATCGCTATACACAATCACGCCAGAGCCGTGGTAAGAATCAGCAAGAACTTTCTTACTCATAAACTGCTTACCGGAGAGAAGCCAAGAGCTATCTCAATGATTGATAAATGTTACAGAATAACTTTCATTTGACAAAAACCATCAAAAACTGTGCACAAACAAAGCAACAACTGAACACAACGTGAGGTGCATTTAAACCCTTTAGCTCCAGTGGAGGGCTGGTCCTAATTGGAGTACACTTGTCTCTGAGGGCCCTTTGCTCCGTCTTGGGAAAAACGCGAGGTCCTTGATAGGTACCTACTCTGTAGTGTAGATATGTATATACCATGGGCTGACGCTTCAGCTTAGTCTACAGTGCTCAAGGTCGATTCTTGTATACTCTTATGCAACCTGATATGAATCAAGCTACAAAATGCTCAAAATAAAAATGAATACCATATTTTTAAAAGACTATGCTCAAATATCCCAACTTTGTCAAATTAAATGCGCTCTATTTGTAGATACATCTTTTATTACTTTTGGCTAACACAACACAATAAAACACAAATAAAAAAAGACTATGCATCAATAACAAAGTTTTTTCATGGTTCTTTGTCTGGTTGCCAGAAGAATACAAACATTTATACTATTTATTTATTTCATACCATGTCCAATATAAGATGTTACAATATGTGGTAGTATCAAGATGAGCCCTGGTTGCAACATTCAGAGTTCTTAAATATAAAATAAATGTTTACATTAATCAATAGGACAATTCTAAACATTATCCCTCCAAGACGTATGAAATGGCCATAAGGGCTATGATTTAAAAACATCACTCATCCAAAGCCTATAAGAGCGCTTTCAATCACATCCACGCACTCCATAGACGCATCCAGCATTCGATAAAGAACGCGAGTATTTATCTACCACTCGAGAACAGCTCAACAAACACCACTCATATCTCAACTCTATACTACAGCTCAGATTTAAACAGTTAGTTTCCTTTACGAGTTAAGGACAAAAACCCCGTGCGTCTGATCTACCTAGATCGAAGAAAAACAAACTTTTTCGAAGTTTCATTGTAAATGTAAATGTATTATAAATTAAGAACAGTTTCTTGCCAGCTTTCTCAATGTCTATCTACTCCTACAAAGATGCGTTTACAATGTTTACTCTGTCATCAGTGTCATATCGGCCCACAAACGGCCACTGCTGAACATAGACTTCCCCAAACAACGCCACAAATAGCGGACTCAAGCCGTTTATCAACTCCCTGCAACCATTACAATGTCGAAGGTGCATCGAGTGGATGGTCGTGGTGGATTGTGTTTTTAACTCCATACTATTTAATAATTCCGAAGACAAAATTTCCGTACCTATCTCGTAAGCAGTTTGCGTGTTTGTATAGCACACAATGGAGATAACAAATTGTGCTTTTAACGTCTATCTTAGAGATATTGTTTCCGAGTTGAGTTACTGCGACTCATCAGGTTTGTGAAGTGACTAAGATGCGATAGGAAGGGTGCCAAGCTTCTACGGTTTAAGATATTTTTATTCTCATAAGAATTTACAAAATTCGCTTGCTGAGAACTTATAAATTAAACTTAGTCTAAATATTGTGCGCTAATGCGTAGTGTGCTTAAACTAAAATGTAAAATTTTTTACGTACTTTGACAACAAAAGATTATCAATGAATATTTTTTTCTCTCTAAAATGCGGGTAGTTGACGACTACAAGTACAATGGCTTCCAGCGCTAGCAGCATCTTTGAAATAAATAAATAATAAAACTTAAGTAGGTATGTTGAGATTTTCTTTTCACATTATGCATCTTAGTCCAAGGTTGGGACCATTAACGAATGGTTATGAATGAAGGTCATCATTAAATAAATAAAACCTCCTTTTACTCTGTCTGCACCGATAAGGATTGGAACTCACTGCCTGCTTCTGTTTTTACTGCCAATTACAATCGGAACCTCTTCAAGACATCAAATAGATACCTTTTAGACCTTCATGATACACTGCCGGCCGCATCGTCATTTTCCATCAGGTGAGATTGTGGGCAAACGAAGGGCATCCATAAAAAAATAAGGCATATATCGAAAATAAATCTCAAAAACTCAATAAGTGGTTTATTTCCTTAAGACAGGAGATGCAGTAGTTATGTGCAGAACTACTGGGATTGCGTCAGTCTCAAATTATCTCGGTGAATGCGAGATAATTTGAAAAGCTAAATTAAGAGAGTATTTGTTGAAACTGTATTGTATCATTCTTAGTATTTATTGAAAGGGCTGGTGTACCTACGGAATTACCAAGGTCGTCATTTTTGAACTATAAAACTAAATAAGTATATCTATGGTCTATAAAGTAACTCTCCCAACAACATTTGGTTGATTGCTCGCTTTTTGAAAGTCTTTTTCAGCTTAGTGCTAGCTTATTTATAAACAAACTTATGCAAATCTTTGAATTAAATGACTAAGTGCCATCTTGCGGGTATATCGAATCAAGTCTACATACCGGCTCTATGCAAATTCAACCCTTAAGTTTCTGCACTTCGAACGGTTTAATCGCTTGAATTTCCTCCGAGTTTCCTCAAGAAACTCCCTACCGAAGGGTGAATAAATTTCAAAACCTCTGATGCTTAGTGGGTGTTGAAAACTTTATGTTTACGGGAACGCTTATTTTTTTCAATCTATGTGAAAGCTTTCGGTATTTTTTTGGGAAAATTGGTAGGTTTTAATCTTTATTAATCAATGCTTTCATCCAAACTAATAATGAAAGCGAACGTTACTCTGGGGATGCAGTCTCGACATATGTAGATAGCGATCGCAAAGCGACCGACATCGGTCACAAAGTCTTACCGGTCACATTTTAAGGGTTTTTGAATGTCTCCACAAGAATCAAGTTTCATACGAATAGAAAACTAGCTATTTCCGTAAATACAATAGATGTACACTAAGAAAAGGTTAAATTCCTAAAATTAAAATCAGTTCCTAAAATTAACATCGGAACTATCGATATTTGTCGCAACCGTACCGAAAACAACTGTCAACTTTACGATTTTGCAATTTTGCGAAGTGTGATTGTGAGCAAATTAGACAGCCCGATAAGTATGTAGCGATCGGTCGGTAATTATTATCTATTTTACTTAGATTGCAGGTAGTTAACAATAATAATGCGTTCAACTTCATTTATCCGCTCTATGATTGCGGTTTTTTGATCTCTATGTTTGCGACGTCTCAAGTTACGATTTTACACTTTTTATTGGTAGAAGATTTGCATTAAGCAAAAACATCGGTATAACAAGCAAATTTTGTGTGAATAGTTAGCGATCGGTACTTTACGATCGCTATGTCGATGTCGACACTGCTAGTAAGTACTAAATCCCCTACCTAAAATCTCATAAAAATTATTTTTTTAACTAAAAATCGCATACCTGTCCACTTCATGAAGTTAGTGTTTTAATAAATTTCAGATAGCTATTAGTTTATTATTGAGCTTTCCATCGATTTCATTTAAGTTAACGTTAAACGACTTGTTTACCGTTTACGACCCAACCAACCTTTCCAACTCGTCTAAATATTAAAGAAAAACGCAAAAAGGACCATTTTCATAGGATCCCCGTCGGTGTAATTTTTCGCACAAGATTACAATTTTCTCAAGACTAAATTATGAATTTATTTCTTAGCTATTGTTTCTAACACAATAAAGATTAATCAATCTCACAGTCACCGAACCGTGATCCCTCCAAAAACCGTGACGTGGTGTAAAGGGCCCGTCACAGTGACGTCACGCGTCACGTCACGACAAAGGGACACTGGCAGGTGCATTTGGGTGGAAATGGAGACATTTTGCACGCTCAAGAGTGTTTTGTTCTTTTGTACCTATCAAATAAATGTCAACGAAGAGAACGCAAATCCCTGCTGCTGTTGTTAATGTCTGTCATATTATTATAAATTGGGATTATAAGACGAGAGACTAGATGCTAGGTATCTTGAATCGGACACTTCCAGACTTACGTCAAATCGGACGCCGGGCCACGAGCATGAACTTTAAATATCTTAAATTTCGGAAACTAAATTAAAGCGGTAAATGATTAGTTTTTATTTCCGCTCCACTGCTACTATATCATTTGAAACATTTTATAACCAAAAAAAAATTGTAAAGAAAAACTTAACTTAAAACTTTTAATGTAAGATACCATTTGATCATCGTTTGCAGCTTTTGTAATTATACACACGTTTCCAGCTTTCCCAATTACTAAATAGTTGGTTTCTGGCGCTTGATCTACCTGTCTTCTTCGGCAAAAGTTGGCGAATATTTTTGTAAAATGACTTCATACCACCCCAAAATTAAAAAACTTTTGGATAATCTCCGGTGAGGCAGAACTCGGAATCTCTTCACCATCCTAACTCCGTGATTTATGGTCCACAAGTTGCCCCCTACTCTTTCCACCACATAAACCCGCCCGATAAATGATAATAATTATTATATTGTTCAAGTATTTCGATGTAGCTGAATAAAATATAGATATTGTTACGGGTTTTGGTCCAATTCGTAAGGGAAAAAGTTTTCAGAGTGTCGAATAACCATTTAAAAAATAAATCCTCTCATCATAAACAGACAATCTTTCTGGCAGTCAGCAGAGCCTGCAGACTCAAAGTATGACTAGTTTTCAGTACTAGGAGAGCTATTTGAATTAAAAAAACTACGAGGCATAAGATATATATTCGAGCATAAGATATATATAAGATATAATTTCATAATATATAAATTAAAAATCCTTGCATGAAATCGACAAGAAATTACAAAAGTTCGAGATATATTTGTATCTCGAACTTTTGTAATTTGTGTATAATGAATGACAGAGAATTACTATGAAATAAAAGATAAATTAGAACGAGTGTTTACAATTGAAACATTGAATTAAATGATACAATGAATTTCACAAGTAGCATTATGTAATTCATTGCATGAAATTAATCGACACCTATCAAGGAACGCTTTGCTTACACTTTGTCCCATGCGTAACAGTCCCCCTCAACAAGCGCACTGAGGCCAAGTCTCCCCGGGGAGGCTGGGTACATTCGGACACTTTAATGCGAGTTCTGATGTTTTATGTTAATTCACTCGCGAACTTTCGCGATCTATTGAATCGAATTCCAGACAATGCGATAACAAATTATCTTTCGATTATTAATGTTCTGGAATTTTAAATTGTGCATTGTTTCGGTGAGTTTTGAGCTTTTTCAGAAATTGATGACTAAGTTGAGAAATTTATAGAACTAGAAGACAATAGTAGTTAAAAGTTGCACTTAATACTTGGCATCTAGTGGCTTTGGAAGGTCTGGGAAACGTGAACCTTCATATCTGAACAGTTCTTTTTAATGTTCCTACAATATTTCAAATGTCTTGTGTTTTACCTAAACACGTAAGGATAGCTCAGGCTCGTCTGCCTATATGTGGCAATATTACGCCAAGGCAGAAACCACAAGCTTTCCATATCGTGGAAACTTTAATAAAACACGTCGGCAGGCTCGACTCGATTATTATGTATGAGCTGTCTTGCGATGAAATTCAAATGAGTGAGCATGAAAGTATTTTTATGTGTTTGATGTCAAATATGTCGTCCCTCTTAAAATGTTATGAAGTAAAGTCCGTATAAATACAGTGGTCATCGATGTGATCGTAAGATGAAAATAAATGTTTGATGTCATTGGTGTCTTTATTGCCAAGAAGCACAAACATCAAATAAAATTTTGTATTACAATATACCTAAATATCCCTTTCTACTATCGTATTTTGGTAGGCAGTCACAGTGGTTGTATATATTTTTACAGTTGAGCAGTGAGGAAAGAATATTATAAAAAGACTTCTTGTGCAGTCGGTTCAGTGAAAAAAATCTGCTCAAAAACACTAAAAAGTAAAGTGTAAAGTCACTAAAAGTTAAAACTTTATATCTTTCTCTACCATGCGATGATTCATTTAGAGACAAAATAAAATATAGCCCTCAATTTGATGAGAATTGACATTTCTGTCTCCTTACGACGTCTGCACTTGTGCACATGAGTGCATCCCGTCCCGGCGACGCGGCGCCATGCCAACCGGGTATGTATGCTAAATTAGATTTGGATGAAACTGCAGTTACACAGTTTTGCACGTAACTATGCGTTATGTGTTCCGCTGACATCCTACTTTGTAGTAGTCTCTTCCGAGACACGATGGTCACGTGGGTGTCGCCAAGCTACGTCATCGTCGCCATCGGCGAATGAGAAGACGACGGTGTTACCAGTAGCGTACAATCGTAACTCCTCGAACTCCTGTATGAATCTTATAAAACTATGTGGTTTTGTTTTTACCAATTATTACACTGACTCGTGTTTAACTAACGCTGTTTTGACTGATCAAACAAATATAATTGACGATTGACATTTTTTTATTGATTTTTCAATTGACTCTTATCACATTTGTTTCCCAACTTCTACATTTTGTTGAAATGAAGTGGCAACTGGACAGTGACGTCACCTGGCGACACTGTCCAGTTACATACCATCAAGGAATTTATATACTAAGTTACGTTAGTATATAAATTCCTTGCATACCATAGTTTGTTTTCTTATACCATGGTACTAAGTATTATAAAATATGGAAGTTAAGAAAGTATGTTCGTAACACCAAAATTACTGAAAGGATTGAGCACAAAGTTTGTAATTTACAACATCTGAAATAACACGGAATATTTTCTTCCGTGAAACCATTGCAAGGCCGTGGACTAAAACTAGTTATTATTTATTTAGAATTCAGTAAAATATTTCCTCCTCCTCAGCTCGGTCACAGCTGGACATATCTCCAAAAAACAAAAGGGGTTTTGCCAAAATTACCACGCTTGGCAGGTGGATTGGTATAGCAGTTGAAGTGATAAAAATACACAGAAAGAAGTGTAACATCATAATATTTGTGATATAATATTAAAAACTTTGCTATATTTCTATAATATGGTACTTATGTAATTCATGCTCTGTATCAAAATTTTTGTAAAACAACTGAAGCGTGAAAAATAATGATAATATCAAACGAAAATAAGTCCACTTTTATTCTTCAAACGAATAAATTCTCAAGGCCTTCATTGCCTCACTCATGTTACAGAGGGTAAATATAAGTAAGTATCATCAACTAGACATTAATATCAAAGATGTGAAACTCATGAGTCATGAGTTCTTGGTTACTCATCCACTTTTTGCATCACTGCGAGTTGAATGCGAAAATCTGTTGTTTTACTCTAACAACAGATTTTCACATTCAACGAGCATAAGCGCTCAACATTATTATGTAGATGTTAAGTAAGTATTATCGATGTTAAGTAAGTAGTTACCTACCTATCTACATATTTTAACCTAGTACCTACAGCCTTAATTTTTGGTGGTGGAAGCTTCGCAGATGTGAAACCGGAGGGGGTTTTAGACAGTTTTTCCTGAAATTTAATATTACCTCTTTTCGTGTAAATAAATAATACTGGACAATCCACACATCATCATAGTAGCCTCATGCAAAGCAAAGCGTGTGTTATGTATGAGTAGTACTAGATGACTGATATACATAAAATACATAGATTGTTTTTTTTATCATCCATATAAAACACTCAGAACACCCGGAAATATATGCAGATCTTACAAACATTTTCATTAGACGTGGCTAATGGCTGGTTTACACGTTGCGAGCAACTGACCTGACAATGCTCGTATTGCGTATTCGGATGCTAGAAGCTGGACTTGTCTGTGCTGTCCAATAGCTGCCTAGTCTCATGCGAGTTGAAGCGAAGTGGAGTCAACGTGTTTTAATTAAAAAACAGTACTAATGGCCACAATATTTAGCTATGAATTGAAAATGCCTGTAAAAACTTCATACAAACTGCAACAACTGGGTCAAAAACATTGGCGAGCTGATCTTCAAAGTGTCAGACAATTCCGAGTGATGTGCGAGCTACTGTCAGGCGAGCAGGCGAGTGAAAACAAAAATTTAAGTAACTATTGTAAATATTATGAGACTTTAGAAAATGCAAAATATGATTGCAAATTTATTAATTTTAACTCACAAGCGAGCTAGTATCCAATTCGCACGCGCAAGTAACTCGTAAGATACGTGTATCGTATATTACGAGTTACTTGCGCGCTCTCTGGAATTCAAATTTAATTTGATTCCGAACGCTAACTTTCAACAATGTTACAGTATACATACATATTTTGTCATCGGCTAGAAAAAGAAAGGATTCAAAACACTTGGAGGAGGCTTTCACTGCCACTGGCGATCCATACACTAACAACTAGAATATAAGTTATTTATCTACTAACCTATAATTATAACCTTTTAAATTCAATTTATTTTATTGTAACTACAGTGTATTGGAAAATAAAGCTCTTTTTATTTTATAACATATTTTGTCATCAAGTGTAGAGTCGGCCTTAACATCTCAACCTGAGACCTTGTCAAAGACGGAGACAGATCAAAAGCAAATCATTAGACATGCACCCACGTAAGTTGATCCCGATCTTATATCAATCTTTGTTGACAACTTAATGGATAACATAAAACGTCTTCGAGGGGAAGACAAAAAACATTTCGATGCAACTTGTTTATTTATAGCTGGAGGAATCTTGGGGTGGACTACCGTATCGCAATTTTTTATCCATGACTTTTGTAAGGTTCTAACTTTTATTCGTCGGATTGCGGAACAGGGTATGAACGCCGTATAAGGATCAATTCCGGATGAACAGTTAAGTATAAATTAAGTAGGTATACAGCATTAAGCATTTTTCAAAGTATAATTATTATTTTTCTCGTTGGCCGATTTCTTATTTTCTATTTAGATTACGAAAAAAGAACCCAGGTATCTGATTAATAATTATTGTCGATAGATATATTTATTAAGTTGGTTACCTGACCCAAACTAGCGCCGCCATATTATTACGTTTAACGTAATAGTATGATGAAATAGGTACCTATATAATAATACGATAAAATAGGTGGCGGCGCTGTTTGGGTCAGGGAAGCCCCTTAAGAAGCTTTACTAGTGATAACTCTAGAAGCTTTTAAACAACAAATCTTTTTCTAATTAAACGTCTACGTCTCTACGAAACAAGAAAATAAACAAAGAGAATCCAACTCATTACGGATGAACTTCTACCCGCATCTTAGAGGAGTTCTAGAACTTTTCAATACAAATAGAACCTTCAACAGAGTGCTAAGTTAACTGGGCCATTAACTTTAATTAAGTGAAACACTTAAATTTAAGGAGATTTTAAATGACTTGGCAACGCTATCTGTTTCATTTCAGTTGTCTTGGGATTCTAGCAACTTCTTTTGATATGGGTTCCCCTATTAGGTCCCCTTTCTATACATAGACAGATCAATCCATGTTTTGTTAAGTTAAAACTGTCTAGTTTTAATTTCAGTTTACGCTCCATTTTAGAACCCAACCAACATCAATGCTTTTGGAATTCAGTTATGTTTGTAACAAAGCTGTCCGATGCCATGGTCCAACGATATCAAAGGTATCAACTAAGGAATTATTCGATACGACTTAGAGTGCATCAATAGGAATGCCGTGTTCGAGAAGTGGCTTTTTCTCGTATGGGCTGAATTAAATATATGGGACATACTGGATGTATTGCCCATGGTATAATTCCTCCGCTACCGCTCAGCATAAAAATGAATGGGCGTAAGCTCGAATTACAAAAATGGGCGTAAACTCGTATTATTTTTAGATACCTTAATAGCATAAAATAGCTGCGTGCAGTAAGCAAACTTGCCGCAACCTTGCCAGTCGTTGGTCTACGCCTTGCTACAAGTGCCCGCGCGATTTAGCTAGTTTTTGGTTTTCGAACGTGCATGGACAACGAGCTTCGGTTTCGCTACTGCTAGCGATCACCACCACGTGGACAGCGTACGATCTACACGATTTGAGGTGGAGGCGTGCGGATACTGTGCGGGAACTGGTGTTGAAGCCAGTGCGGCCTATGTTTGCGACGACCTTTAGGTCTAACGACTTACTACACTTAAAAACAAGGATATCTGTCACTGAAAATCGTCACTAATATTATAAATGCGAAAGTGTATTTGTTTGTCCTTCCTTCACGCCATCGACTTGATTTTTGGCATAGAGTTAGTTGAAAGGATGGAGAGTAACGCTACTTTTGTCTGTACTTTTTATCTTTTTTTGTTTGTGTTGTTTTACTTTATGTGAAATTCGAATTTAAAGGAACTAAATAGGAACAGCTAGTAATCTTATCTTTATTTTCTTGAAGGTCTTCATTGCGAAGTTGCTTTTGCCGTAGGAAAGACATCTCTCATAGAATTTTCTTATTTATCCATGACAATTCCGACTCATTGCGCTCTGCGAGTGACTAGTGGATCCCATACATTGTGTTTCCAAAGCAGGACAGGACAAAAAATCGCTCTTTCACTTGGATGCATACAATCAACAAGCAGGAAACAGCGAACTTTTGAAAAATTTCCGCCATATCCGGCCTTTGTGCGGGGCTATGAATAAAAAGTACCTACAGACTGGGTCTGACAAAAATGAATAAGTCGGTGTTTCTAGTTAAATTTAGTTTATATACATCGTCAGTAACATTATCAATTGCCTAGCTAGAGGTCAAATCAGACTTGTGCGATTTTGATCTTGGACTTGAATTTAGCTATCAAGCACGGCTGTAATTTTTTTTTAAATATTTGTTTTAAGGCGATTCCCAGACCCAAACTAGCGCCTCCACCTATTTTATCGTATTATTAGGTTAAACAAAAGAATTTTCAAAAATGCCTTTGCCCGTTTGTGATTCATATCATAAGCTTTTTTAAAACCTCTGTATTATCTTTCTTAAATTGAAAATTTTCGATCCATCCAAAGGTTGCCTGGAAGAAATTGCTTCTAAGCGATAAGGCCGCCCATTGTACTTGTTTATGTTAATGTCTATGTGTTTTATTTGTCTTTGTGGTGTACAATAAAGAGTTTTGTATTGTATTGTATTAATTTTATTTAGTATAGTTTAGGAAACAATGCGAAGTTGCACTTTTTGGCTGAAGTTTCTGCCCCATCTGTCCGTATAATCTCTGTCAGTTGTCATTTTTCCGCGCGACAGGGGGGAGTAGTGCGACAATACGCCGGGAGGGGGGAGTGTTCGTGATGTTTTCATTTTTCACTCACTTTTCACGATTTTTTACACAATACCTCGTGAAAAGACCTGTTTTGATAGGAGCGGTTAGTGACGGGCTATTTTGCAAGTAATTTGTTTTCACTAGATAAAACGGTTTATACATATTTGGCCATGTATTAGCTGTTGGCCTTTTTTACGCTTCTGGGTTTGACAGCGATATTTCATTTGCGAGTTTTATAGCTAGTTTTTCAGTTTATGAACCGACGACGTTACCTACACTGAATGGGGTGAATAGACCCCTTATTTCTTTTTTAAAATGATCCAAGAAAATAGGACTGCTCTTCCGGGAGCGTCACCAGGTGACGTCACTATTACAATAGAATAGAAAATAAAAATAAATATATCCAGTTGCCACTTTATTTCAACAAAATGTAGAAGTTGGAAAACAATGTGATAAGGGTCAATTGAAAAATCAATAAAAAAAATATAATCGTCAGTCAATTATGTTTACTAAATCAGTTAAATCAGGGTTAGTTAAACACGAGTCCATGTGATAAATTATTGGTAAATACAAAACCACCTACATAGTTTTATCAGATTCATACAGGAGCTCGGGGAGTTACGATTTTACGCTACTGGTAACACCAGGAAACACAGTCGTCTTCTCATTCGCTGATGGCGATGATGACGTAAACTGGAGACACCCACGTGACGATCGTGTCTTTGAAGAGCATACCGCTTTTGTATCATGTTCGATAATAGCTGCATGAAGTAAATTTTCAAAAACATGTATATACGTAATCCAAATTTATATTATAAATGCGAAAGTGTGTTTGTATGTTTGTTCTTTCTTTTCCCCAAACTAGAAACCAACTTGATTGAACCAAATCGACTTTATTATTGGCAAAGATTTAGTTTAAAGGATGGAGAGTAACATGGGCTAGTTTTTGTCCTGGTAAAACAACAAATTCCCATGGGCTTATACGGCTTAATTTAACGCGGGTGAAAACGCTGGTAAGAGCTACTAATAATAAAAGGTACCTAACTCTTATGGACCAAGCGCTTTTCGAATGCTGAACATGTTACAGATGGCCCTCATACTAGGTATGAGGGCCATCTGTATATATGCATATACGGTCGTAGGTACGTACAGTCCCTTGCTTGTAACTTCAAACCTACTGTAACGTCTTAAATTACCAAGGTAGTCCATTGTTCGAGTAACAAAGCAAGAGACAGATATTATCCAAATGGCACCATCTACATTTTTAACGGAGGGGGACGGAATCAAAGGTCACAGTGCATCGTCTAGGGATCATAGCTCCATTATATGGGCCCTTGCGGAAGCTAGGGATGGGGCATGGCGAAAATAATTAATAAGATTTCAACTGAATTTAAGCTTGTTCAGTTTTTTTTTTTTCCTAGATCTGCTTCTGCCGTCTGCGTAAAAATATTTTACTCAGTCTCAGTCACTCGTCAGTTGGTCCAGTTAGGAATGTAAATAAATAATTTAAAGGTCTTTTGAGTTAGGTAAGTTCCTACTCATTTTTGTTAATTAATCCAAGTTATGTTCGTTTACGGTCAATAACTCCAAGATTTTCAGCAATTTTGGAGTTCATTATAAAAACTCATATCAAACTTTGCACACTCGACGGCGCCGGGTCGGACAAATTGCCATATTTTATTCAACATGGAACTAATGTAATTCTCCGTCTTTACCAGTCAAGTCAGTCAATCTCACCGCCCTAGAACTCTAATTGTTTCCTTGCAAACCCGCTACATATCAATTTGCAAGCAATTTGGACGCAAACGTCCTGAAAATGGGTGCTCCGTTTCAAATATTACGCTCGACTCATTACCCATGTTCGCATTTGTTTTGAGGATTTTCATGCAGATAGGTAGATACTTGATAACACAAAGATATAAAAGGTTTCTCTTTCTGAGAGATACTCCCAGTTTGAATTCTGAAAATTTAAATTATAATAGTTCAGTCTACCATTCATAGATTTATTATTATGTGATATCTACAAAGAAAGAGACATTCGTGCATTTTACTAGTGACATCTAGGTATGATTTTGGTAATAAAAAAATAACTATATATTTTTGTATTTCATTGCCTGATCTAAACAGTTACCAATGTAAAAAATGTATGAGAACTATTAGTACTGGTGTAGGTATACCTATAAAAGCCTAGTGTCGAAGGCCAAAATCCGGCCAATTTGGGTCATTGAGCCACAGGAGTAGGTAATTTAGTTAGCTACGGTATAAATAAGTCATCTAGTACGAACATTGCACTTGAACAATTTTGTTTTTGTACCATAGGAACATGCAGATTACTTGGAATTGTCGAATTAAAGTAGGTACGTTTAATTCGCTCACCTTGAATAAAAAGCTTTACCTCCCTTCGTCTCTTCAAGTTAAGTTGTTGCCGACTCGATTAGCCAAGGATCAAAGTATCTGAATGTAGTTAGCGAATTACGAGAGAAATTACTGAAACGTTCAAGATATTTAACTTTGCCGGCTGCGGGCAATCTTGCCTTCTGCTTGGACGGTGACCGGGCCCTTTGTAAGGGACTGCCTAATTTTATTCGATTTTGGCAGAAAATTTGGTGATCTTGTCTTGAAACTTCATAATTCTTAGTTGTTCTTGAGCAATGACTTGTCATACTTTTTGACGTACTGCAGCACACACAGGCATTTTAATTATATTATAGTTTTTAACTGTATTTAATTATTGTTTGTTTTTCTTGTGTACTGTATAACTGTTGTATTTGTATATATGTGTGTATGTCCGAAGTTGCAAATAAATACTTTTATCGTATATACATATATATATGTACTTTTATAGTATAAGTATAACTAGCGGTTCTCATTTTCGGTCATCGAATAGATAAAGATCTTTAAACAATATAAAACGTTAAAATGTATTCTTTAGTCAATTCATCCCGTGGGATGAGTTTAGAGCGAGATCAGTTGACTAAAGCCCGTGAAACGTTGCATATTTCATCATCATCATCATCAGCCCATACACGTCCACTGCTGGACATAGGTCTCCCCCGTACGACGCCACAAATAGCGGTCCTGAGCCGCCTCCATCCATCAACTCCCTGCGACCGCTACGATGTCGTCGGTCCATCGAGTGGATGGTCTCCCATATTTATGTAGACAAAATTAATGTGGTAGAGTAGGTACATTTATAAAGGTAAAGAGTGGATTGATGACGCCCTGGTACAAAGGTGATAGTGGAAGTATCCATAGGTTTTTATTTGGGATGTCACTAGCTACTAAAACTCTGTTAGTAGCTCGGTAGAGAGCTCAACATTCACCTCTAGCCCTTCCCAGTCTAGAAGTAAAGCACAAACAGCATTTTACTATCGTAAAAAAGTTACATTATATCGAGTAGGGGTGGTCAAAAAGCAATGAAAACTATGAACCAAAGTCATTAAATCAGGATTTTCTAAAGTTTACCGACTGAAAAATAACAGGCTCGTTAAAACAACAATCGTTATTCAATTTTTAAGTGACACTTAATATTTTAGGAGCGAAAGAACCAACAGTAAGGTCGAATCATAAAAGTCAACTTTAGCCTCACAGGATTATTGCATTAAACTTGTTTTACTATCCTTGTATGGCATGAAAATGTGCATTCAATAAAAATTTCAGCATCGCATAGTTTTGTCAAAATGCAGTAGTCTAACAGCCTTATAACTCGGCGTTATGCGCCGTCGATGCCAGTGTTCAGAACCTGTGCGGCCGGTAACTCCGCGGGTGGCGTGCTGGCAGCGTCTCGTCGCGGCTTGTATGCTTCGCAATCGCATAGCTTTGAAATCGCTTGCAAATCGTCAGTGTGACTTACTTGATTTATCAGTGTTCTTGGCAATTTTTTATAGAAATCGCCTCCGGCCTCCGTCCTCGTGATGTTTGTGGATGGGAATGTTATGTATGATGGATTTCGTCTATGTACCCTAGTGTCAAAGTAAATAATAGAGGGGTTTTAAAAATGGACAATAAATTAATCCTACTTCCTTACTTATATTATAAATGCGAAAGTAACTTTGTCTGTCTGTCACGTTTTAACGCCAAAGCTACTGAACGGATCGTAATGAAATTGGGCAGGGAGGTAGATGGTATCCTGGGGACGGAAATAAGGTACATGAAAAGCGCGTGCAAACCCGCGGGCAGCTGCTAGTATAGTATAAATTTGAAAGTAACTCTGTCGCACCATTAATTTTCAAAAACAATAAATTGTGTAGGTATGCACTTTCTACTGTACTTTACTACGGTGGTGCAGTTCTGTGTGTTTAATGTGATATTCAGTTTATTTTACAGTTTAAATATCTACTTGAGGTACTGAATTTGCACTATTACGTCCTCCAGACTGTACGCTGCTGTAGCCATCAATTCTACATAATATAAAACGTCGTGTACTCTACTATGTGTAGAGGACATTTTATGAACATGCTTTATTACTCTATAAGGAAGTTTATCTGAGTTTACCAGCATTATTTAAAACGGAATTTATTTGAAATCATTAAAAATATCGACATAAAAAACTGATAAATTGCACCTTCCTTATATCTTTCGGTGAAACTTGAGCGTGTTATTGTTCCGAGAAAGCGTAACAAATTGCTATTGACTGTATTATTAATTTGCTCCGAGTATCAACAAACAACATACAATTATAATGACGAAAGATTTTAGAAATTCGTTAAAAAACTGATAAATCTGTTACGGAAGTTTTCTTTAAAAATTCCTGTAACATGTATTTTATACTAAGCTGACCCGACAGATGTTGTCCTGTCATTGAAGTCAAACAACTGACAGTTATTTCAGACGTGCTTAGCAAAGAGTATATAACGCTGGGGCTAAGGTTATCTGCATTAAAAAACTTTATAATATAGGAAGTCGTTAATTTTTCTTAAATCTTCTAAGTTCGCAATGTTTTTTTTTTGTACAAGGTATTAGAAACATTTTAAAAAAAAAGATTAAAATCGTTAAAGCCGTTCTCAAGTTATAGCCGGATCAGGAGAAAGAGATTCATTTTTAACCGACTTCAAAAGAAGGAGGTTATCAATTAGTCTGTACATTTTTTGTATGTATGTTACGCGATATCTCAGCCAATTATGGACCGATTTTAAAAATTCTTTCACTATTGTATAGAAAATGATCCCGAAGGGGTCTTTTTATCCCCAGGGGATTAGTATTTATCCCGCAAAACTTAAAATAAGTGTAAAAGTAAGGAAATTTGAAGACGGTTTATCGTTTTTTTAAAACACGCCATGTTATTATATGTACATTGGATTAAAGACTTCTATAAGACAGTAAATGTATATGAAAAAATATTCAAACAAAGAAGACCATCCTCGAATAAACTCAAGTCCTTTTATCTACAAATCCAAATACACTGATTGATCAAACACAAGGAAAATCTTCCACACCTTTTACTTGTCTTTTACAATAATCAAAACAGTTTTACCGTACGTGCCTCTGCCAGATTGGGCCAATGAACGCCCGCACCTGAGGACTGAATGTTTGCGCGTCCCAACTCAAGCACACGTTTTGAGTAACGATCTAAGTTTACAAAGTTTGAGTTATCATTCTCGGTGTGGGTGTTTAATTGACAAATATTTGATAGGCAGTTTGATAGGAGGATGTGTTTCTATCCGAGGGTTTAAGATGTGAAGTCATATGCTTCTTCTTCTTTCTTTCTTCTTAAGATAGGAGATAGGCTAGGTACAATAGAAACCTACATACAGAGGACTGGTTTGGTTTAAAGCGGAACAGAACGGATAAGCACAACATGACTCTCACATGGGGTTAAGTGGCCATTTGGCTGAGACTAATGATGGAACGCGAAGTTCTAGAAGACACCTGAGTATTTTCTCCCGTCAGCATCGAGGTTCAAACCGAAATTGACTAACTTATACAATCATCCCTACCCCTAGGGAAGTTGTAACAATTTCCATATTTTTTATTTGTTAGTTTCTCCAAATCTGTGATAACAACTACATTTAAACTGGTCTATTATGTGTATTGATTAGAATTTCGATATTCACAAATTTTAATGTGTGTTAGATATTACGAGAAAATTGAAAAGGACCCGATAAACGTTATTTTGCTATCGACCACTGATGGTTGAAGATTATTACAGTACAAACTAATTAATATCGCTATTAAAAAACGAGGATTGTTGTAAGAAAAGTAAAAATTGAGGGGTGTATGTAGTTTTTAATGCCAAATCATAAAAATATAAATAAAATAAATTACCAAAAAACAAAAACCAAATTGGGCCCTTATCACTTAGGGGAATAAAAATGGATAACAACCTATTCTCAAACCTACCAAATATACCCAAAAAAAATCATAAAAATCGATCAAGCCGTTTGGGAGGAGTTCGGTTACAAACACTGTGACACGAGATATTTATAGATAAACTCACTATCTGTGATTGTCAGGACATTTGCGGGTATGCTTACAATTACTTCTTCTGTACCCGGTAACACTAAACTCATAATTACTGTGAGACCACATACCTCTGTAACGTAAAAATCATCAAGCAACTGTTGTTAAAGGTAAACACGGCGAACTTCCTCTCTGCAAACTTGCAACTCGCTAATTACTTGCGCAAACATTTGCTCTGCTAGCTTGCAACGGGGTAGGTTGTGTTTGTATAGGTCATGTAACCAGAGTTGGCGCGACTGTTCATGGTAAAGAACAAAAACTTTTATTATATAGACCGTGTCATGGTCAGAAACCACCTGCTCTACACTACTCTAAAAGAAAATGATTTTATATTTTAAGTTATCTTGTGAACCAAATAAATATTTTTTGTATAAGTTACACTACTTCCCGCTCATAGGGTCATTTACTTTTTTCTATAGTAATCAAAATAAAGCCAATTAGCAGCGTAACATAGTATTAATCACTCACGAATAAATCCTAATTCCAGCTGGTTTGTTACGTCAGTAGCGTAGTCACTTTTTGTCACAAAAAACAATAGACAATCGCGCCTTCTTTCCATGAACTACCTATATTGGGAGCTATTTATTTCTTTGCACAATCAAGTGAAACACAGGATTCCAAGGGTTTATCTGCCTATTTTGCTATTATTTGGGATCTGAGGTGAATTTGGAGACCATTCTACCGCTAATCAGTGTTTATTTAGTTATCGATTTACTTTAAACATGCACTAAAACCATGGAAGTATGATAAATAAAAAGCTTTGAACCATATCATACTAGTTTTATGCGTATCGTAAAAACTGCTTTTCGATTCAATACTAGTTTCAAGAGAACTGAGCACTCTTGAATGCCTAGTCTATTTTCGTACGGATCTTGCGATTACGATCGAGTTTTATGAAATAAAACAGCCTTTTAGTAAAAAATATAATGAACTACAGATATTAGATTTTTTTCTAATTTAAAAAGATTGTAATAAATTTGGTAATAATTATAAATTGTACCAAATTCTCCATAAGTTTAAGCGTTATTGTCTCTGTTCTTGCAGTTCTGTTTAGCAGAAAAAAATATACTCATGGAGAGGGGAACAGAGAAAGCCTCAGACTGGTTGTTTACACATAGCTGAAACCACGGCCCAGCAAACTGCGTGTGATACGTCATATTTAGTCACGATCAATCAATGCTGTCGTACGCCATTACTCAATTAGGCCCGATGCCGACCCTGCAGCCGTGATGGATGCGGCGCGGGGGAACGATCAACTTTTCGTTTTAATGTGTGTGGAACATGGTTGTCTCTGGTCTGATTACAGATTGCAATCCGGATCCGGCTGGATCCAAAAAGGCAAAAATATCGGATTTTGTTTTCAAATTGGCGTACTGATCATTGACGTTTTGCGAAACGACGCAAAGAATCCGATATTTTAGCCCAAAATGCTTGCCCAGCAACTTATCCCTATATGTATGTAATGTACAACCTCCAGTCTATTTTGGAACTTTCAGTAAAAATTATTCGGATTTGATCAATATGGCCGGATTTGGCCAGATATGGATTGCAATCTCTAGGTTCAATGTAATCAAGCTATGTATTGACGTAAAATTCTAGGTCGGCGTAATACGGCGCAGATCTGACAGCACTTCTGCCGCACAGTAAAAAATGTGCTTCAAATCTGGGTTTAGATTTGTAATGTGTTTGGATAGATTTTATAATGACGACACAAAAAAGCAAACAATGTGCGGCCCACTCCCTTAAAGCTTGCGGTAAGCAATTATGTCACTGTAAATTATATTTAAGGAAGACAAGTTTAAGCTCGTATTGGAATGGTTATTATTGCGTCGTGCGATAGCGATGCTTCATGTATGTGCTAAGTCCCTTCTTGGTAGGAAAGGGTTTGAAGCCAGATCTTACCACAATGTGGTTTGTTACGTCAACAGCGTAGTCACTTTTGTCCGAAAAACAATATACATCCAGTCCTAGAATTTTTGCGGTTTTGATGCTTGCGGCCTGCAACTCACTTGGAGACAGTGCTTCGAGGTTATAAAGTGCCCATCAAAATACGCACTCAAAATAATAACCCACGCCCTTAAAAAGGTCGTCACACAGTTGGGAAGTAATCCTACTTTATATGATAAAAATATTAAAAATATCTAAGTTTGTGAGGATGGATGTTTGTTCCTCTTTCACGCAAAAATACTAAACTGATTGGGCTGAAATTTGGTATGTGTATAGTTTGGGATCTGGAACAACATTATAGGTTATTTTTTACCCCTTTCAAACGCAGGTGAATGCGCGGGCAGCAGCTATTGTATCTATAACTTTTCAACTGTATCTATCGCTATTTTATGAATGCAGAATAATAACCCCAGCGTTGTATGTAAGACAAGATATATATTCGTTTCCAAGACGCCGCCGGCAATACATTAGGGCGGCGTACACGAGCCTTTTCCGTTACGGAGTTGTAAATCACGCGTCCGCAAGCGCGCGCCGCCGTTGCGTTTCATAATATGCGTTACTAGAGTTGTTGGCTACACAATATTCTTAAATAGTAACCCGTCCCGGCTTCGCAGCCGGGTAGTAGAGCATATTTATCTCAAAGGTATTAGGCAAAGTTTGCGATGAGACCTCCCAGGCGACTTGACTTTTTCCGACACTTCCAACAATTATCGTTATATTTCAATCAACACAAAACCTTGACAAATTATATACTTAAATCTTGCTCATAAATCACTGTAACGATTAATGAAAACTGTATTAAAATCCGTTCAGTAGTTTTTGAGTTTATCGCGATCGAACAGACAGACAGACAGACGCGGTGTGGGACTTTGTTTTATAATATGTAGTAACCTACCTTTATGATACACTTATATTCACAGCGATTAATATTTTGAGCGTGATTTAATATTTGGAGTCTGTGAAATAATGATTTGTTGATACTACTGATTATGAACAAAAACAAAAAGTGAAAAGCTGCAAAAGTGTTATAAAGTTTTTATTTGCGCGTTTTTGATTTGCGCGGTCTGAACACTTATTTTTAAATTATTCACAAAGATTTCTCGTGTGATCACAACAGCGTAGGTCTCTTAGTTTTAGCACAAAAATTAATTCTAAACTGTTAATTAAACTATAATCAAACTCTACAGGCTCAACATAAGGCTCTATCCACAAAAAATATATTAGAAAACAATATATATTCTAAAAGTCTCTACTACAAAAAAAAAGTCTTTTTATTAACCCGTAGAAACAAACAAAAACTTAACTTGGTAACCAGCCAAATCGATGTGAACTGATCTGTACATTGATAAATAGTACTGCAAAATCAAATCCATGCACTTTCAGTGTGTTTTTTATTTTGTAGGTAATGTTACATGTAGAGTTGAGGTTGATAACTGACCACAGACATCGTAGAGCTTGTGTAACTGACGACCTCTGTAGCGCAGCGGCCAAAAGTCCGGCTGCCCTCGGGACAAATATTTGTATGATCTGCATATATTTTTTACAGGTGCTCTGAATGTTTTCTTTATATAATAAAAATATTTGTCTATTTAGTGCAATGAATTTAGTATATCAGTTACCTAATACCCATAACATAAGCTCTACTAAGCTTGGGGGTGATGGGGTGAATGATGTTGTGTGAATGGACCTACATTATTAATTTATTTTTCTTCCATTCGTTTTGATTACTCAGCCACAATCCTTATCTTGTATTTTCAAATAGTCAAAGTGCTCGTTTGACCCTTGAGACCTTACGGGATTTAATGTCAAAGCTGAATATTTTAATGCCGAGAGGTTTATACTTTTAAACATTCACGTTTTCGAATTAGGTATTGGCAGCAACTTTTCAATAAATTTTCGATATTCAAATTAGTTTTAACTTTAATGCTAAATTCGCGTGTTTCATCAAAATCTACTCAACTGAATAAACCATAGACTTAAGGATGTACAAAATTCTAGGTCTATGGAATAAACTAAAATTATTTCAAGTCATACGTCATACTACTACGAAACTTCGTAAAGTAACTCCTGTACAATCATACCCAATCTACTTTTACTACTCTATGGTTCGCCATGGCGCCAGATTCTTTGACCCGTCAATGTTGCCAGCACTTACCACAAATCTTGCTAAACTATGAATAGAGAGCTGTAAACACCGTGGTAAGTACACGGATGAATAGGGTCCATGTAAACTGCCTTATTGGATGGGATGTATCGGTTTATGGCTCTGCTAATGAATAGGTTTCGTAGTTCCGGACTTTTCCGCTAGCTAGTTTCGGTGCTGTTATTTTTCACTGTTTTGGGTGAACTTTATTTTGGAATATTGTAAGAACACTGTAATAAAATAAATGATAAATAAATAAATAATATATACTCAAAGAAAATTATAGAAAAAACATGAATGCACTTAATAAATAAATATAGCGAAGTGTAACAATATTGCCTAAACTAGGTAATCCTGTGTTTCAGGCGACCAGAGTACTTAAATTATTAGTTAGTAAAATAATCTCTTAATATTACGATAAATGCATATTTTAGTAAAACAAGTTTGTTTAGTTTACAAACGGATTACACAAATAAACAAACGTGATGATATAAATAAACTGTTTTTTTTTTATACAAATTGCTAAACATGTCCCGTTGTTCTCAAGTGATGCGCTTATCAACGAATAGGTATAATTATTATGCTGCACGTCCAGAGGGTCGTGATGTGGTTAGTTTGGTTCTCGCTGAATACCAGCGCTGGGTGCATACATCAGTGTGTATCCAGCACAATGCTGAGAGAGTACGTTGGCCGGGTGCCTTGCGCTCTGCTATGCACAAAATCTAAATCACGTAACCTAGATAGATAAATAACTCTTTGTTGTACCACGCAAACACAAAATACAATACAGAAGGAAATGCTAACAAACAAAGAAGTACAAAGGGCGGCCTTATCGCTTTAAGCGATCTCTTCCAGGCAACTTTCTGATGATATATCACGATGGTCTTGAAGACAACTATTCACTTTTATTTTGAAGAAACTGTTTATTATAACATTTTCAAATTGTTTCTTATAGCAAACAAGTTCAATTTGGTGTATCGACCACACCGGAGCGAAACAAAGGGCAAGATAATGATGATAATGTTCTTTTCTTAATTATGGCTAAATTTTAATTGAACAACAACTATACAGTTTAGTACCAAATTAATATAGTCTTATTTGTAGAAGTTCGTAAGGTAAATAAAAATCATTTGTTTCATTTTCTTTCGTGCTTTTAGGACCTGTTTCTCAGTCTTAGCGTTAGCCAACTTTACAAAGACTGAGACTTGTTAGTTGCATGTCTCAGTTCACATGGCGCAATGGAGTAACCACTGTAACCAGCGTGTCTTACAGTAACAACGACGGGGCGGCACTTCCGCACCATTAGTTACCACGAGTCGTTAAACTACTAATTGCGGTCCGGTCCACGGGACCGCGGCCCCTGTTTTTGTGCCCAATTAGTTAGGTACAGGAGGGCTAAAGATAGAAAGCGGGTGACCGGCGTGGGTAGTTCTCCGCTGAATTAAAAACTGTATAATTGTTGTCCAATTTTAATTTAGCCTTAAGAAAACAACATTATCATCAGTATCTTGCCCTTTATTCCACTCCGGTGTGGTCGACATAACAGATTGAAATATTTGTCATAACTCATAAGAAACAATTTTAAAATGTATAATCCAATAAATAGTCTCTTCAAAACAAAATTGAATAGGTGTCTTCTAGACCTTCGTGATTTATCGTAAGAAAGTCTATTAATTTTAAAAATAAAATGAAACTAATAGACTAGAACATAATATCTATTCGTCCGTCTTCCATCTTATAAAGTAGATATACGGCTCGTCACGGTTTAATAGCTCTCGGCAAAAGAGGAGGGGGGTTTTGTGCTGGTGAAGAGGTGTAAAAATCTAAAATTCGACGTTTGCGCATCATGGTCAGCACTATTAAACCGTGACGCGACCTGTACCTCAAAACCGACATGTTTTACAAAAAACTTTTTCATTAGGTATTGTTATAGAAGTTTTTCGTCCTTACTTGTTATGAGGGCCAAGAATCTGATTTCTGTGTAAATACGCCCTCAGTTGATCCGAAATATAATAGTTTTAGACCTTTTGCTTCGGCTAATGAGGCTGACAAAGGCTTCGTCTGACGTGATTTTGCTATAATAGGATTTCGCTTTGTGATTGATGAGAAATTAATAAAAAATCTGAGCCATTAATTTACTATAAAAATGTTTAATGTAGGTGCGACATTAGAAGGGTTTAGGTAGGGTTAAACAAAACGTCAAGGGCGTCTACACTAATGCTAGGAGGAGAGATGTAACAATAACCAACAACATTTAGTCAAAACTGCGCCATAATTACCATTACTTAACACAATGACATTTAATTATTTTAAATGATTCTTTTCGCAATAAATTTATTTCTTTCTCTTTCTTTTCATTACCTGAGTCTCTTCAAAACAAGAGTGAACAAGAGTTACCTTCTATTCGTGATACATCGTCGCCCACATTGTTACTTTCTATCAGATGAGATCGTGGACAAACGAAGGTGAGAAAAAAAATACTATATGTACTACTAAATTTGAGATTCTAATGGATATTTGACAAATTCATCAACTGTCCAATTTTGTACATTGATTTTACACTATGCCCCATGTTGGGCGCCAGTTTATTCACTTTCACTGCAAACAAAATTTAATCTGTAAGTAAATTGATACAACACGCCGCCGCAACCAAAACATGACCGCACATTTCCACCAGCACCCCAAAACATCGTACACTATTTCAACATAACCACATTACAGTTGATACATCGCACACAGTACAGTAGGGTCAATCCGACCACTACTGGTCCAAATTAGATTGCATTATCTGCCATCTCCCTGCGTCTGCGATCTTTCTCCTGATACCGAGGGAGAGGGGGGATAGTTTGGGCTGATATTTTACTGTTATGCTTGTACATAAATTGTGGTGACGTCGTGGCTTCATGTCCGGTCATCATCATCAGCAGCAGCATTCACAATTGGACATTGATGTGATCAGCATTTTTTTTTGCAATCGGTCTAGGCATTCTACAAACGGGCTGATTTTACGATCCGGCGGCGATATATACAAATTTTGGTGTTAATTTGGTCCGACACGCATTTGTTTTCTTTGACTTAATGAAAGAATACAATTTTTCATACACACGTAATCTATCGATAGAAAATATCGAAGTTCTCGTATTCCCGATATTTTTATCACGAAAGATTCTTTTCACTATTACTAAAAAGAATCAGAGTTTAGGAAATATTGCATTATTTCATTCAGTCAAAGAAAATAAATACTTGGACGGAACATAGATAAAAAACTATTGCAATATTCCATGATCCACACAAATTCTTGAATCTTACATGAGGATAAAACCATTCTAATTTTAATTTTGTGACGTGTCCAAGAGTCCTGTAAGGTCTAAAGAAAAAAAAGCACTTTGCTATTTGATAATTGAGTAAAAAATTTTGAAACGTCTCAATATTTATATGCATTTAATTTTTATCAGCACAAAATACCCGTTCATATCACATAAAGCTTTCACAGCTCTGAAATCCCATAATAATTTCACAACAATTTCAATCCCCTTTACCATGAAAACATTTGAACGCCCTCAATCACACATCCAGGTTTTCATAAAATATTCAGAAACTCTAAAACCAGACCGTAACTGTATCAAATTGAAAAATGCCGTAAACCCGAGGTACAACATTTTTCCTTTGACAGACAGGGTTTGGCATACCGCGGTATGTGACCCTTTTACACATGGCGTATGTTGCGCTTTGTGCCAAAAGTTATTTCGTAATTTTGAGCCGAAAATTAAGCTAAGTTTATCCTTTGGTGCGGAACTCTATGGAAGAATCTTATAACGTAAGTCATAATTATTTCAAAAAGAAAAAAACTTCTATGATTACGTACGGAGCCACTGAAAAAGTATTGATTTTATTAGTTTGGTAATTTCAGTAATTCAATTCATTAAATTTAGAAATGGTTTTGATCAAACAACTAATCAAACTTAAAGTATTACAGCTAAGTAAGAAGCTAGTTTTTTGACCCAAAAGCGCCTATTAAAATATTATGACCCTATCCAACATAAAACTTTAATTTTACTTCCATATTGTCCAAAGTTTGTATTCAAAGTTCGACCTAGTTTCCGTGTCTGTTACCGAGCCACATAATTTCATACAGATACCTACATGATAAAACGAAATAGCGAAAGTTCAATAAATAATGCTGGACAATACACACAGCATCATCTAGCCCCAAGCTAAGCAGAGCAAGTGTGATGGGTACTAGATGATTGATATACTTCATCAGCATCATAATATCAGCCCATACACGTCCACAGCTGGACATAGGCCTCCCCATACAACGCCACCAATAGCGGTCCTGAGCCGCCTCCATATAGAATATAATTACATACATATATAGATATTTATTATAAATAGAAAATACCCAGAACACCCGAAACAAATATTTGTAGATTGTACAAACATTTGTCCCAGGAAAAGCTAATGACTGACAGGATTCGGTGCTTTAATTTTTTTTACTATTTTTAATATTAATTTTAAACAACTCCGGGGTAAAATTAAGCCTTTATGGGATAATAATAGACAAGGTTTCTTAAAAAGAGTGGACTTGTAATGAGCTCATGCTGCTGGTTAGTTGTTATTTGGGGAGTCACTTTCAGCAGTGGATACATAGGTAGGTATGTGTGCTGTGGAGGAGAAGGACTTGTAATACTTTCATGACACGACACACTAGACATGCAAAGCTGTAGGTAGGTCAAACATCCAACTTTCATAGCGCGATCCTTACAGACACATTTTCGTCGACCCAGTTACCTCCGAAGGGTTTTCAAAGGGCTGGCGACAATGATGAGATAAGGCGGTCGCATTAATATCAATCATGGAACCTCCTGTCTAGGATAAGGTTTGAATACACCGGTTTTTGTCAACAAAATAGACAGCTATCAAAGCTTAAAGCTAAAGTGTCCACCAAGAGGATGGTAGATCGAATATTTTTCTGGCCACTTTGGTTGTATCCACAGATTAATCTTACTCAGGGGACGGACAGTAATTCTTGTACTACAAAGTATGATGTCATACATTATCTGCGATATTATTCGTTTGTTAGAAATGATAACTTTGGAAAACTAACAGACAGGTTCGTTCATGTAGTTTATCTACCTGCATGAACTTCCTTGATACACATTCTAGAGTAGTGGACTTTTAATATAACAGGACTAGTCGACATTGCGCGGTTAAGCTAAATCTTTTTTATATAAAGAGATAAATTTGAACATTTTATTGGCTGAGGCCTACACACATACTCTAAAATGTACAATTCTGAGATAACAATAGTCAAAACAGTTCTCTATTTCCGTAAATACTCGTAGGTACGGTACGGTAAGTTTTTTTAGTCCCTAGTTACTAGGGTTAGATCATCAGATAAAGGATGAACTGCTCAACATTTATTATTTTTGAAACTGAATCTATGTATGTATATACTAGGAAAGTTGGTTCTCTCTTTGTGACTCATTGGTCTCAACTCCATTCAATTTCAACGAGAATACTGCCGTCTAATAAAGTCCTCAATAGTAATAAAGTTTTATACTAAAACGGCTATAACTTCGACTGCTTGATGTGTACAATAAAATGACAATTACAGGTATAATTAAATTACAGCAGATAGAAAGAGAGAATGTGATATATTTGCTGTGGAGAGAGGAAGAGGGTAAATTTACGATAACTCATAAATTCAGTTGAGTTAGTGCCGTCTTATAATTCAGATTTGCATTGAATCGTGAAGTATCCCCTACTAGGGGGATGTTTATTTGTTTATTGAGTAAGCGTGAAACTCATGAAGCTCATACGAGACTGCTCCTTAAGGGTGTAAAAAACTATGGTTCACTATTTCAAAATATCTCACTCTGATCTTATCACTAAGTACATGCAAATTATGTTGAAGTAAAATTCTCAGTTTTTCCAGCGTTGTTAAACAGTTTTGTGCCTTTCACCCAAAGAACATAATCAGTAGAGTCTATTTGACGATAGTAACGAAACATGATTGTGACGTCTCCCTTTTAATCAATGATTCGCATAATGATCTGCGTTCCAGATAAGAACCATTTTTACATACCTGCTTGACAGCTACTGGACTTATCCGCGATAGCTACCGGACTAAAACAGTCAAGACGTGATGGAGACGTCGCCGTCTCGATCACGCGTATTATTTATTTATTTATTATACATATATTTATTTAGAAATGTTATACACACTACGGGGGAGGCCTATGTCCAGCAGTGGACGTGTATGGGCTGATGATGATGATGATGATATACACTAACGCACACTGCGTTGACAGACTAAGCCCTCGGTAAATTGGTTAGAAGTACCTACACGGAAAAAAAGGAATTGTTAAATTAACGCACATTGCTTTAATTCAACGCAAATCCTGTCTTCCTATAGAGGAAGACAATATTTACTTAAATATACAATATGATATTGATAACAATATTGTATTCACGCAATAAAACCGTATTATTAGTTCAACAATATTTAGTTTTGTTATTGTAACAATTATAGTTTACTTGTGCTAAGCAACCTCATTGATTTCATGTGATACTTTAGTTTTTTTAGATAAACAAATGAAAATTTTTGTTCCAACACACTTTATTCCCTTGTTTCAGCAATATGTATATTGTCTTTACAAGAATTTACATGGGACTGTCTGGACAATATGGTTTTTTGTACCAACACAAAATATTGTTTCAATTTGATACTAATAGTTCACTTAATGTAACAATATTGCTATTGTCTTTATAAGAAACCGAATTGCATCAGCTTGAAAATTATGGTTTAGTTAGTTTAAGAGTAAACAGATTCTTCGTTTAATAGTAGACCTTTGCTTGCTTTAACAATATACATATTGTAGTTGTGAGAATACTGATTATTGTTTCAAGACTAATATTTACTTGGTTCTACAAAACAAATTTTTGTTATAATACGCATGGTTTACTAGTTTCAAGAATATTAAGTAACTTTATGAGAAAACACACTAGCTTGTTTTAAAACTATGGTGTATTTGAACCTACAAAACAGATATTTCCATTCTACTTTTGTTTTACTTGTTTCAGCATTTTATATTGTCTGTATAAGTATATACGACATGTTGTTTGAACAATATAGTTCAGTTAGACCTACAATAATATAAATCGTTTAGAAACTACTGGTAGTGTTAATCTAACAATATATTTACTTCTATTAAAACTCGTGTTATTTCATTAAAGACATTTATTCTTTTCGACAGTATTTATTATTATCCAGTAAATTAACGATAGCTTGAAATAAAAATAATCAATATTGAATTGTCACTTATCAAGAATAGTTTTAATTGAACCGACAATATGTATTATGTTAGACCTAGAAAACAAAAATGCTCAATGAGCAAAAAAATATGCCCACAACGAGATAAGGGCATTGTCGGTTAAATAAAACTTGATGGATTATAATTAAAACTTAAGAATAATGGCACTATAAGGTTTACGAGGTGTATTTCTAGACGACGGACATACTTTAGGTCATTGTACTAATCATTACGAACAACTTTTACTATGGGACCAACCCTGAAATCGCGAAAAAAATCAGCTGTTTCATACAAAAACTTCATTGACTCGCGACATAAAGTATGGAACAGCTGATTTTTCTAGCCATTTCAGGTTTGGTCCCATAGTAAGTTGTTCGTAACGATGAGTACAATGAACCCCAAAAGTATATCGGTCGTCTAGAAAAACACCCAGTATAAATTGACCTGATTAATTAAACAAAAAAATTACTTACAGTCATGTATACAATTAAATCAATTACAATAAAATTATAATATTTAGTTACATAGGTACCTAAGATGATGGTTCAGAATATCTACCAAAACTGTACTTATTATATTATTAATTATTGTTTTCATCTGAAAATGACCACTAAATTAAAATATTTTATAAAAATCTAAATATAATAAATACAAATTTGCAAAACTAGTTCACGTTTTCTAAAAATAAAATTGTGCACATTTTGATCTGTGGACAATTTGGGAATACACTTTCTGAACCTAGACCGTGGTGATTGAGACAGCCAAATTCACAAAGAAATAAAGTTACCCATACCAGACACTTCACGAATCATCAAAGGCGTAGGAGAGACACAATCATTTTTTTCAATAAAAGCAAAGTCAGTAGTATTTACTACTTTAAAAGACTGCAAATGAGAACAGTAACCTAAAGTTCTTAAGACACAACAGAAAAAATAGACATTTGCCGATTGAAGTACTGGTATAATTATTTTGTCAATTTTATAAAATAAAGGATCATCGTTTTCGTATTTGTAAACTAATGAATTTTGACTATTGTACTTAACGCCATTAATTTCATACCAAGTATAGCAATAGCATTTGCAGTTTTTTAAATGCTCAGGCAAAATGTTAGAATCGTATGCCTCAGTCTTGCCATATTTTACTCTATCTTCAAGACCAGTTCGAGACAAAACTCTGTAGGAATGCTGATATTGACATCGAACACCTAAGGAATAGGGCAAATTCTTTCGGCTACTAATAGACTGTGCCACTCTTTTTAGATCTCTATGTTTCGCTTCAAATTTAAAGGCACTTATTAGTACAGGCGGACCAATTTTCTCTATAACTGTGCAATAATGAGTCAAAAAATGATATTTCGGTTTCAAAGATTTTCCATACAAAGTTAGATATGATGAATGATGTTCTTCAATCAGTGTTCGCAAGTACGCTAACATGTCTTGGCTAATAACTTGTGCCATAAGAATGTTTGTTATTTCACGTAATTGCAAATAATTTTCCCAAATCAAGTTATGGATGGGTATAAGATCCCCGACCATGTATACCAAATTTCTCACCAAACACAACATTTCGCTCGCAGATATAATTATGCAACCATTGTTCAAATGATTTCGTGTTATCCCTGCCGGAACGTTTTTCTCGAAGCTTTGATATGTAAAATATTTAATACGGGAATTGAGAGTTTCTAAAGAAAAATATTGGTCTTTAATTAGTTTATCGATAATAAATGCCATGCTATATCTATGTACTCCTTCACACAAATCATGCATGACGTCAATAGTTAGATTTTTATATACATGAAAATCATGCAAATCATGCCACACGCATTCTTCTTTTAAGCCGAGTTGAGATTCCAAGTGATTATGATAATCAGTTTCTTTACGTAATGATGATTGTATTTCTTCACAAATGTTTACGCATTCAGTTTTAGGTATTGTGCAAAATCTGCAATAATTTTGAGCAGAGAAACTTCCACTAAGTCCAAAAACAGAATGAATACCAAGATTATCTCCCGAAAAGGCAATAACCTGAAATTTTACAATTTCGGTGGTGTTTTCAACATGGATTTGAAGGCCATTTTGATTCAAAGAATTCAGATCAAAAATGAATTTTGAAAAAATTGCTCTGTTGCCAAATTCTTCTCTGTCATTGCTATTAAAAATTAATGCGACAAATACATTTTCTAGTCTACTAGAAATATCTGGAGGTAATGTGGCAATTGAAATGTAAATTACACCAATTTTATGGACTCCAGCGTGGCTCCCCAAGGGATTCCCACTTTCAAAATCATCAAAGTAAATGATCAGGGGAAATAATCTATCGGTAACAGTTATTAATTTGGATTTCCACAGAGACCCATTTACAACATTTCTTAAAACGTTACTATTGGAATCATTATCTCGCAATAGTAATAGCTGATGATCAGTGATTGTTTTCAATACATTAGGAAGTTCCAAAAAAGTTTTTAAGTTATTTTGCCAAGGCATACTACAAATTGTTCTATTTCTTAAGACCATTTCGACATTGCCTTTTTGGTTAGATATCTCTTGAGATACGCCTACTTGCACCTGCGTGGGTTCTACGAAAGTATTAGACTTCGTGAATATTTTTTGCCTTTTGTACTCCGTATCATAGTTTTTAAATGCATTCATAAACAAAGACAACATACCAAGAACCTTAATAAAAAGTTCATTTGAACGCGTTTCACTCGTATTACTAAACGATTGCGTAATTGTATCTACTGTTGTAGTTAAAAACGAATCTAAACTCACGATTATGTTTTGTATGGAATCACGGCTTAAATTTAAAATATTATATAATTTTGCTATAAAAAGTTGAACAGATTGATTAAGCATGTTTTTAAAGTCGTTTATAAAGGCTTCGACCATTTTTTGTTGTTTTTCTTTGTTATCATCAACATCGACAGCTGCTGTAGTATTAGCTGTATCTGAATTTGTATTAGAAAAAACTGTATTAATAAAAGGAAATGTACTGTTAGGTTTTTGTTCCTCTAAAGTATGCTGTGAGTGTATATGATATTTTAAGGAATGAGCAGTATGATACATCCTACTGCACCCTTGAATAGGACATGAAAACAAATTAGAGATATTATGAAGAACTTCGATATGAAATACATATTTTTTAAATTCAGAAAATGTTTTACCACATTCTGTACAATTTAATTCCATCTTATCAATTTTATATTTAATTGTAGTGATAGATTTAGGTAAAATTCATCACATCGACAATGTATGGAATCACTTTATCGTGCGGTGTTTCGATGCCATAAACTGAATGTTGAATCAACAAATACAAGTGTTCAGAAGGCGCTGGGTACCTACAATTGAACGTGTGATACAATTTAAACAAAGTATCAAAAGCTTTGCACGTAGATGTGAAAGTATATCTAAGTTTATCCACAACTATGAAAATGCACTGTATATTGTCCAATGTTGCACCCTGTACCAGAACATATGGCTGTACTGTTTGTTTTTTCGCAAGTGCCTTTTTTTGCTGTGAGGTAATCGCGTCTTCTATTTCGCTTGCTTTCTGTGAACAAATAATAATAATAATGGATATATGATAGCACACTAGTTGAATAGCTAATCAAGCTTACCAACATTGTAACTTTAACAATCTATTACTGATATATTTTTCAGAAATACATGTCCCAAAATTTGACAGAAAACACATAAGCAAGAAAAAAAAAAAATTAAAATGACCCATGTTTCGATTTCTTCTAGGCAAGCGTGCTCCATCTTGGACCGCGTCGTCGCTTAACAACATGCGAGGTGGCGGTCAAACGCAAGCCTATTACTGAATAAAAAAAAATAACTTTATAATGTACCTTGACATGTATCAGCAAGCCTTCAATGGCTTCAGCTGTTGAAAACTTCCATTTTTTTCCAATACGTCCTTTGGGCGGGATTAAGTGCCCCAAGAGGGTCATTTGCATGGGCACCTTGCAGTCTGAAAAAAATATGTTAGCTGATACAAAAATTTTACAATATAATAAACAAGATATTTTTTGAGACGACGGACATACTTTAGGGGGTCATTTCACTCATCACTACGAAACCCTTTTACTATGGGACCAACCATGAAATCGCGAAAAAAAAAACAACTGTTTCTTCCAAAAAGTTCATTGACTCGTGACAAAATGTATGGAACAGGTGATTTATTTTTTCGCGATTTCAGTGTTGGTCCCATAGTAAAAGTTGTTCGTAGTGATGAGTACAATGACCCCCTAAAGTAAGTTCGACGTCTCAAAAAACACCCTGTATATAATATATACCAATATTTTTAAATAGGTATGCCTAATTTTAACACTGTGCTCTATTTCAGATACTGAACACATTTCTGAAGAAAGACTGAACAGCTAACTCAGCTATAATATGTTTTCTCTTGTTTTACTAACGGATTATGACACGCGGTAAAACAAGACAAAACACATTTTAGCTGAGCAACGCTTGAACAGCGTTTCTTTTTTTAAGTAAGAGGGTAAAAGCACACAAAAGTGCATGCAGTAAAAACAATGTGCGTCAGCCGAATAGTCATCCATAAAGCAGTGCGTCCCTCTTCCCTTAAAGTTGCTACCAACTTTAGTATTAGAAAACATCCACTTCCCAAAATCTAAAGAATATAATAATAAAATAGTATTTGTAAATAACATTACTACATAGTAATTTGTAAAAAAAAATGAGCCCATTTTGGGAAGTGCACATTGTGTACCAAGCAAGAACCATGCCAAGATCTATTGTTAATCAATTATTAAGACATGTAGTAACATAGAACCCCACCAATTTCAGTTGTGAAGTGCACATTGTGAACCAAGCAAGAACCATGCCAAGATCTATTGTTGATCAATTGAATCATATAAAAGCAAACCCAGCAAAATCCACTTTTTACTCTAACTGATATTTCGGTACTAAGGTTTCGTTAATCGAATTCTCGACCAGATTAAAAAATCATACTGCTACAAATACAGCAATATCCTATATTAAAACATCAACAAAAAGTACAGTTTGATGCAAACGCAGCAAGATCCTTGTTGATGAGGTGCATAAGTAGCAATATCCATAACAGCCAATCACAGCTCGTCATACGTCCCGTAAACAGTATGGCGTCACTCGTGTTGGAAGGTGAATTACTGTCAGTTCAATTAATGTTTTTAAATAGATTTTCGAGGTTTTATTGAGAAATAAGTGTTAAAAGTACATCATGGATTGTTCGCCAGTGGCCGTTGATAACAGTTCGGCCCGAAAGCGCCAAGCACATCCGGAAAAATGGAAACGAAATATTGCAAAAGTAGCAAGGTTTGTATAGTGTAATCAAACTATTTTGAAACTTTTATTTCACTTACATTTTTGTTGTTTAAGTGTGTCACCCACCCGGTTAATAAAATAGTGTGTTTTAATGTACCTACCGGTAGATTGTTTTCAACAATCTGCAGATGGCTCAATTGTTTCGATTTTAAATACTAGTTTTAATTAGTTTCTAATCTTCAATTGTAATTTTCTTTATTAATAGAGAATTTTATGTACCTAACTACTTATTTAAAAAAAGTCATAACCAATGAGAATGTGTTTGTTTTAAGCAATCGTTTTTTGACCGGTTGTAGGTCAAACAATTTTAATCACTTAAGGATTTTGTTTTAGGTATTCTCCAAGTGCGTTTGCTGTGAGACCGCTATGTAATCATAAAAAAACATTTGAGTGCAGATCTCTTACGATGCAGGATGTGAAATTATTTTATGATGGATTTTATAAATTTAAAGACAAAAGCAAACAAGATGCTTTTATACTAAAGCACTGCACCGTAAAGGCAGTAAAACGTCGTCGCCCTAAAAATAGTAAACATAAGCCTAAAAATTCACAAACCAGCTATTTCGTCTACAGCCTCTCCTTAAAAAAGCGATTGCCCGTGTGTCAAAACTTTTTTTTGAAGGTGCTACAAATAACAAAGTACCGAGTCCAAACCGTTATGAAGGAATATTTTGAAAAAGGAACTTTACTTCAAGAAAAAAGGGGTGGAGATCGCATTTCCCACAGAAATGCCCATAAAAAAATGGCAGTGATGTCTTTTATTGAAAAGCTACAATGCGAAGAACCTCATTATTGTCGCGGGAATACCAAAAGGTATTACTTATCTGCAGAACTGAGTATCAACAAACTTTCGCGAATGTATAATGCCCAGGCAGTAAACGAGTTAAAAGTTAAAGCTTCGTATTTCCGCACAGTATTTAACAGAAACTATAATTTAGGTTTTGGTACGCCGAGAACAGACGTCTGTTCGTTTTGCTTGCAATTTAGTGAAAAAATGAAAACGGAGACTGATGTCAGTATACGCAATGATTTAATTATAAAACATAGAATTCACAAACTAAAAGCAAAAGCTTTTTTCGGGTTTGTTAAAGAAGAGGCACCAGACTTACTAACACTTTCATTCGACTGTGAGAAAAACTTATGCTTGCCCAAAACCCCAGACCAATCAGCTTATTACTCCCGACAAATAAATTTCTATAATTTTACAATTGTACAAGGATCGTCAAAAAGTACTTTGGAACCTACAAATACATTTGCTTACTGTTGGGGAGAAAACTCGTTCCCCAAAGCTTCGAATGAAATTGCATCAGCTGTTTACCATCGGTTGCAAAATACGGATTTGACAGGTATTAAGACAGTTCGCCTGATAGCGGATGGTTGTGCAGGACAGAACAAGAATACCACAGTTCTGGGAATGTGTGCAAAGTGGCTGACTGAAGTTCCTTCTCATGTTAAAACTTTGGAGCTCATATTTCCAATAGTGGGGCACTCATTTATACCCCCTGACAGGGTGTTTGCACGAATAGAAAAACAAATTAGAAAAAGGGAAATCATAGCAAGCCCCGAAGAGTATCATGAAATAATTAAAGATTGTGCAACAGTTATAAGCTTGGGAAATGACTGCAAGGTATTCGACTGGAAAGATGCAGCCGCGGGTGTTTTCAAACCTGTAGGCAGATGGCATTTTAAATTTAAAAACTGCAAAAGGTATGTACTAAAACGATCAAAAAAACAAGGGAATGTTTTGTTTAAGGGAAACGTTCACTATAAACATGACGACGGAGTTTTCAAAAATGTGAACCGACAAGGTACACTTTCTTCCAGTCTCAATCCGAGAGAAATTCCCGCTAAAAACATAGTCAGTGTAGCAAAAGCAACGGACGTCCGTAAACTAATAACAAATCACTACGGAAATAATTGGGAAAGTATTGAGCGGTTGAAGTTTTTCGTTCCTTTGGTAAAGTATGCTGAGTCTACAAATGAAAGTGATGACACCCAAGAAAACACCCACAATACTTCCGACATGGTCTGTGAACCCCAAGATTCATTCAACGATTTGTATGTTTAATAAAGTTAAATCTTATCAGAAAAAAAAATAAAGCCTGTTTGATTTCATCATTATTTTTATTTAAATTTTTTTGACCCAAATTTTTTGAACTTAGTAGGTAGGTACTTACTTACCTTAGATGTTTTCATAATAAGTATCAAGATTTTTGTTCTCATAATGTAAGGTGAATCTGTATTCAAGATGGCGTTGGTGTTTGGAACAAATACAGCAACATCCCCTAACGTGAGATTCAAAATCAGCAATATCCAAACGATAAGTTCAAATACAGCAAAATCCAAACCAGTTTTATATTTTTTCAATTGAAAGGCTTACTATTATATTCATGTAATATGACCATAGCGTTCATTACCGCCTGTTGATTATAATACAATGGTATTTTTATAAAAAATTAAACATATTTGCCACAGAAAAGTAATTTTTGTTTTACCAAGAACTGTCACAAGTGGATGTTGCTGGTTTTGCTTTTATATGACTCAATTATTAAGACATGTAGTAACATAGAACCCCACCAATTTCAGTTGTGAAGTGCACATTGTGAACCAAGCAAGAACCATGCCAAGATCTATTGTTAATCAATTATTAAGACATGTAGTAACATAGAACCCCACCAATTTCAGTTGTACCTTTAAGAGCTCACACCATCTTACTTACTCAGTAACATTTACTTGTTTGAACCACCAAAACAGACGACTTCTGACATTCTGCTCTGTAAACCAATTGTAATTCGAAACTAAGACTACACCATCATACTACATTTATGTTGTTTTATTCTGTTTATAATTTTATTTTATTTGTGTTCTTAGTAAGAATCTGATTGGTGTTTTTCAAATTTACCGCTCATATTATTGTTGTAATTCCGCCTCCATTCCATAACTAAGAAATTTTCATGAACTTGACACTGGCAGAAAAGTGGCAATCCAGACACATATTGCCAATAACAAAGAAGTCAAATATGTTTCTATAAATCTATATTAATGGCTGGCTAATCTCAAAATTATATAGTTAAACATAATATACACATACCTAACTCTGAGTCATTTGCATCTGTTCCCAAAGCCTCGTCAAGCAATTTGCCAACTCCATCTGATAATGAGTCTTTTTTGTATGCACGTATCTTGTCAAAAAATTTAAACCACTTTGTGTAGAATGCTGTGCTTCTCTCGGGATACATACGGTCAAAATCTAGATTAATCTGTAACAAAAATAATAGTTCTTCAAAATGGTAAGTTTAAGTATAATGATCTCTTTTAGTACACCCCAAGCTTATAGCCCTGTAAAAAGATTAAGGGGGCTATTCGTAGTAATGCTTGAAGTTTTCATATCTCAATAAAGAATGATTATTGTCTCCTACGGAACCCTCGGTGCACGAGTCCATATCGCACTTGGCTGGTTTTTTTGATAAAATTATATAGTAGATATACCTAATCAACACATAATCAAGAGAAACTTACCAATGCTTCACTCCTTAAGTCATTAAGTATTGGCCATTTTGTTAGAAACTCTCTCACATTGTCTTGGACGCAAAGTATTCTTTCATCGTATGTGTTCACCCATTTCTTGATTACAAGATCCCATGGTTCATGATTGTTTTTCAGCCAAACAATGTCATCATTCATACCTGAAATTTACATAATTATTATACATAATACACACATAGATACATACTAACTAGGTGCCTGTGGCTTTGCCAGCATCAAGCGTGTCATGTTTCTAACTCAGTTATTTCAAAGAACAAAGAAATTCATAAAAAGTCAATCCCTCCTACAAAGCTGAAATTTCCGATCCTTTCTAAGCTTCTGGGTTTGCATTGATGGATTTTGTAAGTACCTATAAGATATTTAGGTAGATTTACTTACTCTTATCATCAACATGATTGATTTTAGATATTTTAGAGCTATGTCCAGACTCAGTCGTTGTAGAGACTCTCTTTCTTTCACCAGATTTGTAAAGCAGATTCCGAATCTTGTCTAACAGCTTTCCTTTAGCAAATACTGGCTTGCCAGTTTTTGATTTTGATTTAGGTATTGGCCGCACAAAATATGTCCCAGTATTTTCCGTTGGAAAGAGGGTAATAATTTTTCCAGCTAAAGAATTATACTCATCGTAGGTTATCTTTCTAAAATAAGAAATTTACATATTAAAATTAGAAAAACTTTTTCATAAATTATTGATATAACTCAGCAAATGTGTGTACATATGACGTGCAATTACATCAGTGAGTCTATTCCTTCGGGTTGAATCTAATTTGCCATATGTACTGTAGTAGTTGAGAACTGACTTGCCTAGAGGTGAAGTCAAAAGGAGAGTCTTTAGGTCAAAATCAGTCACCCTTCCTGAGTCTAGGATTTGAAAGTCTGATGAATCCAGAATATAATTGATACTGTCCAGTGAAACGTTTCCATTGTGATCATCGGCAGCCGCTAATGTTACAGTGGATTGTTCAGTACTACTTGCATTTGTTAAAGTGTCTGCAACACTTTCTAGAAATATGTCAATATGTTCTTTTAATTCCAGTCTAACACCTAATATTGGGCAAAGTTCTTTTAATTCTGATTGTGTTAGTTTAGGAAAGTGTTCCGAACTTATTTTGTTCCCTGAAAAAAGAAAATAATCACATCAACAATGCTAGGTACCTATTCTCAAATCAATTGGAAAGGTCTCAGTTTCGATCCACTAACACAAACACACACTGCAGATCACATTATAATTAGTATACATTTTTATGTTGTGTGTCTTTACACGAGATAGCTTAGAACCCTGGAGCTTATACCTACTGTATGTAGGTATAAGCACAAGGGTTCTAAGCTATCTCGTGTAAAGACACACAAACAAAAATGTACTGAAAAGTAACTAAATATAGGCAGGTGCCTATATTTAGTTACTTTGCCTATATTTAGTTACTTTTCAGTAAATACAAAGAGAATACAATACTAGTAAATACCGTGACTTGACTTCTTTGTTACTGGCAATATGTGTCTGGTTTGCCATTTTTCTGCCAGTGTCCATGTTCAAACAAAAATGTTCTGAAAAGTAACTAAATATAGGCAGGTGCCTATATTTAGTTACTTTGCCTATATTTAGTTACTTTTCAGTAAATACAAAGAGAATACAATACTAGTAAATACCGTGACTTGACTTCTTTGTTACTGGCAATATGTGTCTGGTTTGCCATTTTTCTGCCAGTGTCCATGTTCATGGAAATTTCTTAGTCATGGAATGGAGGCGGGATTCAGTGATGCAGATAACGTACTTGTATTTTACGCAATGAGGGAAACAAGAAGGTTCTGATCTTTAGCAATTATGTATTCTGTGTCTTTAGGTAGAATACAAAAGCTCAGCGGGTACACATTTAACCTCAAACTTTTTGGGTGCATAGGAGATAGATTTAGTAACTACTTACTTCTAAAACTTTCTACAACGTCTAACGGCATTTGCCATTTAGAAAGTAAGTCCAGAGTGGCTTTTTGACCAACATACTCTTCAACTTGATCGACGCCGCCAGCAGCGCCGTCGATGGCGTCGATCATATTTAAATGCGTTTGTTCAGCCTATATCAGAAAAAAAGAAGTACTTATAGAAAACAAACATCCCTAGCTAACGTTTATCTAGACCTAGCTTATTAAAAATCAATAACTCACCAATTAAATTTTTGCAAACACAAAACAAGTTATTTCCAGAGCACACAAAAGCGGAAAGAAAGTATCGGCGGCGGTGACCCAGTGTCTCCAGGTTAAGTATGTGCAATTTCCCCAGATCAGGTTAAAATTTTCCCCAAAAAGATACTATTTCTTACAATTTTCTCCAAATAATTTTGTATCAATTATAACATAAATCTATTGTGAAAATTAATTTGTCCTTGATAAAAATAATTCATTTTACATCCACTATAAATAAAACACAGTTTTCCTTATTTTATTTACTTCATTCAAAATTACATACATCCATACTTACAGTGTTTCTACATTTCATACCATTCCTAACCTGCTTAACTGTGATTCGCGCACGAGATAAGATGTTTGGTTCGCCATTGGTAGGAGGCAGCAGGAGTGTGGTGGCGCGCCGCCGCACTCCGTTGTCGCGCCCTGCCGCGCCGCCCCGCCGCGACGGCGGGGCGGCGCGGCAGTTATCGTAAGATTAATATTGGCAGCATTGTATTGTTTACGTGCGAGATTAAAATGACTACACAGAGACGCTTCTTAGTTTTTTAGACGAACAATTCTTAGTTTTTTTTAAATTTGTTTAGTCAAAGAAATATTAGAAATGAGTAAACATTTAATTTCGATTTAAAATGCGTTCCCCAAAATTTTCCCCACAGTTTTCATTTCCCCAAAAACTTCTCCAAAAAATTTTTTTTTCCCAATCAGGTAATAACTCCTATCTGGAGACACTGCGGCGACTCGCGTTCAGTGCTGCCAGATGCGATAGAGCTACTCAAAAGACGACGTTTTTACTATTAACGTAGGAACATAATATTATTTATGGACGCTCAGTCTAGCTAGTGAAATTTTGCAACATTTGTTTGCAAAATTTCAGCTCTGTCAGATAGTGTTAATTGATTTAAAATTCAGTTGCAAGAATTGACCCGAATATAGAAACATCACAAGTTATATAAAAGCTTTTAAAAAATAAAAAGCCTCCGCCGTGAACACTAACGAAATAGACCGCAAAGTTGCTAAATAAGACGTTTACTCATTCGCTCACCAAAATGGAGATTGGCGCGCGATTAGTGCTCTGTGAGAGTTTCATTGCAATTGAATCTCGGATATTTTTGAGGGCTGACTCGATTTCGAGTATTATATCGTTGAGAAATAATTATCGACACTAAGTATTTGCGGTTTAACATGGTGCCTGTGACATTAGATAGTTTTTTTCAATCTTTTGGCTCCACACTTTGTATTGTAGCCAGTGTCAACTTTGGACATCTCCCAGTATCACATGATTTTGAGATTTTTTCAGTGAGGATCGTAACTCTTATCACTAGGTATTTATTTTATATTTCTTTGCATATTGATTACTTCTGTTAACGCTTTTTAATTTGGTTGTTTTTGTACCTATATGAACTTGATTGAGATTATATAATTAATTTTTTTCTGAAAAATCCAAACTCAACCTCCTTTAATTTTAATCTATTATTCCTAAATGCGCAATTCATACCTAACTGACACTGGCAGAATTGCATCAATCCAGATGCAGAGCCAAAGCTAAAAGAAGAAGAAGAAGAAAATTTTATTCCATAATGTCACTTTCCTAGTTGAGACTGGCTAAATCACAAAGTGTGGAGCCAAAATTGTAAAGGCAAAAAAAAAAACATCCAATGTCACTCACAAGCACCATGTTACACCGCAAATAGTGTAAATAATATGACATCATTTTTACATAATGAAAAATTACCCTAGAACTATGGGAGACTACCCGAATATGCGAACACAGGCGGGAGATTCGTGTGAAGTGTCAGTAAAATCAACAATAATATTTATTGAATCTACAAAAATCGTGTTTTCTTATGAATCGACTCTCACGCTCGCTTCGTTCAAAATAAAATATTGTTAAATGGAATACACGATATCTTATCGGAAGAACTAACAGCTTTGATATAAAATTTCAAAATTGTTGGTCTGTTGTTGGTATACTTTACATAGATACAGGCGCTCATGACATGTCTTAACTTGTTCCGGCGTGGCGGTGGCGGCGGCCGTAGAACATTTTTGGGGTTCCGTAGTACCTGAATGATACTAACAGGACCCTATTTAATTTACTGAGACTTAGCCTGTATGTTCAATTCAAATCTATACCTATAAGAATCAAAGTCCTGACACACTCACTGACTCACTGACAGACGCTCAGCCTAAACCGCTGCTGGTTGTAGGTTTGAAATTTAGAGGATGTATTTGTCTTGATGCGTAGGGGTGTACCTACTATGAAAGGCTTTTTTTGAATTCCACTCAAGAGGGTGAAATGGCGTATGAAAGTCTGTCAGTTTATAAGTCAGGATCGTCAAATTTTGTGTTTATGCTGACGCGTGATGATTGGAAATTACTCGACGTGTCTTTGATTTTTTCACCTTATGGTGAACAAGGGGATGAAAATTTATTTCGGCTTATGGTTGGAAACAAACGCAACGTAGGTATGTATATGTATAGCAGCCTAGCAGGGTTGTTGCTGATGCCGTTTTGTGACACATGAGCGGATGCTGATGCTGATTTTGGCCAAGTGCGTGTCGGACTCTCAAACGGAGTATTCTGTACTAATTGAATATAGATGATTCTACCAATCGAAATCGAGTCTTGAAAAACTATGCACTTTTAACCCGACTTCTAACCGAAGAAGGCTTTGACCTGTAGGTATTCAAGTATTTGTAATCCCAATATATACAGTGTGAGAGCTGAGGTATTTCACCCACCACGCAATGTGTTATACTATAAGTGTGATGAAAACAGGTTTGCGTTTGTTTAGGTTCCAAATTTTTACATAAATGCGCTTTATGCCTCACTCCCTCGGGTCATGTCCCGACTCGAACATCAGCATCAAAAATCAGCATCCATCAATGCCGATGCTGATCTTCAAAATGATGCTGATGATCAGCGGATGCTGATGATCAGCGGATGCTGATGCTGATATTCGCAACAACCCTGATGTATAGTTGGAATTTCAACCCCTAAGGGGATGAAAATGAATGAAGTTTCGTATTCAAGTTGTTTATTTTGAAAGTAAAAATTATCACACAAATTTATTAAATGCGAATGTTTTTAATGTTTGTATGCATGAATGTGTATGTGTGCGTGTGCGTGTGAGTGTGTGTTAGGGTGTATGTGCATGTGTTTGTTTCTTCAGGGATAGTCCACGCGGGCGAAGCCGCCGGCAGAAGCTAGTCAGAAAATATTTATTGTAAACATTTTGGCTGAACAACTGATATTATTGTTCAAAGAAATAATCAATCTTCTATCAAGATCTCTTGTTATTCCAAGAACCCATTTAACATATTCTCGCCATGAAAATGTTTATATTTAGTCTAATAATTTGGGATGTTAATAATATAATATACTAGTTTTGAAACAAGTTTATGTGACAACTAATTTGAAAAATAAAAGCATTTTGCTTAAACAATTGATAATGTGGTTTTAAGAAATAATCAATCTTATACCAAGCCCACTTGTTATTCTAAGTAACCATTTAACATAACATTGCCTTGAAAATGTTTAATCTTCGTTTGAGAAATTGTCAGGCTTCTTAGAAAAAAGTCGTTATTTTAAAATGAATTATTGTGAAATCTTGATCGAATAATTAAAGAGTTTCAGAAGAACAACGAAACTGTTAGCCTAACAATTAATTTATCTTAAAGTATCTAAGGTTCACGATATCCTTGATATAACAATTTAAATCGTCGATTAAACAAATAATAGTGTCCAGTTAATAAATCAAGCATTATTATTACAAGATTAATCATTGTCTTAGACTAAAACGTTCCAAATGTTTACCTGACAATATTTACTTGATTTGAGACAATAAACCAACAATTTTTTTTTGTACTTTGAAGGAAATAGAAATTGTCAAATTGACAATATATTGGTAAGTTAAGTAAATATTGTCTTGAAATCGTTAACAATATTTTTTTTATTGAATTGACAATTCCTTTTTTACCGTGTACGTAAATAAATTTTCCTCTAGTTTTGCTCTAATTACCGTAGAGTCATGTACCACTCCGTGAGAACCGATAGTAGCTCACAACCAGATAGTATTTATGTGTCTGAGGATCGCGTAGTCGATGCATAAACAATGGTCAATGGCATGAAACAGTTTATGTTCAGCTTAAACCCTCCTTTAGCTATTGCTTGTGTAGTGTTTGCTTGAGCGTATAGCTTTACTTTGAGCCATAGCTTGAACGTATAGCTCGGTTAGCAAGCTGCTCGGTAAGCAGCTTATGTACATCTTGACTTTATACGAACAGTGTTATGTACTTTGTTCGAGACTCGATTAATAAATGTATCGTATTCACAACTTTTGTATGGTTTTGAATAAATTAATGTTTTTGTGCCTCCATTTATTGAAATGTCTTACAGTCACTTTAGTGCCAGGCCTGCTAGGCGCATTATTTCCCCTACCTACTTTCCTTAACACTTTCACATTCCTATACTTAACAACTATAATTTTTTTTTTTGTGCTGACTCTAAGACTCTAAATAAGATTGACTTATTAACTATTTAACTTCTCCAAATTAATGTTGTAAGACTGACCATGGCAAACTAGAGATGCAAATTCAATATTATATAAAACCAATGTAATGTTACCAACTAGTTATAAACAACAATAAATTCATTTATATTTATTTTTATATATTTGATTACTTTTCAAAGACATTTCAATCAATCCATCAATTCACTTATTGTATTTAAAATTATAATAATGCTGAGGGCAAGCGACCGTAATTTTTGAGTATCGTAATGAGTCGCTTCCTTCTATACTATTATATATTACTAGTTATAGTATAGCACACGTTGTGGCATCAACATAAGTTTTGTGTTGGTGCCACAACGTGCCTTTCTAGTCATGGTGTGGCACCAACATAAAACATAAGTTTTATGTTGGTGCCACACCATGACTAGAAATGGAAAGTACGCGACTCACACATCAAAAAATTACGCTCGTTGAGCCTCACTGAGCATTTTGATTCTCAACAAACCTTGCTAATGAATAAATTAGACGATACATAAACTCAAACACGTTTCGCGGATATCTTTTGCCAAATGTGACAACTGTATTTATTTTATTGCTATCTATTTTCATTTCTAAGAATAGTTTCCATGTACCCCTCACTCGAGACACTTCTTTCTAAACTCCCCTTGTAACTGACAGCCCCCCCCCCCCCCCTTACCCCCGGACATGACATGACAGTGCTTTCCAATCCTGTCAGTGGCCAATAATGCTGCATTTCCGGTTTCCGGTCTGATTGTGAGATGCTAAAATGCTAATGTTTGTTTGTTCGCAAGACGTTTCACGACTTGCGAGTTTTATTGGTAAAAAGCTTTTTAGCAGTATTTCCTTAGTGGTAGTATACCTAGAAATTGTATTTATTTGCCATAGCACGTGCTGAGTAGTGGGCCAATTAATAATAATAATAATAATGGTGGACAATGCACACAACATCGTCTAGCCCCAAGCTAAGCAGAGCTTGTGTTATGGGTACTAGATGACTAATATACATAACACAATATATTACATAGATATTTTTTATTATACATAGAAAATACCCAGCACACCGGAGACAAATATTTGCAGATCGTGGGAATCGAACCCGCAACCTTCTGCGTCGCAGGCGGACCTTCGCCCGCCGCGCACATCGGTCGTTAGTCCGAATTAGTCAGAATGTGTTTTTATGTAATTTCTTTTTTATTGACTTAATACATTTTTATATATTTTTGATGTCACTGTAGCCGTTGTTGTCACTGTAAAAGTCACTGCACTGTACCTTATTTTGTCCAGTGTACACATCTCAAACTCTTTTTAAGCGACTTCAAAAGGAGGAGGTTCTCAATTCGTCTGTATGATGTTTTATTTGTATATATTATGTTACGCGATATCTCCGCCAATTATGGACCGATTTTGAAAATTCGTTCACTATTGTATAGAAAATAATCCCGAAAGGGATCCTCAATTCCATGTTTTTTTATCCCCAGGTGATTAGTATTTATTCCGTAAAACTTAAAATAAGTGTAAAAGTAAGGGAATTTGGAAGTCGGTTTATCGTTTTTTAAAACACGCCATAATTATCTTAAAAATTTGTTTTGCTGTTCTATTCAATATTGTTGCTTAAAAAAAATACCTTCACAGGGAAAATAATTACGTTATCGTTAACAAATTAACAATCCAACCGCATTAACTCTAAAATCCACTTAAACCATAACCATCTTAACAAAGCCTTTGAAACTGAACGCTTTCAGGAAACTTCATTACCATTCCCAAGAATATCTCATTAAATAATTAATTCGTCTCATTCAAGCGGCTATCTTCTCTGGCTGTTCATGAAATTTAATTTTTCAACTTCGCGGTGTTTTCATTTCGCGGAAAAGTGCAAATGACGGCTGCGGAGATTTCAGGGAAGCGAACTGGGGTCGTGACAATGGGAATTGGGCAGACGAGCGATTTTATAGTTTGAATAATAAAATCAATCGGTCTTGGTATAAAGCTCATCCGACCATCTCACCAGCTCATCACCGGCTGATCACTGTCTGGTGGTCAGTCTATCGGTAATGTCAAGTGAAACCAAAACATTTAGGAGTACCAACGAACTAAATTGTTTAATAAAAGATAATGCTCTGTCTCTCCTCTCTCCTGTTTCGGATTAAATGAGGATTCCTTCCACAATTTTTCACTGATATAATTGAAGTAAGCGTAAGTTATATTTTCTTTTGAATTTACTTATGATAAGAGTTGCCAGTATGCCCCAACAGAGCTGCTCAACGTTGTAGATAACGTCGACCAAGGTTATCGTTCAATTGTCTTATTGGTCGGAAACCTCTCCCTTACTTCTGTTATGATATTATATAAATAAATAATCTTGGACAATTCACACAACCAACATCATCTAGCCCTAAACTAAGCTGAGCTTGTTTTATGAGCATTAGCTTACACAAGAACCGAGAAAATAATTATATTTTTATTAGGTTTACGCAAATAGCACAGGGAAATGAATTCATAATTATGAATTACAAAACGCAGCTACATCCCGTTGACCTAGAATCATGAAATTTGGCAAGAAACAAGGTGTACTTCTATCACTACGTAGAGTTACGTAATTTTCGTAGATTGATCTCTGCTAAAGAAAAAGTAACATATGTACTTTCGTGTTTTTCCAATTTCGTCGGAACATGGAACTTATGATGAAAAAATATGTCATAGGTATTTGAAAATACAATTATTAAAATATTTTTATGATCTGGCATATTGTCTATTAACTTTGTAAATTATTCTTGCAAATAGACGATTCATTATTATAATGATTATGTGGTAGGTGAGCCATGTTAGGGCCGATCAGTCCACATGTGACATTTATGTCTATACAAAAAAGTCAAGTGATAGTGGGACTCGCGCAGCAAGGAGGGCTCCATATAATTTAAGACCGTGGATGAATGAACACTTTATAATACAATTAATTAAAATGAATAAAAAAATCTTACATCTAAATAAAAAATAAACAGTACAAAAGGCGACTATATTATATGAGCGAGAGCGCTGAGAGCGATTTCTCCCAGGCAACCTTCCTTCTTGACAACTGTTATGTGGTTAGATAGGTAGGTATTTTCATTTCATTTGGTACAGTATCAATAGTTCGTTAGTAACGTCTTTGAATATATAGTTAATTTGCAAAGGCCCATTTGCCAATTATTAGCCAATTTTATTAGATTGACAACCATCTTATTATGAACGGGGTAGGTAATCCTATTCCTTTCATAATACACTGGTTTTATATTTTTCCTACGCAAACCGACATGTCCGTACAGGGAAAACAAATCATTAGCAATAATGTCAAACTCATTCAACGTATGTATATAAAAAGAAACTATCACTACATATCAAACAGTTAAACCGCACTTAATAAAATATATATATATAGGTACCTACTTTATTTTCGATCAACTTAGACACAAATTAAAACATAAAACAAAATGCGTGAAGTGAGGAATATTATTTTGTTATAAATATTTTTAAGAACGAATGTTTTATTAATTCTATTATTTTTGTTCTCATGTAAGTGACGTCATTCATCGTCTTTAGAATCAGAATCAGAATCAGAATCAATAACTTTATTTCTTTAGGCTTACAAAATAAGCACTTAGACAAGTCAAATTGTATACTATAAACATACATAGTTATTATTATCAAATAAGAAATAAGGTGTTATTGATATTCTCTTCAGAAAGAAGTGAAAAAGAAACCACTAACACATTATAATATCACTTATGTGTCTAATACATGTTTATTTTGCCTATCTAAATATAAATTTAATGCAATTTAGATACATGTCAATATTACTTTAAAGCTAATAGAGCTTTAAGAGAAATAAATTAGTCTAAAGGAGCAAGGAGAAAGCATATGCACTGCCACCAACCAGTACCAGTACTGTGTACCCTGAGTTGCCTGAAAGAAAACTATAAAGATGTAGTACCTACATATATACAGGGCGGTTTTGTTGAGAAGGGCGGTCATGGCCAAATCCGAAACCACGAGAGTGAGAGAAAATTCGTGAAAGGAGTCATGTCCTCGAATTCATTATTATATCAGCCTATACACGTCCACTGCTGAACATAGGCCTCCCCCATACGACGCAACGGCACAACTAGCGGTCCTGAGCCGCCTCCTCCATCGACTCCCTGCCATCGCTACGATGTCGTCGGTCCATCGAAGGATGCTCTCCCATCTATGGGTGGTTTTGCCATAATCACCACGCTTGGCAGGCGGATTGGTAATCGCAGTGTTGGTGTTGAAAAATACCCAGAAGGAAGCTGCTGCCCTTTCTCGATTTATAAGGAAACAATAACTGCATATTTCGTTTTTTTATTAAATCTTATACTTTCGACGGAAATCGACCCGAATGGTTTTATTTAGAAAACTGAAAAGACACCCGGTATTATTGAACCAAAAAACATTCTGTATACATCTTAACGTTTTGGCAAAACAGTAAATTGTACCTACCTAGGTATATGAAGGGCAGATGTTTAGCCAGGAAAATGCGATCAAAGACACGGGCAAAAGCTAGATAAGATTAGCTTCTGCCTACGACTTTGATATCACGTCAATATTGACGATGACACGTCGTTTTCTAGCTAACTCATAAACTCATCGCTTTCCCGCAACCTCTAGCCTAACGAGCAAAAAGCGATGGTATGGACAAAATTACCCTGATTTGGTAATTACAAGCAAGTTTCTACGTCATCGTGACGTCATTAGTGTACAAGCATGAGCGACTCAAATGGATGGGTTGAATGGAAAAGAAAAGTCTCATTGACTCCCTTTACAATACACTGAGAGACTGAAAATCCTATATTCGTACGTAACTAACATTAAAAAAGTATGTTTGTTTGTTTGTTAATGTTGTTGTCCTGCACGCCCAAACTAATCAACCCATCGACTTGATTTTTGGCATAGAGTTAGTTGAAAGGATGGAGAGTAACATTATGCTACTTTATGTTCTGGTAAAAATCTACTTCCCATGGGAGATTTACGGGAAAAAAGACCTGTTTATCCCCCATAGAAATATTAAATTCGAATTTAACGCGGGTGACACCGCGGGGATCAGCTAGTATAATACATATATATTAAGGTTGGATCGCATTCTAGAAAAAACTTCGCGGACGGAGTTCGAAAGACAAATTGAAATGTAAATCAATGCTTAGGACGAGTTGACACAATACGCCTATAACGCACAATAAGTACTTAGTCAAACAGCATGTTTCGAAGCGACGGGACGACGGTGGTAGCTCCGTTATGACAGGTTCGGCTCGGCCACCAGGATTCCCTAACCCGATCCCCAGGGGATCCCAGTGAACTCATCAGTTCACCAGAATCCCCTTGAAAGGCTAGTGAATGTATGCTTATACGATATCCATTAGTATTATAAAAAAACATAAACATTAAAAAACATAAAAATATATTTATTTACCCCGAAGAATGTTACAGTTTAAGAGGCACTTAGTAGTTAGGTATAGTTACAGATTATATAGTATGGTATAGTTAACATTATAAGTATGTCTATTTTAGGATAGGTTCATAATTTTATTGTGGCCTAATATAAACTAACAAAATATCATTGCTGAGGGCTTTGGGACTGTGATTTTATCTATGGATCTCACACTACTCGTAAAACCGAATATCGAAGATTCCATCGATTTCGTGCAGATAGATATACCGTTGGTTTTGTGCGACAAATGAATCAGTATCTTCGATCTTCTTTTTCTGAGTAGATCCAGATACTATCTACAGTTTATCATCATCAAGAAATTTCTATTCTTATCAGCTATCACTCTCCCCAACCAACCAAATTATAAATCCAAAAGTCTTCAATCTCTGAAAAAGGCCTCTTTTCAACTACCCAAATACATCAAAAGTAAATTTATCCAGTCTCTTCAAAATTCCCTATAATCTCAACATGCAGCATATTTCGTTTCAATAAATCCTGAATCAATTTGCCCCGTCCATGCTACGCCATACAACGCTTATCTCCCGACATCGCCCAATTACAGTTGCCCCTCGGCTCCGGATGAGATCGGGATAGCAGACCAGACGATAAATATTGTTATTGTTGTATTTAAAAGTATGGACTGAACTGTGGAGATGGGTTAATTCATAGTTTTGCATTTCAGTCATGCACTATACAGGATGCCACATAACATGTGTAGTAAGCCGAAGGGGGTGATTCTGGGCCCCGAGAGGGATCAACTGGTGAATATTTTTTTTTATAATTTCGGATACCAATTTAAAAACAAAACGGATTTCAAAAAAATCGGATAACAGAATTTGATCTCCTCGGGGTCCAGAATCACCCCTTTTCGTCTTAGTACCTACAAAATGTTTCGTGGCAGTTAAAATTAATAATACCTATGTTAACTATTTTTGGGGAGAAGCTGTTCTCTGTAACACAGCTACATTGTAGCTACCACAGGAGACAGTGTTCCAACACCATTGTCAAACATATTTTTGAAATAAACGTTTTTGTATATTGTATTTTTTGTAATCTGTTTTGTTATTGACACTATAATCATTAGATTTGAATTGGGTGACATGAACGAATACGCTGACGACAAATTTGACAAAACAAGCAAGCAGAACAGGTGGGCCCTGTTTGTAAGTGATAAAAGCCACCTACAAAAGTTTTATGTTCGACAGAACACGCCCTGCCATTTAAATATAAAATAAATATAAATATACCTCGTATATATAAGAAAATGCTGGGCAGAACATCGTTTGTATAGCATTTTTCTCTTGCATCATTGTTACCTACCTAATTTCCATAGTGACCATACTTAAGCCCCATGTTGCCTTTGCAAATAAAAGCACTCCTTTCAAGCTAGAGCACAGGCATGCTTTTAGCAAGAGGAAAACAGTATGTTTTGAATATTTTTTCATGAATAGCGTTGTAAGTAGCTAACACTATGTCAAATTTACTCACCTACATGTTGAAATCCAAAACAGGTAAGTAAGTCGTCTTACACGTCTTATGTTAATCTAACACCAAATCCGCCTAACGCCACCTAAGCCGTTAAATAAGCCGCCCTAATGAGGCTAAGCGCTAGAATTAGCAGAACCCCATGGAACCCCACTGGGGTGCCAATGGGGAAGTTATTGTACTTTTTACACCCCATGTTTTATTGGCACTATCCCTTGGGACTATTACGTTGTACTTTGCCTAATTGTAGAAACGTCGGTCGTAGATAATTTGTAATAATCTTTTTATTATAATAAGTTTGCCGATGGTTATGGGTAAGGCTATTTCTGATACCCATTTAAATAGCCGATTTTAATGCAAAAAAATTATCAAACAGTTAAATAAACATTGTAAACATAAAGAATTTATTACTAATTAGCAACTTGCCGCGCCCCTACCGGATACTGGCAAAAAACTTTTTTTGTACGACGGCTAGCCCATAGTTTCTTACGAAGTCGTTTAGTAAATAAATAATAATTAAATACTTGAGCGTTGCATTTCATCAGTACGCGTTTCAACATGTAAGCGATAGTAAACTGTCTCGTTATCAAAAACTTTTTCTGTTTTGGTGTTTTGCTAACTCGTGCTAGACATAAAGGTATGAAAAATCTTATTCCACCATGAGATCTTTCATAAGCTCTAAAGTTAATAATGGGATAATTACCATGATTTTAGTTTTGAGTTCTCCAATATTTCGGAACAGTTACATGCGCCATGATAACGGAACAACTGAAGTCACTGCGAGTTACTTTTTATGGGCAGATATATCGATGTACCCTCATTCTTCCTCTTTCTCTCATAAGCTCGCCTACCACTTTCTAGTAGTTAATATTTTTCGTGTGATTCAATTCATAATACCTAACGACTCGACAATAACAAGGCTTCATAACTAATGAAAGCTAATTTCTAACTATCCATAGTTTTCCATTTCCACCCCATTAGCTGTTCAGAAAATCCCACAAACCATCAAAATCACTCCTTAAACAAAACATAATTGATTCTCACCCTTATCCTACAGGAAATAAGAAACACACTTCCTGGCAGAGTTGATTTCGTATGTTGACAGACATTGAGTATGACATTGACCAAGCGTTGACCCAAGACGGGGTGATGGGGATGAGTCGATGAGTCACAGTTCTTAGAAAATAAAACGGAACCATGGATGTCATGCAAGTTTTATAACTAAGATAAAGGTTTTATTCGACGAGTTGAGAAATGCCATCTGTTTAATGGTGCTCATATCCTACCAATTATTTTGAATACAAAACTCGGACCCGTAGTATTGTTATGATTGACATCCTGCCGTAAAACAGTTTTTACTAGTATGGAGGACTGTCACCTTACTAAGGTTCTGGTACTGATGACATACCTACCTACCAAATAACAACAGTCGTAGGCATAGAGTAAATAATCCGTGTTATTTTATTTACACACACTTTAATTTTATATAAAACCTATCTACTAATGTTTACCAAAATACTACAATATTGTACCAACCTACATAGTTAATATTTTGTAAGAAATAAATAAATGTTTATGTTTTTGTTATTGTTATTGTTATAATTTGAAAATACTATAAACCGACTTTGAATCCCTTAATTTTGCATTGTTTTTAGCTTTTGCAGCATATATACAAAAAAAGCCGTGGGCCGTGGGGCCGCGGCGTACGAATATCGACCCCTCCAACTCAACCCGTGGATGTCGTAAGAGCCGACTAAGGGAACCTACCAGAGGAAGGGCAGCAGCTTCCGTCTGAGTATTTTTAAACACCAACACTGCGATCACCAATCCGCCTGCCAAGCGTGGTGATTATGGCAAATCCCCCCCTACATGGGGGACCATCCACTCGATGGACCGACGACGTCGTAGCGGTCACGGGGGGTCGATGGATGGAGGCGGCTCAGGACCGCTATTTGTGGCGTCGTGCGCGGGAGGCCTGTGTCCAGCAGTGGACGTGTATGGGCTGATGATGATGATACAAAAAAAAAATATTCCAATTAATCTCTTGGGATTTTTTTTATGGGACCAGCTCGGAACTATTCTATATACAATACTTAGTGAATGAAATTTCAAAGTCGATCCATTGACAGGAAAATCGACATACATAAAAAATATATATACCTACAGCCATCCGAACATACAACCTCCTCCTTTTTTCGATAAGTCGGATAAAATAGTTTCTATTCTGGGTAAGTTTTACCCTTGATCTAGTTAATAACGACTCAGCTAGTCATATTCGGTTCGAGATAATTTTAAATACAAAAACGCTTGTTGTTTTTGTATTTTCTTGACATACAGTCTCTCAGTTCAAGAGCAAATTTTGTCCACATTATTTTAAAACAATTATAATATCTACCAAAGTAATTGTAGATATATGTACATTATATTCAACTACTTTAGATATAAATAAATAAAAAGCCCCTTATCGCTGATGTTCGAAAAAAGTGAGATATAAAATCTATTAGAGACTTCCAATTCTTTTTTCTTCGGGGTCCTCTTTTGCGTCGGTCATCAAATGCAAAGCTTTAACAACTTATCGATTTATAAAATTACGACTCACTGTACTACGTAATAGAGTAATGCACCCCAACTTATAACTAGATTTTGCCCGTGACACCGCTTGGTTTAGTAACTATCTTGTATAAAGTAGGTTATTAGATATTGTTACAACCTGTTTTCAACGTAGAGATGTTTTCTCTATGGTATAATACAGTATATTTTATTCTTGCATTCTACTCTACTCATACATACATCAAATTTTTATTAATTTATGGCAATTGTCTGCTAAAAATTCAAAAACCTTAAATAACATCCCCGTGAATAGTTAAACATAATTTATTATTGTTTTTGTTGAGTCAAAAAATGTTTGTTATGATAGGTATATAGGAGTTTGTTGAATTAATAAAAGCAACAAACAAGTTTCCATACCAACTAACCGATTTTTCTATAGATTTTCGCGCATGAATCAGTGTTTTTACTCAAGGGTACTTCATAGTACAACAACCCACAAATGATTTGCATTAATTGCAGTCTCAATAGAGGTATTACTTCAACAGAGGACCGGGGGGTGCTGCCCGCTGCGGCCGGCGGGGGGCGGGTAGCAACAATTGAATTTTAACGACCATATAATATTGGGGACACACGGTTACAAGGTTTGTATGGATGATAGGACTTTCATGCTCGATGCTGGATCAAAATAATATGAAGGTACCAATTTAATATAGCGACCTAAACTTGTTGTTAATGTCACTATAGATGCAAGTAAAACACTCTTTTTTAAATCTACTGTCTTTCACTATATCATTAGATATATAAATAATGCTGGACAATCCACACAGCATCATATAACCAAGCTAAGCAGAGCATACGACGAAAGATAATACAATAGGTTTGTTAGATATTTTTTCATAACACATATTTAATACCCAGAACACCCAAGACACATTGGCAGATCGCACAAAAAATTGTTCCAAGGCGGGAAACGAACCCGCAACTTCGCAGGCGGGCCTTAGTCCGCCGCACACATCGTTCGTCAAAAATGATTACTATAAAATGACGTTGTCATGAATAAATGACTTTCTATCGTCAAACGAGACGCGGAGCCATTCTACAAAAAGAAATTAAGTTCATGCCTTCGTATCGTACTAAACCAAAAACGCTTTCGGACCCCGAAAGTGTAAAAAAACGAATAAAATCTCGAGTATTAAAACTTACCTAACATAATATATCGTGATGGTCACGCATGGTAATCTTCTAAAGTTGTTTTACCATGACATAGTCTTTTTATGACTTGTGTGGCAAACGGCGTTACATGTAAAAGCTTACCTACCAGGTAAGTTAAGTACTGATCGAAGAAATGAATAAGTGTCACTTTTCTTTTCTATTACTATCATTGTGAATAATATAGGCCAGCCTTATTACCCATGTCCGTGTGTCTCGAACAAGGTTCGGGCACAATTCGGGCGGATTCGGGCAAACTTGGACAGATGCGGGGAATCCTATTTGTTAGTGGCTTGTGGCTTGCGGTCCGCAACAGGCTCAGAATCACTTGAATATTTCAAACGACTTGCTTTGGACTTGATGGAGGGAAATGATGTTATATGATTTTGCACTTGGATTCCCTTACAATATATTATACCATAGTAAGATAGGATATGCTCAGGATTGCTATTTGTGACACCGTTTGGGTGAGGTTAGTATGGTGCGGTTGTTTTAATTCAACTTTTATTTTTTCTTATTTATTGGCACACGACAGAAAAACCAAGAGAAGATTATGAGATAAAAGTAAGGAAATAGTACAAGGTTATATTCCTAAAAAGGTATGCACACACAACATGTTTTATTTAAAGAGCGGTAATTAGCGAAAATATTACTATTATAGATAGATTATCGAATAATAACAGATACATAATTAAGTTCAATAGAGGACGTAAGATGATAAGACAAAGTTAAGGTAGAGTGATACAGATGCGTTAACCCTTTGGGGGCCACGCCAAAAACGCATTCCCCTGTTCTCTACGTCAAAGAACAAAGTGAACAAAATATATTCAAACGTCGTCGTTGGCGCTGAGGGTCCTCAGGCGATTTGTCATCTATAGGACTATGGCGGTCAAAGGTTAATTAATAGGATTGAGAAAAATCAATTAAGACAAAATAATAAATTCTAAGAAAAGTAATGACTTCCGCAAGAGATGTAGATAGCCACTGCTCGCAATTGCTAATACTACGTGATTTCCATAGGAAGATAAAACACAACACAAGTAAATGCTTCCAATTACGACCCGATTGAAAACAAGAATTCTAACTTGTTCCTTTTACATAACACGAGAGCAATTAGAGTACAATTAGAAACGCCCTACAAAAAACGCCAAAGGGGACAATTAAGGGCAAGCATTATCAATTAGTACACTTTGGCGTCAGCACGTGTGCAGCACGCTCCGCCTTAACAAGCCCTGTGATCTGCGATACTGTATCAAATATGAAAGATGCTAGCTTTTGCCTCCAATTTCCTCCAAGATTCGGTCACATGAAAACTATTTAGTTGAGGTAGAAAATTGCTTACAAATAAGTTTTATCTTTTGGTCATCAGGTCACAAATTAACCCAAAATACATATTGATTTTTATTTGTTTACTTAGAATAAAAATTTTTGTTTGTTTTTTAATTTTAATTCGACTTTGATGATAAGGCATCTAAAAATCTTTGCGTTGTGTGAATAGGGTTGTTGTACATTTGGCCAAAGTAAATTCGTCACGAAAAAAGTTGTGTAAATTGGCCACAATTTTATATATAAATTTTGATGATTTTATTGTTAATTCGTCACATAGCTATTATCCGTAGAGACAACAAAAAATCAAACAATACGTTGGATAAAACAAAACGAACAAAAAAATCGTTTCACACACACAGCTTAAAAAAAAATTGTCTTTATTCCAAATGGGTATTCTGATAGCAGCCATAGTTTTGTTGATTATGGCAGCAAATCAATAAAACTATCACAGCGACATGAACTTCTTGTAGAATTCATTAAAAAAACAGTCGAAGTCGATACATTCGCTCACCTGGTTTGAGCCCTAAGTAAAAGCCAAACAGACGGAGTATCACTTTTCATTATTGTTAAAAGCAGAATGAAATAAAGAAACACAGCGCCATTTTGATAAATCAAAAGGCTGAGAGACTAATCAAACCTGGGCTTGAAGCAAGGGTCTCTGAAATGCACTTTGAGTAAGTTGATGAGTTTTTATAAGATAAAAAGGAAATTCAATCTACTTGATGCTGACAAAGAATGTCAAAGACAAAGCAAGTTAGTGAAATATTGCTATAATAGGAAACATAATTATTCATTCTCTGTCGTAAACGTTACGATTTGGGAAACTACTAGGATATTTTTTACCCCTACTGCTACAAATGTGGTCAGTCTATCGGGTAGGAGATTTCCCGCATTGCATAGCTGGCAGCACTCGAGAAACTTTACTCCGCAAAGGTTATCGGTATTGCGAGCTAAATGACCTGAAAACCGAACTTCAGTTCACTTCTCGGTAGATTGCTAGGTTATTATTAAAAAACACAGCCCTAAAACTTATTCGGCTACCATCACGTTTGACCTAGGAGGCACGAAATAATAGTTTATAAATCGGGTGGGTATTTGAACTAATTGCTTTATTGTTATTCAGTAAAAATTCGGTCCCATGAGTGACAGTTTGAGTTTGGAGTTATTTTCGAGTGTCGATGCAAAAAGACGAAGGGTGCTGCACAAATTGGACCCACGTCACGTGACGTCACTCACCAGAACACCAAGCACAGTGTAAATAGCATACAGTAAGTACTATGGTTACCTTTTGTATTTCTTAGCCAAATAAAATATTAATCATCATTTTTCATTAAGGGTGATCGTTACGGGTTGGCGCGAGATGTTTTTTATGCCAATATCTTCAATGCGTCGTCTTAACAATGAAAGTTAAAATCACTAGATAGAAACTAAATTACCTACTATAACTAGTATTTACAATTGAAACAGTTGTGCTACTTGCAGACTATTGCCAATAATCGGGAACCAGCTCAATTGATCCATATCAATACCAATGCACGCGTCAGATACCAGTTCGCGCTCTGATACATTTGTCGATTATGACATACCTAACATTTGTAAAGAAATTTTGAATGTTTAACAAATAAAATTTTAATCTGAAGCACTCTATATAGGCTTGAGAATTTTATGCTGTGATAAGTGTGAAGAAAGAGTATGATGTCTGCAAAATAGACTTGAACAGCTCCATGTTGAAGACAACAATCCAGCCGGTGATGACGATTGGCGTCTGAGCCCGGGCGATCATGAAGATTAGCAGCCGGCTTACATCCAAGTGTGGGGAGCTCTCCCAGGGCACGTCGTATATTTCTTCACTTACTGCATCAGCTTCCTAAAAATACAACATGCTACTCTATATATATTCCAAGTCGGTTTTCCATATCGAAATCTTATGAATCTACTCTATCTCAATCATCAATCATGTCGATCTCACGTAGGTCGGTAATCACTAGTGGGTGTTGCCTGGGCTAGACCCGACCCACTCTTAAATCTATCATTCTAGCTGTAGGTATATTCTGGCTATTGGTGTATCTAGAATTAAATTTTAGAGGGGCATGAACCCTGGCCTGTGAATCTGAAACTATCATTGAAATTTAAATTGTGAGACTCAATGTTTTGTTAGCTTTCTTGCGGCAGCGGCGACAGCGGTTGTAAATCAAATTAATCAGGACCAAGGCCTCTCGACCCTTCCTATGGCCAGGTGCATAGAAAGGGTACCTGGATGGATATCTAATCTACCCATATCCTGTTTCGCATCCCTTTGGTTAAATGTGCTTTAACTAATCTGTGTTCTTGAATTTCTTCTCTCACCTCAGTCAATGTGGCAGCGTAGTAACAGGGCATAAAAATGTGACAAACTCCAAACATCCCAAACATCGTATACTTCGGCTCGAGCCTTTGCAACAGGTATATCTGGTACAAGTTGAAGGATATCAATAACGATGTCAGCATGAACACCGAGAATAGCCACGGTCCATACACAGCCTGCAGGGTATTGTAGAACCCCAGCGCGTCCTGGTGCTCCACGATTACCTCCGACAGGCGCGCCTTCAGGTCTCGGTGGCTTCGCGGTACAGAGTACGCCTCTTGAAGCCTGTGAATCATCAGTTTATACTTCATCCGGAGATGCGTCGTCGCGATGCAAAACGAACCGTCAAACCCGCAGAAGTTAGGCACGAGGACCACACATTGACAGCAGTTGTAAGCGAAGTACAGGTGGAAGAAAGGCCAGTCGTTCTGTAAATGCTCTGCATACAACATATCCATGTCGTGAACCATCTTCCTTGTAAAGTCATCTCTCTTTATGCTATCAATTGACATGAGCATGCCAGCATATAATGGAAAGAAACCGCCCATTATCGTCGGCATCAGCAGCCATAACCGCTCAATAAATGTACACCGCTGGATGTGGTCCTGGTAGATCTTCTGATAATCCTCCGGTAGATTATTAGCTCTCAGTAGGTCTTTGGACATCCAGCGGAGAAGTAAGTTAAACTTGTTCGTAGCACTGATTACATAGTAGGTTTTGATGAAAAAGAGAATGAGGACGACTGCCAAAGTCATGTTCCTGGAGAAGTTGTAGATGTCGAGGGTGACCAAGCACTTGACGGTGTAGGTGGTGAACCAGAACAGCTGTCCGCCGTTGAAAATGATGATGAACGTGATGAGACCGAAGCGCCGCCACATGTTGATCCGGTTTGGGTACACGAATGCAAACGCGAGTGAGAAAGCGCACAAAGGGTACGTGTCATCGAAGTTCTTGAATTTATATTTGGGTTTAATATAAGCGTTTTCCTCCATATTGAAACTAGACTGTTTTTGACGACGCCTAGGAAAAGAATATGAAGCGAATAAAAGGCAACACCTCAAAGGCAATCAATTAGAGGACAAATCGCAATCCTTAAGGTCTGGTTTTCAATATTATCCAACCTTATATAAATTTATTTTTATGTAGGTACTTTAAAAAATTATAAATATAAAAGTTATGTATATTCTATTTAGTCTAAAGTTTCCTATTGTAAAGGATAAACCTAGAATGCAGCTATTCGACCAGATTCGGAATGGTTCATTTTTTCTAATGATCGTTAGGATAGTACGTATTTAAAAAAAATACGGGCCTGCCTGAAAACCAGCGCAGTATTGGGCAAATGCTACTGCAACATGCTGAGGCAGGGACCCATTTTACCAATAATAACCATCTCATATTTTTTTCTGTGCCTAGTATTAAGATTTATGTACTGTCTAGTTAATAAGTTATCTATGTTTTAGTTTGGGTAAATAAATTATCTCTCTCTCTCTCTCTATCTAATGAGTTAATTTTATATTCGCTAAAATCAAAATCGGCAGTAACATAGCGTTCTCCGCTGCGCGAAAGAGCGTAATCATTCGTCACCTTCAGTATAATAATTGTCCTCAATTTTGTTGTCCAGTAGAAATCATTTTCTATATTTTCACCCACCCAGTAATTTTGCATTATCAGCCTTAATGCGCTTTATTATAAAAGAAGTGTAAAAATAATAGGTACTTTATAATTTTATTGGTGGAAGCCTTGAAATTACCCACCTTCCGTATGCATTCTCAGAAAAACACCACATTTACTACTTTATGAGTAGACCGTAGTAGGTTATTATCGTACGTATCACGAACATTTTGATAACAAAAGTAGTACAAAGAAAAGAAAGAGGAAGAAGGGGAACGCAGATTTCTAAAATTTTTAATAGCCCCGGTGGTATTAAACATTTTAGAAATCTGCGTTCCGATTCCTACGTACCTCCTCGCTAGCAACCTAGCAACCGGTTATTCTTGCGTCCACCATCTATACAAATTATATAATCAATTACCAATGCTCTTTTTACTGTTAACTGGTTGCTGGAAATAACTGGTTTGGGCCCAAATAAATATCATATTTTACAAGAGATTTGTTCGTTGATTAGTTAATCAGTGTACGAACGTTATTAATAAATACTTTGAAAACCAATAGACGATTTCGATCTGAGATTTCTATCATGTTCACAAATTAATATTCTTTTCTAAGGTTTTTTGTTATTATAGTGCTTATCTTAAAGAATTTAATAATATCCCAAAAATTTTCAAAGATTTTCGACAGGTGGCGTTCTTGCCTCCGTGGCGCAGTTGGATAGCGCATCCCCGTATTCAGGGGAAGGTCGCGGGTTCAAGTCCCGCCGGAGTCGTAAATTTTTGGGATATTATTAAATATTATTTTCTGTTTAAATAGAGTTCTGTTTTCAGTTTTGGCATCGAGAATAAATAAACTGTACCCACAACCAACCTGTAGTTATGAACCAAGACACAAGTTACATCTCTGTATTGCAGAATACGATAACACTGCGCCGCTAGTTACCACGCTTGATGCTGACTGACTGCTGACAGCCGACCGACGACGCACTGACTCGTGAGACACGCGTTTTGCGTATTGCCTTGCCAACTCAGTGAGATGCAGGACTGGAAAGTAATTTTCAGATTCCATAACCTTTATCAGATCTTAGTGAGTCTTCATTGAGAAGTCTAGTGCGTGGCGTGAATAAGTATTTTAGGGAATTGCGAATATTGATGGGTTCTGTTAAAGACTGCTTGAGGTGATCACTTGAGAACGGCTAAAAATAATTTGGAAATGCTTCGATAATTTTAACGATATTTAGTATTTACATAATATTATGAAATATTATTTAGAATTTACAATATTTTTTCAAAGATAATATTTACTTATAATTGAAATTTTAGGTCCTGAGGTTAGTTTAAACATTGTATAACCTAGATTAATTGTTTCTCATGTATCTCATTTTAAGTGGACCATGTGTTTGTATAAGAATAAAGTTCTTAAAACCGAAAAATCTCTCAAATTCCTAGAACATTCAACTCGGTCAAGTATTCTTTCTTTTGTAGAATCAACTCTGCATATGAATTCATAATGGTAGGTAGGTAATGCATCGTTCAACGTACTGGATGCTGACTGACAACTGACAGGCGACGCACTGACTCGTGAGACACGTGTCGTGTCGCCTCTAACGATGTGACAAGCCCTGTGTGACGCAGGGTTGCATGGGGTAATAGCGCGTGGCTTACAACTAATGACCTTTCAAAGCTAATCAAGTAGAATAGAATAGAGAAGTCAGTCAAATGGCTTTGGTAGGAGAGATTAAAAGTTGCTCGAACATTTTAGAAAAATAATAAGGTCTGCATTTTGGGTGCGTCGTCATCGTAAACGTCCTTTGTGATGTTTGAATTTCCGGTAAATAGGTCAGGAACGAGAGATCTTCGAACCACCAGGATTTGAGCCAGAATCGAGCAAATCAACAGGGAAGCGGCAGAATTTTCAGTTTTGAATGGACATATCGCTCGTGCACGCAAAGTTTAATTGGAAAGTATCAAAAACTCGTTCGTGCTGCTCGCTGAAAACGCATCATATTTTTAACCGGCTTCAAAAAGGGGAGGTTCTCAATGCGTCTGTATATTTTTTTTATGTATGTTACGCGATATCTCCGCCAATTATGAACCGATTTACAAAATTCTTTCACTATTGTATAGAAAATTATCCCGAAGGGGTCCCATAAGATTGAGAAATCCCCAGGAGATTAGTATTTTTCCCGCAAATCTTAAAATAAGTGTAAAAGTAAGGGAATTTGAAGCCGGTTTATCGTTTTTAAAACACGCCATATTATTATGCAATAGGGTAAAGAAAAGAAACCTCACAAAATGATAATAATTTTCGTACCTTAATATAGCAGAATTGTAATAGAACACTTCTTTAAGCTGATATGACGTAGACACTCGTAGTTAATCACGTCGTAATTAACAGCTGTTGTAGGTACAGTGAGCATCTTCTCCTATATTATGGTTCTTTTTAATATTTATGTGTACAAAAAACATGGAAGTCAGTTCTGAAGTGCTTCATGCCCAATGCAGTACCTTATTATTGGTCTATAACTCTCTATTCTCATAAACTATGTACGTTCGACTACTACCTTGCATTAAATTAGTGAAAGTCTTTCAGTTCTTCTAATTAAAATATGGAAGACTAGCTGCTGCCCGCGCTTTCGCCCGCGTTTTATCGTGTTAAAAAATAGCCTATATGTTATTCCAGGTCCCAAACTATACCCATACCAAATTTCTGCCTAATCGGTTCAGTAATTTTTGCGTGAAAGAGTAACAAATATCCAGACATTCATACATCCATCCATACAAACTTTGACATTTATAATATTAGTGGGATAAGTAGGATGTGGTATCAATGCTATCATGTTAGTTAGAGATTGGTATATACATTCCAATCATATTATTGGCAACTGAAACGGAAACGTTGGCTAACGAATTGCCTGCCGCATCACATAGTTCACTCTCTGACTGTACATCCATTTAGAAGCGGTACACTCATCATGTTAATTCTCTAAGCTCTTTGAACTACGGGCTGGGATTCATATTTTCCCGGCCAATGGGCCCGAAAATTACAGGAATTATGCGTGCGCCAGTCTGCGAGATCGAGTTGGAGGAACGAGTATCAACTACAAGTCTATTTACAAGTATTTACATTATACTAAACAATATAAAACTGTGGTTCGTGTTTTGTTTATTATAACCGTGGATTATACAACCCCGCCATCGTAATGTTTAGGTTCCTTAAATTATAAAAACCCACGGAACACCGGTGCCGTGGAGTTTTGTAATTCAGACAATAAGTAGATAATGAAAGTGGGATTCAAATGACTAGTAATGGTGAAAATTCACGATTACTGGTCATTTGAATGTTTACGAAATCGAATCTCGTCTACACTGTAATAAACAATAATATAGACTTGCCAAATCATAAATGCATTGATACCACAGTAAATCTGACTCTAAGTACAGTTAGCATTTATTCTATTTCTAATACTCTTGCTTTGTATTATTTCCCAGCATTTATTTGTTCAGTAACGGCCGTTGCAATCCACCTGGCTGCCGTAAATATGTTGCCAGTTGAACTCAGTGCCTCTTGCATACAAAGTATTCACTCGCGTATATGAACACATTATTGTAAGGGGTTCGAATGTTTGTATTCGTCGTCGCGGCGAATCTTTAGCCGACCGATTTAAAGATCTCTTATTTTAAATTAACCACGATTTTATGATAACCTGAATTAATACCTGCAAACCATAATCTTAATGTTTTTATTAGTTCTAACTTAACCAGTTAACTTCTAACTTCCCCCACTAACTTCCAGAATACTAAATAAAAAATAGTTAATTTCTTAACACTTTTCTGAGCCGCCGCATACCTACTCGCAAAAAATTTCTGGGCTCACTGCGCTCGCTGTTTTTTATATTTTCATACCTTTTTACTAGTTTGTGTGTAAAAGTAAAAAACAATCGGCGGTTTGCTCCGCTTGCCGTAATATTGTTTTAAGAAACTACTACACAATAGATATCGGCGAGAGTTGAGTGAGCCGCAACCTTTTTTAACGGACTTCAAATTTTTGTATGTATGTTACGCGATATCTCCGCCAATTATGGACTGATTTGGAAAATTCTTTCACTATTGTGTAAAAAATTATCCCGTAGGGATCCCATAAAAATTTTATCCCCAAGGGATTAGTATTTATCCCGCAAAACTTAAAATAAGTGTAAAGGTAAAAGTAAGGGAATTTGAAGTCGGTTTATCGTTTTTTAAAACACACCATATTATTTTAATTGATGAGGCATGTTTAGCAAGACAAGATAATGAGCTAAGAATAACTATTAGGTTTTTTTCCGATAAACAACAAAATTGGAGGACAACGCACCCTACAGAATCAACGGCTCCCCTTACGCTGCTAGTGTATTCTTTATCTTTTTCACTTCTTCCACTTGTGGACAAAAAATTTAAGTGAAGAGATATCAATAACACATTATTTCTTATTTGATAATAATAACTATGTTTATAGTATAAAATTTGACTTGTCTAAGTGCTTATTTTGTAAGCCTAAAGAAGTAAAGTTATTGATTCTGATTCTGACTCTATCATGTATTGTAAAGTCCACATGAAGTTTGAGCTATCCGCTACAGTCATGAGCTATATTGTTACTCAGCATAGTTAGGTATATTTTTTTGAATTTTTTATAGATTTAACTCAAGAGCTCACGAAAATTCGAGGGCAATAGCTAGTTTCCCATAAACCTTTATACTCACTACTCTGTGTTAGCAACAAAAGAGTTTTATAATGTCGTTTACCATTGTGACTTAAATGAGAAAAGTCGAGAGGTAGTATTTTCACAAGTTGCACCAGGTTTACTTTGTGAAATATATTAAAGTACTAAAGTCGGTTTAAAGTTTAAACAATTCTACTATGTACTTATTTTCTTGTGCTATAAAGCACAGAATAGTAGACGGTGGCCATAGCGAAAGGAAACTTATATCCAGCGGCTGGTGTTCCGGGCTAGAATGATGACAATAATTCAAAACTGTACCTACCTACGAGAGACACAGTAGAGGTAGTAAAAATTAAACAGGCATATAATCAAGTCAAGTATCTATCGTCATTATCAGGTCAATCGTCAAGGAAAGGTGGGAGGCCTTTGCCCTACATCACGGTCCAGGGCGTCAGTGAGCCAGATCCAGACAAAAATGTCCGCTTATCCGTTTGGGCGTCAAGGCATAATAATAACCATTAAATAAATTGTATAAAGTCAACCTCATCATCATGGGGGCCTCATCGTAACCCACTTCGACTTAGGTTCCCTTTTCCTTCACACTAGTCGATCTTTGGCCAGTTTCATCTCTCAACTCATTCGCTGCGCAGGCCTTCTGTGGTTCACCCAATGGTTCAGTCTAATAGAAATACAGAGAAAAACTTCATATTTCTTATAATAGCTATCGCCTCAAATTAAAATTCAAGATATTTTAATAGCCCCCATTACCGGTAGCAAAACATAATAATCTTGATCTTAATTAGCCCGGTGCGATTTGCATTTAGATTGCGCGGTGCATTAGCATGCGCCTGCTATAACTCACCGCGGGCAAGCAATGCAACGCGCATTCAACTGATTAGCAAAAACATAGATTGTATCTGGGTATCGATGTGTGTTTGGTACAAACCGTAAACTATGAAATACCTAACATTAGAATTTACACAACGTATAAAGGATGTTTGTTACTACTTCACGTAGTTCTGTGTAAGTTTAACACCTCTACTGCGTTCCCCATTCGCTTGCCAAGCGTACCTAATTATTATGGCAACTACTAGCTGTATTCCGCGGTTTCAACCGCAAAAATTCGAATTTTACATTTCTAGGGGGATAAAAAGTATTTTTTCCCGTAATGAGAATTTGATGGACAAAAAGTATCCTATGATACTTGCTATCCTTTCAAATGGGCCGTGGGGCCGCGGCGTACGAATATCGACCCCTCCAACTCAACCCCTGGATGTCGTAAGAGCCGACTAAGAGAACCTACCAGAGGAAGGACAGCAGCTTTCTTCTGAGTATTTTTCAACACTGCGATTACCAATCCGCCTGCCAAGCGTGGTGATTATGGCAAATCCCCTATGTTGGGGACATGGGAGACGGATGGAGGCGGCTCAGGACCGATATTTGTGTCGTCGTATGACGACACAAATAGCGAGGCCTATGTCCAGCAGTGGACGTGTATGAGCTGATATGATGATGATGATCAAATATCATGATGACACAATACAATTCAAGTCGAGCGCTGGGTTCGTGCCGTGGTCGAGGACACAATGTTCGCAATCGCTGAAAGCTCGGGTTATTGATACAGCGCACGTGATGGGGGTAACGTAGCTTTGTTTTCGTTTCAAACAGTGCACCAAGCACGAGTTAAAGCTTTTATATTGTTATGGCTATGTACAGCCCAGAATGAATTAATTCTCTAGCGATTTTTTATGCATGATAGACACCTTTATTCAAAAATCTGTCGCAATCCTAAATATATTCAACATCATAAATAATCAATTATATTGTTGAAATCAATCGTTCACTCAAAATAATCGGAAAGTACGAAAAAATATCAAAAAATGGCGCCAACCGAGCACATGCAAACAGCCACATGACAGCTTCGTATTAGATGGTTAGGCGCGCTTTTTCACTCATAGCGCGCCCCATTTCATTCTATGTAAAACAACAACAAATTCGCATGGGAAAATCCGTTTCCGTTTGGGACAGGTGCCTTCTTAAGTAGTTACGGAGTTACGTGGTAACAAATATTCACATAAAATTTCATTTTTATTATATTAGTAGGATGAATCATAATGGCAAATTAGCACATAAAGGCACATATTGAGCCAAACAAGTGGAATGAGCCGGAGATAACGGATCGCTATCTGATATATTATGAAAATTCGAAAAATTGACCGCGCCCCACGAACAAATACTCGTAAGTCGATGGAGTCGATGAAGTCGATGGAGTCTAGATATTGCCATATATAAAATTAAAATTATCATTGTCTACTATGGATAGGTTCTTTTCATCTAATTACATTATTTTGCTTATTCACTTGACCCAATTGAACTAGTAATCGGGGCTAGATGATGATATAAAAAATGCATTTAATTAATTTAAAAAATCTTTGATTAGAATTATTTTTAAAACTCATGCTAACCCCCACTTTTCGTGTACGAGTGTACTGCGGATGTTAGACCGGGCATTATCACAGCAAACTAATCTGTCACAGGTAGGTCTGTCTGTTTGTCCGCAATGCTGTTACCGACAGCCGGATACCTGATAATTGCTGATGGTTGCTTTCATGTTGACTTGTCTGATTTGAAGAGTAATTAACAAAAGCATTGGTAATGTGCTGAAGAGTCGGATATTAGAGGATAGGCAAATAGGTGTTTAAAATTCGGGTTCAATGACGCTTAGGGGTTGGAAGCCTATTGGATTATTTTAAATTGATAAAATACCTACTTATTTTCTGCCTATCCTGCCCACCAAAAACCATAGGAATCATTGGTTTTGTCAGTTACAGACCAAATACTACAAGAAATTTTTAAGTATTTTAATCCTTGATGGATCGAATGCAGAAGATGCAGAAGCATGATAAGAACTTTCTCTCTAGACGCATTTCAGTTATACGTACCTCTTTTCAAAATTAGTTTTCTCTCTGTTCAAGCTTTAACATATCAAGCTAATACCCTATCCTATATGTACCTTGGATTTACAGAGCGGCCGTAGAGGTTTGTAGCCCCAGCTTGTGACGTATTATAATTCGTAGGTGTACCTATGCTACGAAATATTGTTCACTGAATAAATACTTCTTCATCCCATCTATTCGACAAACTCATAACCCTCGTCCTTCGGTATTTATTCAGTGAAGCATATTTCGCTGTTTACATAGTATTATATACATTATGTACATATAGTATTAGCTGTACAATTACAAGCCTACTGCTGAACAAACTAGGGGGTTTGCATAATCACCACGCAGGCAGGCGCATCGGTGGTTGCAGAGGGGATGTTAAAAATATACAGAAGTAAGCTGCCCTTCCTCAGTTAGGTTACCCAAGTCGGCTCTTACAACTACAGCCTGGAGGGGTTGATTCTTACACCACGACCGCCATTTTACATTATTTTTCCGAAAAGGATTATTATCGATATTCGATATTTTTATCGATAAAAATATTTTTTCTGCATGGGAGTCTTTATTCCGAAGTACACCGACATCCTTTGTTCTATATTTACAAGTAGATGGTCGTTTACAACTCCATTTTCTTGTATTTTTTTTTACTCTACATTGTACCTAATATAGTGTTATAAGTCTGATTATGCAAATTACAGGTTTAGAGGTAGAAATATGAAATATTTTCTAGAATCTCACAACAAAATTGCAGACAACAATGTGGGTGTAATGATTTAAAGTGGTGATTGTATATGCTTTCTCGAGCGGTGGCCGCTTTTTTACTGTTTTTATTTGAATTTGAGTGGATATAAACTTTATTTATTATTTCGGCCATAAATCCATCCAACCTTATTCAAATAATATTAGGTAGTAAGAAATTAACCAAATTCTTCACACAGTTTTTTATTTTTACACAAACGGAATAGAATATCTTGAAAACAAGGACTTAAAAATTACATTGCAATTTTCCTTAAATTAATAAGATAGTTTATGTCAATTAGGTGTTACATTTTTATTCACTCAAACTGCACTCTTTCTTCTAACATCATCAAAATCGGTTAACTTTAAATATGGAGGGAACAACGGATCCTAAAACCAAAAATAAATTCAAAAACTTCGATGAGACATACTCTTTATGCGCTTTCTCACTCGCGTTCGCTTTCCTATACCCAAACCGGATTAACATGTGGATTTGGCCTCATCACCTTCATCATCGTTTTCAACGGCGAACAGCTGTTCTGGTTCACCACCTACACCGTCAAGTGCTTGGTCAGCCTCGACATCTACAACTTCTCCAGAAACATGACTTTGGCAGTCGTCCTCGTTCTCTTCTTTATCAAAACCTACTATGTAATGAGCGCTACGAAAAAGTTTAATTTACTTCTCCACTGGATATCCAGAGACCTGTTGAGTGCTAATAATCTGCCGGAAGATTATCAGAAGATCTACCAGGAATACATAAAGCAGGGGAAAATTGGGAAGCGATCATGGCTGCTTATACCGACAGTCATGAGCGGTTTCTTTCCTCTCTATGCTAGCATATGCATGACAATTCATAGTATTAAGACAGACAACTTCAAAAGAATGATGGTTCACGATATGAATATGTTGTATGCAGAACATTTACAGAACGACTGGCCTTTCTTCCACCTGTACTTCGCTTACAACTGTTTTCAATGTGTGGTCCTGGTGCCTAACTTCTGCGGGTTCGACGGTTCGTTTTGCATCGCGACGACGCATCTCCGGATGAAGTATAAGCTGATGATCCACTGGCTTCAGGAGGCGTACTCTGTACCGCGGAGCCACCGCGACCAGAAGGCGCGCCTGTCGGAGGTCATCCTGGAGCACCAAGACGCGCTGGGATTCTACAACACCCTGCAGTCTGTGTACGAACCGTGGCTATTCTCAGTGTTCACGCTGACTTCCTTCATGATATCCTTCAACTTGTACCAGATATACCTGCTGCAAAGACTCCAGCCGAAGTACATAATGTTTGGGATTGTTGGAGTATGTCACATATATTTGCCGTGTTACTACGCTGCTACTTTGACTGAGGTAAAATTGAGGTTGCATAACCAAAATACTATCCTATTAATCTAGGTTCGCTCAGAGTTACATGGAGATAAAGGGGGTTCTACGAGTTTTCATTAGAACTTCTAATGAAACCTAGTTTTTTTCCTGTTACACAAAAAAGTGCCAGCGTGAAAAACACTGATTACCATTTTGTGTTTTCAGGCAGGCGACACGGTTGGTACAGAGATATACAAAGTACCCTGGGAGATCTCCCCCCACCTGGATATCACACGGATGCTGGTCATCATGATCGCCCGAGCGCAGAGGCCGATCATCATCAAGGGGTGGATTGTCGTCTTCAACATGGAACTATTCAAGTCGATTTTGCAGACATCCTACTCTTTTTTCACGCTTATCACAGCATAGGGTGTCCCGCCTGAACTTTAGAACATTTTTACAATGATAATATCTTGGCGAACATGAGTACTTCATTATTATAAATACTAATCATTTAACTATTACTATTCATTTAAAGAAATTAAATGATATCCTAAAAAATTACGATTTCGGCGGGACTCGAACCCGCGGATATTATATAATTTCTTTGAGATTACCCCGAGTGCGTGAGCTTATGCACTATAATAACAAAAACCTTAGGTATTAATAATAATATAATTTATTTATATTTAATTCACTAATCTTAATAAAATGCTTAAAAATCTACTTATTTTGATTTTTAGCACGTAAATATAAACGGACGCGCAGTCATTGCTTAGATTGACATGCCGTTTTAAAAGTCTAATCATGTAACGCACAATTAATAAAAATATCAAGTACCTACATATATCAAAACATAGAATAGTAGAGTACGCGCAAATCTTTATGAGCTCTGTGAAGTTGGCTTCAACGGCTGCGCACTGAACCAAAAATAAGGCGTTGAGGGGAAAAAGCGGTGTGAGAGGGGACCTGACTGTCAAACCAGGGTACCAGCAAGAGTTTTGGCGTATTTTTATTGTGTCTAGCACATTTTGTTATGCTGTATTTTTCAATTCAATATTTATAGAATATGCAAAAACATCTTATACTCAATGACAGATTATTTAAAACCTACAATGTTAGAAGAAATTAAACTTTTTATCTAACGTAATTAACCCAAGTTTGAAAATGAAATTATTACTATGTAGCAAATTTATTTATAATCTAGTTGGCAATACTGTCGAATGAATGCTTTTGAGTACAATGACGCAGCAAAGTCTTTGACGGTTGTTCGGTATTCGTTTCGTTGACTTGATAGTTTATTCTTGCAATTTTGTGGAGTATTCCCTGATATTAGCTGTTTCTCTTAAAAGTTAAATACATATGCCTCGCGGGCGGAATAACGTACTGCGTCGTCAAACATGGAAAATGGTGTTCGATGTCATAAGTTTTATGAGAAAAGAAGCCGATGAATTCAACCTCAAAAGGGTACTTCAGTGGACTGCAGCTACAACAGGTGTGTCTATTAGCACTATAAAAAGGATTTCTAGCCGAAGTCCGGGTGGCTCGCTAGTTGGTAAATATCACTTTTCTATTTGATTGTACTTGCGCAGTATTGCTTCCGTGCCTATAATCACAGAGCTCATTAAGTTTTGCGATTACTCTATGAAATATGTATATAGAATAAGGGGCATTGTATTCTGGCCTTTTAAATAAGAGAAATCACGAATCATGAGAGAAGCGTGAGTGCTTCTCATGATCGCGTGACTTGATTAGTTTCTTAGTAAAATATTAAGTAAGCAATCTACGAACATGATGATTATGTTTAGGTAAAAAATAATTAAGTTTACTTATGATACGTGATTTACACTGAGCCTTTGTTCTGTTGAGTAACGTCACGTGTCGTGGGTCCAATTTGTGCAGCATCCTTCGTGTCTTATCATCGACAATCGAATTTATTTCCAATGGTGATTCTTAATAAATTCTGACGGTTTCAGATTTCTTATAATAGTTAAGGTATTATTGAGTTTCTCTTAACAATTTTTTTGTCAGACCACTAAAATCCACCATTAACCAGTATTTATCATTATTTCAAATAGATCTAAAATTAATCAGAATCAGAATCAATAACTTTATTTCTTTAGGCTTACAAAATAAGCACTTAGACAAGTCAAATTTTATACTATAAACATAGTTATTATTATCAAATAAGAAATAAGGTGTTATTGATATTCTCTTCACTTCAATTTTTTGTCCACTAGTGGAAGAAGTGAAAAAGAAACCACTAGCACATTATAATATCACTTATGTGTCTAATACATGTTTATTTTTAAATATAAATTTAATGCAATAAACTATTAAGAATTAACTCGTTTCTGTACGATAAAAATATTCTCAGTTTTATTTCAAAAGATGTTACGTTCAGGCAGGGATTCTATTGGCCTGAACGTGGGCTGCTATAGAGTTTTTACTTTAAGACAAAGTATCCAAGCCAAAAAAATACTACTCTAAAAAATTTAATCAGCTTTCAACAAATAAAACGAAGAAATCCTCTCCTAAAGATCAATTTGCGAAATCGTTTGCATGCCTTCCCACTTCTCCTTAGTTAACTTTCTCAATTTGTCGGACCTTTAAGAAATTTACTAATATTACTTTAAACGATCAAGCGTCTAACAAGCGACGTCGGACATCAAAGGCTGAGATAATCCAATAAGGTGCCTTTGGACCCTCAAGACACCCTTATGGTTGAACCCTATGTCTCCGCGTGTATCATATCAAACGAACGTACATAATTGTAAAAGATGTACTCGATACGCAATTATATCACCACCATCGGTGGCAATGTCGTTTACCACGTAAAATGATGACACCGATATTTTTTACCGACTTTAAAAGAAGGAGGTTATCAATTCGTCTGTATGCATTTTTTTGTATATATGTTTCGCGATATCTCCGCCAATTATGGACCGATTTTAGAAATTCTTTCACAATTGTACAGAAAATGATCCCGAAGGGATTTTTATCCCCAGGGGATTAGTAATTATGATTGATGCTTTATATTGATTTATTTTGAATTCCACTCTTTGTCTCGCGTAATTCAAAATATTTCCGTAGTGGAACTAAACTCTTCGCTGCTTGCAAGATGAACAAATAAGAAGAGCATTGCACACACAAGGGTACAGATGCAATTAAATATTTTTTTTGCTAAAAATAGTGAAACGTGAGTTCCTTCCCTCTTTAACCGACTTTGGAAAAAGGGAGATGTTCTATGTTCGGCTGTACGTATATTTTATAATTATGTATGTATACTACATATCCGTCGATATCTCCGTCATTTATGGGTTTAATTAAACATTTTTTTTTTTGTAGTATATGAAGTAATCTCGAAATAGTCCCATAACAATGTTATTTTCGTGAGATAAGTATTTTACTCTAAAAACTTAAAAAAATACTTTAAAACTAAGGATTTTAAAGGCAGTTTTAAGTTTTTTCAAAATAATCAAATTATAGTAAACATCTTAGTACCTCGTTAGAAGCAATAGATACACCCTGCCTTTCTTAAAATTCATAATTCTTTCCATCCAAAGATTGCCTGGAAGAGATCGCTTCTAAGCGATAAGGCATCCCATTGTACTTGTCCTATGTAACATCTCTCTGTAATGTTGTTTTTCTGGTGTACAATAAAGAATTTTTGTATTGTATTGTATAATACCTTGGACTCTCATCTTGGTTTTTGTATTTAATTTAGTAATGGTTAATTTAATTGTACTTACAAATATATGTTTTTGATTTTGATTTGACTCTTCACAAAACAAAAATATTGAAGAATCAGAATCAATAACTTTATTTCTTTAGGCTTACAAAATAAGCACTTAGACAAGTCAAATTTTATACTATAAACATAGTTATTATCAAATAAGAAATAAGGTGATAGATGAGGTTCTACCTTTTGACGGATAATTTGTAAAGCTTGCCACTTAATCAACGCAGATAGAAGACAGAACCTTTTTATATTCGTCAGGTAATAATCTGAGCCTGATGAATTAGGATCAAAAGTTTTCGGCGGGATGGGGACGGACAGACAGCAAGTTGATTAGAAGAACTTTCTGGAATATTTCGCTTTTTCCTTCTGCACATAATGAGGTTACAGTGTCATGTTTTTGAGGAAGAAAAGGTGGATGTTATTTCTTGCGATTATTGAACCAGAGATGTTAAAGGAGCTGCATCTTTTTGGCAAAAAGCAAAAAGATAGGTAGGCTTTATTACATAGGTAGCCTTGTAAAAAAAAAATGCTTAATTACATCATCACAGCATCATCTAACCCAAGCTAAGCAAACCTTGTTTTATGGGTACTAGATGACCGAAAAATATACTTAATGCAATACATTACACGAAATTAATTTCGTCTAAATTTCTTTTTACTATATACACAGAGAAAATACCCGGAACAAATATTTGCAGATCATACAAACATTTCTCCCAACCCGGGAATCAAACCCGCAACCTCCTGAGTCGCAGGCGGACCTTCGCCCGCCGTGCCACATCGGTCGTCAAACATTCATCACTAAATAAAAATTATTATTTTTCAATTGTTATTTATTTAGAAAAAAGTATGACATCATTACAGGTTTTTTTTAAATCCTAGCCGGTGATATTTGTAAGTAGGGTAGTTAAACTACATCTACTAATATTATAAAAGGAAAGATTTGAATGTTTGTTTGTTTGCACTGAATAGGCTCCGAAACTACGGATCCGATAAAAAAATTCACTGTTGGGAAGCTACACTATCCCCGGGTGACATAGGTATAGAATTCAAAATTAAAATCTTGGAAAGGAAAGGTAAGCTAAGGAAAACTACAGCTTTTAAAAATGTATTTTAAATTTCGCTCAATTTCGCTACGATCGGCTTTCTTAAGTCTATGAGGTCATAGATGCACGAACATCTGATGATACAGAGTGATCATAATATTTTCAAGAGTAGCGTCAGCAGCTATTCTGTGCCTTTACATTACATATTGTGACGGCATGACGTCACAGTTATGTATTCTCTGATTGGTATTCAACGTGTCATGGCGGATTGCTGTATTTTGTAGTTCTATTTTATCAAAATAATAATTAATCTCAACCAAAATATAAAATTTAATACGTGTTTTGTAATCTATGGCTCAGGTATAATTCGGTAAATTTATTATTATAATTTATGTGATATTAGTTACTGTCGTCATCCCTATTATCTACTTTAACGTGGATAGTCTATGGTTAATGGCTTTCAGCTGTACGCCATAGCAAAGGTGAGAAGATGAGAAGAAGGTGAGCTGAAAAAGCAAAAAGAAACTGTTCTGCGGAACAAAAATGAAATAAAGATCATTTGTGACGAAAACTGAAAACTTTAGCAATAAAATATTAATGCTGAAAATTATCCTACGTTTTATGGATGTACCTACCGAATAAATATTACAAAGCTGAAACTACAGAATTTTGACTGTATTTACCAATATAAAAGTTTTCGAGAAGCCATCCCCGACGTCTGAGGGTGGCGCCACGGTCTCATTTGGTAACCTTTTTCTTATTTCCCTTCCACCAGCGCCTTATCTTTGTCGGGTTCGGTTGCAGTGCTGGCGTAGCGAGTGAAAAACTTATTAAAAAAAGAAATAACAGATGATAAATGATCAATTAATGCTGATTCCACAACAGAACAGTGTCAATCTGTATCTTTTAAATGTTGCATAAAGATTAGCCTCTATTAAAATTATTGAATCATTTTTATGACCAACTGATGGAAAAAAGGGCCCCGTTTTCCTGAAATTATGAAGGAAAGGGCTTTTGAATTAAACCTACAGTTTTAATTTAATACTTACACGATTCGGGAATAAAACATACATACATGACATGACATACATACATACATACATCTGTATGATTCAAAATACTGTAAAGATATGACCGAGTTTCGTACCTATTTGTTTTGTAATAAATTTACTTACTCTTCTCATACTCTTCAACATTGCTTGTTTGATGTGAGATGGCACAAAACATGAGTGAATATTTAATTCACTAGCCCACATAAATTGCTGTCTTGACTTGACTTCTTTGTTATTGGCAATATGTGTCTGGGTTGCCACTTTTCTGCCAGTGTCCAATTCATGGAAATTTCATAGTCATGGAATGGAGGCGAGTAATCTATACTTATAATAAAACTGTAACAGGTCCAATTCTGTACATTGAAGATATTTTGAAAAAATTTTTTGGAGGGCTCTCTATTACCGATACTGATGCCAAAGATGATTTTTTTCCCCATCATGTCTGTCTGTCTGTCTGTATCTTGGCCGCGCATAGCTCCGAAACTACTGAATGTATTCAAATGAAACTTGTCAAGATTTGAGTTCATACTATGAGGAAGGATATAAGATACTTTTTATCCCGGATTTCAATTAAGTTTCTTTGGGAGAGGGGATGAAAGTAAAATTTGTTGGCTGCGCATAGCGCCGAAACTACTGAATGTATTCAAATGAAACTTGGCAGGATTTGAGTTCATACTATGATGAAGGACATGAATACTTTTTATCCCGGATTTCAATAGGATTCCTTGGGAGAGGAGCTGAAAATAAAATTTCTTGGCTGCGCATAGCGCCGAAACTACTGAAGGTATTCAAATGAAATTTAACATGATTTAAGTTCATATTCAAGAAAGGGCATAAAATACTTTTTATCCCGGAATTCAGAACGTATCCGTTATTAGAGAGAATGGAAGTGAAATTTTGCGCGTTGCAGGATGGCGAGCGGGTCAAGGGCGGTAGAGAGCGATAGCCCCAAACTGTGGGGGGCACTGGCAGTGGGGGCCCTAGAAGTGGGGACCCCAGCAGTGGGGCCCCTCACGCAACCGGACCCTCCCAGTTGCCCCCCGCAGTGGGGCCCCCACATTGCCCCGCAGTGTGACCTCAGTAGCCCCCACAGTGGGGGGCACCGGCGGTGGGGCCCCGGAAGTGGGAGCCGCCGGCAGATGGCTCCCCGAAGTGGGCCCCCACATTGCCCCGCAGTGGTACCCCCTCATTAGCCCCCCACAGTGCCCCACGCAGTGGGACCCACTCAGAAGGCCCCCACAGTTGAGGGCACCGGCAGTGGGGGCACCCGGCAGTTTGTTCACGCAGTGGGCCCCCCACATTACCCCGCAGTGGGACCTCCAGTAGCCCACCGTAGTGGCCCCCCCGTAGTAGGGTAAAATTTCTTGGCTGCGCATAGCGCTGAAACTACTGAATGTAGTATTCAAATGAAACTTGGCATGATTTAAGTTCATACTACGAGGAAGGCGATGTAAAACTTTTTATCAGTTATATTATATCTTTTTAGAACTGACATTTCTCGGCCTAAAATAGCGCACAAAACTACTGAATGGATTCGAATAATACTTAGCATGATTTGAGTTCAAACTACGAGGAAGGACATAAAATACGAGTCCATACCCCAAAGCCAACAAAATGATTACAAAATTGTTATTAGTGCCGATAAATGACCTACTGGACACCATCCGGTTGGTACAAAGCTCTCGCTACCAATGATGTTTCCGTCGTCCTGGTAGATCAGCACTGTCGACAGGGGGGACATTGTGCTGCGTACCCGGGATGACCGCTTGCAATGCATTGGCGAAACGCACCAGGCATTTGATACTCTTCAGTCTCTACTCGCTTATATATCTACTGTCGTGGCGAAGACGGATACAACTTTGATCTTCGACATGTGAATTCGAAAACTGACGAGACTGTCGACACTAAAAAAGTTTCTGCAATGCAATTCTACGCCTAGATACATTTTATCAATAAGAGAAGGTCGCATTGCTCACCTGCAAAGGTTTCGAGGTTTGTTTAACCGTTTTCTGGTGGACACTTACGCCAAAATTAAAACGAAGCATTTGGTATACATCAGAACAGAACTAATGAGAGAAGACAGCGCGCTGAGAATTATGTATATCTGCGAGACGCTATGAATCAAGATAGAAATTGTGAAGATTTAGGACGACTGGCGATTCTTCCTTCCAGTTTTCGAACTGGACAATAGATGTGTAGTGCCCTATTCTCCAGTAGGTACTATCAAAAGCTTTTGAAGCGCATAATATACCTAGGTAAATGTGGAGCTGTGTGACGTCCAGTCAATAAAATCTAGGTATATGTAAATCTGCATTAGAATAGGTTTGTGTTAGGTTACATCGTGGTTCTCTTGGGGGTGGTGTTATGTTATTATGTCGTCCTAACTTACATGCTCGCCTTAGACCAGAATGGGTAAAAGAGGACCTTGAATGCATCTGGATCACAATACCAGCTAAAAGTATGGGCACAAGTAATGATATTCACATAGCAGTTGCATATATCCCTCCTAACTCAAGACTACCCACTAGAATAGGTTACCTTATTGATATTGTGTCTTCGGACGAACCTAAAATTCTTAAAAAAGGTTCTGTAGAGATACAAACTGCGGCTTCCGAACTATTATCATACTTTAGCTTCATAGGTATTACACAATATAATACACTAAAAAATGAAAGCGATAACACCCTTGATCTGGTATTTTCTGCTTTTCCTATCAAAATTCAAAACTCTAGTTTTAATCTTGTGCCTCCAGATACTGCTCACCCAGTTCTGGACATGACAGCCTCAGACATACTTGTCCCTCCACTAAAATCTAGATCCAGGATTAAACATCAGTTTAAGCGTGCGGATTATGTAAATCTGAATAAATCAATCCTTGAGCTCGACTGGTCCTTTATTACTGAAATGAGAGACTTAGAAGAAGTCATGGATACTTTTTACTCCAGATTATATAGTTTGATTAATCTATTTGTTCCCCAAGTACGATGTGGTGGTAATTACTCATATCCTGTGTGGTACAGTAAAGCACTTAACAATTTGATAAAAAAAAAAGCACATGTAAATTGGAAGAAATTTGGGAACCCTAACGATTACAATGATTTTTCTGAATTACGCAAAAGACAAAAAACTCTACAAGAACAATGTCTTAGATAATACACACAATATGCTCAAGAAAAAATCAAATCAAATCCAAAAATCTTTTGGAGCTATGTAAAATCGAAACGTAAGAATGCTACTGATTACCCACAACAGATGACCTATGGTGATTTACATTTCAATAACCCTACTGAAATCTGTTCAGCTTTCAATGACTTTTTTAAGCAAAATTTTAGTATACCTGTTACTAATTCATTTTTGACAGATCCAGTTGATATCTCTAGTTTAAATTCAATACATAACATTCAAACAACTCCAGAAGAAGTACATAAACTTATAGTTAAATTAGATATCAACAAAGGGCCCGGAACAGATAATCTGCCCCCTATATTTTTCGTTAATTGCGCTAAATCAGTATCTGTCCCAATCGCCCTATTGTTTAATAGGTGTTTTAATGACGGTTACTTCCCTATAGCCTGGAAAAGAGCCAACGTAGTGCCGGTGTACAAAAAAGGTTTCAAAACATCCGTAGAAAATTATCGTCCTATTTCAATCCTTAACGTTCTCAGTAAATTGGTAGAAAGAATTGTTCACGGACACGTCTATCCTATTGTTTCATCTGCGATACCAACGGAACAACACGGTTTTATTAAAGGACGCTCGACGACAAGTAACTTAGGTGTGTTCGTTGATTACGTAGCAACTAACATGGATGGGGGTTCTCAGGTAGATGTGGTCTACACCGATTTTGAAAAAGCATTCGATCGTGTAGACCACATCATACTATTACGTAAGTTACATGAATTAGGAATTCGGGGTAACCTGCTTAGATGGCTTGAATCTTACCTGTGGAAACGATCACAGGCCGTCGTTATAGGAGGTTTCCGTTCTAACTATGTAGATATAACCTCTTATATGCCTGCTATTTATATGATGTCCACAAATGTTTTCACTTTGCCCGGTTTTTGATGTATGCTGACGATACTAAGATTTTCATGCAAATAAAGGATAACGCAGATAGCATAAAACTTCAAGCTGATCTTGATAGGCTTAACCGTATAGATGTCAACATAAATAAGTGTCACTTTATTTCTTTTGCACGTAAGAACAATGTTATGAAATTTGACTATCAGTTATGTCAAAAAAGTATAGTTAAAGTTGAACTGGTCCGTGACTTAGGTGTTCTCCTGGATAGCAAGCTGTCATTTTCCGAACATGTTGAATCAGTTGTTAACAAATCTTTCAAAAGCTTGGGTTTTATTTTATGTGTCTGTAAACCTTTTTCTGATATTGGCTGTATAAAATTACTATATTACTCGTATGTCCGAAGTATCCTTGAATACTGCAGTTGTATCTGGAATCCTCACTATTTAACGTACATCAGTGACCTTGAAAAAATTCAACATAAATTTATAAAACATCTCAACCCCCATTATTACCCTGTAAACTATAAGGATTCATGCAGCTTACATCAAACAATAAATAAATAAGTTACTGACTGTACCCACCTGTACTGAATGTACTACGGGCTCGTTTTCTGATTTTTCTTTTTGCACCACAAATGTTTTTTTTTTAATCGGGATTTTTTTCTGTGTTATTTATGTATTGTAACTGATATGTATTCTATAGGTATAAGTGCGTACATTCAGAAACAATGTAATGTAGGATCCTGCTTTACTAGCATTTTCAACTATCTGTGACCATTTTTGCCCTACTATGTAATTGCTACAATTCGTGGACAACGGGGCTGATTATACTTATAGCAGCGAGTTTTACTCTATGACTTAGAGTAAGACAACCTAAGTTTAATTTTGTTTATAGTAACACTTGAGTACAATTGTTTGTTGTCGTGTATAAATAAAAATTAAAAAAAAAACTCCGATCAAAATACGTTTATGGTACCCAACTAACAAACCAAAGACCGCGGTTTTTCCGACCAAACCAAGACATTGAATCATGTTGTGCCGACAAGATAAATGAGATTATGTCAATGCGCCGTGACCTCCGGTGTTTCTTCTTAGTTCACACTCATTATGCAGATCTGATTTAAAGTTGAATGGAAAATGTGAAGTTGTTTTTATTGTGGCAAGTTTTTAATGGGAAATAGACTTTGTTGTATAGTGATTTGATAACTTCGTTGCAATAATGTTGCATAGGGGAGTTAGATGGGTCTATCTTGACCCTTTTAAGTATCCAATCAGAATGATTGACTCGGGATTACCCATTTTTAGAACCAAAATTGACGGTCAGTCATTAAGAGGAATGGTTTTTATCCCGAATGAGAAGTTTAGTGTATCATTTTCCTCAAAACATGTTTTATTTTAAATTGTATTTTTTTTATAATTCATTGTTTTGACTGTGATATCCTGAATATTCATTGTTATTGTTTTTATTTTGTTTACGTACCTATAGGTAAAATTAATTTATTATTTTACTTAAATTCTGCATAGTCAATCAAATCAATGTAATACTTACGCTCTAGTCTTATAATTTACGAAGGTGTACAGTTATGTAAAAATTTCCGACAAAATGTAAATTTTTGAGAAACAAATGAAATGAAAAAAATAAAATAATCATAGTGGCCGTACTAACGCACGTTATTTATTGGATTGCAAATGATAAATAAATAAAATTCGTTTATTTCAGGCAAAAAACCCATATCACAAAATAGAAATCACACAGTATAAAAACAAACAAATTTAAAATAAGTCTAAAATTAATACACAGGCAAAAGCAACCGCACGTCACTTTCTGTTTCCCTTCATCTGAAGGGAAGTCCAGTACATATACATAGGATTCATGTAAACCTGGTCAGAGACAGCCTTCAAAATGCTATTTTTGGAGCGGACCAAACTACCCCAGAACGATGCGACGCGAGAACGGACGATGGGGAAGAAGTCGGGCACTCCCGCTTCAGAGAACATACTTGACGCACTGCAGCATCTCGGTAACTTCATGAGTGCCCGGTACGCGTTATTGTACTGGACTCTGATGGTGTTTATGGCCTTCCTGGTGAAATTCAACCACAGCTGGCATGTATACATGCCCAGACAATACGCACGGAAAAGGGTGTTCTTGACGTGCGTGCTGCAGTTCGTGAACCGGCGTGCGAGCATGTTACTCCTCACCGCGAGCGCCCTTCGTTCCCGCTCAATATCCTCATCGTCCCTCAGCGTCCCCGTCAGCAAGTGCCCTAGGTACCTGAACCGCTCTACCACCTTAATGGTAGAGCCGCTCATGCGAACCTCTGGCACCCTATCTGGACCTCGACCCGACCTAAATACCATCATTTCGGTTTTCACTACATTATATTTTAACCCGTGACCAATAGCATATTGATCACAGGTTAACAACAGCTTCCTTAACCCTTTAACCGACGGGCTGAGGAGCACCATGTTATCGGCATAACTCAGGTTATTTACGCAGTCGTTGCCTAAATAACAGCCAGTTCTGGAGCTCCTCAGCTCCTCGATCAAGCTATTAACATAGACGTTAAAAAGGTCAGGTGAGGTCAATCCACCTTGGCGAACTCCGCATTCTAGTATGTACTCACTAGAAGTCGTGTCACCTCATCTTACACAGTTTGTTTGGTTTCCGTACCAGTACCTCAACAGATTGACCACGTGTACAGGCACATTAGCAGCTGTTAATTTGGCCCATAAGATGTCATAGTTCACGAGGTCAAAAGCACGGCTGGGATCTAGGAAACACGCGTAGACGGAGGTGTTCTGCGAGGTGTAGTAATTCACCGTGCTTTTAAGGCTCATTATGGCCGAATCCGTCGAAAGACCTGGACGGAAACCAAACTGTGCGTCTTCTATGTTTAAGTTCTCCTTTAGCATAGGGTAGATTAGTCGTTCCAATTCCTTCCCGATAACAGTTCCCAATGATATAGGGCGGTAGTTTGTTGAAGAGCTAAGATCACCCGTTTTGTTTTTCACCACGGGAACTACAGTAGTTTTCATCAAACCAGGCGGTAGGTAGCTATATTTATAACACATATTGTAAAAATAACATAAATGTTCAATAAGTTTATCGCTACCGTAGAGAATGTGCTCGATGCTGAGACCATCGTGGCCAGGTGACTTGCCACGTTTCATATTTCTTACGGCTTTCCTGACGTCCTCTTGTGAAAACATGCAAGGGTTATCATTATCACACAGTACCGTCTCAGCAGCGCGCACACTCTGCACTGGTTGTGGGCTTATTTTAAACTTTTGTGCGAAAACCTCTGCTATTAGCCTTGGTTCCTGGAAGCCGTCAATAGATACCGGTAAATTCTGCTTATATTTTAGTTTTCTAGTAGCATTCCAAAACTTACCAAAATTTCTATCCTTGCGATGAGTAGCTAAAATATTCATTTTTATCTTGTCCTCATTCTTTTGGCACCATTTTAATTTATTTTTAAATTCAGAACGGGATTTACACATTTTACTAAATAAATCACCTCCCGACGGCTTGCCGGCCAGTACCCAGCAGTTAAAATGTAACCTTGCGTTTTGGTGGCCGTCCCTGACGTGGTAGTTCCATCCTATGACTTTCTTCCTATTATGACGACTACTTAAAACACGCGCATTCCTAATAGAAGCAGTTTGTAAAACATTCACAATACAATCATAATATTCATCTTATAATTTAAAATAGTCATTAAAATGTAAACATACTAAAATTGTATCACACTCACAAATAGAGTTAAAATTATTATTATAGTTATAGTTAAGATTTTCGTAGCAATATTTGATAAAACCTTTCTTTTGCGCTTCATTTCGATCCCCCCATCTAACATTTTTTTATGCGTCACAGCTGCCGAAGGTGGCTGGACCTACTGCTACGCTTGCTATGTCACACACCATACGTAATGGGTAATGGTCCGACCAAGTGACGTCATAGGTGACACTCACCGATACAATAGTATCCCATGCAGCTTTCGTGGCCAGACAGTGGTCCAACCATCTTCGGCATCCGTGTGCTTCACTTTGAAAGGTATAAGTATCCGAAGAAGCTCCGAGGAGTTTAATGTCCGCGCATTCCCATAGTAGATCGCTACAAAAACGTTCCAGTTCCACCCCAAAGCTAGAAGGATGGGCGTTAAAATCGCCAAGTACATAGGCTACTTGCACTTCACTTTCTTCTATGATCGCACTTACTAGGGCTAGACAGTCCGTAAACTCTGTCAAATTATCCGGTTTATCCACTGGCATGTAGACATTTACCACCAACATATAGCCCGACCCTACAGTGATTTTTACAGCCATTATTCGGTCACTATTACATTCTACTTGAGACACGTACGGGAACCTAGCTTTATTCCACAATATCGCGAGGCCACCGTACGGCCTTCCTTTTAGAATACCTAATGACAGATGACTTGGCCACACATCCGAAGTCGCTATTAATTTCCCATACAAAATCTAAATCGTGAGGAAGAAGCCAAGTCTCCTGCAACAGAACAATATCTGCAGTACCGCACAAATCATGGACACTTTGCACCGACCTCTTGATGGACTTGCAATTATACGAAACGAAGGTTGTGCTTATGGTTGTACTACACACATGTTGGTTATTTTTATCCGTCCTTCCCTTCGGTGCAAAATATTCCCGGTACCTCCGAAATATAACCCCCTGGGGCCAAAAATCTTCATTTAGAAAAGTATCGATGTTCAGCCTACGTACGATTACTTTGAAAGAAGCAAACTCCGTTTCCTGCTTCTGTAGTAAACGTTCAATACTGGTGCATTCATGTCCTATTTCCTTAATATAATCTTGTAAATTATTTACTGTTGTGGTTTTGTTCAGTCTCCAGACATAAATAGCTGAAGTCAACGCCGCAACCTGTATTATTCCCGAGCCCCTTCCCGTACCACTAAAGTTACTCAATATTTTTCTTTGTTTCCGTTCAACTAATATAAAACCATCATCTTTGTTCTTGTTATGCGGGCATTCGCACGATTTCGACGCGGTAGCGCTGATAACGATGTCTCTGTATTGTGTCGCACTGGACAGGGCAAGCGTCGGCGGAGGCTGCGCGCCGACGGCTGGGTGGGGCGCGCCCGGCCTTTGTTTTGTCTTCTCAGTGCATTTTACGCGCAATGCGCGTGAGTCAGTGACCATCGGCGCCGTAGGTATATTCACTTTTTTCTGCGATTTCGGTAGGCTTAGGAATGTGTCGCTCGTAGTCAATGTGGGATCTGCTGGGCCACGCGTGGACGAAGCCTCCGGCTATTTACGGTGCTTCTTAGTAGAAAAAAGTGGTTTACAACTCTTTTGCTCAGTGCTAAGTTCAACCAACATCTTTTTTACTTCCGTCAATTCTCCCTTCAAACAGTCGATCGCAGCCGTTTCGTAGGTGATTTGAGGGTCATTTTTATTGGCCTTCATACTGGCCACATCTTTTCTCAATACGCCATTTCTTTAAGAAAGGCTGTCACGTCAATATAGTCAAAAGAAACTGGCGGAATTTTGTTTAGGTTTTTAGCTACAAAACTCGGTAAGCAGTCGGGTTCAAATTCTTTAATCATCTTTATAATATCTTGGAGACTTTTTTGCTCAGATCCTTCCTTCCTTCTCATAAACTTTTTTGATGGGGCAGTTTCAATCTCATCGCAGGAGTAGGTACTCAAACATATCTGTATGATGGCTGGTTCGGGTAGGGTATCCACTGTATTACTAGTGAACGCTATAACTTATTTACCACTACTTTACATCCACACCGCATATTATCACTGTTTGGCGGTTCACTTCTAACGCGCGACGTATTCTTTGACGTAGGCGATCGAAACATCGTGCTGCGTGCACGGCGCGCGGCGGCTAGCGAGCGACAGACAGACTTACAATTGAAAAGACATTAAAAACTTAATCAAGCATTGACTTAAGAAAATTGAGGCACAAGAGCGCGGCCAAATATACCCATAACAACATATGTACATATCTAAAGCTTATGCTAAAATATAATATTTCCTAAATTTCTAAATACATGAAATAAGCGGCTTTTCAGTCAGGTCCGGTCACCGCAAGTTTCAAAGGAAATTTTAATATTGTTTGGCTTCAGTATTGAGCCCGTGGAGTTGGGTCAACGTAACCGCAAAAGTTGCTTTTGAACAAACTGTATTGTTCAGTTTTCTTTCATATGGTTGGTAATATGGAATGAGATTTGTAAAAACAAACGTTGAAACAACTTTGTGCTAGTGTCTTTGATCCCGTAAATATGTACTCATGAAATCATCTGAATTTACTGGGGCACGGAAACAGAATGTAGAGCCGTCAAATAGAACTAGTATTTACAATTGAAACAGTTGAGCTAACTGCAGACTGTTGCAAACCATCTAGAGGAAGCCCAACTAATCCATATCAATACCAATCGGAAGTTTCCCCAAGATGCTGACTGCATTGCCCCGATGTTTGGCAATGCTGATGTGCAGCGCCAGATGGTACTCACCAGCTCTCGGATCACGCGTCGCTTCGACCAGAGACTCTCTGAAAGGTTCAGGTTCAAGTTTCTTTAATTAGCATTGTTTTATGTCTTAAGACCCGTGCTGAAAACGCAGTAGCTTTTTATCATAGATAGATAGATAGAAAATGCTTTATTGCACACTTAACAATATATCATATCGCTTAACAGAACTATTTATTACAAAAATCCTTTGTTAACGTGGCTACAAATGCCAGCCCAATACCAACATACCAACAAAGTATTTATCAAATACTGGAACAAAACCGTCGCCGGGTTTTTGTTTTTGTTCTGCAACTTTTTACCGGGGTTTTGTTCCTAGCCATTTTTATCCGCAGGAACAACGTATAGTGAAAGTTTTACTTTCAACGCGCTTCTCTCTATCTTTCACTTTAGGTACTTATGAAGTGAAAACAGTTATGTATTGTACAGAGTTATATAACTTGCGTAAGGCGTTATCGTAACCAATTGGTGAGCAATCAAGGCGAGCGGTTAAATGGCTAATCCGGGTCTTTTAATCAACTGAGGCCGCTCGAACTGATCCCGCGGGATCAGTTGACCTAATGAATCTACTATTATAAATGTCAAAGTTTGTAAGAATGGATGGATGGATGGCTGTTTGTTCCTCTTTCACGCAAAAAGTACTGAACTGATTGGGCTGAAATTTGGTATGAGTATTCGGGCTTTCATCCCATTTCATCATTTACCCATTTCATCATTCACCCACTTGATCATTTTCCTTCACTTCATCGCTCACCCAGTTTGTCATTTTCCCATTTCATCATTCATAGCTGCGCAGTACTAATCATTTGGAGAATTCTTTCGTCTGAGTGAGGATGATGACTTTACTTTTCACATACAGGTAAATCTGCACTTTCTGTTTAAAAAACGGATTACCTATGCGCATATGACATGTATTTATAAAATAAAAGATTGTATTTGAATTCAAATAACAATGTATTAGGAGCGACACAAACATATAAAGGTACTTTAGAAAAAATACAAAGCTTCTTAAAAATAAGAATCTTCTTCGTAAAACGAATTACGTATTTTTATTTAAGTAATATTTATAACCGTCGTAAAACAGAAGTCTTTGACTAGTCTAGATTTCTGCTCATCTCTAAATTTTTTATTTTGTTTTAAAAGTATGGTTTCAATAATATTTTTTTTATTTTATGGTTTGTTTTATAGGTACGCGTCATTTATTCAAATTTTTTTTTTAAATGATCTCACATTTGAGTACTTCAATTATTTTATTTTCAAATATATAAATTATCCTTGATGCAATATAATTATAGTTTTTAAATATGATCACCATCATTATCATCGTAAGCCTTTGCTAACCTAGACTCCGATAAGTCTCGCAAATAATTCCATGCTCTTGATCCGGTTCTGACCAACAGAATTTGCCCGAGGTATGTGTATTTCGAAACAGTTTCCAGAAGGGTGGTCATATAATAAGACCGAAGATCGCAAAATTTATCATAAATAGTATAGAATTGCAATGAATGATGATATGAGAAAATGATGGAATGAGAAGAATTATGAAGTGGGTATGAAAAGTATGAAATTAGAACGAATGATGATATAGGAAAATTATGAAATGGGTATTAAATGTATGGAAATAGCTTCGAATGATGAAATGGGAAAATGATGAAATGGGATGTAAGCATCCCAACACCGACGACCCTTGCACCTGGTAGCATACGACGCACGAATATTGAGGACCGACGAGAAGGTAATCGAGCTGGAAGAAGCGGTAGACAAGTTGCGCTAGGACATTATAGGGCTATCGGAAGTCCGAAGAGAGGGAGAGGACACGATCCGGCAACTTGTTTTACTACCGGGAGGGCGACCAGCTGTCCCAACACGGTATCGGGTTTCTCGTTAATACGTCCCTCGTCAACAACATTGTAAAGATCGAGAGCGTCTCGAGCTGGGTGGCGTACCTTATACTCAGAATCACCAAACGGTATTCGCTGAAGGTCATACAGGTATATGCCCCGCACTTGGGGCGCCCTGACGATGAAGTGGAGATCATGTATGACGACATCTCCAAAGTCATGCATGCCTCGAAAACACACTACACTGTTGTGATGCGGGATTTAAATGCGCGGTTAGGCGCAAAGAGCGGCAACGAACTGAGAGTGGGCCAGTTTGGATTTGGACAGCGAAACCAAAGGGGTCAACGACTGGCCGACTTCATGGAAAAGGAGGGACTCTTTGCGATCAACTCCTTTTTCGAAAAGCGGCCGTCCAGAAAATGGACCTGGCTACACCCCGGCGGCTATAAGCATGAGATAGACTTCATCATGACGATCCACAGGCACATATTCAATGACGTCTCTGTGATCAACAGGGTTAAAACCGGCAGCGATCACCGTATGGTAAGAGCGTCATTGAATATCAATGTAAAGCTAGAAAGGTATCGTCTGATAAGGTCTACTCTACGCCCAAACCCTGTCCAGATACAAAATCCCGAGAGCTTTCAGTTGGAGTTACAGAACCGCTTTGAATGCCTCGCGGGAGACTTGAAAAGTTTTATGGGCAGCTCTACACCTCATCACAATGCCCTGCAAATAGCACGGCAGGCGATGCAAGAGCCCGTTTAACCCGACACTATACCGAAGATATCCCGGACGTCAGCCTCTACGAGATAAGGACGGCTCTCAAACAGCTTAAAAACAACAAGGCACCCGGGGATGACGGAATAACGACAGAGCTTCTGAAAGCGGGTGGATCACCAGTATTTAAAGTCCTTCAGAGGCTATTCAACTCCGTCAATCTCGAGGGACAAACGCCGCAAGGCGTGGAACAGAAGTGTGGTGGTACTGTTCCATAAGAAGGGTGATAAAGCCCTTCTAAATAACTCTAGGCCCATCTCACTGCTGAGCCACGTCTATAAGCTGTTTTCGAGAGTAATCACCAACTGTCTCGCTCGAAGGTTTGACGACTTCCAGCCGCCCGAACAAGCCGGGTTCCGAAAAGGCCGTAGACCGTAGACCACATACATACGGTCCGGCAGATTATACAGAAAACAGAAGAGTATAACCGGCCGTTATGTCTAGCGTTTGTGGACTACGAGAAAGCCTTTGATTCAGTCGAAACCTGGGCAGTCCTACAGTCTCTCCAGCGGTGCCAAATCGAGTACCGGTATATCCAAGTGTTGAAGTGTTTGCACAGCAAGGCCACTATGTCAATTCGTCTCCAGGACCAAAGCACAAATCCGATCCCACTGCAAAAAGGAGTGAGACAGGGAGACGTCATTTCTCCGAAACTGTTCACCTCTGCATTGGAGGATATTTTTAAGCTTGTGGACTGGGACGGATATGGCATCAATATCAACGGCGATTACATCACTCACCTTCGGTTTGCCGACGATATAGTCATTATGGCAGAATCACTGGATGACCTTAGCAGAATGCTCAGAGACCTCAACACCGTTTCCCGCCAAGTGGGTCTTAAAATGAACATGGGTAAGCACCCTTACCGGTCTATGTGGGGAACGATGTTATCGAAGTTGTTGATCATGTCTACCTAGGCCAAATGGTCCAACTAGGTAAATCCAACTTCGATAAAGAGGTCAACCGACGAATGCAACTCGGATGGGCAGCATTCGGGAAACTTCGCAATATCTTCTCGTCACAGATACCGCAGAGCCTCAAGACGAAAGTCTTTAACCTTTTAATGTGTGCTACCAGTGATGACTTACGGATCCGAGACGTGGTCGCTCACTATAGGCCTTGTGCATAGGCTCAAAGTCACCCAGCAAGCTATGAAGAGAGCTATGCCCGGAGTTTCTCTACGCGATAGGGTCCGGAATACGGAAATTCGTAGAAGAACCAAAGTTACCGACATAGCTCTCAGAATCAGCAGGCTGAAATGGCGATGGGCAGGCCATATAGCTCGTAGAACCGATAACCGCTGGGGAGTAAAGGTTCTCGAGTGGCGACCGCGATGCAATGCGAAACGGAGTGTGGGAAGACCTCCCACTCGATGGACCGACGACATCGTATCGGTCGCAGGGAGTCGTTGGATGGAGGCGGCTCAGGACCGCTATTCGTGGCGTCGTTTGAGGGAGGCCTATGTTCAGCAGTGGACGTGTACGGGCTGATGATGATGATGATGATAGTATATTCATACATTTTTTTCATTTGCCCATCCTTACTTCAGCTCGTAGGCCCATTAGCTCGTATGCTAATTATAATTAAATGTTTAATTTTCAAAATATGATCAATATAATGATTATACCCTCCTAGCCGAGTTTCGGCCACGGCGCGGCGGCCACTGTCAACGAAGGCTAGCCATTTGCATAAGACATATTAAATAGTGCACAAGTGTGTCCGCAAACACAGGTGCACTCTCTATCCAAGCACTCTCATAATCTAATGTGACGTAAGACCGACGTAATCAGACAGACGTCAGGCGCAGGACCAACCCCACAACGTCTTTTTTAAGACACAGGGATGTAGCATTGCCCTCTTCCTTAGGCTGCTACTGAAAATTTGACTTTCTAGAAAAATCGTTACTGGGTTTTTTCTAACAATTTGGTATAATAAGTTTTTATTCCATTTGAATGTTTAATCAATGTTTTCCGTGATTTCCTCGAGATCGGTGTTTGAATTGAACGCACAACGCAGGCCTGTCACGTTCTCACAATTGATGTTTTTATCCGGGAGCTTTCCTTGTTTCCGATGAATTCTATTCGTGTTTCATAGGGCTAGTCTACACTGTAAAAAATATTATATAACTGGCTACCCGCCCCGGCTTCGTACAGGTGCAATGCTGATATTAAATTATACATTATATATGAGCGTTCCTCTTGCATTACTCTATCTATTAAAAAAACTGCATTGAAATCCGTTACGTAGTTTTAAAAATCCAAGCATACATAGGGACAGACAGACAGCGGGAAGCGACTTTGTTTTATACTGTGTAGTGATAGGTCAAAGAGGCTAGTGTGAGCTCACACACAAAAACGAACAACTGACTTGTCAAAGTTAACAAAGTTGAGCGAAAACACAACAAATCAGTGCGTAATAAGCACAAGCACAATACAAAGGGGGAAACAATAAGAAAGTTAATATTTTCAATGGTTTAGTTGCGGTACTGCGTTTTCAGCACGGATGTTGATCTTTAGGTACCTATTATAATGAAACAATAATGATATTTTTTACTAAACTTGTCATTTAAAAACTGCGACGCAGGAAGTCGCGGGTACGATTCCCACCGATGGGCTATATCTCCTTATAACCAAAGTATGAAGCATTTAATTATATAAACGTATTTAATAATAGTTATTTGTTCAACAAGTGGGCAAAATGGTTTTTTGTTGAACGTGCTAGAGTCACGAGCGCAGCGAGTGGCTCTAAAGTAGACTGCTGAGGTATTTCAAAGGCACGAAACAAAAAAAATACTCTCGAGTTAAACATACAACTTTTCACCTCGACTAGCGAGAAAATATTTTGATATTTACAAAAGAGGTTGAATAAATGTCAGAAACTCATTTTGATCAAGAACCAAGGAAGAATGTTTTAAACCTCTTTCAAACCGCGAATGATCGAAATTATTCTTTTCTATGAAGGTTGAATGTTGTCTTACCTTCCCTTCGATAAGCTAAAATAAGTGTGGCCTGACTAGTTTATAGTGATCTGTGAGTGTGGCGCCTGACATGTTTATTCTGACAATTTAGCTCACAGAGGTGAAACTCGCATATGAATTCACAGGGCTGTTGCTTGGGAAACGATTATAGATGGCGCTGCTTGCCTACAAAAATGGTCTTTACAATCTAAGTTGTCAAGGTACACACAGTGAGAAAGTCGACCTCCCCGGGTGTAGACCGCGTAGTTTCTTCTTTTCTTCAGCGCTAGTATCAATAACTATAACACCATCGAAATTGAGTACAACATCCTAAATTCAAATTACCTTTTTGAACAAGTTTAATAATATTCCACTTGTGAGCAAAAACCGATTTTGTTCAATGTTTTTGAGCAGCAAAGTCACCGTTTTGGAGCTAGAGTGGTGAAAATTATATTTTTACATTGAATTGAAATTACTTTACTCCGTCCACGCATTAATTTTTTTGACTTAAGGCAAAATGCATTATTTCATAGACTCTGTTTCTTTAAATAAATAATAGTACTAGTAGAAAAATATCGGTACTAATGACAGCTTAGATATTTATCGAGGTGACACATTCTTTGTTTATGAAATATTGCAGTCTTTCATAAAGTCAAGGAAAACAAATGCGTGGCCAGAGTATAGGCATATCAGAGAAAAACACCTAAAGCCGTTGGTCCTGCGCCTGACCTCTCTCCGGTCGTGTCGGTCTGCCGTCTTAACGGATTACGATAGTGAGGGAATAGAGTGCACTAGAGTTTGCGCATACACTTGTGCATTATAATAATAATGTCCTGTGCATCTGGCTAGTCTCCGTTGAGACTGGCTGCCATGATCGAAATTCGGCTAGGAGCACATCATCATTATATCAAAAAAACCTTACCATGAACCTCCCTTTATTTAAAAGTAGCTCCGTACAATGAAATGAGTAGGTAAAACAATATTCCCGGTACTTTGTTCCGTTACAAGTATAGACAAAGGAAGTAAACGAAAGTTGAGTGCAAATCGCTAATTAACCATTTTACATACTATCTACCTAGATCGAAAACACGAGTAGGAACACTCGCTTTACAATGCTTACTGACCCATTCAGGTTGATCGTTTCACGTGGGTAAGTTTTTTTCTTTTGTAGTATTAATTGTTTTCTACCTTTGACAAGGAATAAAACTAGAGGAAAACTAATACCGCAAATCGTTAACAATTTTCTATGAACTTATAAAAAAATAACTTTGATTCACTATTTTTTTCGATTCACATTACGTAGCATTTGGGAAAATAAGAGATTTTAAGCTTAAAATCAATAAATTTCCAAATGTTACCAAAATATAATTCGATCGCAGTTGGTTTTATCATGGGATCCTATAAAATGGCTATAAAACTATTTGCCGCAAATTATTTTTCCACTAGTTATTATTCTTGCTCGCTTATTATTTTTAGTAGAACGCAGAAATAATTTTAAAACCACAAAAAATTTACCTCTCGCCAACACGAAGATGAAGTACCTATTTATTTGGGGTTTAGTGGTAGCAAGGTAACCATGTTCTTTTTATGTTATTACCTTGTTTACAAAAATATCGTGAATTCTAGAAACAAGTATAGCGTGGCTAATTTATTACGAATTTATTATGAAATTATTACTAACACAGTTTGCCAGCATTTTCGTATTAGCTGGTCATTTGTCTAGAGCCCAGCTTGTTGAGTGAAGTCGCCATTTGTATTCACTACACTCTTCAAACAATGCCCAGATATTTTTGGAGTGAGCTTTTTTCGAATCTTTTCAATGACTATTTGATTTTGAAACAATGTTGTTTTCATTACAAATTATTTCCTTTAACATACTTAAATAAATATTGCGAAAATGTATAGAAATTTTGTGTTATGTAGGCAATTAATTGAACTTGTGATAACGGTGTATTATAAATAATTATAACGCAAGTCAGTTTGCTTAATTTAAACAAAATCAAATATCAAAGTGCTTTATTTCCTTTAGACCTTACAGGACTCTTCTCTACACGTCAGTGACATATAATATTTTTCTGCGTCTGTAAATTTATATCACAGGCCACTGTTTGGTCTAGACCTCCACGACTCTTTAGTCCGGTAACTTTGTACATATTTACATCAGAGCTTGCGTCAAATCCCGGAGTCCTAATTTTTTGTACACTTGTTTATGATTTTGGTGTAATGAATAATCAAAGTTTGTGACCTCGAGCGCCATCCGCAACTTTGTCAAAAATCTGAAAAACACAAATTTTCTTCACGTTTTGGCGATTATAACTCTAAAGGACTAGTTTTTGAGTGTTACTCACACAAAAATCGCGAGAATACTTATCACTATTACTACAATTGAATTGAATTGTTAAATATTCAAACTCTCACATTTGTCACAGAAAACAAAGTGTTTTTCCCAAGTCCACAAACGAATCGCAAATAAAAGCCTTAATACTAACAAATGGAGGACATTTGGCGCGACAAAAACGCAGGCTGGCCCTTAATTGATTTAATTTGTCCGTAGTCAAAACTCCGGGAGGTGTGGACCGGTCCTGCATCTAGGGAGGCTTTTACACTACTTCTACACCCACGATACAAAAGAAAATTTTCAGCCACATATACATATGTATATCACATAGACCTTAATAATATTATATACCTACATGGTTTAGTACTTACTATTAACATTTTACTTAAAAATTAGTTTCGACTCAAAATATTGTAGTTTGTTAGTTTTGTTTGCATTTCACAAATTAGCTTCTTGGCGGCTTTGCACGAATTTTTACGAGAATTAGTCAAAAAAATATGCAAAATATTGAAAAATAAGGGTGACAACTTTGATACTTAACCTTTTGCTATCGACGCTCTCTGAAGATAGCAAAATAAATTAAATATATCAACTTTAATTTTGGCGTGCGGAATTAATAAATATCCACCCGAACAAATATTTAAACTATGTCATTTAAAATTCATTATTAATTAAATATGAATGAATGAAAATGAATTTATTTCATTCTGTTCTCGTCGTATAGTCTTTAATCTGTATTATATAACTCAATATGGACGGATGCCATGTTGTAAAACTTCTACGTAAAAACTTGCTTCAGATTGAGACAGCGGTTGCCTATAGTGCGTCCATTTTAAGCCCAATGTAAATACTCCTTTACAGCTATTTTTTATCTGTTTTTGGAGTGCAGTATCTCATTCATTTTCATTAATGCTTTCAGCGGGAGATGGTGAGACAGCAGCCGTATTTGAATATATACTTCTGATTTTACTTCATGTTGATTGATTTATCTGAGCCCACCAAGCCCAAACTTCTCTAGGTAGGTACTCAGCTCAGCCCATGAATGAAGGTAACAGGAAGGCCCTAACCGATGGATAGCAACGTCAATTCAGTTCGATAATTATTATAATAGTGGCTTCTGCCAGTGTATTATCTCGCTTTTTACCTGGATATCTAGAATTTCAATTTGATCTCAAGCAAGGCAAGGAGTAACAAACATCCAAACAAACACATCACACTTATATTAAAAATGTGGAAGTTTGGATGGATAAATGGATGTTTGTTAGTTATAACTAGAAATAAAGCATGCCCAACCGCGTCCAAGAACTAGTTACTACATAGATATAAATAAAAAAAGCCAGTATCACGCGTAAAGGCTGGTTTTCAGTTACATACAAAACATTCGAAGATTGCTATCCACACATTTCCTGACAAAATCGACTCGATAACTTTCAAGTCGAAAAGCAGCAGTCCTCTATTATCAAAGGATCTCATTTTACTCCAGAACAAACGTGAAACAACGTATAAGGGTATTATTAAAAAAGTTAAAGCAACAGGACCGGGTGCGCACGTTCCCTCATTATTTATTTAAAACGGGATCCGATTGTCCTATGTACGAGGCTTTTGGTGCAAGTGATGAGCGCAAGCCTACCATCCTTATATGATCGTAAAGAATACAGAACAGTAAGTGTTAGAATAGCTACTTACAGTTTTACACTACGGAGTCGACAGATCGATGGATGGAGGCGGCTCAGGAACGCTATTTGTGGCGTCGTCGTACGGGGGAGGCCTATGTCCAGCAGTGGACGTGTATGGGCTGATATGATGATATTATGATATTGTTTTACTCCATAGATGATTACATCAATGATGTTAATGCTTGGCCTGATGTCGCTCCGTTCCGCACTGTCAGAGTAGTATGTAAGAAATTCAATGTTCTGTTTAGCTTTATAGAATGAATGAATGAATGAACACTTTATTGTACTAGAAAATAAATACATTAATTAAAGATCTTATATCTAAACAAAAATGAACAGTACAAAAGGCGGCCTTATCGCTGAGAGCGATTTCTTCCAGGCAACCCTGAATAGAAATATTGACAAGTATCTAAATCGCATTAAATTTATATTTAGATAGGCAAAATAACCATGTATTAGACACATAAGTGATATTATAAATGTGCTAGTGGTTTCTTTTTCACTTCTTCCACAAGTGAACAAAAAATTGAAGTGGAGATAATATCAATAACACCTTATTTCTTATTTGATAATAATAACTATGTTTATAGTATAAAATTTGACTTGTCTTAGTCCTTATTTTGTAAGCCTAAAGAAATAAAGTTATTGATTCTGATTCTGATTCTTATATGATGATGAGTAGTGTACCTAGAGGAGAATAAAATAGAATAGAAATTTGTTTATTTGCCTAAAACTACCACACAATACATGCAATGACTTACGACTAATTAAACCTAAGACTTTGTTATTGCGCAGCAGAGTTAGGGCAAACATGGCCTTCCCTCAGCATTGTGCTGGACGAACACTTGTGTGTCGACCGAGCACTGGTTTTCAGTGAAGGCCATGTGCTTAGAAGGAGCTCAGAAGATTGTAAACTGAAGAGCGTTTTTGCTCAAGTCAAACTAACTCTTCATTTTACTTAAAGGTAGCGGCTACCATGGCAACAACTAACAACCTTTCAGCCATTTTAGTTGGCTGACTTAGTATATCTACCAATATAGTCAAAACTTCTTTTGGATGTTGCAGTTCTATAAAAAATCTAAGTTTAAAGAATACAAGCTAGCTCATCCATCGTAATATTCTATTTAATGTGATACAAAATTAGGTTACAGGTTATTTAGCTAGGTAATTAAATAGGTAGGTGTAACAGAGAAACGTACGCAAAGCTTGTGCCTTGCAACAATTTTCACGGTAGACAAAGTGCTTTTAAAACTTAACCCTATTTCCTCACTTTGAGCACTTTAACGGATTACAAGATCGCCGCTCCTAAGAAGCCTATTCTCGCATCGACTTAACGAACCCACCCTCTCTCCCACCTTTCACACAAACAAACTTTCTACAGTTCTTACGCAAAGACGAGCCATTGCTAATTATCGCTGGTCGTGAACAACGTAATTCTTCTGGATTTTTAGGATATGAGTCGTTCCAGAAGTTAATGTAATTCCGTTTTATCCTACGAGTATGTCTAATTTGGTGATGTGATGAGCAAGATAGTAGTTTTACTCATTTAGAAATCTTTCCTTACAATGTAATGTAAGAGAGTAAGTCAAGAATCCATTATTTAAAACTAGTTTATAACCGCGGCTTTTCACGCGTTTGTATGAAAATGCTTAGAGGTTATTTATTACCCATGGGAAGTGATTAGCTGGATGACAGTAGTCTATGTGTTATTCTCGGTCTAGATCTACGTCTATTCAAAGTCCAATGCTCATTCTGTTCTTTTGACGTCAAGAAGAAACAAACTGTGCAGCACACATAATATTGGTTGTCAATCAGAAGAAGTCAATCAAATCAAATCAAAAATTATTTATTTCACTGACATGGAATAAAGTGATAATTATCAATATTATGCGCTGCCTGCTACTGATTGTAGGAACCGGCGGAAGATCACCGCTGCATGTTGGTCGACCAATAGGTACACGTGGCTGATGCTGAGCCGGTTCATAATTTATTTATTGCTACAACCCACCAATATTGTACATACAAACCTGATGTTTTCTTTTTAAGTACTATTTAACTGTGTGATTGGTTGTAGTTAATAATACATTTATTTTCTTTCTTAACTAACATCCAAACATCCAAGTATATTTTTTTAAATAAAAATATTTTATTAAAAAAAAATTATCGCAGGAAAGATTACATTATAGTAGGTACAGGAAGTTCTTGACTTCTTAACTATCTATCCATTCAAACTGTCGCATTTATCATTATTTAGGTGTGCATCAATAAAGTTGTATGAGCGGCAGTAACAGACGGGTTAGAAGATTTATTGACCAAGTTCACGACCGATATGCCGCGGCGGGCGAAGGTCCGCCTGCGGAAGTTGCGGGTTCGATTCTCGCCTTGAGAGAAATGTTTGTACGAAGTTGACGACCGATGTGCCGCGGCAGGCGAAGGTCCGCCTGCGGAAGTTGCGGGTTCGATTCCCGTCTTGGGAGAAATATTTGTACGATCTGCAAATATTTATATCGGGTTGGTCTCGGGAACTGGGTATGTTCTATGTATTAAAAAAAACATTCTATCTATGTAATTTATTGTATTATGTATAACAGTCATCTGCAAATTACACAAGCTCTGCTTAGCTTGGGGCTAGATGATGCTGTGTGCATTATCCAGCATTAATTATTTCAGTCTTTCAGCTTTTGATACCACGTAAAACCTGATCAGACACCACTCTAACAAGTGTGTGCATTCACAGCATAACTATTCATATTTCTTGTCCCTCTCCAGAAAAGTAAAACAAGGTACCTCACAAAACAAAACCCGTTAAAGTCATATATATGGCTTGCGAGGTGTAACTTTGAGCAACGGCCGGTAGCAGTGGAAGTCGCACAAAGGGAAAGTTGCATCGCCCGCCGTATTGTTTAGGTTGACTACAGCCATAATTTGCTTACGAATACTGGAATGGGTACATAATACATTATAATCTTCATAGATTTCAAGGATTTAGAACAGAAATATAGGGTGATCTAACAAGTAAACCTACGCAAGTGTGACCAACCGAACCGGATGAATCTTGATATACGAGAGTAGAACATTGAGAAATATTAGACCGAATATTAGATCGTGTTTTTTTCTAGCGGCCCTAGTTCACTTTTAAGGATAAAAACTACCCCTGCAAAACAACCTACCGAACCACAATCTAACCCACCTAACCCTGGGAACAGGAGTTAAGTCGCTTTTTTTTCTTAAAATAATTTCATTCTACACCCACAATCCTTAACTCATGTAACCACCCAACCCCTAACCCCTCCTGCCAAACCGCAATCAGGCTTACTCACCTAACCCAACATCCCATAATATTTTCCGTACACCTTGGTTGCCTGCAAGAAATCACTTTAAACGTCACAAGTCCAGCAATTTCAACGCCTTAGTATAGGCTGTTTAATGTCCTTACTGAATGTTTTGTACGGCTATGAAATAAAGAATTGCCTATCTATCTATCTGTCTTTTGTTTATGCTACGTTTTATCTACATATTTGTTGAACTCAGCTCCACGTAATAAGTAGACAGAACTGCGCACTAACAAGTACTTACCCCCATGGCTTAGCGACAATCGTATCTTAGCCTTTTGACACAGGACTTGTCCAATGTCCATCTCTTTTCTGAGCTGTCTCTCGAGACAATGAGACTAATCAAGTAGGTTAGTGTAATAACGACAAAACTGCCTCGGAGCCTGTTGTATTTTCTTTAGCTATCTCTTCCAGAAATTACTAGATTCCTGCAGGAGTGCTTTAGGCACGTGATAAATTCTTGCTTTGTGCTCTTGCAGTCGCCGTGGTTTTTTGGTAGTCTACTCGCAAAACCCAGTTCCGAAACAATGTGAATGTGTGGATTAAAGAGATCGTTTAGACATTTCAAAGAATTACAGAGAGATTGTCATTTTTTAGTTCCATATTCTAAAATATAGACATTTTTATAGTGCCGGGCCAAATGTAAACTTTGTCTAAACTCCACTCTAGATTTTTGTAGATAGGTCTACTTAGTAAGTAGTCATCATCATCAGCCCATACACGTCCACTGCTGGACATAGGCCTCCCCCGTACGACGCCACAAATAGCGGTCGTGAGCCGCCTCCATCCATCGACTCCCTGCGACCGCTACGATGACGTCGGTCCATCCAGTGGATGGTCTCCCATGTAGGGGGGGATTTGCCATAATCACCACGCTTGGCAGGCGGATTGGTGATCGCAGTGTTGGTGTTTAAAAATACTCAGAATGAAGCTGCTGCCCTCCTGGTAGGTTCCCTTAGTCGGCTGTTACGACATCCACGGGTTGAGTTGGAGGGGTCGATATTCGTACGCCGCAGCCCCACGGCCCGTATTTGTTATTACCTATGGCTGAGCGACAAAAGTATCTTAGCCTTTAATACAGAAATCGTCCAGACATTTTGTTTTCTTAGTTTTCTCTCGAGACAGCTATTACGGAAATAAGGTAAAAACATTCTGTCGCGCGGCCAAAATTAACATGTTATAGACAGATTATTTGGTTCACAAGCTCAGACAGCACAAAACATGATCAAACACAGCCAATAAAGTAGATAGTATAGGTAAGAAATAAGTAACTTCTTTTAGAAAATAGTTATACTTTTACTAATTCGTCGAGGCCGGTAGATCAAACTCATTGTTGAATTCATCCCTTGTTCATCTTATTGCTAGATTTTAGAAAAAATTACAGATGTTACTCACCTCTTTATTCAAGCGGATGGAAATCAGCATAGAAATTCTAGAAGCTAATACAAAATGCACGTCACAGCACGCCCCTGACTTAGGTATTCACCCGGTACTAATGCACTGTGGATTTCCCTCGGGTTTGCCCGCACTACAGTCTTCTAGTCGTCGAGGGTTTTGCTCGGCAAAATCTAGATAGGGAAATATATAATAATAAAGGTAAGAAAAGAAACTTAACAGAAGATATGAAGCTTTTTCTTAACTTTAAAGCAATCTAAGATTCAGTCTGTATTGATTTTTGACAAAATCTCCTTTGACAGGCAATCGTTTCCGTGGTAAACAATAATGTATTACGTTTCTGCCCACAGTTGCACGCATTGTTTCTATGTTAAACTCTTCTACTCCTTAAAAGGTTATTTATATCCCATAGGAACTGATTTATGGGATAAAAATGAAGCGAAGTTAATTCCAGGCCTAAAAGTAACCTGTATGCAAAATTTCAGATTTTTTATTAGTTTATGACAGGCAGGCATGAGCAGATGCCATCATGTTTCATTATTTTGCTCATTTTCCATGCCAATAGACGATTCAAAACGACCAAGAAAAACTTATTCATTTGTATTTATTTATTAATACTATGGGATCACAAGGAACACTTAGTCAAATCAAATAGGTACTTAGATTAAATTACATTTCAAATCACATAATATTTGATAACATAGAATCATAAAAAAATTGCAACTAAATTTTAGGTAGGTAGCTGTAATAGCATTGTCAGAAATGTATAAATGTGGATTATAATTACATCAAATCGAAAATGTTTTTGTCAGCAGAAGCTTCCTCTAGTCTATAAATAATTAATAGTAATTCTTAAAAAAGCCGTGGGGTCGCGGCGTACGAATATCGACCCCTCCAACTCAACCCGTGGATGTCGTAAAAGCCGACTAAGGGAACCTACCAGAGGAAGGGCAGCAGCTTCCTTCTGAGTATTTTTAAACACCAACACTGCGATCACCAATCCGCCTGCCAAGCGTGGTGATTATGGCAAATCCCCCCCTACATGGGAGACCATCCACTCGATGGACCGACGACATCGTAGCGGTCGCAGGGAGTCGATAGATGGAGGCGGCTCAGGACCGCTATTTGTGGCGTCGTACGGGTGAGGCCTATGTCCAGTAGTGGACGTGTATGGGCTGATGATGAATTCTTAAAAAAATATCGATTTTTAATTAAAGATTATCTTCGGTGTTGGTTTCATGTTCACCAATAGGCTTATCCTTATTCTCATTTCTATAATCTACTTAGTGGAACAATCTGTGTCTGTTTCAGCATTTCAGTAACATTCATGACGATATTAGGTAAATAATAGATTCAGGCGTTACTTTGCGGAAATCCATTGCACAATATTAGAATGAAGAAATATTTAGTAACAATTCCGCCAGTGATGTTGCCTCTCCGAGCTCCTTCATTGCTCCTGCACTTGGCGCGCGGAGCTCGGAGAGGCAACATCACTGGCGGGACTCTGTCGGTGTTGCTGTGCTGACCAATCTCAATGTAAAGGTCGAGTATTGTGGTGTCCTGAAGATGTCTCGTGGAGAGACGAAACTAGTAGACAACTTACTTTGATGAATACTATCAGAGAAGGTTATACGCGGAATTGTTACTAAATATTTCTTCATTCTAATATGACGATATTAAACTGGGCACGAAAGTATAGGTACCTACGAAAGTAATCGTGCTGAAGAACTCATAAGAGGCAGTACTATAAAATAGTATAAAGAGATGGGCATCAATCTTTCATATCGCAGTCAGTATCCTCATGGGTGTAGGAAAAGCTTTCCATATGAATTCTCAAAGTAGTGCCCGCCGTCAAAAGCCTAGTTTCTAATACACCGGTGCTTTGTGCTAATTGCTACCCTCACTTCAAGTTTTTTTGCCCTAACTTTTTGTGAAGCACGGCCAATATAGTCAGAATTAGGTACTAATTTTAGTATTCTACGATTTTCATTCATGCTTTTGTTTCTATCTTCGCTGCAATATGGCGGCCGCAGTTTCTCCGTGCCTTTAAGCCACGATGCACGGATGCACGTCTGAATACCAGATTGAACATTTATAAGGATCCGTCAGTATAAAGTGCTGTAATGGGGATATTTGATTTTGCTTCGGAGCGTTTGAATTTTATGAGTCTTTTCTTTGAATTTTAGTCACAGCAGGTTTTGTGTGAGCGATGGGAATATACGTCGCATTCTTACTATTTTAGCCGACTTCAAAAAGTGGAGGTTTTCAATTCGGTTTCAATGTTTTTTTTTATGTTACGCGATATCTCCGCCAATTATGGAACGATTTTGAAAATTCTTTCACTATTGTATATAAATATGTACATATATAACCCGTGTATGATCCCGAAGGAGTTTCATAAAATGTTTATCCCTAGGGGATTACTATTTATCCCACAAAACTTAAAATAAGTGTAAAAGTAAGGGAATTTAAGTCGATTTATCGTTTTTTTAAAACACGCTATATTATTAGAAAAGAGCTAGTTGAGTTTTATTGAAGTTAGTTGGTTATACTAGGAGTTGTATGGGAATACCCTGTATGATTGGGTTACACGTAGCGAAGGTAGAGGGTGATCTTAGTTTTAGAATCCATAGTTCGTCCTAAACATGTGTAAGTACTATAATTTTCATCGATATCCCCTCCCTGTTAAGTTTGCCGTCGATTTTTATTGATACAGAAATATTGTACGGCTGTATCATTCAGTATTTTTTTTGTGTAGTGTTCAGCGTAGATGCGGTACCCTAATTATATTACAATCTAGCCAAGTAGACTAATGAGTAATTATGCTTTGTCTTAGTTTTATAGAAAAGTGCCAATGGATACATTCTTATTTTTAATCATTATTAAAAATAAGAATGTATATTTAGAAAATAGAATGTCCATTGGCACTTTTCTTAGTCTCTAGTTAAGGGGAGGACACTTTTTTTATGTGTTCATTAAAATTAGCACTTATTATTCACTATTTATGTTTAACACTACACTTACTCAAAAAGTTTAGTTCTCTTGAGCCTTCTCACTACGTCTGTGTTGTCGAGGAGCTGGATGGCCTCGACGTTCACAACACACATTCAGTAAAATGAAAATAAACCGTTTTATTAAAAAAAAAAAAGAATATTAAATATACTAAAATCAAGATTATTTTAGTTACAAGACTTGTAACCTACAGTAGGGTTACCTATTTAGGAACGCCACTATACGTATAGTTAAGTGTTTTCGAATTTTTCAGAATATCAATTATCTTTCGTGTACAAAAAATTGCTTGTTCAATTTAATGGTAAGCAATGATATTCAAAACTTAATAACATGTTCCAAAAACCAGGACAAGTGTCTTCGACTCAGTATTTAGTGTCACATTTAATATTTCAAACTCAATAATACGAAAGCGATATATACTTAAATTAATATCCCTTACAAATAACAGTATTTCCCTGTCGCAAGGGAATTATAGGGCATCGATGTTGTCTTTGAAACCGTTTCCTTGTGATTAAGTGCTATATGACAGTTATAATAACACAAAAGGAATGTGTGATTTACTAAGAGCCTTTTAATATAATGTTATGCTATTAATTTTCTATGTTTATTTCCAAGAATTAATTCTTATTTTTTTTTTTATTTAATTCAGTCAGAATGTTCTTTATTCGTTTACCTTTTAATAACTTCTCTAGTGGTTGAAAGTACGTATCGTACGTAATACATTATTAGTACGAGTAATTATCATCATCATCATATCAGCCCATACACGTCCACTGCTGGACATAGGCCTACGATGTCGTCGGTCCATCGAGTGGATGGTCTCCGATCACTCCGTTTCGCGTCGCATCGTGACCGCCACTCGAGAACCTTTACTCCCCAGCGGTTATCAGTTCAGCGAGCTGTATGACCTGACCCCTGCCACTTCAGTCAACTAATAAACATTATGTATTCTGTTAAAATGGATGTTAATTATGTCGTAGCGATCTTGATGCCGCGTAGCACATTCCTAAAAGCAGCATAGCGTTGACGTCGACCTATTGGTACTCAAAGATGTGAATAGAAGATGTCTAAAACATTCATACAGGCTGCTTACCACCTCTAGTACCTAGTAGTGGTCTCATAGTACCTTCGTACAGACAGCGTAGCACGTGCATAGAGGAAGCGTAGCACTTACGTAGATGCCTCGTAGCACTTACGTAGGGACCTCGTAGCAAATCCGTAGATGCTGCGCAGCACCTCCGTAGGCCCCGTAGCACTTAGAAGGCTACGAACCTCTCCCAAACGGAAAAGGATCGGCCTATGCGATTATGTTGTTGTTTCACGTCGAATGAAATGAGGCGCGCTATTAGTGAGAAAGCGCGTCTCACCATCAAATACGAAGCTGTCATGTGGCTGTGTGCGTGTGCTCGGTGTCGGCACCATTTTTTGATATTTTTCGTACTTTCTGATTCATTTTGAATAAACGATTGATTTCAGAAATATTTTAACATTTTTAAGTTTTTTGCAACGCGACAGATTTTGGAATAAAGGTGTCTATCATGCATAAAACTCGCTTGAAAATTACTCGATTTGGTGGTCAAAATTAGTTTCGCTCTCATTTAAAGAATATTATGTTTTTGAAAAACTAAACCGCTCCAAACATAGCTATTTTTCATCCGATTACGTATTGAAAATTTCAATAAGATCGGTGACATAGTTTCTAAATGAAGCGGAAAGTACGTTTGTATGGGGAATAAGGCTATCCGTTCCGTTCTTAATAGCTATTAGCCACCTCTATACAGGCCGCTTGACATTTGCGTAGAATAAAAATTATATTTTCGGTTTGAACATAATCAAACGTAGCTATTGAATATGTATTGAAGTTGTCGGAGGCAGTTCAAAGGCAAAAATGTTTATGTGCTATTCTGCTCCTCGCTCATACTACAATAATTTGCACAAACCAAAGTGAACTCAGTCCAATCCCAACTATTCACCCAATCCTAGCAGTGCATATCTCCGGCGCACACATAAGTCAAGGCGCTGACATTCCGGTCCGCTCGCTCGTCCGGAACGCATGAAATATGGTCCACACCACATTTACCACAGCTAGTGATACTGTAGTAAAACTATGACAGAAAAGGATTGGTCTTTGTATAATTCATGGATACCTAGTTTAGAATCTTTGTTGTTATAGATAAGATACGTACGTCGATGAATCTAATTTAATTAAGTCAATTTAAACAAAAGATACTTAGATTTTCTTTTAATTCAATAATGGCGCACGGAGTATCTCATTAGTTTTTTTTATGATTTTTGTATGTACTTGCAAAAATACTGTTCCCATGTCATGGAAAAAATGATACAAGTAAACTGTATTTCAGTTTATATTGTCTAGTGATCTAGTGTATATTACAAGAAAGTTAATATTATATCCTACTAATATTATAAATGTCAAAGTTTGTATGGATGGATGTATGGATGTCTGGATATTTGTTACTCTTTCACGCAAAAACCACTGAACCGATTAGGCTGAAATTTGATATGGGTATAGTTTGGGACCTGAAATAACATATAATATAGGCTATTTTTTATGTCGATAAAACGCGGACAAAGGCGCGGGCAGCAACTAGTTTTCCTATATTTCCATAATTTTGTATAGATAAATTTCAGTTTACAATAATAGTTGTTAGATTCTCTGCTGTTAGTTTCATAACAAAAAAACATTTTCCTATGGTAACTCAGCGGAACTTAGGCAAATCTCCTTACAAAGTTGGAAAAATCTGGGGTCACAATTTTAAAAGTACATCAAAAAGATATATTTTTATCTGAAATACTTTTTCGTTTTTTCCATGAAGGGACACAAAAAGAGTGCCTTAAAAGTTGAATCACCCAAATATGTGTTTCGTTGGCATCAGGCTTTTTATGCAAAAAATATAAAATTCATTTATAAACTGTCGTCCGATGCCTACCAAAGACTATATATGACCAACTGTTGTTATTGTCCTAGACGCCAATAACAACTTAGTTGGTCAATTCACTATAGGAGTACATAATGCTGTGTAAAAAACATAACCAAAAACCATTCCCTTTCATTTTAGAAGCCTCCGTTGTCGAACAAATAATTGCCTGAATAACCAAAACCTTGTAATGTTTATACAAACCTTTGATCAAAGTTAAAGAAGACGTGAAGTAACGTCTTCTCGTCCAGTACCCATCCAATCTAAGCTTGCATTGTCAAGCGGCGAGGTTAAGAGCTAGATAACAGACGACACTCATGAGCTAATGGACTGACCAGCGCGTACAAAAGATCTGTAAATTGACCAGAAGCTTTGATAATGGGTGGCCTTTATAGCGTGGCCATTATATGTGAAAGTATTAATAATGGACCTTTAGATAGAAAGCTTAGATTTTCTAAAGGTGACGTCATAATGGTGGAAAGAGTTGGTAAAAAGCGTTAAGGATTTTCTATTGTTGTGTAGATAATGCTTTATTCAGAAAAACTTACAGTTTAGTGGTTAGATCGTGATCAAGTAAAAGTTAGAGGTTTTCCAAATATAATTATCAAAGGTAAATTAATCGTAAATGTTCATGTATTGCATGAAAAACATGTTAATAGGAAGTTATTTAAAAAAACGATATATTAATGAAAAGGTTAAATGGTGAAGTTCTCGACTCAATATCCGTACTCTTTCATAATATTATTTCTCTGTTATTTCTAGAATATGGAAAAAAAACACTTCAACCTTTGTACCGCGTTTTAAACAAAGGCAAGCTCGGGCATCTACCCTAAACTGATATAAAACATTTGCACCTCTGACACGTCCCCATAAATAGAAGATGCTCTATCAGAAAACACTTATTCCCATTCACATTCAACGACAAAAACTGTCTCCATCATGTTGCCTGTCAAAATGTATATTTTATATTTTATTTATTAAATTAATAAACCTACCTAATTACCTACCAGTGAGAACTCTGTGTCTAAACCTAACATAGGCTTTAAGGCACTTCTAACAAAAAAGTATTATTGTTTTTTTATCTGAATATATAATTCTATTCTACCATTATAATCAGCATACCTGCTACTTGCTCGTCATAGACGTCCTAATGAGCGCCATTGCGCCCTGTCTTAAAACTATCTTACCTTGTTTATTTCGGAACGCATGATGCGCCTTCATTTGAGTTATTTCGAGTTCGTCCCACTGCCTTCGGCCCAAAGTAATCGGAACACAGAAAATCAAATTCAGTGTGATTTCATTCCGCATTCGTCCCAATTCAAAGGCAGGCTTTAGTACTGTCAGCCACACACTTATCATGTGAGAAGCGGCCCCACTTATTTGCTCACCTTAAAGATTTGGACGATTGAGATTGGTATTGTTTGAGTCGGTACCTACAAAAACTAAGCTAAACTAATTTGCCAGTACTTGCTTTCATCGTTTTATCTCGTTGTCCTTTTTTATTTAGATTTTATAGAAAGTGATGGCCGCATTTTAAATGCTGTTTAATGAGTTTCGTTTAGTTTTTGTATCAAAGAATAAACAGCATTGTTTAGCATTGCTTCAAATTTCTTGTTTAAAACGATAATCTTCAAACTATAGATATTAACTTACTTGAATTTGGCAATTTTAAAAGATATTTAACTAAATGAAATTTATTGATATTAATTTATTCTACCTATCTTTTAATTTTTGCAAAACTGTAATCACTTCAGACCGAACGATAATTTTTCTTTATTTCACTAAACGAAACAACTATTCTCATGACTGTATCTTTTTTGGGGCAAATATGTATATTCAAACCTGAATCTGAAATTCTAAAGAAAACACAAAATGTACAACCATACAAAATGTAGTTACCTACTACAAAAAGACCAGCATTTTTTCCTGCTAGACCCCCCGCTGCCGCTGAAGTGTAAAGAATAGGTCACACTCTAGACATAAATAATACCAGAGAGAAATTCTGAATATTGATAGCGGTCGCATTCTGTGCTTATTTACAAGCTGTTTATTTCTGACCACAATTTGGGGTGTGGGTTCTATTGTCCCTTTATATATATCTGTTTTCAATTGCTTGGCAGGGGAGATTTAGATTTTATAATTTTTTTTTTAGATTTTGTCATGATTTGAATCTAGATTATAACACATGCCCAGCATGGGGAATTTAGCATTACCCCATAATGATAAGAGCCAATAAGGAGCTTATTAGGAGAAGCCTATGCCCAGCAGTGAACTTGTGTAAACTGCTGATGACTATAACATAGTGGCATCTATTATTTATAAAATACCATCATCATGAGTTACCCACTACTGAAGCTCCAAGTTAAGTCTAAACTTAACTTTAAATCAAAATTATCAAACATGCAAGAAAACATTGAATTCTCCGTCCTGATCCTGCATGAAAAGCGTCTTTGTACCGTTTGTACCACCAAATGCCTCGTCATCTTTACCTCTCAAACGAACAAAAGACTCGAATTTGTATATTTTTCCGTCAAAACGCTTCAAAAGATGTTTATTAATGAGATATAACAAAAGGCAAAAGAGGCTGAAGACAGATCTATTTGCGAGGGATTACGCCGCGCCCCCTTCGGCCCTGCCGGCAAATATTGACATTTCGCTGTTTTAATGCCGACGTCAAACAATCGGCGATTTGGAGACACTCGCGGTAGTGAGTTTGTATTTGGTCCGAAAGAATTTATGTGAAAGTGTTGATACAAACAGAACACTGATTTAAGTTTAAATTTGTAAATTACAATTGTTGTAACTTTCTACAACTTCTGGAGGCCTACTTGGCGACAACAATCAACAACATTCGTTACTGAATAGACTCGCCGATTTATCTCAATATTTAACTTACTCCTAGATTCAAAACGACTCTAATTGTTTTACAGTTTTCTTATATTTTTCTTGCATAATTATATTATATTCTTTTTCAACATTCCGAAATCCGTGCTAAGCACGACGCGACAACCTCATTGAAAACCCCGAATTTCCCGAAAGCTTGGATCTAATGCAGCAGCGTTAATGGAACTGGCATGTCGCGATGGAATGATAGCGCACACCGCAAACAGGAGTCTGCTCTTTGTGTAGAACCCCATCGATTGGAGTTCAGCTTTTTATTTCACTGCCACTCTGTCGCCGTCTAATTCCTTAGGCGTTAATACCCTGATGTTCGTTTGTTTTGCTCTTTGGGAGGGTGCTCTAGTAGATACGTACATAGGTACGTCAGGCTATTGACGATTTTATTTGTACATACATACATGCAAGACTTTGTATATGTATCAAACTATTCTGGCATATTGGTAAAAGCAAGCTGACTCACACTAGGTAATGTTACTTCGCAAAAATATTTATATCATAAATACAATAAATGAACACTTAGAAAGGGACAAATTCTTAAAATTAAAATAGAAATGGAAATAAAGTGATATTTTGTTTATTTCTGACGCTTTGTAGACTTAGTAAGTAAAGAAGCGACTTGCAAGTTTGATTTCCGCTCTCAAATAGTTTTTTTACAAATATTGAATTCTGTATTTCTGAATATATGGTACCTAACTGTAACATATTTGGTGGCTAAGATATGAAAACAGGAAAACGATATCGCAACTGGAATAAGAATAACATCTGCGTCCAAACTGAGTGGTAGGCCAACTCAGCCAAAAAGTTTTTTGGTTAAAAGGACAATGATTGTGCAACTATCAAACAACAAACAAAATATAATAAAATCTTTACTCAGCAATCTTTCCCAACACAAAAAATCTCCCTACACTTCCCAAATTTCAAAAACTTCCCAACTGTCCCTTCTAAAAATCATTGAACACAACTTCGGTCCACCGTCTGGCACAATACCCAACTTGGGGATAACTTCTAAACTCGATAGTGTATCAAAAGCATCTATTTTGTATGTATTTATGCAGAATGTATAAAGCGGTCTTGTGGGAGTTGAACGCAAAAATTATGCAAATCTCGCCCTTCGGTGAGTACAATTAGAGGTGATAAAGGACCGGAATTGAATGGAGTGTAAATTTTATTTTGTGAAGTAGTACTATAAATACGTTAATGACTGGAATGGACTTAAAAGTTCAATTCGACAGAACATTCGATACAAAAAATTAAGATGTTGAAATTGCGGGTACTAATTTTGGTAAAATTGGTAAAATACACAGAACGAAGCTGCTACTTTTCCTATGATAGGTTCCCTTAGTCCACTCTTACGAAATCCAGCCGCTGAGCTGGAGGGGTCGATTCTAACGACAGCAAAGGCATTTTCCTTCAATATACCTCTTAAAACAGCCGTGGGCAGTAACAAGTAATTCATAATCATAAGTGGCTGCCACAGATGGCCGAGGCGAATGGCTTCTGTTCATCAACTCCCTTCATTGTCCTACAGTAATAAAACCGTGTCCTTATCACCAACCCTCACAGTAACAAGTCTGTTAACAAGCACAGCTGTCCGCAGTATTTCAATTTTCCATCTCCGTAAACTAATTCCGAAGAATTCGGACGCAGATGTCGAGGAATCTGGCGAGGAATTTTTCTTTTAGAGCGGGAGACGCAGTGCGTAAAATCTTTTTTTATTTTGGTAGCAAACTTGTAAACCGTATTTTGATTCAGATCAAAAACAATGCTTATTATCTAAGGGTTAGTATTATAATAAATGCTTATTATCTAAGGGCTAGTATTATAATAAATGCTTATATCTAAGGGCAAGTATTATAATAAATGCTTAGTATCTAAGGGCTAGTATATAATAAATGCTTATTATCTAAAGGCTAGTATTATAATAAATGCTTATTATCTAAGGGCTAGTATTATAATAAATGCTTATTATCTAAGGGTAAGTATTATAATAAATGCTTATTATCTAAGGGTACGTATTATAATAAATGCTTTTTATCTAAGGGTTAGTATTATAATATATAATCTGTGTCTAAGGTAAAGAAATTATAAAATTCATATTGCTTGGAAGATTAACGCTTATGGTCTTATAAGTTTAGAGCCTGTGATAATGGCCGACCATCGTTATTTTATAAGAGCTGAGAGCTTGTTTGCGTATGCCGTGTACTGAGGAGTGATTCCCAACGTTTCTCGTGAGATGTGCCTGAGCACGTCTTTCGTACTCTCGTACTTATACCAACGAAAATTATTCCCAACGTCTCACTAAAACGCGCTTATTGCCACCGTCTCACGAAAAATATTCCCAAAGTTTCACGAAAACGCACCTATTGCCGACGTTTCACGAAAAATATTCCCAACGGCTCACAAAAGTCAGAACGCCGTTATGAGAGACCTTGCAGACTTGTCTGCGTTTTCGAAGCAGAAGAAACATCAGAATACATTTGTTTTCTTCTCTTTGGTACCCCCTCAGCGCGGATTGTATGTATGTTTGTACTGTATTTATTTATACGTTGTTTCATGTGTTAGTTACATCGAGTTCTTATGAGTAGTGAGATCATGACGTGGCGCGCTACAACATGAACGTTCAGTTTGCTCAAAACTTTGAGACACACGTCGAAACAACATTATACGAGTAGATCATATAGCATTCATTTTCATTGAATTTGTATATTATATTGAATAAAGTTTTATTTATTTAATTACTTAACTAAGTTAATTTTATTGTCGTCCGAAATAAATGCATTTTATTTATTATTTTACGGTATTTATTAGCATCAATGTTTTGTGCAAAATCTAGCACCAGCTCTCCTCCCCATCGGATTGTAATACACAAATTCACGGGTGATGGCAAGGGGCCCACGTCAAACGCTATAATTACACGGCGGGGGTCCGCGGGGCACGGAGTCCCGGGGTCCGGGGTGACGTCATAATCTGCGGAGTAATTTCACGCCATCCATGTCATATGAATACGGGCTTTAAATCAACAGGACTCTTTGAGGTGATAGCCACTTGCAAATTGCATTAAATGAAACTGAGGAGTATGCTTGACGATTTTTGTATCAGAGGACCGCCTAAGCGCAGAATGTTGATGGACTCTATTCCCATCATAAAAAGTTCCATCTGAGACGAATAAATTTTCAGGTTTAATCCCCGCTGTAAAACAATATGTGAAATAATTGAATGATTAGCGAATATATTATTTGTTTTGGGTTTAATTATTTTCAAGTTTGTACGCAATCAAAAAATATTATTTTAAATAGTAGGCATATCAGTCGTCCCCATAATCATAATCCTTGTTTACATAATGTTTACTTGAAGAGGCTGTTCAAGATAAAATGTTGTGCGAATCATTTGGCGTGTTTTAAGAAACGATAAACTGACTTTAGATTCCTTTACTTTTGCACTATTTTTAAGTTTTGCGGGATAAATATGGGCACTAAATATTTTTTTATTGGACTACCGCGAGATGATTTTCTATACAATAGTGAAAGAATTTTCAAAATCGGTACAGACGAATTGAGAACCTCCTCCTTTTTTGAAGTCGTTTAAAAACAGCATTATACTGATTCGGTATTTGATCTCTCTTTCTCTCCCTTTCTCAACACTGGGAGAGTTAAAGTTAGACACGATACATTTTTTCGACCCAGATGCACGCCTTAGATATAAGCAGCATGGCACCAATTATTTGGGACCTCATTGTGAAATAAAACCACTTTGTACAACCAACAACAAAAGTAAACAAACCATTTTTATGAGTCACGCTACATTCAGAGAGATTTATAAATTTATTGTTCAGCGGCCGTAAAGGAATTGTTATGGTAATTGGTACACTGTCGATTATTTACTGTGACGAATACTATGTAATAAAGAGCGCCAACATAAAGGATGTAATTGCAGGGATAGATCCTTCAGGGTATAAATCATCCTGGTTGCCTGGAAGAAATCACTTCTAAGCGATAAGGCCGCCCATTGTACATGTTCATGCATGGTGTACAATAAAGAGATTTGTGTTGTATTGTGGATCATCATATAATATGTCATAGTTATACTCAATAATTTTTATTTATTAATGCCTACAAAATAAACGCATAGAAGTAATTTTTTTTACTAATTAATTACTACTAAATTAACTAACGTGAATCTACGTAGATAGCTACCACGGCCGCTGTGCTTTGGAAAGCACGTTAAGCCGTTGGTCCTGCGACTGACCTCTCCCCGGTCATGTCAGTCTGCCGTCCCATCGGGTTATCAGACTGAGGGAGTAGAGAGTGCACCTGTGTTTGCACACTTGTGCACTATAATATGTCCTGTGCACCTGGCTAGTCTCTATTAAGACTAGCCAGCGTGGTCGAAGATTCGGCTAGGAGGACATCATCATTATCAGACAGCTCATTTCTCAAGACACGGCTCACGGCGCACTCGGGTAGGAAGCCTTTTAGTGCGGTTTGTATTATTTCTGAGGAGCGAAGGAGTTGTAATTGAGTTATATGGCTTACGCCTTTCCAAGAGCTTCGAGGGTAGAATGGAATCGCATTTGATTTTCTTAAAATTTTCTGGCCACGAATTTTCTATTTAATACGACACATTACTTTTCAAGCAGATTACTTCACGCTATACCGACTTGAAAATGTGAAGGAAGTCGAAAAATCCAATATAATGATAGTATTTGAGACTACGATAAATTTTTAAACCAAGCGTTAGAATTAATTTTTTTCAGCTTTGTCGTTTTTGATAGTTGTACGTTCAGGGGCTGGTTTCCACCAAATTAATAACTTCACCGTAACAATATGGTATCGTCTCAGAATGACACATTTTGTAATTTTACCTTTGATGAAAGAAACTAAAGATGGACTAAAGAAACTACAGATGCGTGTCAAAAGTGCCAAGGTTGAACCAATCTATCAATATAATGCAAATAACACAACACGCACTATCTATAGTTTATTTCATATAAGGACGATTCCTTGACGATAATACCTCGTTAGCACAATTCGGCCCCAGCATATTTTCGACTTTTTGTTTTCCACATCATACATAGAATAATAAACTTAATAAATATGCAGGTCTCGACAGAGCCTACGCATTTGCTCCTCTTGGAGTCGAGACCCTAGGTCCGTGGGGTACCGACGCTCTCCGGGTTTTCACAAAATTATCTGAGCGCCTGGTCAAAGGGACGCGTGACCCGAGAGCTGGTGAGTATCTGGCGCAGCGGATTAGCATTGCCATACAGCGAGGCAATGCAGCCCATGTCTTGGGGACGCTTCCGACTGGTAGGTATTGATATGGACCAGTTGAGCTATCTGTAGATTGTTTGCAACAGTCTGCAGTTAGATTAATTGTTTCAATTGTAAATACTAGTTTAATTTGTTTACATTATTTGATTGTTATTTTCTTTGTCAATAAAGATTTAAAAAATAAACTTAAAGTTTTAGTTATTAAATCCTCCCCACAGATTTCTGTATCTTTAACGTATATAAGCAAAACGAACGCTTCTTGGAACATTCACTATTTCTATGGATTCACAGACAAGTTCAAAGACTGAACTTATAAATACACATCTGCAGCGCAATATCATAGATTTTATTTTTATCGGTAGTTTTGCGTTTTTTTTTAAACTAATCGATTTCGTCATGTCTTATGCGAGACGTTGGGAATGACTCGGTAATTTTGATCTACAAACAATTGTATATGGAATAATATACCTGCTATTTCGCACCGAAATATTCAGAACCGATGATGTCTCATCACTATAATAGTTTCAGAGGTAGACAAAATCCGAAGCAGGACAACTTCAACTTCTTCTTTTATGGCGCCGCTTGTTTATCGCTACGACTCTGCCAGTGTCTGTGTCAGAGTGTCATAAACTTCCAAAATAGAATATGATCGGTAACAAAATAAAAACGAACATTCTTAAAAATAATGTCATGTTAATAGGATTAAAACGACATATTACAAGACAAACCACCCTATCCAACTGAGGACATAATTATCCCTAAAACAGTAACTATAGGTAGGTAGGGATACCAATCTTTTGAAATGCATACTAATTTTTCCCCTTCGTATCTAAGGCTTCTTTCTTCGCCACAGTATAATAAACAGTAAGTATGAGTGCTGAACTATGAATACCATCATCAGACGGATTATCACATTTCACATTGGTTGCAAAAGCTTTAGGCTCTCGATCGAAAGCATGTCTTAGTATTAGGTTTTAAAACATATTTTCGCTTGAGGGGAATTTTAATAATTTTGGGGTGATATGTAATAGCGGGGAGGCCGCAACAAGTCTTAAGTCGCCCCCTGTCTGGGTCACAGTGCTGTAGAAATAGCTGAATTTAAAATGAAAATTATTTACAAAAACACATGAAAAGCTTACCACATTAGCGCTCTCAAATCGGATCAGAATCAGAATCAATAACTTTATTTCTTCAGGCTTACAAAATAAGCACTTAGACAAGTCAAATTTTATACTATAAACATAGTTATTATTATCAAATAAGAAATAAGGTGTTATTGATATTCTCTTCACTTCAATTTTTTGTCCACTAGTGGAAAAAGTTAAAAAGAAACCACTAGCACATTATAATATCACTTATGTGTCTAATACATGTTTATTTTGCCTATCTAAATATAAATTTAATGGATGATTACTATAGTACCTATGAGCATTGAGCAAATAACAACGCCTGAAGGTGGCCTATTAGATTAGTTGTTCCCTCAACGACAGGAACAAATGATTCACTATGAACTGTCCGGAATCTCGACCTCGATACGGAAAAGCCTCGTTGTCGAGACGATTCTATCGAGTAACCGAAATCGGCGCTCTGAATGTGGTTGTTTTAGGACCGCGGTGACTGGCATATTCCTACAGAAGTGGGTCTGATAAGCAGCATAAGCTGGAGTCAGGCTCCGGATCATATATATGTAGTTGAATGATATCCACTTTCACCGCCAAATCGAAGAATTAGCCCGTTTGTAGAATGGCTATGAGGTTTGCAAAACGACACCATTCATTTATAACTAGCTGTTCCCCGAGGTTTAATCCTCTTTAATCATCCTTTCAACTAACTCTATGCCATAAATCAAGTCGATTTAGGGCGTGAAAGAAAGACCAACAAACAAACACACTTTCGCATTTATAATATTAGAATTATTAGGGCGTTCCACAATATGGCTAAACGTCACTTAGACATCTCGTCGAATGAAATAATGAATTTAGGTGATTCCAAATTAAACGACCCACACGCACATATTCAATGACGTCTCTGTGATCAACAAGGTTAAAACCGGCAGCGATCACCGTATGGTAAGAGCGTCATTGAATATCAATGTAAAGCTAGAAAGGTATTGTCTGATAAGGTCTACTCTACACCCAAACCCTGTCCAGATACAAAATCCCGAGAGCTTTCAGTTGGAGTTACAGAACCGCTTTGAATGCCTCGCGGAATGCGTAACAGTGGACGAACTAAATAACGGGCTGGTGGAAACTGTCCGTGCGCTCGGGTCGGACTTCTTTAGGACCCCCCGCAGAAATAAAACACAAAGACTCTCGGGTCACACTCTGCAGTTAATGGCAGAGAGGAGTGAAATGAGGCTGCAGTCTTCGGCAGACATGTCGACATACGGTGCGCTCAACAAACAGATCTCGAAGTCTATGCGACACGATTTGCGCTCATACAATACCAATTGTATTATGAGCGCAATAGAGCGGAACAAGGGCTCTAAAGTGTTCGCAAGAGATCTGTCGCTTGGGCAGAGCCAGCTGACGAAGCTGAAGACCGATAACGGCAGCATCATTTCCTCCAAGCCTGAGATCTTGATAGAGCTTGAAAAGTTTTATGGGCAGCTCTAAACCTCATCGCAATGCCCTGCAAATAGCACGACAGGCGATGCAAGAGCCCGTTTAACCCGACACTATACCGAAGATATCCCGGACGTCAGCCTCTACGAGATAAGGACGGCTCTCAAACAGCTTAAAAACAACAAGGCACCCAGGGATGACGGAATAACGACAGAGCTTCTGAAAGTGGATGGATTACCAGTATTTAAAGTCCTTCAGAGGCTATTCAACTCCGTCATTCTCGAGGGACAAACGCCAGAGGCGTGGAACAGAAGTGTGGTGGTACTGTTCCATAAGAAGGGTGATAAAGCCCTTCTAAAGAACTATAGGCCCATCTCACTGCTGAGCCACGTCTATAAGCTGTTTTCGAGAGTAATCACCAACCGTCTCGCACGATGGTTTGACGACTTCCAGCCGCCCGAACAAGCCGGGCTCCGAAAAGGCTTTAGTACCGTAGACCACATACATACGCTCCGGCAGATTATACAGAAAACAGAAGAGTATAACCGGCCTTTATGTCTAGCGTTTGTGGACTACGAGAAAGCCTTTGATTCAGTCGAAACCTGGGCAGTCCTGCAGTCTCTCCAGCGGTGCCAAATCGACTACCGGTATATCCAAGTGTTGAAGTGTTTGTACAGCAAGGCCACTATGTCAATTCGTCTCCAGGACCAAAGCACAAATCCGATCCCACTGCAAAAAGGGGTGAGACAGGGAGACGTCATTTCTCCGAAACTGTACAAATATCCTCCAATGCAGAGGGCATTGGAGGATATTTTTAAGCTTGTGGACTGGGACGGATATGGCATCAATATCAACGGCGATTACATCACTCACCTTCGGTTTGCCGACGATATAGTCATTATGGCAGAATCACTGGAAGACCTTAGCAGGATGCTCAGAGACCTCAACACCGTTTCCCGCCAAGTGGGTCTTAAAATGAACATGGGTAAGACAAATATCATGTCTAATGCCCATGTCGCACCCTTACCGGTCTATGTGGGGAACGATTTTATCGAAGTTGTTGATCATTATGTCTACCTAGGCCAAATGGTCCAACTTGGTAAATCCAACTTCGATAAAGAGGTCAACAGACGAATCCAACTCGGATGGGCAGCGTTCGGGAAACTTCGCAATATCTTCTCGTCACAGAAAGTCTTTAACCAATGTGTGCTACCAGTGATGACTTACGGATCCGAGACGTGGTCGCTCACTATAGGCCTTGTGCATAGGCTCAAAGTCACCCAGCGAGCTATGGAGAGAGCTATGCTCGGTACTCGGTACGCGATAGGGTCCGGAATACGGAAATTCGTAGAAGAACCAAAGTTACCGACATAGCTCTCAGAATCAGCAGGCTGAAATGGCGATGGGCAGGCCATATAGCTCGTAGAACCGATAACCGCTGGGGAGTAAAGGTTCTCGAGTAGCGACCGCGATGCAATGCGAAACGGAGTGTGGGAAGGCCTCCCACTCGATGGACCAACGACATCGTGGCGGTCGCAGGGAGTCGTTGGATGGAGGCGGCTCAGGACCGCCATTCGTGGCGTCGTTTGGGGGAGGCCTATGTTCAGCAGTGGACGTGTACGGGCTGATGATGATGATGATGATGATGACCGGCATGACTCCCATGGACCCATAGCGCCACTAAAGTTGGCAAAGTATGGTGTTATAAGATCTGTTACGGTGAGAAACACCATGTAGCAGTGTACCAGTTGTTCTCTTGTTCTTAACAATCCGGAGGGTTGATATTTGTGTGAGGTCTCATAGGCGGAGTATTTACTAAAAGTATAAACATGTCGAGCCATTGTGTGAACCAGCGTGAAATGCAAAATGTCACCATTGTTCAAGCATTTCAAAACTCCTGGTTGAGATGCAGGAGTTGTGATGAATCTAGATATCTACAGAGCTATACTAACTGGGAAATGTGACGTTATAAGTTTTATTGTCGTTACATTTTTCAGTCCAGTGCTAGGAAAGAGCTTTTTGCTTGAAGTCTCAAAGTACAAGCCCAGAACCAGTTATCGAATAAGGAATAAAACGTGTTTTTTCTTAAGTAGTTGTGAAAAATGGTTTTGAAAGTGGACTAAAGGAGCTAGAGTACCTTTAGCTTACCTCATCATGTCAGCCTATATACGTCCACTGCTGGACATAGGCCTCCCCCATACGACGCCACAAATAACGGTCCCGAGCCGCCTCCATCCATCGACTCCCTGCGACCGCTATGTTAACTTACCTGTATTCATGTAATTAGGGGGATTGCTTATTACAAAAAAAAGGGTAATTAAACATGGAAATACATTAACAAATGTACTATCATCTAAAATCCTGTCCAAGGATCCTGTTTGGTCGTTTTCTGTATTATTTTTTTCCTTCTTAGACTAGATTGGATTTAATCTTACTTCATTATTTTTTTATCTACACCCCATAAATGATAAAGACTTAATAGAAGCTACATGCTCGTACCGTGGAAGCAATATTCAAATGTTCCATTGAATCTGCCCAGCACGAGGCGACGGGCGTTGCGTTGGCAGGCTCACGCTCAGATTTAATGTTCGACGCACGCTGATTTATTGGTCTGCTACATCCTGCGATCCTTCTGCAGCCTTGTGCCACACAACAAGATCAGATGTCATATTAGGGTAAAGTCCACGTAATGTCCGAATCGGCACTAGGGATACGTGCCCGACTAGGTATACCAAAACACCCAACGCCTGAAAATTACAATAAATGATAGCGCGTTCGATTTGGCTAAATGCATTCTAGAAGACATTTTTCCATTCATCATCATCACCCGTATACGTCTGCTGAACATAAGCTTCACTCAAACGACGCTATGAATAGCGGTCCTTAGCCGCCTCCATCCATACATTTTTCCTTTGTATTGGACAACTCGCCCGCAGGGCACGTTTTGACCAGTCAAGATATCCCCTAATAATAAAGTTATTGATTCTGATTCTGAATTGAATAAAAGCAGTAGATAGGTATATATAGGCGCCGTGGGTCCGCGGCGTACGAATATCGACCCCTCCAACTCTACCCGTGGATGTCGTAAGAGCCGACTAAGGGAACCTACCAGAGGAAGGGCAGCAGCTTCCTTCTGAGTATTTTTAAACACCAACACTGCGATCACCAATCCGCCTGCCAAGCGTGGTGATTATGGTAAATCCCCCCTACATGGGAGAACATCCACTCGATGGACCGACGACATCGTAGCGGTCGCAGGGAGTCGATGGATGGAGGCGGCTCAGGACCGCTATTTGTGGCGTCGTACGGGGGAGGCCTATGTCCAACAGTGGACGTATATGGGCTGATGATGATGAGGTATATATATTTCCACTCTCTCTACCTTCGGTACATATTTTACAAAAAGTAAAATCAGTTTCATTGAACTTCAATTGCACTGCATCATTCATTACCATACCGTATGGGGTGACTGTAATCTGTCCCCGCGATTTCGGTGACCCAATATTTTTTGCTACGATTCGTACCCGCTTTCTGACCTCCTGAGTCTAAGTCTAAGGCGATTAACACACTGCCACGCATCACGCCCCGTGTTGCTTGACCATTGTATATTTTCTATTAAAACGGAGTTAACGTTAGAAGAGACTACAAGCAACCAACAACGTTAGAAGACGCATTCACGCAACAGTGTGTTGATCGCCTGATATCATCTTATATCATCTCTCCAAGTGCACTCCACCCTAACCCTGGTTTTTGGCAGGCGACAGGCAGTGCCGTAATACCGTTGTTTTCTTCGTGCCGACTCGCTAAGTGCAGAGGCATAGCCAAACCGTTTGAAAGGAAATGGATATTTAACTCTGACATGAAATGTGGTGACATGATTAAAGTGTTTTTGCATGGAAAGTAGCATCTCTCTTGCGTCTGTTATTATAATGCATGAATTAATGAATGAAACTTTATTGTACTATAAATCAAAAACTAAAATAAAAAATAAAGACAGTTCAAAAGGCGGCATTATCGCTGAGAGATTTCTTCCAGGAAGCCTTATGGCTTTCTTCTCTCTACAAGTCTACATTATAGTTAGACCCTGTCTTTGTCATCTCATAGTGTCTTTTAGTTTTATATTTGTAGCTCTAAACTAATTATTATAATTTTTATGCTAATCACGTAATTTTATGCAAATACAAATACAAGCCGTGGGGTCGCGGCGTACGAATATCGACCCCTCCAATTCAACCCGTGGATGTCGTAAAAGCCGACTAAGGGACCCTACCAGAGGAAGGGCAGCAGCTTCCTTCTGAGTATTTTTAAACACCTACACTGCGATCACCAATCCGCCTGCCAAGCGTAGTGATTATCCCCCCCTACATGAGAGACCATCCACTCGATGGACCGACGACATCGTAGCGGTCGCAGGGAGTCGATGGATGGAGGCGGCTCAGGACCGCTATTTGTGGCGTCGTACGGGGGAGGCCTATGTCCAGCAGTGGACGTGTATGGGCTGATGATGATGATGATGACAAATACAAAATAATTTATTTGCCATTAGGATTAACTACTACTCGGATTCACCTATATCTATAGGTGAAAATCACACAACTGTAACTACTATAGGTAGATACCTATAGTAGTTACAGTTGTGTGGGTCCCCATTCAAATGCGTATTAAATGTTTACGCAAAATTGTCAATCTATCCTTTTAAAAGCTTTGGCGTTAATTCAGACATCTAAACTTTTGTATTTTTATATGAGTGATTTATTGAGTGGTTTTAGTACAGCCTTTTACATGGATTTTATCCCTCATCCCTTGCCTTTTTCTTGATTTTCTCACCTAAAATGTATCCCCTTATATCTCTTTGGAACTCCATATTTATCTCAACTAAACTTCCTCCAACTTTCCTCCACTATCAGATACGAACTCAATGAATAGAATTTAGGGTACTTCTCGAGACGAGGGATAACTTCTGGGTTTCAATTCTGTTGGCTTTAGTTTTCATCGCGTCTAGTACCGACTCTTGTGATTACTTGTTGATAAGTCATGTCATGCATTTTTGCGCTCAATACATGATTCGAAAATCTTAAAAATAATATCATCGCAAAATAATATTACTTATAATGTTGGATATTTTTTATTGAAATAGTTTATTAGAAAAGAGGATCCTTCACCCCAAGGAATCTAAAGAGCACATTTTTTTGAACTAACTAATTTGTCATTGAGCTACGTGAAAGCGCATAATAAGATGGTATGTACGAGTACATCTTATTATGCGCTTTCAAACCAGACAACAAAGAAAAGAAGGTGTGATCAGTAACCCAAAACCAACGCAAGGCAAAATTGTTTCAAACAGTTAAGGCAGATCTTACGCCGATAGTACATATTGTACGTACATAAATGTACAATGATGTTTTGTTTGTTATTTTTTGGAGATCAATCCGTAGTATACACATATACATTACTAAGAATTTACACAGATTTGCTTATTTCCTCAAGTTTTTTTAAATCTTTTACTATATATGCAGTTATTTAAAATTTTACACATGGAATGTCTGTGAAGCTATCTGCTAAATTATAATTGGGTTCAAGAAATTCTTCTCCGATAAAGAATTGCCCAGCAAGGTGCTAGAGAACCTGAGGAGATTTTCTTTACCATTGAAGAGGAAAATTATCTTGATCGGATAACAGCCCTTCAGTTAATTATTTTTGAACGACAGAGGGCGTGAATTGAACTCTTGAACATAGATTTAATCTACTTGAGATTTTGGGGGAGAAATAGGAAGTTTAATAAATCGAAATCTGAAGATGTTAGAGCTTTGTATTGTGCTCCTGAGCGGTGAAAGAAAATAACGTAGCTACCTACCTACCTACTAAGGTTTATACATCTCAACAAAATGTTCAGTTAGTTTATAGGAAAGTATTTCTACTTTTTAAGGCCATTATATAATCTAATAAGGATATCATAGACTAAGTCAATTATATTATAAGTCTTTATTGACAAAGAAAATAACAATCAAATAATGTAAACAAATTAAACTAGTATTTACAATTGAAACAATTGAGCTAACTGCAGACTGTTGCAAACAATCTAGAGATAGCTCAACTGGTCCAAATCAATCCATATCAAACCAGTCGGAAGCGTCCCCAAGACGCTGGCTGCATTGCCCCGCTGTATGGCAATGCTAATGCGCTGCGCCAGATACTCACCAGCTCTCGGGTCACGCGTCGCTTCGACCAGGCGCTCAGATATTTTTTTGAAAACCCGGAGAGCCTTGGTACCCCACGGACCTAGGGTCTCGACTCCAAGGGGAGCAAATGCGTAGGCTCTGTCGAGACCTGCATATTTGCGCCTCTTGAGATCCTCAGCCAAATCTGCCGCCGAACCAGCCCTCACGGATGTCCTTGAAAGATGGGAAGGCGCAAGTGTGTCGACACATGTAGCGTCCCACACAATAGGCCTCCCCAGCTCCCAAGGGACTAAAGTCATGCCGTCGGGCCTCTCACCATCGTCACGCAACAGGCCATTCGGTTCGAGAATAATATTATATTAATGTCAATTATATTAATGTTTACTCATCATATATCAGCCCAAACACGTCCACTGCTGAACATAGGCATCCCCCATACGACGGCACAAATAGCGGTCCTGAGCCGCCTACATCCAACAACTCCCTGCGACCGCTGTGTGTGTGTCGTCGGTCCATCGAGTGGATGGTCTCCCATGTAGGGGTGTCAATATTTACTCACTTTGTTGTAATTTTAAAATAGTACTTACCTATACCTATGCAATTCATCGCAAACAGTTTGTATTGATGTATTAATACTAACAGTTGCAGGAAGGCTGGACACAGCCTCTCCCTTCATGCAGCACTGGACGAAAGTTCATGTTGATTTATAATGTGTTAAGTGTCTTGTAATTTTTTAACTGTGTGTTTTTAAAAAAATTGTGTGTCGATATGGACTGTGTATGTAATGTTGTACCTACTATGTCTGAAATAAATGATTCAAATTGAAATTAATCAAAGATTCCAATTTACTCTTCCAATAAATATCTGGGCTGAATGTTTCTTTAGTAAAGTAAAGTAAAGTAAAGTAATCGTTTATTGCATGAAATACAGGTACAGGTGTTTTTATTATTGTGTGTGTCAATGTATTCTACCTTTACGGTTTGCAATGTCTGTATACAAATCATAGTATCAAATTTAACGTATTTTAAGCTTACGATGAAAATAAAATAATACAATAACTAAAACAATTCCAAAAAAATAATACATAAAAAATTTAAACAATACATTAAAGAAATAATAATACAATTAATCAATATAAACAAATGTCAATGTTATAATATAATCTACAACGTATCCGTCTTAAATTCACTAAAGGAGTAATAGCATTTTTTTGTCAACAATTCAGTCACTTTCCTCCGAAACAACGCACAAGGTAATTGTCTTATAGACTCTGGCAGTTTATTATAGGCTCTTTGTACTAAACCACAATGTTTGTCAGCCATATTCACATCTCAGCAATGTTAATATTGTTATCGCAACTCTACAGAATACTACAAAGTAAAAGCTGAAACAACGACACAAATAATTAAAAGTTCGTACAACTGCGAGTAGACTACAAATGGCGGAATTAAACTGGCACTTTTGGAGTTGAGTCGCTTGTCGATGTTGTCGGTAAAAGCTTGCATCAAGCATTCTAGTGTCGCTGACAATCGAGCGCACCTGTCGTCTAACCGGTGGTGGTACAAGTTGTAAGCTGAAGCGGAGAAAGAGCTATTTCTCTAGTGAGTTCTCTGATACTTAGGAAACTTAAGATGTTTTTTTTCGAAAGGAGTCGAAAGTATCCTTCAGTAGGTCTTTGATATTACACATATGTAGACATAAGTCGTAAGACAATATTGTAGTCAACTATAAAAACAACTTCAGTTTGACAAATTCATTATGGATGTTTGACAAATTCATTATGGATGTAAGCGGATTAACTACGAACCTAATTTGTGTTGATAGCGTCAGCTCAAGCAGCGGTCGAACCGACTACAGCGCGCGGGCATCTTGAAGGTTGCGCTAAGCAAGGCAATGATGCTATTTTATTGTGTGTATTACCAATGATGCTATTTTATTGTCACTGTGAAATGAATATAAGGATTATGAAGCCCTTAAATGAAGGCCCATTTTTGTGCGGTGTTTGATGTATGTATACGTACTATGTGGGTTATTCCCGCTCGTCCCCACACGTCGTCCCCAGTGGGGACCAACGGGAAGTTTTGGTAGCTATCGTCCCCACTAAAATAATATGACGATCATTTTGAATAAAATCATGCTATGTCCCCTAAGTCATGCGTTTCGCATGTAACTTGGGCCGATGCAGCCCATTGTTTGGGGTTGGCACTTAGCCGGGAGAAGCAGGTGCGTTCCCGAGACGTGCCCAATCAAGGGACGACAAATTGTTCCGAAGCCCTTTGATGATGTTTGCCGGTTCCAGCCCTTCTGAAGGAATGTTTCTGCACAGGACACATTCCGAAAATGGTCACAATGCGTGGTTTTGGACAAAGGCTTGAGAGTTAATAGTTGGGCTGCTACTGGCTGAGAAAGTTTCTAAAGAGTTTTGCGGGGCCTGTTCCCTTTTTTCTTTTATATACTTATGTATATTTATTTATAAGCTTATTTAAACAGAATCACATAGAGACATATAAATATATCCCAGGCAGCTTAAATTAAGGTTTTCACGGCAACAATTAATTATATTAAAGCTATGAACATACTAAGGCTAATTAACATGAATCTTACAGAAGATAGGTAGGGAAGGGTAATAAAGTAGTAAAATTGTAAAACATACCTCTAATTTTATGGGGAATATTAACAATTTAAAGTAAAAAACATTGAATTTTACATGATTCCGCCTATAGCTTTGCGCGTGTTAGAATCGAGGGTTTTACCTACCTACCTTTTATCTTTTTTAAATAGAATAGTGGAATTGCCTACCTTACAATGTAATCTAACATTTTGGGAATTGGGAATAATGAAATCAGAACTCAGAAGTCAACACCTTTATTTCCTTAGGCTTACAAGTTAAGCCAATAGACAGTTTTAACTCCAAACCATAAATTACTAGGTATCAAATAATAAAAAAAGTGTTATTGATATTCTCTTCACTTCAATCTTTTGTCCACTAGTGGAAGAAGTGAAAAAGAAACCACTAGCACGTTTCACAAGACTCATATGTCTAATAAAGTTATATTTACCCCTCATGTATCACATCTAAAAAGAATAAATAACCTTATAATTCAAACTTGACACTCAAAAATATCGATGCTAAAACAAACCAGGACACATCTAGAAAAAGGTTCTATAATGAACAACAGCTTACCATACTGAGAGATGGTTTCAGCTCACAGTTACAGAAAAGAGTGGCAGAAACAGCAACATTATATATTTATCACTAAACAAATTAAAATATCTTAGTTATAGTTAATGTCGCTTTGTTCAGTGGTGATATTAGATAGGCTGTAAGTTGTCTGTCAGTCGGTCACTCAGGACAAAGCCATTGAAAAGTATAGATTAAAACTTATTAATAAAGTTTCACTATATGTTCAGATACGTTACGTGATAGAAACGTACTAAAAAATATAACAAAAGGTACGCGATATATAACCCTATAAATAAAATGCTACTATCCTTCCTTCATATTATAAATGTCAAAGTTTGTAATGATAGATGTATGGATGGATATGTATTTGTTACTCTTTCACGCAAAAACTACTGAACCGATTAAGCTGAAATTTAATTATGGGTATAGTTTGGGACCTGGAATAACAAATATATAGGCTATTTTTTATCCTGATAAAACGCGGGCAAAGGTGCGGGCAGCAGCTAGTCTTTAATAAGTAGTTTAGTAAAACTACAAATATATTGGAAGGTTAAAATTATTATATTAATTATTCATTCATTTTAGACATGAGCTACAAGACTACGACGTACAGTATAACTTCATTTTCATCACGTTACAGGTGGCATTTTTCTACTTTGTTATAGAGGAGTTATATGAAGTGAAGTTACCAGACCAAGGCACTTCTAGCTTTCAATGCTCCTTCATAAAAGAACCATCCTTACTCCACAGGGTATCGGCACGAATCACTTACACGTGAAGGCCTACTCCTGTAATGAAATGCTCTCGTCAAATATTCAATCGGCACTAAAGCAGGCTTGTAGGAGTATACCGTTAAGTTTATCGTTCCTACTGTGTTGGGTTTACGCGCTTCTTAATTCATGAGTATGTACGTGGGTCAGTGCGTAGATATGGGCTTGAAGGAAAGTGTGTGAGGAAGGAGTCTATTAACCCGTATTTGATGCCACGCAATATCCGAACTTGGTTATATTATTTATACGGCCGCGGTCGAGGATGTAGAACGCAAGATATCTTCTTTTGATTTAAGCAGAACTGACTAGAGTAACTACGATGAGATTCGATGGGTTATTCCTAACGTCTCTCGTGAGACGTGCTCAGTCACAACGTCTCACGAAAAGTATTTCCAACGTCTCACGAAAGTCAGAGCGTCGTTATTACAATCTACATTTATGAAATTTGCAGAAGCGAAAGAAGTGTAACGGTAATTTGTCTCTTATTTAAATGGGTAATCAATTTTATTTTACTTCAGTTGAGCTATCTGCAGATTGAGAGATGGCGCTAGTCGTCTATTCAACATCGACTCTGTATTATTTTAAATCTTATAAATAATGTATACGTTTTTCAACGCGCAAAGTAATATTAAACCATAAAACATTAATAAAATATTACGTACAAGTGTTATCCAAAGAAAATATCAAGCCCTCGATAAGTTACAGTGCTGTGAAATACTACATAATAAACCTGAAGATAACTTGTTCCTGGATGCACGAAAGACACACTCAAGAGTCACAGAAATTCACCAACATCTATACACTGTGAGTATATCATCAATCTTTGAAAAGAAGAACTCAATAGAAAAGAAAACGGAATAAGAAATATTTACGCCGTTATAAATTTTGAACTACCACACAAACGTAAACAAAGCCCTAAAAAGACAGCTCTGTCGGTGAAGAAGAGACCAATAATTATAATTCAATAACAGTGACATCTATCGAAAATATATGTCTTCAATAACATGACGAAACCCAAGCTAAGCTACTCATTCATATTTTCGCCGTGTTAGACTATACATCGTTGGTGTAGCGGTAGCACGTCCGATACTTGTGCGAACGTACCCACGATCGGTTCTCGGCAAGATTGATTTTTTTTGTATGGTTATTTGAAAACCTGATCTCATTATAATATATGAACTTCTTAGAAAATATAACGTTTAGAAGGCACAGGATAAAATCAACAAACTCTCTGTCAGAGTGACGACGACGAAATCACACAAACAAAAAACACCGCATGCAGTCTACCAGAAATCGTACGATGTACAGAAATTAAAAGAAAGAATCCAAACACTCGAAATCGAGCTCAAAAGCGCACATAAAGAGATTGAAGCGTTATCATTAGAAAATAATAAGGAAAAACAATGCATAGCAGACCTAAGTATAAACAAAATGAATTTTTAAAAAAGTTAGCAGTATGCCTCGCCAATAATAAAACATACACCAAAGAATATAAACAAAAAGGAAGTTACTAAATCAAATGAAGTAAATAATTCGGTAGTACAAGTAACAAAGAAAACAACATATACAGATCCGCAAATTAAGCAGACACTACCAAAAAAGATTTGTCTACTAACCTCTAACAAACGAAACAAAATCTTATCAATCACAGATGACAATCTAGATAGTAATACAAAAATATGTCACTATCTGAAACCCAATAGTATGACAAAGGACTTATTAACTGACGTCGAAAATAAACTAGCAGATTTTACAATGAACGATTTTTGTATCATTATGATTGGCGAAGAAGAATTTTACTCAACTCATGATTACTTCGATATAATTGCTTATATAAGAACTACATTGCAAAAAATTAAACACACCAATATTGTAATATGCCTATCTACTTACAAATACGGAAAACTTATGAATGTTTTCAACTGGAGAGTTGAAAATTTTAATAATCTGGACACCTTAACTCACGAATATGCATATATATTTGACTCAAATAAATATCTAGCATACGATCTTACCATGTTTGACAAATACTCTAGTAGGATAAATAATCATCTCATGCACATCTTATTTCAAAATCTGAATGCTTACTTAAATACATTACATGAATACGTAATCAAAAGTACACCAGAACAAACAATTCATACTCAAAAGGAACATGAGGCTGAAAATCTAGAGGAGTCACAATTTTTAAATTAAAGTTTTGGTACAAACATGTTAAAGATTACAGTCAATAAAATATTCAGAAATTCAAAATGTGTTTGAAAGAATTATCTTTTACTGAAATGTACAACTCAAATGATGCATCCATTGCATATTCTCATTTCATTGACGAATTTAAACTTTTTTATGATCTTTATTCCCAAACAAAGAATCATGACAAAAATAATAAAAAAACCTAAGTGGATGTCACGCGGCATAAAGCTATGTAGCAAACGGAAAAAACTTTTACTTTGGAACCTTAGAATAAACTAAAATATAATCAATATAATAAACGATTTAAAAAAATTATATCATTCACACAAAAAGCACAAAATATACATAAAATAAATTCTTCTATTAACAAATCAAAGACATCATGGGAAATCATCAATAAAACAGGCTTATAACACACCAAAAGAATCCATATTAAAAGTAAAAAATAATGATAATGAGTATGTTACTGACGCTTCAGATATAGCAAATTTATTTAACAATTATTTTATTGACAAATTTAAACCAGTTCCCGGCGCAGGCAGCAGGAGAGTAACGGCTAATATACGTAATCGTATGGGATCAATGTTTATGGCGCCATGTTTGCCGCAACATATAATCAAAATTATAAGCAATCTAAAGAATACAGGAACTGACGGTGTGACAACAAAAATAATAAAAGCTGTAAAGGAATATATTAGCGCTCATCTCTGTTACATAATCAATCTCAGTATAGAAACGGGTACATTTCCCAAAGACTTGAAATTGACAATAGTGAAACCAATATTTAAAAAAGAAGATAAAGAACGAATGGAATTCTACAGACCAAATCTCTCATATCCATTTTCGCAAAAAAATTTGAGAAGTATTATTACAATGAAATTAATGACTATTTGGAAAAAAACAATATATTGTGTAGGGAGCAGAAGGGTTTTCGTAGAAATAAAACCATTAATAATATACGATTTTTTCAAAAACGTTATCTGTCAAGTTGATAGTAGAACTCCCGTTTGTACCATATTTTGTGATATGACGCAAGCCTTCGACTACGTAGACCACAGTATTCTATGTAGTAAATTAGAAGCATATGGGATTAGAGTTTGATGTCACCTATAAATCTAATGAAAGAGTAATTCAATATGGTGTTCCCCAAGGAAGCGTACAAGTACCGCTACTTTTTATCATATACATAAACGATCTCCCATTAATTATCAATAAAATAAATCAACATATGACATTATTTGCAGATGACAGCTCTATCACAATCAAATGTAATGACATAGAAAATTATGAATCTGACATTAATCAATCACTAACCTCTGTTATCAAATGGCTTGATGACAATAACTTAAAAATAAACCTAAAAAAAATGATAATAATGCCTTTTAATCAATTAAAAATAAAACCTGACATTAATCTATTGACACACTAATTGTAGCATATTACGGATTAGTCGAATCGATACTGAGGTACGGAATAATTTTCTGGGGGAACTCTACGGATAAAGACGTAATTTTTAAAGCGCAAAATCGTTGTATGCGAGCCATGTTTAGAATAAACGTGACTGATAGCTGTAGACCATTATTCACGAACCACAAAATCCTAACACTTCCATCGCTGTATATAATCGAAGTGGCTCTGTTTGTGAGAAACCCACACCTGTTTCCGCGCATGTCAGATAAAACGCCAAGAAACAGACGTGAAGATACTTTGTTTATTTCCATCTAAAACTGCACTACTACATAAGAGCATTGTATCATTGGCACCGAAAATTTACAACAAAATACCAAAGAGCTACCAGCAACTTAATGATTGTGAATTTAAAAATAAATTTAAGAAATTGTTAATTGACAAATGTTATTATAAGATTGACGACTTTCTAAATGATAAATTTTAACTCTAAAATGTATAGAATAATTATAAAATTCAATATCGTAATTATGTACTTACCTAAATTTAATTCTTTTTTAACATTAATTCTAATAAATAACTCAATTATTATTTTAGTTAGGTACGATCTCTGTTGCATGCCCCGTCTCTCATAATTTGTACACCGCAATCGGTAAAACATGTTGATACCTGCATACATGTTTGTAAAATGTTATATCTACACATGTTTATGCAAATAAAATGATCTTTATCTTTATCTTTATCTTGTTTGCAACAGTCTGCAGTTACCTCAACTGTTTCAATTGTAAATACTAGTAATTATTATAAGTGTTTATTTGAGTTCAATTTTCTTTGTGTCTCTCTGGTTATGTAAGTATTATAGGATTCAGTTTAGTCCTTTTAACCCGGATAAAGATTTAATGGAAAATCTCTGGAAATAAGTTGTATGGATTGGTAGGCCAATAACAGAGATGCATTTAGTTTTCACTTTAATCATCATCATCATATCTGCCCATACACGTCCACTGCTGGATATAGGCCTCGCCCATACGCCGCCACAAGTAGCGGTCATGAGCTGCCTCCATCCATCGACTCCCTGCGATCGCTTTCACTTTAACTAGGAAATACTCATTTGGTGTCAATTGATGAAAGCGCATAAGAATAAAATGCGACCTCTAGAAGGACAAAATTTTTGTGTCTTTTATCAATTTTTTTAATTCTCTGGATATTTCGCAGATGCTCTTGTTTTTGTTTTTAGCAAGCCGTAGCTAAGGAAGCTGTAAATCCTTTCCTCTGTAAACGCAGATTGCTTCCCGTCCCATTTAGCAGAGGGTCCTTGAGGCGTCTCAACGTCTGGAATTCTACCGCATGTAAGAACACACTCGTGGGGAGTGAACGGGCAATTACAAACGAGCTTTGGACAGAGCTAGTCCTTTTTCGGTACCCAGCGAGAGCGAAATTCTGACAGATTTTATTAAAGGTGTGCTATGGCGGTCCATAGTTCTATTAACCTGTCAAAAATCGGTCGCCTGCTCGGCAAAATTGTTAGAAAATGCTACATTTTTATGAGTTTTATATATTTATTGACTAATTTTAAAACTGTTGGTGTAGAAATACTTTACGCTACCTTAACTGCACATAAATTTATTTATTAAACAAATTACTTGTATTTATTGTGTTTTTGTCTTCTTTGTCCTTTATTTCCCCAACTTTTCGGAAGGATTACACATTGTCGTTTTGTCAAGCTCATGTTTTTTTACAAATTTCAGATGCTGCTCATCTAAAATCGCCCGTCTGCCTGCCCCGAGGACATGGAACCAGCACTCCACTGTTGTAGAGCCGTGGTCATTAAAACGGATACTTAGGTGGAGACACTTGCTGCATCTTACACGCGCTTGCATATGTTGAAAATAGCAGTACTTATGTACTAACAAATGAGGAGAAAATATACTTTTATAAACCAGTCAAGTAGCTTAAACTAATGAGCAAACATAACTATAGAAAACCAATTATTGTGCGTATTTTCGACAACCGACAAATAAAATTTAAAAGCATAAACTTACTTTTTCCGTAATTGCCTTGTATTTTGTTCCAGCGATCCTGAATTCGAAAATCTTGTATTAAACCGTCTCTAACACTATCATTGATGACTAATGAATACTTACACTTAGCTTTACCTACTTTTAGTATGTATCTATCTAGATGACTAATAAATATTTAATAAAACCCTACCAAGAAAAAGGTCATACTTTTAAAAACAAATTAAAATATCTACTCCTAATTAAAACATCAAATAAATAATTTATGGATCATACATTAGTTTAATATTAACATTATAAGACTTTGGATATTAGATAACTCTGTGCAATAACCGTTAGAAATTAAGTTAGATTTGACTATGATACATATGTAAGTGATTAGCTGTAGTACTGAATAATGTGCAATGTTTATAAAACTAAGCTTTATTGTGATACTTAAAATTAGCTACCTCTATACCTAGCCTCTAAGTGAAATATTTAAGACCTCTCACATTGTATGTATTAGGATTGCAAAATAAATACTTGAATACTAGAATGATCCCCGCACTATTTACGACTCTCGCATACAAACGTGTATGCAAATCCCTACGTCACCGTTAGATAAATGCCTCAGCATTGTACCCACAATCTGCTCGATACCTGAACACGGCTTGGGCGGTCCCGCCCGCCCAAGGAATATATTCGCACTAAACTACTCCGTGATGCTAATTCTGAACTATATTTAGACTTGTTTTGCTTCTCGTACAGTTTATAGGGAATTATGGGACAATTATAATGAATATGTGGGAAATAACGGCTGTCCGGGTGGAATAAACACCCGCACCCAATGATTTCCCAACACTAGGTGGGAAATCATTTCCAAGAATAAGTGGTAAGGTCTAAAATCGAAGCCAATGAAATATGTATTTATTGAGAGTAGTAGATTCTAAACTTGCGAAGATACCTATATATATATATATATATATATCGATATATCGGCTGCAATTTGTGCGTACTTGATTTATTTATTTACTAGCTGACCCGTGCCCACTTCGTTGGGCGGTAAACATTTTTAGTTGTTAATATATATGTAGCCTATAACACTCACAAATAACGTGGTTATTATATTAATAATAGGTAAAAGAATTTTCAAAATCGGCTAAGTAGATTCAGAGATTACCCCGTACAACCTCACGTGTCCAAGGGTCCTGTAAGGTCTAAAGGAAATAAAGCACTTTGATATTTGATATTTGATATTTGATATTCACAAACCTTACTTATTTTTATTAATGTAGTATATTTTTACATAGATTTACATATACCTAGATTTTATTGACTGGACGTCACACAGCTCCACATCAACTTAGGTATAGTATGCGCTTCAAAAGTCGGACCATCCACTCGGATGGACCGACGACATCTTAGCGGTCGCAGGGAGTCGATGGATGGAGGCGGCTCAGGACCGCTATTTCTGGCGTCGTACGGGGGAGGCCTATGTCCAGCAGTGGACGTGTATAGGCTGATGATGATGATGTACCTACTGGAGAATAGGGCACTACACATCTATTGTCCAGTTCTAAAACTGGAAGGAAGAATCACCAGTCGTCGTAAATCTTCACAATTTCTATCTTGATTCATGGCGTCTCGCAGATCTACATAATTCTCAGCGCGCAGTATTCTCTGATGTATACCAAACGCTCCGTTTTTATTTTGGCGTAAGAGTACACCAGAAAACGGTTGAACAAACTTCGAAACTTTTGCAGGTGAGCAAGCGAACTTCTCTCATTGGTAAAATGTATCTAGGCGTAGAATTCAGAATCAGAATCAATAACTTTATTTCTTTAGGCTTACAAAATAAGCACGTAGACAAGTCAAATTTTATACTATAAACATAGTTATTATTATCAAATAAGAAATAAGGTGTTATTGATATTCTCTTCACTTCAATTTTTTGTCCATTGCATTGCGGAAACTTTTTTAGTGTCGACAGTCTCGTCAGTTGTCGGATTCCCATGTCGAAGATCAAAGTTGTATCAGTCTTCGCCACGACAGTAGGTATATAAGCGAGTACTGAATAGCATCAAATGCCTGGTGCGTTACGCTAATGCGTTACAAGCGGTCATCCCGGGTACGCAGCACAATGTCCCGCCTGTCACAGTGCTGATTTACCAGGACGACGGCAGCATCATTGGTAGTGAGAGCTTTGTACTGACCGGATGCTGTCCAGTAGATCGTTTATCGGCGCTAATAACAATTTTGTTGGCTTTAGGGTATGTACTCGTATTTTATGTCCTTCCTCGTAGTATGAACTGAAATGCTGGCAAGTTTCATTTCAATACGTTCAGTAGTTTCGGAGTTATGCGCGGTCAAAATACAGACAGACATGATGTGAAAAAAATCATTTTTGGCATCAGTATCGACAATAGAGTGCCCTCAAAAAAAAAATTTCAAATTATCTTCAATGTACAGAATTGGACCTGTTACAGTTTTATTATAAGTATTAAGATTTATTTAATCAAATTGTTGTTTCATGTGTTACATCGAGTTCTCAAATATGTAATACTGAGATCATGACATGAACCCCGTTGGGGCTTAAATAATTAACTACTTAGAAAAGAAAAGACTTAAATAAACTAAAATATTAAACTTTTTTCATTCTAAATAATCTTTTAAGTTATAAAAACAACGTATTTATTAACAACGCATTCTAATGTAAAAACACTTTATGGGTCCATTAAACTAAGTTCTAAATAGAATTAGATACCCAAAAATATTTTTTTTAAGCAACGTTTTTGAAATCATAGTATTCCCATGAGTACCAAACCTTCACAAACATTTCGTAATCCCTACCTACCATTCCACTGCATCACAAAAAGTTGACAGAATGACAATGGATTCCCCTTGTACAAGTTTCGCCTAATGGCACGAAGGGCATCGGAAGGAAATATCAATCGCTCACAATTCACCCTCCACAACCTTGAATGCCAAACTCACAACTTACCTAATGATGCATTACTCTGAATCACTGCTTCCCTATCTATTGATGACATTACCACTCTCGTGCGACTTTCCTCTCTATTTCCAAGCAGAGTGAAAACAAAATTGCGTGATATAAGGTTGTAGTTGTGACGTTTTGAGAAGGTTTTGTCGCTAGCAGGTTCCGCAACTATTCAACGTTATCGAAATGCCAAATGCAGTGCGTCTCGGTATTGGTAGTGTGAATGCCAGGATGTCGAGCTTACCTCGACGTACCTCGAGAGACATACTTGGTGATTGCATGTTAGGGTTACACACTGCCGAAATCTATACCATGCAGTATTTATTATATTATAATATATTTTTTGTATCAAAATTTGACCGGAAGTTTTGTTCGAATCGTTCATGGTTTTCAACCCTAATTATTTTTACTTTTTACTACGTTTCTAACCCTAATTTTCCATAAACGATCGGATCTTAGTAGGTATATAAAAAAATAAATAAATAATGCTGGACAATCCACACAGGATCATCTAGCCCCAAGCTAAGCAGAGCTTGTGTGGTACTAGATGACTGATATACATAATACAATATATTAGGTACATAGATAGATATTTTTATTATACATAGAAAATACCCAGAGCACCCGAGACAAATATTTGCAGATCGTACAAACATTTGAATCGAACGGGAATCGAACCCGCCACCTCCTGCGTTGGCGACGGAGCTTCACCCGCCGCGCCACATCGGTCGTCATATGTCTAAAGATGATATAGTATAGTCATGGTGTTAAAATATCGAGATTATGTATATTGATTTACACATCTCTTATCTCCTAAGCTCTGGTGAAGTGTTTTGGTGACACACCTGGGTTATTCCGAACGTCTCATGTGAGACATTCTCAGTCTCAACGTCTCACGAAAAGTGTTCCCAACGTCTCACGTGAGACGTTGCCTAGTTGCAACGTCTCAGAAAAGTCAGAGAGTATCTTATTTTACAATGTACAACATCTGCTTATCATGTTTTTCAATAATGGCCATTAACAATAGGTCAGTTAAGCTACCTCTAGATTTCATGGTCCCCATGTCATGATTCATCCAACGAAAATACAGAAACTTATTGAGAAAACTATTTAGATAGTGTACAAATGATTCACCACCTACGTAAATTAAGCTAGAAAATACCTGTGTATATGATATGTGTATATAATACTTGTCTATCAAGGTACTGTCTCTTTATATCGACTATTTGTTAGTCGATATAAAGAGACAGTACCTTGATAAAAAAAAATTGCTCATTGTTACTCTGTATCCCATATAATGCCTACACATAAAAGAATACTATTTCTTCCAACAATAATTTCTTAAGGACCCATTTAGCCGACCGCCATAAAATCGCTTCGATTGTTGTAGAGCCCTCAATGCCATTAACAGAAGTACTCAGGATGATACATAACAATCAAAACATAGTTATTTCTGCGTCTAAGCGGCTTATAGAAAAATCTATTCGGTTTATTGTAGGGCGACCACAGATCGGTCACGAGATTTAGACATAATTTAGGCTACGCAACAGCGTGATCGACCTACATTGCGACACAATCCAGAACAATCTAGAAGTAAACGAAAGGTAAAGTAGATAAAATTAAGTAAAAGTAGGTAAAGTTTACTCCACGGCTTAAAAGATGCAAAAGACAAACGGATCTCAGTCTTCGTAGATGCTGCTACGCCGCGTAGTACCTGCTACGAAAAGCGTAGACTCAATTTTATAATATTGATTAACTTTATAATAATTATTATCTTTATCCTGTTTTTCAATTAGTCTTCATTGAAAAACTTGAAATGTCTCTCATGCTGTATTTCAAATATTTATTTTGATTGATTATTACTTAATTCATTAATTTAATTGTAAGTACTACCCACCGTTATAAGTACAAAATTGTAACACGCAAAGGAAGAGCGCTAATTGCCAAAATACAAGTCACAAACTTAGTTCAGCAATTAGGGCACAATAATTGTAATGTTCATAATTCGAAATAAATATATTTTTTTTAAGTTTATTAAGTATCTTTTTAAAAATAGGTAGATATTATAATACTATTCATAATGTGCTAGATAAATGTTTTCAGACATTTTCAGCCTTATTTATTCTTCTCAGCGAAATATTAAGCGAACCCTCCCATTTTTTTACTGGCAAAACATTATAACATAAATACTTTTCCCATACAAGACTAGTTTTCCGCACACCTGCTCGGAATTCCCAAAAGAATGTATACCCTACGTAACCCTACTTGTGTCGACAGAATTAATTTCCTGGACTATAACTCTCGTATATTGGATGTTCGACGACAGTAGCGAGTGCCTCAGATTTATGGGCAGTCGCGGGCAGGTGTCTCACAGGGTAACTAGAACAGTGAAGAAACATCCTACTAATATTATACATTTCCAAGTTTGTAAGTATGGATGTTTGTTCCTCTTTCACGCAAAAACTACTGAACTGATTGGGCTGTTTGATATGGGTATAGTTTGGGAATAACATACATATGTATATGGGCAATCTTTTATCCCGATAAAACGCGGGTGAAGGCACGGGCAGCAGCTAATTCAGCATAGCAGCTATAAAATAACTGGCATTGTTTTCACTCTTTATTCAATTCGTACTATTTTAAATGTTGTTTTAAATCATTTCATTATCATGGCTTGATTTGTCGATGTTTATTTAGTTTTAATAATTACAATGCAGCCCGCATTGTTGTTATGGACAAATCGTATTTATCAGCTGATTGAATTATTTTCACTTACCATTGATCTCATTTTGGTGTAAGCCTGTTAACCTAAAACCCTAAAACCTGTTAGCCTAAAACCTGTTAGCTCCTATAATGTTTAAGGCGGACCCAAACTAACACCGCCACCTATTTTATCGTATTAATACGTTAAACAGAGGAATTTTCAAAAATTCCTAGCCCAGGTTGTGATGTGTTTTATTTTGTATAATTTAGGAGGAGATGCGAAGTTGCACTTTTTGGCCACCAAACTCGGTTTTCGCATCTCCTCCTAAGCTATACAATATAAAACTGTTTCAGAGGCATTAAAAATATGCTTATGACAGGTATCACAAACGGGCAAAGGGATTTTAGAAAATTCCTTTGTATATCGTAATAATACTATAAAATAGGTGGCGGCTCTGATTGGGTCCGGGTAGCGCCTTAAATAAATAAATGTCTTATTATCATCATATTTTTGCAACATACATTGTATGTCTGCTGTTGACTCGAAGAGCTAAGAACAAAGACCAACAAGGTGCAGGAGTTAAACACCTAAGAGTTTTTCTACTAATTTTCTCCCCTGTGGAAAGCCCTCGTCCCATACGTATGGAATATTGCGTAACTCCTTGCGGGACGCTGCTGTACCGCATTCTTGTTGCCCCACGAGGAAATAAGACCTTTTATTTCGTTTGGGTTATTGAACCGGCTATAAATTGGTTTCTAATAAAATCATATTATTAGGACGTCTCATAAATGGACTCTCTGCTTTGTTGATAACTAGTAGAGATGAGTCCAGTATTCAATAACTAACTCAGTACCTGTTAGCATGGTCCTAAAATATCTAACGCTATTGTAAAATCCGCATACCGGTAGGGAAAAACTGTGCAAAGCGAGCATGGCGCCTAACCGACCGTGAGCCATAACTACCCAACGCTTCAATACTTATACTTACCTAACTATCATCTACGCATAGGTACTAGCGGACCGTTCACCCGTAAAGTTATGTAGGTGCAACAAGTATTTGGTACTTCTAACCAAATCGGTTAGAAATATATTGGGTAGAAATCAGGACAGGTATAGAGTATTGTAGCGTTATTGGGTACCAGTTGGTACTAGCGGTATTGCAACAAAATACCCAACTAATAACCGGTAGCCATAATATCCAATAACTCCCATCCTTAATAACTAGGCTACATTGATCATCGATTAATTTATCTTTTCAATATAATGAGTGTTAATACACTAGTCTCTATTAAAAAAAAATTACAAATGACCACAATTAAACAAACACATTATCTCGCATGGTATTGTATTCTGCATTATTCCCCCTCGCTGGCTCATCAAACCATTCCCAGTGTCAAATTCCTTGAAGTAGCAATATTGGTACTAGAAAATTCTGTTCCAGTATCTCAACGGGTGTAGATTGCTGTCACTATCACATGCGGACTGACACAATTTAGGGCCAATTACCAGGGTGTAGATGGTCCCACCACAATATAAAGTGATTCTTCAAAGAATATGCTTCATCATGGTACCATCTCACAGACCTATTCACTGCGACCTCAACAAACTCGCCGCAAACATTGTCCCGTATTAATTTCATGTAATTACGTGACAATTACCGAAGCAGCTCAGGACTGCCTTTGAGAGGAATGTTGATCAAGTAATTAGCAACTTACATAAACGACGCTTGGGCTTTTACACGGATGTACCTACGCTTTTGGATATGGTAGTTAGGTTAAACTTGCCATCGTCACGTCTCATTTTTGTATGAGATTTGCTGCCATAGCCGCGCGCTCGTGGTGCTATACCAAATCCCATAGATAAATGGGACATCACGATGGCGGCGGCGTCTCAATCAAACCTATCGCCAAACCGAACTCAAAGAAGAATTTGATGAATGGCTTACGTACTGAAAGTTTAAAAAATACCTCTCTCTTTCCTTTTTCTATTCTACTACATTAGCAACGAGCAGTAACACAAATGGCAAGCGCACCAATAAATCTCTTAAAGTAAATAAAGCTATTGTTACATTATTGGAGAATGGTAATCATGAACTACAGCACCTCTCAAAAGAAATACCCACAATACATACCTATCTACATGTTAAAACGCCTCAATAAAGCTCAATAAGTTCAACTCAGCGCCCAACAAAAGGAAGTAAAACCTATACCTATATGTAAAAGACCCATTCCAGCTTCTTAGCTTCACAACGTGAGACGCGAACAACTTGAGCAATAAATCCACTCTGAAGTTCCCATTGAAGTGTCGCTTGAAGTTGGCTAATGGCTCGATTCAGGCGATGATGTATGCCGCAGATTTATAGCAAACCAGTGCCCCACATAGGAGTACCAGGAATGCATAAGTTAAGAGGTATTCAGCGAGTATGTGGCACTTTCAGCGCCCTTCGCGTGCACACGGTACAGCACAGTCGTCGTGTTATGTACCTAGTAATATGTGCCTAAGCCACTTAACAAAACCAGTGTGAATGTGAAAAGGCCGACGACTCGTCGGCCCAGGGGGATGACGATCTGGCAAGCTGAAGACAGGGAGCTACTACTATAGGTAGATGACCAGCTATGGACATGGATTAATTAAAATTTCATATTTATTTATTGCGATGCATAAATTACAAAGCTATTGTTCAAAAATATGGACATAAATGCTACATCGAAAGGTGAAAGCTACACCAATGAACTAGGTTACTAGTTAGTAGTTACTAGGTTAGCTTCAGCTTTACTTAACAATGAATCCGATCCATCCGTCTCTTTGTGGAGTTACATCTTTAAGAGACGAGCTCAGCTCATTATTGCTTCGGCTCAATACAGGAACGTTTCATTGAGGAGATGGAAGGAGTTCATGATTATAAAAGCGATTGTGAAAATTGCACTGAAGGCAATGCTTTGTACGAATTTACTTTGTTGAAGAGAATTTCATGAATCTAAAGTTTGGATGGGTTTTAATGTTTGGTTTGATGAGATTTATTACGAAGTGTAACTCGATCACATTAAACGTATATTTGTATTAGACTATAGAATATAATTTTGGTTTTATTCAGGAAAAGCCATTGCAAAGCTACGGGTCGAATTTATCCAAATACTAGCAAAAAATATTTGAAATTACGGGTTTGTATGGATGAAGAGATCCATTCAGTATTTTATTTTATATTCAGTAATTTCATTTGGATCTTTCATGTTTCAAAGAAGTTAGGCAATTTTTATTGTTCTGGTAAAGTGTTTAAATGTCGATACACACCTTTGGAATGATGCCATCGATATGTTAATACGATAATTACGTTCATATTGCTGCAGATGGATAAAACTTAAGTACTCGCATAGTATAAGTAGATATTTTTTATCGGTGCTTAAAGTAAAACATAATGTTAACTGTTCGGTAAACCATATTCCTTTGTTGACGGCAACCTTACCTCTATAAAAAATAACGGTTTCCTACGGGTAGGAAGCCCCTTCTTAACGTTTCTGTAAATCTACTAACATGCCCGTTGCTAAAGGTTTTTCACACCTGTGCCACAGGTTAGACAATGGGACTGTATGAATGGTGGCGTTTTGATAAGTTTAATTAAAAATATTTCATGAGAAATAAGAATAATAATGATTTACTCTATATTAAGCTTAAGTTGGCGATATCAAGTTCTCTTCATGGAAAATTATACAATAAGCAAATTAGATTTAATTAAACGAAGTAGTGATGTCGAAAATGGTTCGTCTTCGAGGAATTCGTAATTGTTTTTTGACTAGAAATTTACTCACAGAGTATAATGATTTAACAAGCAGAAAACAGTAACATTATTTAGAAATTGTTCAGAAGTTACGAGTCTAATACTTAATGGAAGTTTGTTTATCAGTAAAAATTTGATAAATAACGACTGTATAAAAAAGTAACCTCTTACTAACAATTTTTTCTAAAACATCGAACGCGTGTGAGCACTTGTCTTCACACCCATGCTTTAACTTTTGATATTTAACAGTAAAGACACAGTAAAGTAGCTACGGGTGACAGAGTTGTTAGCAGTTAGTAGGGGTCGCTCTACGTGAGGTCACAGAATTAGAAGGAGTTAGTAGGAGTGCTGAGAACTCAGGTGTGCGACACATATGGCACATTCGTTCTAATCTATTTAAAGACAAACAAAGGGAGATAAGTTTAGGAAAATGTAGAAGTGACTATTATAAATTTTATTCATTAATTAGTTTGAAAAATTACTCGACGCCCAATCAGTCAATATAGAATTTAACAATATAGAGAACAATTATAGCGTGGAAGCAAAAACCCAAGGATCAGGTCACGTCATGCAGAAGTCAATTTTTTAATGAATACGTCGTTTTAGACCTGCGCAGAACCCCCTCCACTTTCGCCGAGCGCTATTAAACCGTGACAAGACGACGACGTGTACTAGCATAGACATAGATATATGATATTTTATACAAACTTCTGCTTATGTCTAAATTCATGCGGTACACTCTAGCTCTTTTGTGCCTTGGTAAAGACCATATTAGGCATAGATAAAACTTCATCCGTCTCTTTCGTTCCACCTTTCTAACACGTTTACTATCATTTTAATCAATCCAATAATAATCTGGTAGACTTTCTGCCACTTCTAAGCTATTTCTAAGCTCAACATTTATCTCAAGGCAGCCCTTTGTAGCCAGCTACGTCGGAACCTCCGAGGCGTATCACTACGTCTCGTATTACGTTCATTGTGCCTTTAATAAACCTGCATTAGATGCTTCTAGAGCGTATCCTCTTACATATTGTTCTAAAGACATTATGAATGAACAGGTTTTCAGACTATTATGAACCATCTCGACGACCGATGTGGCGCGGTGGGCGAAGGTTCGCCAGCGACGCAGGAGGTTGCGGGTTCGATTCCCGCCTCGGGACAAATATTTTTACGATCTGTAAATATTTGTTCAGGGTGTTCTGGTCTTTTTTCTATGTATAATAAAAAATATCTATCTATGTAATATATTCTATTATATATATATCAGTCATCTAGTACCCATAACACTAGCTCTGCTTAGCTTGGGGCTAGATATCATCATCATCATCATCATCAGCCCATACACGTCCACTGCTGGACATAGGCCTCCCCCATACGACGTCACCAATAGCGGTCCTAAGCCGCCTCCATCCATCGACTCCCTGCGACCGCTACGATGTCGTCGGTCCATCGAGTGGATGGTCTCCCATGTAGGGGGGATTTGCCATAATCATGGGGCTAGATAATGCTGTGTGGATTGTCCAGCATTATTTATTTATTTATTTTTATCTACTAGATGTTTTTTGTAATCAAAGGCGAGGATTTCTCTACGAAATCTGTTTTATTTATAATATTGGTATGGACTTTTATCTATGTACTTACTTAATATAACGTATTGTGATCTTTAAGCAAAGAATAAAACCATTTATTCATAATTATCATCACATCAGCCCATAAACGTCCACTGCTGGACATAGGCCTCCCCCATACGTCACCACAAATAGCAATCCTGAGCCGCCTCCATCAATCGACTCCCTGCGACCGCTCCAATGTCGTCGATCCATCGAGTGGATGGTCTCCCACCACTCCGACAGATACAAATATTATTTATTATTATAAAGAAATTAAAATAAACATTAAGCGTAACAAGCTAAAGTACTTTTTTTATTGCAGTATGTGAATCCCTAGTTGGTTAAGTAACAATGCTACATCTTTGATGACAACTACTTCCACAAAATGCAAACCAAAAAAGTTATTCTAATGAATTAAAACGTTTAATTCGATAAGAAAAGCTTTACGTTTTATTCAAAGATCGTTTATCACGGGCAGCCAATAGCAAGAGAATAATTAAAACTAATCGTTATCAGCTCCAGAGACAAAACAACAAGTCAGTGCAAAGTCACGGGCTAAGCTAGAGAGCAGATAGCTCACTGTACGCTGAAATGTTGTTAAAAATCTAGAACTTAGGTAATATTATGCTATAATACGCAACTTATAATTATATAATAAACTTTATTGACAAAGAAAATTACAATCAAATAATATAAACAAATTAAACTAGTATTTACAATTGAAACAATTGAGCTAACTGCAGACTGTTGCAAACAATCTACAGATAGCTCAACTGGTCCATATTATATAATTATATATTTAAGAATATAATATACGAGATCTTCAAGAAACGCCTCATCTCTTATACCTACGATCTAAGATGTTTAAATGGCATGTGATAAGGTCCTGAAGCTCAGAAACTAAATAATAAAATTCAGACGGAGGCTGAGAGCAGATTTCCCGTGAATCTTATATATTATAACGACATAGGAATGCTTTCTAGCGAGCTCTCAAAATCTAACTTGGTAACGCAACTTGTTATCGCTCTGAAACTATTCCACGTGAGGTATGAATACCTGAACTAAAACTTATACTTAATACGAAGTGAGCTCAGTTTTCCGAGACAAGGACGAGCGAACACCGCGCGGGGAAGGCCAGAAAGGAAAGCAAGAGCCGCGGAACATCCAGCCCGCGCGTGAATTCACCGATTTTTATTTTTTATTTTGGTTTTGCTCTCAAATAATACTCTTTTGCAATAAAATAAAACCATAATCCTCTAAAGTATTTATTAGTGAACACGTAGACGAAATGTCATTGAAATATGTATGTTAAATAATAACCAAATGAAACTGGGTTTTCCGTAGGAGTATCTCTGTAAAAATGAAGATTTAGAGGCAACTTCGCGATTTTTTTGTATCGAGTCAAGTTTAGTTAATCGTGTTTCGACTCCCATAAGTTCCTAACAAGAATAAACTTTAGATGCTCATCAAAAAATTCAATGATTTCTTGCCTTAAAATGGTTTTTTCTTACAGTCAAAACGTGGGTTTTGGGACTCACTAAAAAGTATCCGATCCGTCAAAGTAAAAAAAAAAACAAACAAAGTACCGAGCCTTTTTCAGAAAAATCTTAGAAACCGCTGGATGACATCTGTTTGTTTTGTAAGATCTTAGGAACATGTAACATTGTATAGGCCTATTGCTAACGGTGGTTGCTGAAATATAAAGCATTTTCGTTTTAGTTTCAACCCCATAATATTATGAACCCCTTGGGGTGTGAATTTTCAAAATTCCATTCTTGGTAGGTACTTACTTTTGTACCAAGACCAACACACCCTGCAAGTTTCAAGTCTGTAAAAGGCTCTTATATGTATAACGACGACCGATGTGGCGCAGCGGGCAAAGGTCCACGCAGGGGGTTGCGAACTCGATTCCCGCCCTGGGGACAAATGTTTGTACGATCTATAAATCGGGTTTTCTGGTTATTTTCTACGTTAAACTAAAATTTTCTTTATGTTATATGTATTGTATTAAGTATATTAATTTTTATTTTTATTTATTGAGATGCACAAAATATAAAATAATCCCAAAATACACTAAATTTAAATGACATAGGTCTATAACTTGACTATTTAACAACTTATGCTATATATATGCATACAGAGAATCAATATGAACAAGACATGTAGAGCAAACAACTTAAAATATTTTATAACAACAATAAGGGTGGTATCCCCTTGGGGTATTACCTAATTATGAACTAACTTACATAAAGTACATCTACACTTTCACAATTTTAAGCATGCAATTCGGAACCTAATTTATGTGATTTTAGAGTTCTAGTAAACTGGCTCAATTTAGGAACAAAAATGTCAAGTACAGTGTTATCATTAGCTAAACTATTGTACTGACGGGCCATTGGCCAGCGGGTTGTAAAAAGAAATATTGGTTTTATATATCAACAAAGCAAAGAGGTTGGTTGTGTTGGACCTGCGCGTACTAAATCGTGTATTAAAACATATCGCTGATAACAGCTTGGGGGAATCAATATTTGCGTGTATAATTTTATATAAATAGATTAGATCAAAAAAAAATACGCTTGGTTTCCAAAGACTGAACATATCACTCATCTAGTACCCATAACACAAGCTCTGCTTACCTTGATGCTAGATGATGCTGTGTGGATTGTCCAGCATAATTTATTATTATAATAATAGATTATAGATTTGTGTCCCAGCGACCTAGCTGTGTCCTGGAGCTGTCCCCAATAAAAGCTTGTTTAACACCGAACGAGCCATTTAATTACATTTCCCTCTCGTCAACATTGTCTGACTCGTAAATACCGGGACTATTGGATTTCGATGTGGAATAGTTCATTTATTACTTTTCTCGTTTTGAAAGGGCGACATTTCAAGCAGATGCTTACATTGAAAGCTGCAAAAAGTATAGTACATAGTTCACCTAGGCGAGAACGTGCTTAATTCCTATCGAGTGTGTGATTTGAGGCCAGAGGTGCAACCGAGGGCCTTAAAACACACGAGGTAGGAATCGCACTTTCTGCCGAGTGATACATAATGCTTTATACTACACCTTCGAGGAAAATAAAAAGCAGAATAAATCTTTTATTTCTGGCGGTGTCATAAAACTTTCACTATCACTCGACGACATTCTGTAGAATTAATAAAATTGCCTACACCAAATTCAAAATTAGAAGAACTTCCCGCGCCAGCCCGTAATCACTTGGGTTCTTTTTTCAAAATATTTTTCGGAAATCGGAAGAGGCAAGCGGACTTGGAGTAAAAACTTTTTCTCTTTTAACCTATAATGAAAATAACCATAGCTATCGGCCGATCATTTAGGAAATTAAAAAAAAATTACACGTTAGAAATGGATTTCCATACAGTTTTCTCTCCCGCTAAAACGCGTGAGAAATGAAATTCCATAGTTTTTCCTCCCGGATTCCTATACGCCTGCAATTACTTACTTTCTATCTTATATTTGGAAAAGGAATAGGCAACTTTCCGAGCAGGTGTAGTATAAAAATATTTATTTAACACACAAAACACATTACAAAGCCAGGTAAAATACAAAGAAATTGTTATAATCTACATTTTAATATAAACATATGTATGTGTGTACAGCAAGCAAGATTAATATTATTCGTCATACTAAATAGCTAACAATAATATAACAAACCAACAACAAAAAAATTAAGTACAAAACAAAATAAAACTGTTTTCTGCGTTCACTGTCTAAAAAACTACGAGAGACTGCAAAACATTTACTAAAAATCTCTTTTTCATCTTATATAAAACTGAGAATAGATACGTACCTCAGTTTAGAAAAACAGTTGTATAACAATACTGTTGAAACTCCTTTAGAAATTAAAGAACCTTTCTTCTATTAAATTATTTCAACAGAAACAGACACAATGCAAACGACGCCATTCTTCCGTTTCAAATAAAAAAAAACTTTCTCAGGGAATTTTTCCGACAAATCCACAATTTTCTCGGCAATTATTTATCTAAGGTTCAAAGCCATAATCACCGCCGCGGTCGCTACGAAAAGAAACCGTGGAATAAGGCCACGTATACAAGAGCTGTTTATTACAAAAAAAAATATGGCATAAAATATACCTAAATAGACTTAAGTCATAATTAAAAATAATCATGTGACACTTATCGATTCGTTATTAGATAACACGTGTGAAACATCATACCTATGTTTGATTTCACTCGTGTAATGTAAATTGTAATAATTTATTTTTATCTTGATGTCAACATAAATTCGAGTAATGTTACCTAAAATTCTTTTTTTATCACCTTTTCCAAACGCTTTCCTAAAGTAGATTGTAGTGAGCATCATCCAAAAAACATTATATTAAACACTGAATCTAAATGCAAAATGTCCAATGCCCATCTACCTACATCCTTACATGAAAAATTCACGAGCAAAAGCGGCATCTAAATAATAAATTGTTCATTGTTAGTCGGGGTTATCCAAAATATTTATGTATATATGCATAGGTACCAACCATGGTACCAGCATTATGAATTCTCTGGCGACCAACGATTATGCAGATTTTTGCGTTCCTCCGCTGAGTTATGTTTATGTCCATATTACGGTTTCCCGGATGAATTAAAAATGGAAACTGTTCCTACCTTGAATTACGAGTGTAGTGGAACAGTGTCGTAATTCAAACGTAATCTTGGTGGATTTAAACAATGCGGAATCATGTGAAAATATTTTGAAAATTACCTACATATCTCATTAATATTCCTATCGAGAAATGAATCTGAATCTAGTTAAAATTATTTTGTTCTTATAAATGCGAAATTCAGGATGGGTGCTCAGATGTTTGTGTGTTTGTTACCTTTTCAATGTTCCGGGTGCATGCCCTACTCTTCATGCCAAAACTACTGGACAGATTTGGCTGAAATTTCGCATAGATGCTTTTCTAGTCTTACAATGGTAACATCAATAGTTGTTTCCCAGAAAATGCTAGTCACGTCACGCTAATAAATGCGAAATAGCTATTTCTCTTCTTCATACAAAAAGTACTGAATGGATCTTTCTTAAGGATAGGAGTTATTGGATATTTTGGCTACCGATTATTAGTTGGGTATTTTGTTTCAATTCCGCTAGTACCAACTGGTACCCAATAACGTTACAATACTCTATACCTGTCCTGATTTCGACCCAATATATTTCTAACCGATTTGGTTAGAAATACCAAATACTTGTTGCAGCTAAATAACTTTACGGGTGAACGGTCCGCTAGTATCTATGCGTAGATGATAGGTTAGGTAAGTATAGGTATTGAAGCGTTGGGTAGTTATGGCTCACGGTCGGTTAGGCGCGATGCTCGCATTGCACAGTTATTCCCTAGCGGTATGCGGATTTTACAATAGCGTTAGATATTTTAGGACCATGCTAACAGGTACTGAGTTAGTTATTGAATACCGGACTCATTTCTAATAAGAGCTTCTGTTAATAGGTAGACAACTGATGTATCTAGCTACGTATATAATAGATATATATTTTTTACTATCCTTAGAAAACACAGATACTGAACAAAAGCCCTATTAAAAATTTATAATATTTAAAGCACTATCTATCGATATGCTCGTGAATTAAGTTGTATGTACATTATATAAGGTGGTTCTTCACGGGTTGGCGCGATTTTGAATTTTTTTTGTAGCTTTTAATTTTGTTCTGCTTTCTTCAAGGAATAAATCTAGCGGAAAAGTAAGTTGGCGCAAATTGTAAACCCATTTTCTATTTACTTACAAACAACGAACTTCGGCTCATTGGTAGTGTTAGAGCATTTTAGAAAATAAGAGATTATGGGCTAAAAAATCTCTCATTATTTTCAAATTACATTTCCGTTAATTTTGTTCTTCGTAAAACGCAGAATAAAATAAAAATCACAAAATAATTTGAATCTCGCGCCAACCCGTGACGATCACCCATAATATCAATAGACAGTGCTGAGAATCTAGGTCTGATTGCGCACTAGGTGGCGCTTGACAGAAAAAGATAACAATGTTATTTTTAGAGCTAAAGATTAATTATTATATTTTATCGCGTAACTTTTGTTAAATTATCCCCTATGATCGCATCGCGAAAGTTCAAAAAGTTTATCACGCTATATGTGTTAGTAGGTAGGTAGGTATTTTAATTCCCTTTTTATTATTTTCTTGCTATATAATGTTGATTTGACCTAGATGGCAGCACCTGGTGCGCGAAAAAGAAATTCGAGAATTACAAGAGCAATTCAAATTGCAAGAGAATATTTGATAATATTGTATGACGTAATAAAAATAATAACAAAAATCAGAGGCAACGCTAGCTTCACCTGTACCTGGTAGGAAGGTATTCACTGCTTATTTAAATAAAAAGATGGTAGGAAACTATTTCCGCGCTACCAGTGAAAAAATCTCGTACTAATAAAATAGTTGAACGGTTGTACGCAGTGCCACAGATTAAGGTAATGTTACTACGCTCGATGGAAAATAGCCTAACTATCTCTTTTACTCGGATCAGAATCTTGGTGTTAGACAGGGATGGCCACAAGTATTGGATATTTAAATTAGCTACCTATCTCGTTTACTTGCAATAAAATTATAGTGTTAAACAGGGATGCCAACAAGTATTTGGTATTTCTAACCAATTTGGTTAGAAATACCAAATACTTGTTGCAGCTACATAACCTTACGGGTGAACGGTACACTAGTATGCGTAGATGATAGTTAGATATTAAAGCGTTGGGTAGTTATAATATTGAAGCGTTAGGTAGATATGGCGTTCACCCGTAAAGTTATGTAGCTACAACAAGTATTTGGTATTTCTAACCAAATCGGTTAGAAATACCAAATATGTGTTGCAGCTACATAACTTTAAGGGTGAACGGTACGCTAGTATGCGTAGATGATATTTAGGTATTGAAGCTTTGGGTAATTATGGCTCATGGTCGATTACGCGCGATGCTCGCTTTGCACAGGTATTCCCTAGCGGTATGCAGACCTTACAATATCGTTAGATATTTTAAAACAATACTAACAGTTACTGAGTTAGTTATTTAATACCGGACTCATCTCTAATCTTTCTTCATTTTAGACGCGGAATAACTAGGAGCCTCTATATGCTACTTATATATGAAAATATGTGGAAGCGTTTTTCCATATAATCGTAAAGATCATGGAGTACGAGACAGCAAGCAACAATAGTTCCGGAATATGACCGAGTCTAATTCAATTGTAACTCGAGTCTAAAGAGTAATTTAATGGTGATTCAGTCCAAGTCATCCTCACCTCGTTACCAAGTTAAATGCAAGCGAATAGTACTAAGTTATTGAGCGGAGATGCTGAGAAATAAAGCTTAATTTAGAATGAAAAAAATAGTTAGTAACAATTCTATATATTTTGTATTTTTTCGTTCTCATATTTGCTAAATAATTATAGGGATTTCGTAACTTTCAGTAGTTTTGTAAAGTCACACTAATTTATAAATGTGAAAATTTGAATGTTTAGATGGATTGTTACTATTTCACGCCAAAACTACTGAACGGACCGGGATGAAATTTTGCTTGTCATTTTGTTTTAAACGCTTTCATAAGGTGCATTCCGAATTACGCTAAAATCGATATCATCGCGCTCACACGCGTTCCGTATTATCGTGAGCGCGACAACGTTGTCCCGTGTGACGTCATAGATGACGTCATTACATGCGCCATTTTGCGATATCAACGACCATGCTACAAACTGAAATCTCTGTGAGCGTGCTGTCAAATCTGACAATTGGGTTTGTTTACTAACGGTTTTTTCTTTGGATTTTTTCAACAAAACGTTCGTTTGCAAGTTTTTACAAAGTAATGGAAATAAATATAGAAGACCAAATCAACGGTCGGAGAATAACTTTGATGCTCTCTTTTTGTATTGCAATGAGATATTGACATTGACACCACGACACGACACGTGACCGTGAGCGCGCTCATGAGTGTTCCGAATTAATGTTAGCACTCAACTGTCAATATCGTGATATCTAATTTGGAACGCAAAATATTTTTGTGATCGCTATCAGCGCTGTAATCGTAATTCGGAATGCACCGATAGAAACAACGTATACGAAGCCGCAAGCAGAAACTAGTAATTTATAAATGTTAAAAACTAGCAGATATAAATGATTGAATCAGAAAAAACAATTAAATATAACACGTAAATTAAAATCAATAATTTTGTAATTATAATTTGTAAGTAATTTTGTTTATTGCTTCATCCTTCAAAAAAAAAGTCAGTTGTTTGACTTGAATGACAGGACAACGTCCGTCGGGTCAGCTAATAGTTTATAAATATCAGCAAAGGTACAGGTGGTATTGAAAATAAATTGGTCCTCGTATCTTGCCGCACAGCTAACAGCTAGTGAGAAGTAAAATGTTAATTGATTCTTACACTTATTGTCCACTCGTGAACGATTGCGGCCGTGGGAACGATGATGCAAACGAATTTAGCTACTAGCTACAAGCTAAAATACATTTTATTTCTAAAGATTATATAGGTACGTATGTTATCCCTACACCTTAATTTTGCACTGATTTTTTGCAGTTTGCACATAAATAGCAGGCCAACATTGATGGGCGCCATCTAGACTAAAAGCGTGGAAACCTTTGATTGGAAAGCTCTCTTTTCCATTCCACGAAAGCAAGAATGAACCACACCGTCTGAGATTTTAATTTAGCTACCACCGCGCAGATGGCGTGACACTAAACTTCTGAACAGTACAGTACCCAGATTTGTCCTCTTCTTGCTAAGTAGTCTATTCCGTAACAATGGCTGTCGTATTTGGCTGTCGCAGTCACTGTTACTATGTACTTATGTGAAATAACCTGAAACGTTATAGCTATCAGTAGAATATGTACGAGTTACACAAAAAGTTCAGAAAGTGATATAAAAATTTAGGAAGCAATATTTCTTAGGCTCTAGGTTACTTTCGTGTCACTGAGGTCATGGTAGGCCAAATGTGATCGCCACTTGATGTGTTCATATTTCGCCATTGCCTTCTTATGCAGGAGCTAGGAACTTAAGGATTTTCTTCGTGGTGATGTCTCGTAGCACGTCCAGGCTATCCAAGTGCTTGCCCAGTTGTAAGCTTCTGCATCAGTGTTCTCTCTGCACTCTCCCAACTGATGAAGAGGTGATTCCTCCGCTTCCTATAGAATCTTCAGGATTTAGACCAATATGCTTTTTATGTAATTTTACCAAAAATAAAGATTAATTAGGAGTGAACTAGAGGCCGATAACTTTGACCTTTAATATTTTACAAACCCATGATCTACTCGGATGAAGGAAAATAACAATGACTAACGCGTAGTGATGTTCCATTCATCTCAGTGGTTTATGAGTTGCAAAAATAAGAAAACCCACGCTGCGATTGACGCCAGCTGACGCGGCATCAATGGAGCGGAATGCGTGTGCGCATGGCTCCATTGTTCCGTAATTTGATAGGATAAAGCGTCGTAAAAAAGGAGCATCTCAAAAACTCCACAAGTTTGTCTCAAATTATTGATAATTTTCATGATTATTCACAAGTAATACAAACTGGATCTAAAATTTCAGCCCACTTATTGCATGGTTTGTATTCAAAAATAGTGAGTCAACAACTCCCACAACTAATTTTAAATAAACCTACATCAGAATTGAAGAAATGGAAGTCTACCTAGATAAGCCTTGGGTCGGAGGCAAAGGTCCTTTGAGGAAGGTAGAGCAAAACGATCATAAAGAAAGCATCATCTAGAAGTAGGCATAGCTAAGCAATGGAAACCCGCCCGCCGTATCCAACCGACGACGCCGTTATCTTCCTCACAAACAAACACCTGTTTTCGCAGCCGATCTGTTCTATTTTGAATTTTGTTTGGGCAGCAGTCAGGATTCGCGTTCTGCCAATTTTTTTCAGCATTTTCAAGCGTAACTCACGCGAAACGATATTTAAGGGAGCATGTTCATTCTCTATGAATGAACATATGAATGAACTAAATATAAATAAGATGGTGGCGAAGCTGTGGCGCGTAGGACGCTAGAATACTACGAATTCACAGGATAAATAAATAATTGGAACTGGCTGATGACATGATCGGCGCTAGCTGTTGTTGTAGGAATTTTAGTATATTTTAAGGGTTTTGTTTATACGTAGCATTGAAAATATTATAAAAATTACATTCGTTTCCATTTAATTTTGATTTGGGACCAGAATACCTTTTTACTTGGTTTGACCTTGAAAGAGAGAAACGACAGGGTTATAAGGTAAAAGATAAAAAAAGATAAAATTTATTTATTTACCCACAAATCACAAGAACAATAAATAAACAATAAAACTTTTGAAACTATCATGGTTATTTACAACACTAAAGTTAACGGGATATTTACCATGATTTGAGTTTTGAGTTCTCCAATATTTCGCCGAAATATTGGAGAACTCAAAACTCAAATCATGGTAAATATTCCGTTAACTTTAGTGTAATAAATAAACAGTCTAAAATTAACGTAAGGAGGTTAACATATCAAATTCTAAAACTAACAATTATTAAAAATGGGGTAAAAAGGGTCCCTATCTCGGGTTATGACTACAATACACTACTACATCTCTACGTGTACATTATGTGCACACAACGACAGTTATTTTATAGGTAAAAGAAAATTGATCTGGATGTAAAGCTTTCTTTACACCGTCACTCCTCATGTGACGATGTAGGAGTATGATGACGTAATGATCGAGTCTGACTGACGCATCAATCCCGCGCATCACTTTCCGGTTAACGACATTTCTGTCAAACTTCGGGAACGCCCGGAAACAGACGATTCGAAACTATTAATCTGGAATGTGACTAATAGCTAATTATTCTCCGCCTTCGGATTTCGAGTAAAAATCGTTAATATTAATTTAATAGCTGAGCTTGGAGCTATTAAAATTTTGTAAAAAGGATATATTTTGCAATAAGCCATCTCCCAAATCCCGACGAAACGTTATCAAAAATCTTTATAAAACAGCACTTGCAATAAAATTAATGACCTACCCTGAAATTACAGAATAATTTGTTTCGCTAGATACGTCTTGTCTTGTGCATTGAGTTATACGATTAAAGTAATATACGACCGTACATGATAGTAGGACAGTAAAAACTTATTTTCACACGTAAAGGTTACCTAATATTTTTTGTTTATTTAACGACTGTGATACAAAATGCGCATTTATCCACCTGCCAGCTATATTGCGCATGATTTGATGGTTTGTTTCAGGGGTTTTGATAGTCAATTAGTTGGCGCATAATAAAAGTTGACGGTATTTACTAAAAGTAGTATTTTTGAGAAACTACGAAAATTTCGTAGAGCTTTCATTTGAGATATTCTTCCGTTTGAATAAATATGTATTAACTTATTTCGTTCATATAATATATAATAGTTATAAATATATATTATAAATCAAAACCTATTTTTGTCTGTTAGTGGTTATCATTCATAGAATGAAAAATTTTTAAGACGTATCGTACGTACATGCGGTGGAAATCTAACACTTTATCGTCCGAACGTGGTGCCAATCAAACATTAGTGGTTTTACGAATTACACAAAGCAATAAAAACCAATTTTAGGATTTCAAAACTTTAACGTACTCCTAGTTAAAAGCTTAAATTTAACAGACGTTTAGTGCTAATAAAATTAAGAATTCACGTAAAGAATTTGGCCTGGTAAAAATAATGTTACTGTTCGTATAAAAAGCTACGCGGAAACAAATTCGCCTCTGAAGAACCTGTTTCATACTTCATCTTGATCAACTTCAAAGAAGTAGGCTTTTTTTACAAATTCATAATAACTGTGAGATTGGCATCTGATTTGGGCCGAAAATAAAACAATTATCTGACATTGTGAAAGTCATACCCAAGAATAAACTAGGAATGCAATTTACACGAAAATGCAATTAAACATGTTTGCTATGCAGTCCTTATTCCCAAACTTTAAAATCTACAATCGCTCAGCCAGTTTAAGCAAATACTAGTTGCTCTTTCAGTAAATGTAAACAGTGTAAGACAAAGTACGGTCGCTGTGAAGGTCGCTGCGTCAACAACGTGGATTTATTATCACTTATATTTGCATTTCATTAATGTGCAGTTCTGAAATTGGATTTGTAAACATACGTGCGCCATTTTTCTAAGCTGAATCATAATGTTTGGTGGAATTTGGCAGAGGCGCCTGGACTTGACACTGTGCGACATTGAGAAATAGACTCCAATTAATCCATAATCCTCATAATATTTTGTAGGCGATAGTTTGTGCCTTTTGTGATATGTTTGACCGTACGACTGACGCGACGCCAACACTACTGAATAGATAGAGCTGAAAATTTGACTCACATTAAATTCTGCACCTGGAATAACAAATAGGCTACTTTTTATTTCGAAAAAACGCGTGCGAAGCAATGTGCAGAAGCTAGTTAAACATAAAAGTTACAGTAAATTGTCGAGCATTAATTATTAAAACGATCAGAGATCAAAACATTGGTAATAAAAAAATCGAAGGCAACTATAGTAATGTAAGTTGTGACTGTGACATACTAAAAGGATATTTCTGCAAATTAAATTTTGAGTATTGTATTATTTTAATACAAATTACATTGCTCTCAAGAGACTATCCGTTTTCGTAATTACCTACTGTGGTAGGTATACAAAATCTACTGTTTTTATGCAAAGGATCTGTATGTCCATACCAACACAGAAAGAACTATATATATGTATATACAGGATGGGGCAGTAAGGGAAGTTTAGACCTTAACCGGTGTAGCTACAGAAAATTGTCTTAAAGACTATTTTTAGAGAAGCATTCATTCCCATTGTCAGATTAAAAAAAAAATGCAACTTGTTTGATGCCAATCGATCCTGTTTCTTATACTTACTGATCAAAAACTTCTGTCGGACCAACAGAGGTTATAAAATAGTCTGAAATCGCAAAAAAAATCGTTTTACAAGAACTTCAACACTAATTTTAAAATATTTTCTCAAGAAATCTTTGTATCAGCCTTTTGTAGGTAGGATATTCTCCTAAGACCATTTCACCTATAGCTTCCTAAAAATTCACCCTGCTAACTGTTTGTAAAAATATGTCATTGATACATCACCTTTAGGAAGTTTCAGAAAACTTTGAATTGAAGGTTTTGTTTTCCCAACTTCGTGGCTACTCTGCGAACTAATGCCTTAAAAGAATGCAAATAATAAACCAAACACTGTGGTTCATCAGAGAAATCTGTCTGAAAATACCTTCGTATTCGTAACTGTAGCATACCAAACAGACGTTTCGTAAGCACTTTCTCCACATTCCAGACGGTTTATTTTCGCGCGAACGGAAATATGCGCCTGAGTGGTGTAGATACTAAATAATAACACTGCGTCGGCGCACGACACTGGAATTTGGCTCTTGAGAACAAATAATCATCGGTAATAGGTACGTGTACACGATGATGTAATCAAAGGCGATTGGGATTTAAGCTAAGTGCTCTACGAGTGCCGCTTTTACAATTCTCAAACTTATTCGCCGTAGGAGCACTGGGCACACTTGGATAAGTCAATTTACAATAGTCCACAGTAAATGTGCTTAATATTATGCTAACTTCAAAGCCTTATAACACACAATCAGAAATACACTTCAATAACTTAGGAATTTAGATAAATATGTAAAATAAATTAAAAGCTCTCTTACAGCAGCACTACTAACTTATATTCTTATATTTGAACATGACCTAAACGATGCCCTTTTGCATCTGATCCAATTTAATTTATTTTATATATTTTTTCTATAATTTATTTTATATTATTTTATCTCTACATTCCTGAGTTATTTAATTGTATTACAGTTTGTCTGTTTTATGGCTTTGAAGTATGCTATAATATATATATATATATTATATATATATTATAGCATACTATTAAGCACATTTATTATTATGAAAATTGACAAATGAAAATGTAAATTGACTTATCCAAGTGTGCCTAGTGCTCGTACGGCGAATAAATGAGTATGAGTATTTACTTTCAACGAATCAGAAACAGGCCCGGGCACGCAGGCACGTAAGATTTTAGGAATCATCTAGGACTGGTTTATTAATTTTATAGATTAGCGTACACTAGTATACACTACAATGTGTATACCTGCAAAGTCGGATCTTTGACGACCGATGTAGAGCGGTGGACGAAGGTTTGTCTGCGACGCCGGACGTTGCGGGTCTGATTCTCGCCGTGGGACAAATTTTTGTACGATCTGTAAATATTTGTTCCGGGTATTCTGCGTATTTCTTTGTATAATAAAAAAACTATGTATTGGCTTACCTATGTAAGTATATCAGTCATCCAGTACCTACAACAAAAGCTCTGCTTAGCTTGGGGCTAGGTGACTGGTTGGTCCAGACTGTGGATTGTCCAGCATTATTTATTTATTAGGTTACTTAATAGTAGGTAATAATTTCACCCCACATCACGTCGTCACACTATTAAAGCATTATAGAATCATCTCCCTACTAATAGGAAAATCAGATCAGGACACCAATAACACATAAAACAGAGTACTTTGATGATTACGTAACACATTGAAATACATATTTTAATTGCCTTCTACCGTTTTTATCCATAATATAGTAATATCTTTTCCTTCGTGTATTCCAGGGACACTGGCTATTTCTTCGCTCCTTTTTTTTTAACATTTTGACTTGGACAGCTCAACCCATCTTCCACAAACTAATACAAAACAACGATCTATAACCAACCGACTACAGGAAAAGAATATATATTGTTTTTATTGATGCTAATGCGACCGACTGACGACGGTTCAATTAAACAAGCGAAAGTAACTCTGTCTCTTTGGTATCTGGTTTCCTTTTCACGCTTAACGGATCCTAATGAAATCTGGCAGGATATGATAGGTATCCCGGGGAAGGACATAGGCTACTGTTAATCTCGGAAACGCGCGAAACCGCGTGCAGAAGCTACCTTATGTATATTTTCATGATATCTTACTCTCAACAAAATGAGTCACATTCCTTAAGAATCAGATAAGGAAGCGAGCCCTATACGCGCACCTGGCGTCCTCGCATTCCTGCACCAGCAGAAACTGCCAGAATATATTTACACAATCGCACTTCCGGTCTGCTATTCGAAAGTACGTACTGGCAGACCGCCCGTTAGATATGAAAATGAGAATGGCTGATTCAGACAAAATCAGCAGGTCTTAGGACAATAATTAAAAAAATGACCACGATTTAACAACTTCATCTCGAATTTTATCAACGAAATAACTTAGGTACTTAATCTATGGTATGACTTGAAAAAATAATATATTTTGGTCTTTTTGGTCAAAAAAGTATCCAACTAATATTATAAATGTCAAAGCTTGTAATTTTTAATTATGGATATTTATTCTTCTTTCACGAACTACTGAACTGATTGGGCTGTTTGGTATCGGTATAGTTTGAGACCTGGAATAACATTTAGTCTATTTTTTATCCCGATAAAACGCGAGCAGCAGCGCGTCAAGTTCCCCGCACAAAAAAGGGAGGTTCTGGGGAATACTTCAGTTGATATTGTTCTTATTGCGCAAAGTACACTTTGATGTTTGCCCGTGTGCTTGCCATAGTTTATAATAGATAAATTAAACAGAACAATTACGAGTAACAAATTAAACGCGGTTCAGTAGGCAAATAGAACAAACACGTGTCTAATAAAATTACGGAACGCATACAAACTAATTACGTAAGTAATTGAAATAAATCGCCGCGTGCGCATCAAAGCGGTGCACAGTTAAATTTGTCTTAGTCCAACAGATAAAATTTAGTCTTTATTTCTAAACTAGACAGTTTTGTTTGCTTTGACAATGGTGAGGAGATGAAGATACAAAAAAAAAATAGTTTTATTTCAGATAAGGTTACAAAGCTTAATTACATATGTAGTTTCCTTAAATTAATTAAATTTAACGCATAATTTTATCTGACTGTAGTTTAAGTAGTTGGTGGGATACAGTGTATATGTGGTTCGGTTTAACCTTGTGTTCAGAGGATAATGATACCTAGCTCTTACTAAGTTAAACTTGTATGAAGATGCTAGGGCTCTTATTTCCGACTTTAGGGTTCAATCTTTCAGTGCATATAGGTACATTAGTAGTACATAATAATAAATACATAGATGATGATCATTATTGTCACGAAGAAGGTAGGTATTACTAGGCATCTTATAGTTCACATTCTACCCTGATAAATGGAAACGAAATGTACTCCAATTTCCAGAAGTGATCAAGAATCCGACTCTAATAAAAAAAAGTAAAAACAATTTGAGTGTATCCTTTCTTAAGGACGTATCGACATTTAGCCACTTTTCAGGGACATCAAAAACTTCTTCCAAATATGACCAAAGAATCAAAATAATGATGAGACCCAACACTTCGTAATTTATTTATTTCTAGACCTTTGGTACTTTGACATTAGGCATATAAGACATTAGGGGCTTATAAAAATAGTTAAAACTTTTAGTCAATATTTTTCTGAATAAGTTTTCGATGACTACAATTAAAAACATAATGGTTCTTATTAAATGATTTAGTTTCGAATACTCATACCACCACAGATCTTTCCGGTTCGACACAATTTTTGAAAATTGTTTGGTATTACTACTGTGAAATTCGGGCAAGGTTGATACTTCATTCATTGGAAATTTTGGACATTACGTTTGCAAGTATTTTGATTAATAGTTATAATATAGGTTATAGACATGAGTGTTTTACCAGATTTTATATATCCCACAGATATGATACTAGCTGCCTTAGATTATTGTGATACATCCAGACGTAAAGATTTTACTGGTGAAATAAAAAATGGCATTTTGTCAATACGTCCCTACGAAACAATGCCAAAAATAAATATACTTATTTGAATATGAAATAAGGTACGTGTGCTAAGATAATTTCTGTCAACTTTTTTCATGTTGTAGGAAAATCGTGGAGATTTTTTTATTGTAACATGTCTTAGAAAAACCTTGATCACACTTTTTCACGCATTTCTATTTCTACTGGTCTCAAAAATATTCAGAAACTTTTGTGCAATCTTATTTAATAGTTCGGAAGCTATCCTTGCCTATCTTGAAAGATTCATGAAAGTATTTTAATGTTTTCATGTCTCCCAATATAAATAAAGTCATAAAACGGAACATAAATAAACAAATTCGGCCATACCGATAATATTTCTGTTACCACTTCATCATTTCATTTTAAATGAACAGGATCATAAAGTCTGTGAGTGCCGTTTTCATAATATTGTATATACGTTTTGCTGGCCTTTAACCGCCATTCAGTTGACAAAACGCTCCTCCAAGGAGGTATTGTCAATTGCCAGTGAGAGGCTCTTTGTATTGCTTATGATATCAATTCGCAGTGGCTTGACTTATCAATAGTTATTTCTTATGCAAGGTTACAAAGTTGGTTTTTTGTACGAGTATTTGTATTGAAACCAGAGCAAGCGAAGGATTCTAGGATAGAACCACGTGCGAAGCGAGTGGTTCAAATATAGTAGAATCCAGATCCTGATAATAATATAAATTATCATATAATTTGACATAAAACGAAGCTGAAGTAATGAAATCGGGTCGAAGCCACCCAGAAACGTATCTTAGATGTTCCAGCGTAGAATGTTTGATTATTTTCTTAAGTGAAACAATATAGCAAATAATTTTCGCTTAAATTCTCTCGTCTTGAATTTTTACCAAATTTACCTGCATTTATTTTTCCATGTGACCCTGAAAAGGTCGTAACGCACCGGAAATAGTGCATAATTGTTGAAGCCCACTGGTTGCTTTGAAAACAGTTGATTTATGCTGAGCTTTTCGTATCGTTGTTCTCTCAAACAACATCCTGATTTTTATTTACCTAATCTGCAATCGGCTGTGCGGTTCTAAGATCAAGTTCAAAACCGGGCTAATAAGCGGGTCCTTTTGTTTCCAGTTTAAGGGGTGGACACTCTGTGGCATTGAGAAAGGTAAACTCTATGCTTTAAGAAGAAGCCATAATGATAACCATAACGTCTAGCTAGATATTCAAAGTGTTCCTTGATCTGAGGTCAAGTGAGTAAGAGGGGTGCGAGAAGCGATCTTTCGGGTTTTGCCGAAAGATCGGGGTAATAGAAAGGAGGCAATACACAGCAGTGGACGAATTGAGTGGATGCTTTGTAGGGGATGCATCTGAGAAGATAAAAAGTACCTGCATACCTTCTAGTAAAGGGCCTAATTTTCACCTGTAGGTGTGTGACAAATAGCACGGATACCCACATCGGCCCTGCCGGCATGTTGGCGAGCTGCCAGCGCCGCGGCATGCGATACCCCATCGCTCACAAATCGCTCTGAAATGTTAATGGACATGACGAAATGCAATGAATTCTTCGGAATTCAATCTTTGCTGATGAATCCTGGTTGCCGACCTTATACCTACCGATGCAACGTTGCACAGCAATTAGCTAGCTACACAATAAATCAGGAATATAATAATAGACGTGTTTTAAAAAACGATAAACTGACTTCAAATTTCCTTACTTATACACTTATTTTAAGTTTTGCGAGATAAATACTAATCACCTGGGGAAAAAAATATGAAAAAAAATGTGAAAGAATTTTCAAAATCGGTCCATAATTGACGGAGATATCGCGTAACATACATATAAAAAAACATACAGACGAATTTATAACCTCCTTCTTTTGAAGTCGGTCAGTATAAATTATATTAAAGTAAGTCCTTGCAGGTTTACTAAAATGCGCTATATAACTCTATGGTGTTAATTTGTCACATAGACTAGCTGCGCCTAAAGATTTGTCACGCGTTTAGCGGGTGACAAAAGTGTACGGAAATCCATATCTACCGTATATATAATATTAGCCGGTAGCTATGGTTATTTTCACTATAGGTCCAATGATAAAGAGTTTTAACTCCGGCTCCACCATTATGATATCGGCTGCCGTTTTCGGAACAATAATAAAAAGAACCAATAAAAATTAAAACTGAAAATCTAATAAAATTTATTTATTGCTATTTGAGTTTACAATATTAATTTACTCGAGGGATTTTGAAGATTCTAAAACGATGATTTTCCTCGTAGGTGTAATACACAGCACTATGTATACATATATAACTCGGGAGAAAGTGCGATTCCTACCTCGTGTGTTTTAGGCACACAGGGTAAAAATCGGACACTTTCTCGCCTGCGATGTCACAATGTGTTATTATAGTGTGTATTTTGATGAATTAGCAGATTTTTACTGTATTTATTTTGTCATTTTCCCATCTCCTTATTTACTCCAATATTATTAGATCTCATAGTCACAAGTTATCTCTATCTCGTCTAGTCTATCTAAATATTTCCTACGACTCCTTTTTAATTCGTCACAAAAACTGTCACTGCGCATATCACGATACGGTCTAAAAAGGTGGGCGTTGTTTTGAATTTCAGTATGCCTACGTGACGCCCAATAATTATCGAGAGGCATGTCGCTAGACCTATTTTAATATTAGTCACAAGTAGCAGATTTATAGCGATAGAGCGTGTCAATGACCTTCTATTTCTGGTTCAATCTCAGTCGGAATCTGATTCATCTCCTATAGGCATGTGATGTGATCTTATCTCGCGATCGACGTTGGAAAAAGGTACATTCTTATCGGGATAGAGCATGGCGAAAAAAGACACAGTTACACATTATCGTACCTATCAATTACATAGTTACCTTATATAATTAATAGCTTCTGCCGGTGATTTGCATTCGTTTTTCCGAAAAAAGAATAGCATAATAGGTAAGTACCGCATCAACCACTAGTTTTGGGCCTCAACATTATCTTCGCCTATGCTTGCAGGTAGTAACTTCAGCATGGATTAATAAAATCAAAGCTTTTTCGGAACATGCCATGTGGAACCAGCGATACACATGTTGAAAAAAATATAGTTAAAAACTAAAACCCGACTACAGAAAAGTCTTAAACAAGCGTTCACCTATTGTCCTTATCATTTTCTTTTGATACTTAGGTAGTCGGAGGCACCCACCCCATATACCTACGGTACAATTAGTAACAAAGGCCTCTATATAAGGTTGTTTAAGACTTTTATGTAGTCGGGTTTTAGTTTTTAACTATATTTTAGCTTGAGAATCGTTAATCTCACAAAAGTTTGAAAAACGGTTTTGGAAAGTACAAACAAAGACCTTTGCAACGATACCACACACGAGCATATTTACTAACATTGAAATTTTCGACCCTTTCTTCGACCCCCGCTATCTCGTTAGACTCCCATTTTTATCTGACGTCACATAGCTATGACACCTCATTTGTTGAAATCGGACCAGTAGTTTCAGCGCTACGAGAGAACATAAAAATCGGCTACATACATACATATGTAGGTTGTCAAAATCATAACCCTCTCGTAGTCGGGTAAAAATTATAATATTTAATTATATTTTCTCATCTCCAAGTAAGCAGAGCTTGTAATAATAAATACCTATATTTATTATCACGCTCTAGGCTTAAAAGTCCGTAGATATTTCCGACAAGTACATACCTAAATGATATTGGAGAACAAATATCCGCAGATCGTACTAACAGCGGGAATAGAGCCCGCGACCACTTGCGTCGCAGGCAGACCTTCGCCCCCTGTGCCACTGAGGTCGTCAATATATATTATTTATTTATTTAGCTAATAAAATAACTTTTACAGAATGATGCCGTTAGGTATAGAATGAAGTTATTTTCAGCAGATTCTTTATCAGTCAGCGTGGGCGACGCTAAAACATTTCAATTTGAAGTGAGTTCCAGAGGCGTGAGTCTGCTTCATATCCATTTTTTGTCTCTCTTTGTGAAGTTCGATGGGTAAACGGCCAAGCACGAATCATCTCTTCTCTCCAGGGTTTGTAATCATAAGGTCTAGTAAATACCGATCTTACGTATTATTGAAAAAAAATGCACAATACGATTTTTTAGAATAATGAGGATTAGTTATCACGGTGAAGTTGTCACTGTCGAATAAAGATGGCAAAAATTTCAAATATAAAATAAGTAATGAGGAACCTTGTAGTTATATACATATCTATTTTGTGTAGACTATGTGAAGTAGGTAATAAACCTGTATACTTCTCAAGTCAGTACTCAGTAGACGGGTATTTTGAGGTAGGTTACGATTTTACGACAATATGTTTTCAGTTCATCGTGTCAGATGCACCATTATCATTTTATTGCTCGAGTATTCATTTTCTTCAATGCTTGCCAGAGCTCAATAGATTGGCGATGTTAGTTAAGGATTCACTTCATTTAGTTCTCGTGAAAGCTTACACTATTGCCACTTATGTACATATGTATAAAATATGTTTATGTACAAACGAACATTTTCACTTTAGCTTCTTGTAATCCATACTAATATTATAAATGCGAAAGTAATTCTGGAGGCCAACTCTGCGAGTGATACTATCACGGGACAAAAGTATCATGTGCTAAAGTCGAGTAGGTACCGCTATAAACTGCATTCTCGTGCGACTTATAGAGCCACTCATCAAAGAAAAACCCTCGACAAATATAGAATTTCAGATTTTGAGAATACGCTTGTTTATCATTCGATATTTTGACAGCTCTTGCGATGTTTATCGAGTAGATATATTACCAGAATTGCCCTCCTGGTCTGTTATCATTTGACACCTAAACAGCTGAGAGGAATGAAAATCGACAAGAGGCTAGATGATATCCCGGAAAATAAATGTAATATTTTCTGGCAAAAGGCGTAAAAAGCCAAGTGGGCAGATACTAGTTTGTTTTGATTTATATTGTACTTAACCTACCCGGTAACGAAGCCAACTCATCTATAATTTATAAAGAGTTCAAGACATAACGTAATTAAAATAAAAAAGAAGGCTTGATGCGGTAATTCATGCAATGATGACTTAAAACCTGAAACACTGAATTTCTGAAAATCTAGAATGTCACGTTAGAAGCCCTGCTACTTAGTCGATAAAGTAAGTTGATATTAATATTCAGTGTCTCTTAGACTACATTTTACATTCATTTTCCTACATGATGTCGCATGTCGCGACAAATTCTTTTCAAGAAGATCTTGCCTTTGTACAAGGGAATTCGATGTCATTTATTTTTGAACGTGTTTACGAGTCGCCATTTTATTTCATTTGGGTTATTGAGCATAATTTTCAGACAACATTATTCACCCTGTAATCAGGTTGAGAACGAAAAGTGGGTTTTAACGACGGGGCAGAGTTGTTTCACGAAATTTACAAATGACCACTTACAATCATTTACAATATTGAAAATAGTATTTACATTGCTTCCAAGTCATAAGAAACCAGTAAGAAACAATATTGTGCAACACTGAGACTCCCAGCTCTTATTTTTTCAAATGGCATTGACTAATTCACAGTTAATTATGTTTATATTACCAAAGAGGATACAATACTGATATTACAAATGCTTGTGATTGTGGCAACCTATATTTACTATGGTAAAATACCTACAGCACAAGCATTCTAATTAAGTACAAATTATCTCAGAACATTTATTTTCTGAAATATTTAAAATTACTTAGGTTGCGTTTTCGATTTAAAAAATGTATCCTATTTTTATTTAAGTAGATATTTTTTTTGGGATATTTTCTAGGTTAAATAAAAAATAATTAAATAATATCAGTTAGATACCTAAAACATAAGCTGCTCTCTTACTTTGGGGCTAGTTAATATTGTATGGATTTTCCAGATTTTTGTATTATTATTCGAAACCCGAAAAATATCCCACAAAACCTAATGATATTCCTCGATAGAAGTGCAGGAGCATTCCTCAGGAAGTGACATAGTCTTGATCGCCGCATACCGCTCCGGATCGAGAACTGCCCCACTTACGAATGTGCCGTGCGATGTGCCGGTGCTGTGGTATGCAGGGGCTGAGTCTCGGACGAATCTCGAGTCTGAGAACTGTACTGTGGTATGCAGGGGCTGAGTCTTGGACGAATCTCGAGTCTGAGAACTGTACTGTGGTATGCAGGGGCTGAGTCTTGGACGAATCTCGAGTCTGAGAACTGTACTGTGGTATGCAGGGGCTGAGTCTTGGACGAATCTCGAGTCTGAGAACTGTACTGTGGTATGCAGGGGCTGAGTCTTGGACGAATCTCGAGTCTGAGAACTGTACTGTGGTATGCAGGGGCTGAGTCTTGGACGAATCTCGAGTCTGAGAACTGTACTATGGTATGCAGGGGCTGAGTCTCGGACGAATCTCGAGTCTGAGAACTGTACTGTGGTATGCAGGGGCTGAGTCTTGGACGAATCTCGAGTCTGAGAACTGTACTGTGGTATGCAGGGGCTGAGTCTAGGGCGAATCTTGAGTCTGAAGGCTGTACTGTGGTATGCAGGGGCTGAGTCTAGGGCGAATCTCGAGTCTGAGAACTGTACTGTGGTATGCAAGGGCTGAGTCTAGGGCGAATCTCGAGTGCGAGGGCTGTACTATGGTATGCAGAGGCTGAGTCTTTGACGAATCTCGAGTCTGTAGGCCGTACTGTGTTATGCAGGGGCTCTCGGAAAAATCTCGAGTGTGAGGGCTATAACTATAGACAATCAGGCTGTGATAGACACAAACGTCTCAAGATGTATAATTCTCGCTTATCTAAGCTATCAGAAATAGGAGGTATGTGTGGTTATGTGTGTGTGGCTTTGGCAATGAGTGCTCTATCAATATCACTCAGACCCCACTAAATAATTATAAATCTATGCTTCTAAAATGTCACATTTCCATTTCATTATAAACATGTACAAATAAATATGATACATTACTGAAAAATTGTGGTTTCGCTCACATACATTAGGTACCTACATTATAATAATAAAACATTTAGTGGAGAAGAAGCAGAAGTGTTTCCTACTTTAAAGGGCAGAAGTTAAAGGTATGTTAAGGTTCATTTATTAGAAGTCAATAAAACAATTAAACTTCTGCCAAAGAAGATGATAGGAAGTAACAATGAGGGCATTTCAATGCAATCTTTAAAAAAAAACAATCACGCTTTTTATTTTGTCACTAGATAGCGCTGCACAAAAGTCAAGAGTCAATTGTCATAAAATAAATAACGAAACTGGTGCCATTTTACATTATTTTTATTGGCAGATTTTTGACACTGAGTTTCATACAGCGTCATCTATCTTAGTCTCTGGCAAGCACTTTTTTTTTAAAGTTCGCATTGAAAACCTCTCACAAGTTGAAAACCTCTGTGTGTTGTGTATGCAGCAGATTTAGGAGCGGCACGTGCATTCGTTCTAATAAGTAGAAAAAAATTCTTTGTGATTCAAATATCAATAACGTTTATTTCATTAGACTTGCAAAATTAGCACTTAGACAAGTCAAACCTTAATACTATGTATAAACAGTTTTAATTATTATTTAATTAAATTAATTTCTTAGTAAATGATTGAGCAAATAACTCTCATTGCCATGAAAATTATGAGATATGCAGATTTCCCAGCTGATTTAATGTGATCGAAATTCCTCAAGACGAGGACGTCCGCACGACATCCGCTTTTATCAAAGCACTCATTAAATCAATCATTCTGTGACCTTGTTTTGTTAATCACATTCTTGTTACTGAAAAGCGTTGGCGTGGCCTCTCTCTATATAGAGGCTTGCTTTTCGTGAGAGCTAATAAAATCAATTGATTTTATTTCCTAAAGGTTTATTTCTACACAGTATCAGATTAGCTTGGTGCTAGATGATGCTGTGTGAATTGTCCAGCATCTACATATAATATATAAAAATTAACCACTATTTTTCGGCTAGGTTGAGAACGAATTTATAAATTAAAACATATTTTTTAAAATGTGTTTTAAAATTTGGTAGAAGGTTCTTACGTTAAAAAAAATTAAGAAAATTGCGCACAAACTTTAAGAAAACTGAACGACTGCCTTTATTATAAACTTTTTTAGTGTAACCTTAGCCCCAGCGTTATATACTCTTTGCTCAGCACATTTGAATTAACTGTCAGTTGTTTGACTTGAATGACAGGACAACGTCTGTCGGGTCAGCTAGTATTTTATAAATAATTCATTGTTAAACAACATTAGAAAGGTGTAATTAGTTTGTATAAGAGTTTGTGAGTAGGGTAAGCGGTAATTTCTAAATCAAATAGTCCAATTTTGGAAATTCTATCAATACTATAGAGCTAAATTATCCGTGAGGGATATAGCCTATGTCTTATCGTGGTACCTCGTGAGCAATGCCGCGAGTAAAAGCTAGTAGTAATGTTTTTTTCAGCATGACATATTTTGGCCCAGAGGAGCGAGTAAAAAATAAACTGCAAACTAAATATATCTGTCACCAAATTTTTCACCATCCCAAACATTCCAGAGTATTTCGTAAACAAGAACAAGGTTCGTCTGCGAGGAATGCTGGAGACATTCTCCACAGATTTAGTGTGCTGTCATGTCAGTGAGCTTGAGGCATAAATGCCAGATGCAGAGATATTATGTCAGTGATGGCTGGAGGTATGAACCAATAATGTACTAAATTATGAACTCGTCAGTATTGTATTCTCTTTGTTATGAACTGTAGATGAAGTACTTATGTATTAGTGTCATAAATAACGTGATGGAAAATAGATATTTACCATGATTTGTGTTATTTTGAGTTTTCCAATATTTCGGCAGCTGCATGCTCGATGATCACGGAATAATTGAACTCACTGCGAGCAAGTTTTTATTAGCACATATGTATGTACAGGTATACCAATCTACCCTCACCTTTTGTCTTTTGCTACAAAATATACAGCTACTTTAGTGTTAAATTTTAGAACCTCTTGAAGTCTTGAAGTTTCTTATGGGGAAGATCTTACTTATGGATTCTATAGGTACATCGAATCCGCCATAGCCCGGCGGCAGCGGCGGCGCGGCGGCGGCTTGGTGCGACAATACAGTGTATGAATATATGTATGTTTTGCAGTCAGTTTCAGTGTTTTGTCAACTTGTCGGCGCGGCCCGCCAGCTTTAGTGTGTGTGTGTCTCCATTAGAAAATTTGAAGGCAAGCTAGAATCAAACCAAAATTCTCTATTTATATATAAGGGCTTATATAGATAGATAACAAGAGCTGAGTGATAGAAGGACCAATTTTGGTGATGATCTCTCACTCTTACGATCTAAAATGAAAAATGAAAAAATGAAAATGACAAACATTTTATTTGTGCATTGAGACTTATCTATAGCCAGACCTCTTTACTCCTGGGTAGTTTATTCTCCAAAACGTGGCGCCATGCAAAGTAAACACCGTTTGATGCTAACCAGTCGTGATACCCTTGATGATTTGTTGTGAAAAGTTAAAATTCCGATGACCTGAATACTTTACGGGTTTTTATTACCGCTACTAACGTTTAACTGCGGATTTTCTCGCTTAAAAGGACAGCATACACAGTCATATGAAATTCAATAAAATCGCATATTCTATTTTATTATTTTTAGAGAATCTCCAACCCCCGCAAAAAGTTAGGTATTGAGCCAGCGTTGGACTGTTATTGTTGTTGTTTTAAAAAAAATATGTAGCAGTACTAGACAGTACTAGGCTCAAGCTGGTTTTCTGCTGGAACTAGGCCTCCCATAATGACAAACAGCGAATAGTTATTTAAAAATTCAACGCATTGATTTACACAAAGTTCATATCACGTGAAGAAAAAAATTGGTAATAAATCTTTAAGCCTACTAATACTAACATTACCTACCAATCATGTAGAGCTGATCTGGCTAGCATAACAGGCATGAGTAATGGGCTGATGATAGAAGCGTTGTGTTCAAACAAAGATGATGTAACTAGTTCTAGAACACTTAAATAAATGAAGGGAATAGAAAACAGATGCGGAAAAAGGGTGGGCCAGGACTATCTATTAGAAAACGTAAAGGACAAATTTTAAAAATGATCAGTTACAAATAAAGCTGAGCTAATAAAGCGGGTGCTGGTTGGTGATATACTGGCTATTACGTATTTAAGTAAAACTTGGAATGGAACGTGACCATATAAGACCCGGTCAATATAAGTAAATACACATTTTCACGGTGGTGATTAAATTTTTTTAAACTGATTAAAGACTAGAATTTAGTCTTGTTACAAAATTATAAATTGAAAAGCTAGGCGTTTTTTGTACAGCTTTCACGTGAATGTTTCTAGAACAAGCGCATGCACTTGCCTACACAAAGCACATGAATTGATCAACTTATAATTTAGAGACGGGGTGGCAACATTGCATAAACAGAGAGAATTTAAAATTATTGTTCCCAGCCAGGACCATAAACCTTTACCACACCAAAACCGTTAGACACCTCCTATGTTTATTGTTACATTGTCTATTTTATAAATGAACAGGCGAAAGCCATTAAAGCCATATCCTTGTCTTAAGTTTATTTATTATTATTTTATTTAGTTTAGTCGTTTAGTGTAAAATACACGTCATTATTAGTCAGCCATTTTCTTTTTTTCCATAAGATGCTAATGTTTTATCATCTTGCTACAAACATTCAGTAAACTATCGTAGTTTAATGAATTCATGTAAGCGGTTCAGGTGCGCCACTCACTCTGTAGAAGTCCCTCGTTAAGGGATGTTCTTTCACACAAATAAATAAGATTCATCAGCCTGGTTTTTTTAATACATCGAATTTTGATGGTATCATCATCCTAGCGTGAATGAACAGTCGGTCTCCCAAACCTGAAGCTTTTCGCTTGTCTTGCGCAAGCGCACACTAATGATAATTGCCTCTGGTGTTTACTTTGGGCTATGACGCGATTGTTATGTCATTTGCAAAGAATTGGCTCACATGCTAGGTGATTAGTAGACGGTATTACGTACCTAGGTGTTTGTAATATAAAAGTTTGTGTTTTTTTAGTTTAATGATGAATGTCGTCGGAAAAAAGATAAACTTACTTAACGGAGATTAACATGGCCTTAGGATAGGATCCACTTTATCTTTTTTTGTATATTACCTATATACAAAAAAAGGTGTTGTGGTGCTATACAAATATTAGTATGTCTTCGGTTAACAAATTAAAAGTTTTACTATTTTACATAATTCAAGTAATAAGTTCATAATTATAAGTACCTACTTACATAATTATATTGAGTGATTAATGACCTTCTTAAAATCAACACAATGTCGTTACACTCCAAAGTGACAATTCAATCAAGTTTATTTAAGCATAGGATCATATAAAATTATACATAATTTGCGAAAAAAGCAAAAAAAAATTAAATCCTAATTTTTTTACGTGTAACCATCATCAAAGAAATCTTTTTCTTCAATACCGGACTGAAAGTTTTTTCATTTGAATCATAATTTCAATCGAATTTATGATCTCTCGTTGTCCCTGACACGTAAATTCTGCGAGCAGTTATCCCAAATACTTCGTCTTTGAATCCGGAATAATAAACAAATTGACCTACAAACGCATGATAAAACAGATTAAAATTTACGAGACAATTAACAATAACGGGGGAAATTACAAATAAAATAACCACAAAACCTTTTCACGAGACTCGTTAAAGATAAGGAAGTAAGTACCGACTTATTTAGAAATAAACGCGAATTGAGAGGGAACCTTTCATGTATTAAAAATAAAAGGAGATGTTATATGAAAGGAGTAATGGAGATATGAAAGTCTATTCCTACAAATCAACATTTCTAACCCTCTAATGTCAGGCCTAACAGCACGAAACTAGAAGAAAGAAAGAAAATAAGGAAGCACTAAAGTATTAGATTAGATACATGGCCTGAAATGAAGAATAGAGTGTGACATTTATCCACATGACACTATTAATGTCCAAATTAATTGGCCCAATATCTGACTCATAAGTATCTAACCTACCTATAGGTATTTTCTCTGAAAATATTTCACGCCAGCCTTACACTGGCTAAGAGATTGAACTCTCTTATTTTTACGCATATATTTCGAGAGGCCAATAAATATTGTGAGATACAAGGACTCATTTTATTTCCACATATAAATCGGATGACAAAGTGTCGCGTGAATGTTTTCTTCTGAGATTTGAGTCAGAACTGGGTCAGTGTAAATTTTTCCTTCCTACTCGTTACTTTATCAAAATTTTATTTTAGTTAATTCAGTACAAAAGTTGTTTCACAACCTCTCCACTTGTTTTTTTTTATGTACTAGAGGTAGGTAATATTCATTTTAAGTATTTTTATTATTTGTTGTTTTAACGGAAATGCGGACATTGGCAGAATTGTCTCGATCAGACGCAGAGCAGATAATACACACCTTGTTATACTGTCTAGTTTATGAGTAACATAACAGCCTCCTGACAGCCGGGTAGACAGACAGACAGCAACCTTCGGATACGCAACACTGAAAATATTTGTTACTGCATAATTAATAGAGAGAAACTATTTAGGTACAAGAAAATAAGTCAATTGGCGGTCATCAGCTCAAGAGTGATCTTTAACAGATAACCTTGAACAGATAGGATCGGTAGATTGCACAATTTGCACATGGATGACTACCTAGTATTAGATAATGAACATAAGTAAATCAAAGATGTGATTTACTGCTGCACTACCATACAGACAACATAAGCTCTTTCCGAACGAATAATTCCTTTCATATAATTCACAATAACAAGTCTTCTCAGAGTTAACTCTCCGTGTTTTCTTCTGTCAGTGCGTCCAGCATTCCTTATATTCTGGGCAACTGCCAACAGTAGGGCTGCCATCAGGTGTTTAAGTGTTATTTGGCATTTAACTCGCGATTAATGTCCGCAGGCTGCTTTAAATTATAAGAAGGAAGAAGAGGGAAGGATGTAATAAAATAACCCAAATTTATGCTCAGTTCAAGCAGAATGAAGGCTGATGTGAATTTAGCCAGAAAAACATTTTTAATAAAGACTAGGTAGTTGTAAAGTTGTATATTATCATTATCACACTGTATGTATTAGGAAGGATTGCAAAATAATCCGTGAAGGCCATTTATTAGCTTTTTTGTTGCTAGATTCTTGTAATTTATTTTTCACTTCTCTTGCTCAAAAAGTGTATCATAATAGTGTAGCTTAGCGGGCCTAAAACTCGAGTTTAGTACCTCGGGCTAAAAAGTATTTTTTTCTTTTTAATTTTTGTCTAAAATCATCAGCCCGTACAAAGCATTCGTTCTCTTACATAAAAATTCGACTTTTTGGTGCTCCGTCAATCTTTTTTTTTTGAAAATAGAACCGTCTTGGTGATGTTTTATGAAGGTTGATTCTTCCCTTCACGGTAGAATGCGAAATGTTTCGTTGCGGGTTAAATAAAGATTTAAAAAAAAGATGGTATTGGCGCTAAATCTCTAGAATTTTCTTCATTCCAAAACACAAACTTTTACGTTTAACTTCCTGACTTTTACTTCCAAATTGTGAACGTGAAAAATGTCATCAAGTGATAGTGAAGATGCTAATATGCAAATGGAACAAAAGGGCAAAGAAATAATTATGAATCTGTTGCCGACAAAATCACGTGGAATATATTTAAAGAGTTACGAAAATTTTATGAAATGGAGAGATGAGAAACGTGTGGATTCTTTTACAGAAGGGGTTTTTCTCACTTATTTTGATGAATTATCGAAAAAATTCAAATCGTCGACTCTTTGGAGCACATATTCAATGTTAAGAATGACCTTACAAAAGAAACACGACGTCGATATTAAAAAAAATATGTAAATTTAACGGCTTTACTGAAGAAATTGTCCACTGGATACAAGGCAAAAAAATCTAAAGTCTTGACGACACAAGAAATCGAAACATTTTTCAATAACGCTCCAAATAAACATTACTTGGCAACAAAGGTAACCTACTTATGTACTCTACTCAAACTAAATAAATAGATACCTACCTACATACCTAAATTATGTACCTAGGTTATTACGATTATTAACACACTTATTTTTTTGTTCAACAGGTTGCTTTAATTTATGGAATCAGCGGTGCATGCAGAGGAATAGAGCTTGCCAATATAACGCTAGAAGACGTAGAAACGGATACAAACCTACAAGCTGTGAGTCTGCCGAACACGAAAACAAACAAAGAGCGTAAATTTGTCATCAGTCGAGAATACCTTAATATAGTTAAAGCCTATCAGGAGTTACGTCCCACTAATGTTTCAACGAGAAGATTTTTTCTAAATTATCAAAATGATAAATGCACAAGGCAAGTCATAGGCAAAAATAAATTTGGTAACATGCCTAAAGATATTGCCACTTATCTAAATTTACCAAATCCGGAACTCTACACGGGCCATTGTTTCCGCAGAACATCCGCAACTCTGTTGGCGGACTCTGGTGCGAATATAACGACATTAAAACGGCACGGTGGATGGAGGTCCGATCAAGTGGCTGAAGGTTATATAGTGGACTCTATACAAAACAAGTATCACGTCACGCAGCGGATTACGGAAGGAATCAATATTCTACCAAACATTACAGAACCCCAAGCATCTACATCGCGGGATTGGATGAATATGTCAACTCAGCTGAAGCCGCACTCAGATCTTAATAATGCAGGAAACTCAAGCATGAGTCGAGTCTCTCCAACTTTTACTCCACAACAATCAACTCAAAATATTATCACATCCCAATCACAGAGAACCGAAATAAAATTGCCCGGGAAAAACATATCACTAAACATTCAAAATTGCTCTAACTGCACATTTAATTTTTAATAAAATTTCTGAAAATTGTCTAATTTTGAATTGTTTTATTTTCTCGCAATCGAAGTGAAAAGTAGAGTGTTTTACTCGGGCCAAAACCACCCATTATAACTCGGTCTTGTCATCCTCCCTCGCTACGCTCGGGAGTATAACAACCTCGTATATAATGGAATGGTTTAGTCCCTTGTAAAACAATATACTATTGTAATAGAATAAGCTGTAGGCCTTCCTTAAAAATAAATAAATAAATAATTTTAAATGAAACCTTGAAATGAAAAAAACACAGATAATTGAACACTGTTTTTGGCGAAAGTCACTAATGTGCCCATAATATTATTATTATGAGCATATTTGGTATAGATCCGCTCTAGCCGCATTATCTACAAATTGTTTCTTTGAAGTAAGATTCAAATTAACTGTTCGGGTAGACAGTAACTATTATATTTAAAATATTAGAATGAAAAATATTTAGTAACAATTCCGCGCAAATACTACAAAAACCAATGCGTTTTTGTAGTATTTGCGCGGGATTGTTACTAGTTGTCATTTTTTATTCTAATATTTTACAATGGATTTCTACAAAGTTACGCCTGAATCTATTATTTATCTAACAACTCTTTACCTAAATCTATGTTGGTAGAGCCCAAATGTGAGCGGAGCGCAGGAGGAGCGTAGTTAAGCAGAAAGCGACCACCAAACACTTTCTTGGACGCTGGTCGCTCTACTTAATTACGCTAAATTTTACAAAGCCTATCATCATGGGAGCACCCATAGCTGCCACCTACCATGGACCGGACCGGACCTGCGCTGGTCGCTTTCATTGTCGTTATTTGAAGAGACGCAACTACCAAGTATTGTAATTGGCAGGCATAGTTGCCCACTTTTGAAAACCCTCAACATTATTTTGATTTACGCAAATAAGCATAAATTAAACAACAGGAAATTGACTGAACTTGCCTGAACCCCCTCTTTGAAGATGGTTGTTTCTGGATCCTCTGAAGTGTTGCTAAAGGAATGTTGAGTGGCCACTGGCTCGTCTCATCTGTGAGAGACTTCACTTTGAGTATATTTTAGTGAGTACGCAAGGCTCTCCCACTCTAAATTGCACGCTCAAAAAGGCGGGTACTTTTGTGTGTTAGAAGACTTTCTAGTATTTGGTACAATAGTTTCGTCTGCATGTGATTTTAGTAATTTAGAGCGCTCTCTCATATGTACATTTCCAACGCTCAATTAGCAGCTTATTTCACGTGTTTCAGAGTTTTTAATTGGATGACATCACTGCAATGACCGGCCTCTACATTATGTGATGCCCGTCCGTGCGTTAGTAATGACACAGATGATATAATACTATGTAAACATCGTCGAGTGATGACGTCATACCCCAACAATCCGTCGGGAACGGATCCAGTGCACCGCAGATCTAAATCTAGATCGATCTGAACTTCAGGTGATGCCCAACTGGTGACTCACTGATGCATTCTAATATAACTTTACAGTATTATTCAATGTGGCGGCCGTAACGCAAGAATCGACCCTCCAGCCCAGCCCATGGATGGCGTAAGAGTCGACTAAGGGAACCTACCAGAAGAAGGATAGCAGTATCATTCTTCATTCTCATTGCGTTCACCAGCCATCGGGTCAATCATGGTGATGATGGCAATATCCTCGTTTGGAGGAGGCATGTCCAGCGGTGGATGTAGGTACATAATTGTGCTAATGAGGTGTATTATTCGCAGACATTTTATTTACGAGCAGAAAGGTAAGCTCGCTCAGGGCATTTGGCATATTCTCGGACCATTATTGTATATTTAGATGTTTATTTAGATGGTTTGAGTCATCGTCATGTGAGTTGTTGTTTACTTCTTTGTGATTTTTAGCTCCATCTAAATCTAATTTTGGTTAAGTGAATGACTTTTTAGCCGCTTTCGCTTTGTTGGTTAGTTATGTCCATGAGTCTGTCATCGACTACGTGCTATTCTTTGTCCAATTCAAATTACCTATAGTATTTTCAATTAAATATTTACGAGCATTGCGTAGTAAATTGTTCTAAAACGACAACCATTATTCCATGTTCAAATAGCCCTTGAAATTCAGCAGTAGACGCCGCAACTGTAAAAACAACGTGAAAATAGCCATCGCCGCGCATTCTTCGCATTCTCGTCGCCGGGCTAGGAAAGGTCCGCGGAAACTGCGCAGGCGCAGTGCAGCTAGAAAATATATTTTTTTAAGAATGAAACATGTCACGGTGTCTTTAATTTTGAGAGAATATTTGTGAAATAACTAGGTAGTTCTTTTCAATACGTTTATTTAAGCCTACTTTTGATGATTTACAACTTTACCTTAACAATTTACTTAACTATTCTATATACATAGGCATTACCTACATAGATATCTTATTTCTGTGTCAAGAAATATAATTTATTATTCTGAAATTTTCACTAGCTACGACATTCTGCATTTAAAAAGTAATAAGTACAGTTATGGTTATAGCCACAGCTAGTATCATGTCTGTGGTTATAGCATGGTCTGAGGCAATTTGGGCGAAGATATATTAATTAACGCTAACTTTGTTCTAAAATGTGTTCAACAACACAACATTTACCGTAGTTCATTGAACTATTAAACGTTGTTTTCATTACGTATACCATAGATGAAAGACCGCTACGTATATCTACCTAAGACCGCTACGTATATCTACCTAAGACCGCTACGTATATCTACCTAAGTTTCTATAAATTAACAGAAAATGTTTTCAATCGTTGATGAGAAGATCTAAATTAATAATTTTGGCACATAGATGAGTTGCTTATAATTAATTTTGGCTTGTGTTTATAATTATAACGCAAATGTGTCTCTAAGGACAAAATAATCTGAGACATAATTTCTGGGAGCAAATCCAAGTGTCCATAGTCAAGATATCTGTAATGTATTCGTTGTAAAATGCTGTTTCGCCTTGAGCATGATTTTGAGGTACCTAGGTAAATACAGAAATACAATTTATTGATAAAACCAATTTATATATAAAATTTTTGTAGAGAATATAACATTGTATTTAAAAACATGTGATTTTTTTATTAAAAGCAAATAAAATCGTCGTAAATGGTAAACCGGCAGTTTTAACGCACTGAATTTCATATTATATAGATACACTACATGATTTAGTGCGTAGTCCTGGAATTTTATTGCCTAGGCCACTTAATCTACCTACCCCGTCCATATTATATATTCATTAAGAGATAGGTAGGTATCCAAAATCCCGAAAAAAAACAACTCGCCACTTCGGCCATGTTATTTGAATCCATAGTTATAAAACTCTAGATAGAGTTCGTTTACTCGTAACAATATCACGTCTCTACCAAAAATATTATTTATTTTAGTTTCTGATATTATCGTGTCTGCATCACCCGACGTAAATTAGCCAGTCATGTTTAAAGTTATTTTGAAACGTTTAAAAAACTCCTCTAATTACCTTCAAAATTAGATATTGAGAGAAACTTTGAACTTGTACCATGAAACACTGCCAAAATGTCTGTCCGTCAGGTGGCTTGTATTATATTGAGCGATATCCTGTCTTATGTATGTTCTACAACATACATGTCAAAATCAGATCACTTTGTCTTATGTCCAAACCAAATATGTATGTCTAGAACAAAGCATTTTAAATTATGGCTGTACGCCAAAGTAAATGTCTCGCACATAACCCTATCCGCAATTTTTTTTATTCAGAAATATAAATACATTAAATAAGTAATGCTGGACAATCCACACAGCATCATCAGCCCCAAGCTAAGCAGAGCTTGTGTTATGGGTACTAGATGACTGATATGCACAATACAATACACGCATAAACATTTTTTATTACACTTAGAAAAATACGCAGAACACCCCGAAACAAATATTTGCACATCGTACACACATTTGTCCCAAGGCGGGAATCCAACCCGCAACCTCCTGCGCCGCAGGCGGACCTTCGCCCGTCGGGCTATATCGGTCTTCAAACCAAAGTACCTACCGGTAACCACTTGAAGTGTGGATTCCGTCTATTAGTGAAAATGAAAAACTAAAATTGTTTTTTGTATTAAAAATGTTTTTTATCCAGTTTATAAGCTTTCTTTTAGCCGCTATCTCACCTGATGGCAAGATGTATGTTTGTTACAAGCTAGACAGTTGTTAGGACATCCTTTTAAGTAAGTAAAAATACTTATGCCAGGATGTCCTGCTCTTCCATACATGGATTTACTATCTAGTTAGTAGATTAGTTAGTGGTCGGTCAACTACAAATGTTGAGGTTACACAACTTATGTATGTGTTACGGTGTACCATGGTGTACCTTCAATATGAATGCTACCTGCCTAGCCCACATAGGCACTCGTACAAAACATAGACTAGAATAATGATGCCAACGATAAAATATGTAGACCTGAAACATTACCAAACAAGACTTCAAAATGTGGCAACACGTAGCACGACCTTTCAAGACATGAAACACAACATATTCATCGCCATTTCAGATACCCTGAAGACTAGGTACTCTCAAAAGCCTGTTTATTTTTAGTCTTTAGTTTTGAAAGAACCTTCTTCTATTTTGAACTCGATGTTCAACAACTCTATAAGCGGGTCTAACTCTACACACGGCGAAATTGTGACGATATTTATCTCGTTGCGAATACTCGTCGGTGAAAGTCCATTTCACTTGTTAACTATAAGTTAACTTATAATGTTATAAGTTACAATTCTGTTTTTTCATTGTATTTCTTACAGTATTTTCAAGTTATTCTCGCCCATCGAATTCATTGTATTTCGCGCCGCTCGCTTACCGATAGTTGTAAAAGGATCTTTTGCACGAGGAGTTGACGAGACAGCAAAGTAAGATTTAAAATTATTTTATCACATAAATACATTTTAAAATCAAATATAGACGTGATAAAAAACGTTACTACTTGTGATATGTATGATAAAGTAAATCATGGCATGATTCATCCTAGCGCTGTTCTTCAGTGGTGACCATGATGCATAAAGTGGCTACGTCTTCTTACCTTCCGACGAAACTACCTTCAGAACAAACTGTTAATCGTACTGAAACTATAATGTTATTTCAGTAAGATCTACAGTTTGTTCTGGAATATTTATTGAGTATCACATGAATACGGAAGCTGTATTGTTCATCCCACTCTCGTCTATTTCCGTCGCTTCAATGTCACGGGGCCAAGCACCGCTCAATGAATTCAACATTTACTACGCTAATTACATAACATGTGAATACAGGCAGGCTTTTTTATATAAATATAATATAGATATTTTATATAGGATTTTTCTATACATAGTTCCGAATTATTTTAAACTCGTAGCTACATTTAGCTCTGTGATTTTTGAATATTTTTGAAGACTTTCGACTGTTAACTGAACAACATAGAAATTAGAAACTCCATCTTGTTGTTGAAATAGGCAACTTTGTTGTAGTACATACCTAACAATATGTTATTTTTATAAAGCTTAGTTAATGAATTAGATACCTTCTCTAGTTTTTAACCGACTTCAAAAAAGAAGATGTATGTAAGTAGGTAAGTTTTTATTTACGTTCGTCGATTTCTCTATGAATTATGGACCGATTTAATGATTATTTCATTATTGTAAAGAAAATCCCGAGATGGTACCATACAAATTTGAATCCTCAAGGATTAGTATTTGTCCCACAAATCTTAAAAAAAAAAACAGTATAAATATCCTACTAATATTATAAATGTCAAAGTTTGTAACGATGCATGGATATTTGTTCCTCTTTCACGCAAAAACTACAGAACTGATTGGGCGGGGTGATTGAAATTTGGTATGGGTTAAATATGAGACCTGGAACAACATATAGGCTATTTTTTATCCTGATAAAACGCGGGTAATGGCATGGGCAGCACAGCTAGTAAAGGTATATTTGAAGTAGGTTTAAGTTTTTTTCAAAACAATAAAGTTATTTAAATTCGGTATCAAAATTGAAACAAAACAGGCTTTAAATTATAACAATATTTATTTTGGTCCCAATAAACATAGATTTTCTTAAATATCTAAATACCTTATACATTTCCAAAAGTCAATGCAGTAAGTATAGGTGACGTGACTATTAAACTATATAACTTATCACAATAATATATTTTTGAGTTTTATACTTTCTTATTCATAACGTGCGTAATATTTTCACTCAAAGTTCACATTCAGTCCATCAGTCTTATTAATTCAGCATTCAAAATATCCCCGTACTCACGATCCTTTCAATTACATTATTTAATCACAGTTAACTTTCTAATCTTAACGTATCTTTGAACCAATCACAATACAATACCAACTCCAGAGCTCTTCTGTAAGTGCTTAAATTTCTGTGCAAAAACGTGCTTAAAACTCACTTCAATGGAATTGCTCAGCTAGAAAATGCAAAGAAGGCAAGAAATAGTATAAATAGCTCTTCGCTCAAGTGAAGGAAGATTGTCAGGTGCTTGTTCATCATCTTAACCTAATTCTTAAGTTCTATCATCGTGCGCATCCACATGATGGCAGAGCCTTGATTGCCACGTTTTGACTTGTACAGGCTGTCAAATCAGGTAAAACAATCTGTCGATAAAATTGTAGTAAGGAGAAATCCTTAAAAGTAACTATTTGCCTGTCCGTTTGTCTGTGACATTTTTACGCCTGAGCCGCTAAACGAACGCTAAATTTAGCACGGAGGTGTAGGGTATCCCGTGGAAGGAAATAGGCTACATGAAAATTGCGTGCGAAGACGCTGGCAGAAGCTAGTTCGTGATATTATAATACGGCCATCATGTGGAAACACCGAACGAAATCCAATCATGTGGTTCGTTTAGCGAGTCTCGATAGGTCCGTACCGCTGTCTGAACCAAGTCATAGCGATGTAATCTGGCTCATAGACGTCAGGGATCTCCTTGTCGATGGCTTCACAGTAGACCATCTTGACCGAAGCCTCACCGAAGAGACGCTCCTCGAACTTGATGAGCTGCTTGAAGAAGCCGGTGTTTGGTCGGATTTGGGGTCTGCAACAAGGAAAGAACTGTCAGGAAAAATCGTAAATATTTCATATAATGATTATGACAACGAATTCCTGATTCAATACAATTTCTTCGACTCCTTCCACTCTGATCTAGTTCCTACCACTAATCCCATACAGAATGGAATAATATTTATCAAGTAAGGAATAATAAAGAACAACATTCCGGTAGAAGCATCATTCCAATTTTGCTGAAAACGTGGTCCCAATGACTCCAGCCAGCAGTACCTATTACGAGATGTGATAATAATAATCATTTATTTCAGCACTGATGGTACTATATACACATAAACATTAATATTTACATTTTACACTTTAGAAAACTAAACTATATATTTTTTAATGCTGCCGTGAATATGCTTAGTTCAGTATCTGATTTCACTCATTACAACTTAATCACCTTTTAATGCTTAATCGTAAAGGAGCGAGTCTTACCGTCGTTGCTTCATGTGATGGTAGGCGTCCCTGAGCGTCATCTTCTGCCACTTGACAAGGTACGCCAGGCACAGCGTCACGGATCGAGACACGCCTGCCACGCAGTGCACCAGCACTACCTCTCCGTTTTTGACCACCTGATAAACAAAAGTTGATTGAGCAATGATAATACTGGTAATGCTGCCAATTATGGAAATCAATCAGTACGAATTTGACTGAATTCAAAGAAGACTGTGACAATGAATCTCAGTATTGCTGCAAAATTGCATACATTACAATCAAATATTTAGAAATCTACTAATAAAAGCTTAACGTTTCTATAGAAAATATTAGATCATCTTCCACAAAATAAACTTATAGAAAAGTCAAATTTTAAACAAAATGTATTATTAAATAATGCAGTCCATTGTACGGTACGTACCATGGTATCTCACCACTGTTGGCTGTGGGATGATATAACGAACATCCTCACCTCATTGATCAGGTCAGCAGTCCTCTCCATATACGGATGCATGTCAGAGTTGGGAGTGTCTAGTAGGGGTACAAAGTGTCTCGGCACGTAGTCCTCCGGCGGGGGTCCAAGCTCGGGGGCTACGCTCACGACCAGCCCGGGCCGGAGCACCCTCACGGCGCCGGGGAGGGCGTGCGCCCCGCAGACGTACAGATAGTTTGTGATGCGGGAGACTCCGAGAGGGCAACCTCTGTAAAGGAAATAAGCAATGATCATTTTCGTTTCTTACATGGTTTTGATCAGATCTAAGACATACAAGAAAAATATCCCTTAAAATAAAAACCTAAACGCCTGGCTTTGTTTTTAAGCTTCAAACTCAAGCAAAGTGATTGTATTTTTTATCACTCAGTTTCAGCCTTTCTGCATGTTTCCCTCACTAGCAAAATAGTAGGAATCTTGCAAATCGAAAATACACTAATCCAGATGAATCCTACAAAAAAGCGTCCCAATCATAACCGCCACACCGTCAACAAACGCGGGCACGTAAACACCGCATTCCTCCGAGTTGTGTCACTCTGGCATCTCGCCAGGAGTCTGACCTAGCGGGCTTTTGGGCTTATCTGTGCGTTGTTTTGATTTATTTGCAATTTTTGTGTTTCTCTAATAGATTCCTGTTGAGTCTGACCTTCGAGAAACAATTCTATAGCTTTGCAGATGTCTTTATTTTTGCCAAGCCTTGATTCACTTCCCAGATCAAGATCCACGTTTGGTTAATGATCCACAAAAGTCAGTAAATCAGTAAGTCTTGTAAGTATTTTAAAATAACACAGATATCTAATTAAGCATACTACTTATTATAACTTTACAGTAAAGAAATAAAATCAGTAAAATAAATTATATTGTATCTATAGATCCGTAAAATTTTCACTTTTCAGAATCTGATGATGATAGATGTAATCCATTCTTTTATTACAAATATTGACTAAGTTTAAAAGCTATTGCGTGGAACACTCAAGTTTCTGCATGCTCATGCAAAGCATGGTCTTTCAGAAACTTAATTTCATAGTGGTGGAACCATCAGCCACGTTTAACTTTTAACTATTTGCTGCTACTTACAAATTCAATTGCTCCGTTATCAATTTCTGCGAGTCCAGCACCACCGTCGGTTCATTCTCGTTCCCCACGTTTACAACCTTATCAGCCGCCGTCAAGACTTTCATCGCTACTTCACAAATTATTGCACTTTTCACTTCACTTCCAACAATTCCCGCCCTTTCAGTTCCTTTCTTTGCTGCTTTAGTCGTTACTGCTGATATTTTCTCAAATTTAAATCGGTTGATCGTTTAGCGCCTCCCTATTAGAGAGAAAATTCTTTTGGATTTTTTGAAGAGACTTTATTATCTTTGTTCAGATTATCGTGTTTAAGATCGATCGCGTCTCGAGTATATGGCACACGTGCGCTCGCGCAGCTCGGTTCACGCTTACTGAAGCCACGGAGCCAGCCAGCCCACCCAGCCCGGTCGAGCTTGGCACCTGTGGAAGTGGCTCCTCATCCGTGACCTGCACTGCTGGTTATTCTGTAGATTACTACTCTGCTTATTCTTTGGCCTCATAGTGTACTGTACCAACCTGCCAACTACACTGTGTCGTAAGTTCTAATTAAAAAACCGGTCGCGTGCGAGTTAGACGCTCGCTCTTAGGGCTCCGTTTCCGCACCAAAGTGGAGGTGTTAAAAATACACAAAAGGGTGGTGCTGCCCTTCTTCTAGTGGCTTATTCCAGTTTTGCCCCCTAAATCCCCTCTAATAAGGGGAAACGAAAGGAAAACAGGAATTCAAAAATATTCAAAATGGGATTGAAAAAAGTCCATTAAGTTTTGCCCAACCAAAATTTAATAATTTATAGATAGATCGATAGAAAATACTTTATTGCACACTTAACAAAACAGTTTACAAACAATTTGAACATAAAAAAAAGAAATGTGACAATTGGCGGTCTTATCGCTCACGAGCGATCTCTACCTTGGATGGATAGGATCGTTGGATTGAATACGGGGATCTGTGCGCATTATTTTAAGAAGCTAATACAAATTACAAAACTCTAATCAATACAAATTCAAAATTAATAATTTACAAATCTTACATACGAATACCTACATAAATAATTTATGGGGTTTATTAAAAAAAAAATGGCTGTACAGTAAAAGCATATATCAACAGCAGATAGAAGCATGTATTTAAAATTATATGAGGTAGTGTTTTCATAGCTAAGTTGCCTCTCAAAATCAAAACATCCACGGGCTGAGTGAGATGGAGTCGTAGAGCAGCGACGCGGGTTTGCAAGTTTGTATGGATGGATGTATGGATATTTGTTACTCTTTCACGCAAAAAGTACTGAACCGATTAGGCTGAAATTTGGTATGGGAATAGTTTGGGACATATAGGCTATTTTTTATCACGATAAAACGCGGGCGAAGGCGCGGGAAGCTGCTAGTTTATAATATTGGTAGGATTGGCAGTGTATGCATTAAAACTATTATAATCATTTTATCTACTTATTAGTTACCTACCTCAGTGCTACCACTTATAATTGGAGCAGTAACTATGTATTATTCCGTGTGGCTGCAACATCCGGCATTCCACGTGATTCTGCGGCTATTCCTGTCGCATGTGACGATCCTTTGTTTACATCAGGCGTGCTTGTCAGGAGTTTGGATGCAATCATGATATTTTTGTCAATCAGTTATAGGTATGTACGCACCCAGTTCCCACCCGTAACATTAGATTTCTTAGTTTGGGGATCCCTAATAACATAAGTAGCCATGTCCACTGCTATTACCTCCTCTAAACGAGAGGGGATTTTATTATTTATTTATATTTTATTTATTTTTTTATGATTCGTTGAGCATTTTGTCGCAATATAGATGTTAAGAATAAACAGAAGGAAGCTGCTGCCCTTGCTGTGGTGGGTTCCCTTACCGACTCTTACGACATCCTCGGATCTGGAGGTCGATTCTTTCTCTCGCCGTGCCCGCCTCTGCACACTTCAACGTTAACTTACCTTATTTAAAATATACAGGGCGTCCTACGGGCGCATCCACATGGAGGGAAAGTATCTTAAATATTGTATATAGAAATTTTCACTGACGAAGAAGACTTCATTTTGATTTTAAAAACAATTTAAAATTGCATTCAAATTTTTGAATTATCGCCTGTCAGAACAGGGAATCGAACCCGCCAAATTGTAAAAAAACACCCGTTATTTTACGATAGCGATCAGAAGGCTCAATCATAAGGATAATTATTACCAAATGACAAAGTTCTTGAGTTAAAGGAATAGCATAACATTTACAATGTTTTTTTTTTAATTTGGCGAGTTCGATTCCCCCTTCAGACAGGTGATTATTTAAAAATCTTTAAATCCAGTTTAAAATCTGTTAATAATCAAAATGAAGTATTCTTTCAGTAAAAAATATATTTTCCCTCCACGTGGCATGCCCGTGAGACAACCTGTATAATGCTGGACAAATAATTAAATAATTACTCGCATATAAATGTTATAATTTTTTTTATACGAGTGTTGTAAGTATATTTACTTGTTTCTTTGAATTGACTCTTGGGAATGGGAAAGAGGTTCGCCAGGTTTACTGGTGTTATGTAGGTAGATTGTCGAATTGTAAGAGTTAATATTATACCTTTTATATAGTACAAAATCACTTATTTCGTACATTCATGGACTGTAGATTTTACTGGAACTGGCAATTAACCATTAGTTGTTAAACTAATTTATTGCATTATTTTGATAAAAACAAAACGTTATCCATTCAATGGCTCCATCGATTTAGCGTAATAAGCCCGTAAGCCCACTGCTGGCGTAGCCGCCTGCCGAAAACCAGCGTTGTATTGCCCAGTTTACAGGTCGCGTCACGGTTTAATAGCGCTGACCTTGCCCTGACCTTGATGCGCAGAAGTCGATTTTTAGATTTTTACACCGTTTTACACCTGCGCGCAACCCCCCTCCACTTTCGCTTTGGATTCTGCCATGGAATTTATCGCAGCAGCTGGTTTTGGCGTAGATAAACAATGAGCACTCACGGTTCAGGGAAATAATAAAGCTTGGAATCAATCCTCCGCTTCAAACTCAAGTATTAAAAATAATCTGCTATGATATTTTATGATATTTTTCCTACTCTCAGACGGCTATCCCACGTACACGATCGAAGATTGGAAGGAGTGGCGATGCTAGTGATGTTTTACAGGAAATATAGTCGAGAAGGAGATGGACCTCCCGTGCCTTATTGCACTGGTCTTCATTTTCTTTGTAACTGGCGTTGATACTTCATCCGCTGCCATGAGCTACACTCTTCATGAAATTGCTTATAATCCAAAGACACAGCTAAGAATACAAAACAATATTGATGAGGTACTGGCAAAGCATAACGGAAAGCTTAGCTTTGAAGCTCCATTCGAAATGTCAGTTCAAAGATGGCATTCTTGGAAGGGATGAGAATGAGAGACACTGCTGGTGTCATCCCTCGAATATGCACAAAGACGTGCACAATCCCAGAATTGAACCTAACAATCGATCCTGGAGTAAACATATTGATCCCGACACAAGGGATCTATTCTGACGATAAACATTTTAGAGATCTTTGTTGTTATGTAGTAGTAGTCTTTGTTGATCCTAGTTGTCATACAGGACAACGGCTGGGGCCAGAAGAGTGTAACGCGATTCTCGACAATTATTGTTGCCAGAAAAAAGTTGTCTTTAATACAATTACACTTAGGTAGGTTTCAGCTGGCAGATTCTGCCATGGCCACTGGATGGCTGTTATGAAAGGTAAATAGCCTACTTGAAAAACTCTAAAATTAAGTCCTTTATGTTAGCCATTGCTGGGTATAGGCCTGTTTCAAACACTCTCGTCTTTCCAATTATTCTATTCTATTCTATTCCTGTGCCTTTCGCATTCAGATGTGGTGTGCCCAGCGTCAACCAAGTCCATAATCGTCAATATTTAAATTACCAAAATGATCAAATCAAATGATCGTAATTTTTTTTTATAATGAATCTGCCGAATGTCTTTGGTACTTCTTCCGGGTCTAGCGCCGCCGTTAGCTCCAACTTCAGGGGAAACATTGAAGTTTATCCAATCCTGCTCAAAGTCTTAAGTCTCAAAGATTTTTGACTCATCGGGAACTTGATTTCGTGGCGCAGTGGTTAGCGAAGTCCCGTATTGAGGGGAAAGTCGCGGGTTCAAGTCCCGCCGAAATCGTAAATTTTTGGGATATTATTAAATTTCTTTGAGATTACCCCGAGTGCGAGAGCTTGTGCACTATAATAACAAAAACCTTCAAATGATCGTTTCTAATCATCGAGTTCCGGAATCTACATATGTATAGTTGCAAAGTACAAACATCAAGTTCTTTGCACAAATACGCACAACCTGTTTTAGCATTTATCTACAGTGAATATGCATAACGAGATCTACTCGTACCTACCTACCGTACCTATAGTTGCACAATCTGGTAAAATGACAATACCTTTGGATTCGAACTCCAAACTAAGGTTCAAATAGGGATGACGACAGTAACTAAAAATCACAAAAATTATGTATTTACCGAATTATTCCTGAGCCTTAGATTAAAAATCACGTATTATATTTTATGTTTTGATCGAGATTAATTATTATTTTGATAAAATAAAACTACAAAATACAGCAATCCGCCATGACACGTTGAACACCAATCAGAGAATACATAACTGTGACGTCATGCCGTCGCAATATGTAATGTAAACGCACAGAATAGCTGGTAAATCTCTTGAAATATTATGATCATTCTGTATCATCAGATGTTCGTGCATCTATGCACGCCAAGACAGCCGCCACGAGTATTATAGCGCTTTTGAGTGAAATTGAAAATGCATTTTTAAAAGCTGTATTTTTCCTTCAGAGTCATTTTTTTTGTAGAAACATGATTTATTTTGCATTCAGTAGATGTCTACAAATATCACGGTGTAGTTTCTCAAAATCAGTCGTCATGCCAATTATATTTTAACAGGTTTTACCAATTATCAAGCACAATGAAGCTTATGACTGTTGTAATTGCAATGCTGGACGAAAACTAAATAATGTACATTCGTTCGTTCGTTCGTTTGTCTCAGATAGGAAGTACTGAGGCTGCTAATTCTACTTCTTAAACACCTAACTCTTAATCTAGCTTAAGCATAGTACACCTAATAGTACACCAAATTGTACCGCCATAATACATCCACCTATATCTATTCTCTTGTGCTCAAACACTGCGTCAGTCAAGCACTCATCATGAATACAGAATTATATACAGAACAACATGCCATCATCACATCACACACTATTTGTTTTGTTAGTGCTTCGTTTTTCTGGTCGTCTCAAGAGGTAATACTGAAAATCAGTGCTTTGCTCTTCGAGCCACATAATTTCACTAATCCGTTCCTAATTTTAGATTGTTTAGTACCTACATAATGTACATGTACCGACTTTTTGTCTCCGAGCTTTGTTCCACCCATAATTTCTTAGTTTTTCTGTGTTATGATAATATGTATGGTGTACCTAATTTAATGTGATCTTTGTTTTGTGTGTTGTAGTTGTAGTGTCAAATAAATATTTTATCTATCTATCTATCTACATAAATATATAATAAGCCAGATCATCTTAAGGCTCTCATTAAGGGAGGCCTATGTCCAGGAGTGGACTAATATAGGCTGATGATGATTATAGATACAATACCTAGATAAATATTTTAAAAGCAGGCTTTAGTGTTTATTTTTATAAGCTTAGGTGATTTTTGCTTTTGTCGACAGGTTTACAAAAAAAGTACATTTTTATCAATATATTTACCAATAATACAATGAGTTCACATTTAAGTTATCGTTGGATAAACAAATGACCTTAATAATAATAATAAATACAGAGGGAATAACAACAAACAACCCAACATTGCGTGAAATCAGGATGCAGTAATTTGTGAAACCAAACATTCTAACATACCTAACTCATAAATTTTTCCTAAGTGTAAGTTTCATAGGGATGCCTCCCTTCACCCCTTGCACGACGTTAGACGCCGAGTTGACGATCGGTTGCCGAAGCGTAGACGCTGAGGGTTCAACTCTGAACTTCTGCAGCAAGGCAGCCAACCCAGCTAGAGATTGCATCTCGCCGAGACGAGCCCCTGAAAGAAGAAGAAAAAATGTGTGGCTGCGTTATTCTTCATTGCACTAAGACTCTACCACAGATGAGGTATGTGACTCTACCATTTATACAAATTTCTACTGACCTTTACTTTGGTCTAAACACATTCAAACCGAAACTAAAACGCTGGCTTGTCGAGCAGACATCCTACACCTTCGATGAGCTCACAAGCCTGAAACTAATGAAATGACAACTCGTATTTAAAAAAGTAATTTGTTCCTTAGGTACTCGTAAATGTACGATACCTACCTATAATTTATACGATTTTTTTTATATACATATATATATTTTTTTTTATAGTGCTAGACAATTCACACAACATCATCTAGCCCCAAGCTAAGCAGAGCTTGTGTTATGGGTACTAGATAACTGATATACATGATACAATATATTACATAGATAGATATTTTTTATTATACATAGAAAAACGACCAGAACACCCTGAACAAATATTTGCAGATCGTACAAATATTTGTCCCGAGGCGGGAATCGAACCCGCAACCTCCTGCGTCGCAGGCGGGCCTTCGCCCACCGCGCCACATCGGTCGTCGAATTATAATGTAATTTTCAATTATCTCAATAGAATGCTATTTTTATATAGTCTAAGATAAATGTATAATTTTCCATTATAAAATAAATGAACTGTTATGAAAACACTTTGATGATTATCTTCTCGAAGCTTTCTAATTATTTCACCCGTTTAATTAAGATAAGTAAAATTAGAGTTAGATAGAGCTGCTTGGTTAGTTTGAGAAAGTAGCTCACCTAAAGCTACTTGCCGTCTAGACACATAGATAACTTTTGACAAAGATAAAAATATTTTTTGTGATTGCTGTGTCACACCAATATTATAAATGCGTAAGTTTTGATGGATGTTTGTTCCTCCCCACGGCAAAACTACTGAACGGACCACCGCTCGCTAATTCTAGGCCTGGAATCAATTATAGGCTACTTTTTATCCCATAAATCAATTTCCATGGGATAAAAATCCTTTCGTAGAAACAACGCGTGCGAAGCCGCGGGCAGAAACGAATCTACTATGTACTTTACAGTTTACTACATAATATTATATATCGAATATATCTGACGTAATAATTATCTTGGTATTTTATGTAGGTATTACGATACTAGAAACAATAAATAAAGATTAGACGGCAATAGATAAGACTTAATTAGATAGTATTCTTATAGGTAAAGAAAGTACCATGTCTAGACGTTGTATTGTAAAAGTAAACCAGACTAGACTTAATCTTTACCTACAACATCAATTAGCTATCAACATTAGCCTCTACATCCAGAAGGATGATGGTTTATGAAAGGTTCAGTTAGCTTTAGGTATCATTACTACAATAAACAGTGCTCTAGAACAGGGTAGCATTAATGTTATTTTTAGACTAAAAAGGGGCTTACGAGTACTTGACCAGACCATATACATAACATGATGGAAGATATACGAAAATGTTGTAAACTCACCAATGCACGCTCTAGGACCAATGCCAAACGGCAAATAGGTAAACTGGTTAGTTTTGATATCTTTCTCAGCGAATCGATCTGGCCGGAACTCTGTCGGATTCTCAAAGTACTGCTCGTCATTCTGTATAGCCTGAATCGGGATTATGATCTTCACGCCAGGATCCAACGTTATATCCGTTCCGGGAATCGTGTACTTCTTCATGCAAACTCGGTGCAGGTTTCCTAAGGACGGAAACATTCTCATAGACTCCTTGAAAGCATTACTAAGCAACGTCATTTTTGCGATAGATTCGTAACACAACTCATTGTTATACTTCGCCAACACCTCGTCTATCTCTTGTTGAATTCTCTGCTGCTCGTCCTGGTGATACGCTAACTGGAGGAGAGTGAAACTGGTGGCCGAAGATGAGGTCTCGAAACCGGCCGCAAAGAACACGAAAATTTGAGCCACTATTACTTTGAAGTCCATCTCCATCTCGACTTCCAGCGGGGAACCGTCCGCGTTCCTCTTCTCGATGGAGTCTCCTTTGATCACGCCCTTGTTCTGCAACTCTAGAAGCAGATCCACGAAGTCATTGCGCCCCGACGGTTGGAAGTTCCTTTGTTCACAAATATTCTTAACAATCACAGACATATCAGCTTCGAGCTCGGTGCTCACCGGAGGCAAGAGATTTCTCAGTTCAGGAAATATCTCGTGCATGCCTATGAGGAATATAGACCTCCAAGTGGGTGTAAACATTTTCCTGCCAAGTTCTCTGAAGAGCGAATTCTCGTTGTTGATGGAGTCAACTTCGATCCCGAAACCACAGGCTCCGATGAACTCGGTGGTGAAGCGCGCCATCAGCTCGCGCACATCGCAGTCTCCACCGCGAGACACCACGTCAGCGCCCACCACTTGCAACTTCTTCGCACAGTTCACTATAAGCGGGAACATACCCCGTAGCTTGGCGGTGGTGAAGGCCGGCGTCAGGCGCTGCCGCAGCAGCTTCCACACATCCCCATCCGCGAAGAATAGATGCGCGTGGAGCGGCTCTTTCTTCGGATCTCTCCCCAGCCCTCGCGGGTAGAAGCACGCAAAGTCCACCGTCAGAATATTTCTAGCTATTTCGAGATCGCGAATGACCAACTCAGGAATGGATCCTCTATAGTAGCCGACCACTTTCTCTTTAGGAAACTGGTTGTAGAGCTCTGTAGCCACTTGGGTGATGCTCATTTGTCCCGAAACGGTGCGGAAATGGTTCCCGAAAAGAGCTATTGGAGGTCTGTGTTTAACATTTCGTTTCGCCCAGTAGTCGTGCCTCCTAGTGCTGTATAAATAGAGCGCCACGAGAGCGATAACGACTAACACGAGCAACATGTCGCCACCTTGGAGCGTGTTATCGAACTGAGAGGAAACACTCGTGGAGGCGGTAGCAAGTAAAGAGCGAGCAAGTAAAGAGGTGGACCTTGAAACTAACGGTTGTTTGGGACTGATTGACATCATGATTGTACCTAGGATATTATGAAACGGATAATGTTTATTGGTTAATTAAATAAGCAGGTGTCATCTAAACAATAATTAAATATTATAATGGAGTCAACTAGTTTATGCTGGTACCTAGTTTTTATATATTTTTTGGGTTAGATAGAATTTTATGGTCTGCGTGTTGTGCTTTGGTATATGTATTATAGTGTACTAGCTTCTGCCCATGGCTTCGCACGCGATTTATAATAATAAGTAGCCTATAGGTTATTCCAGATCTTGATCTTTAAAGGTACAAAATTTCAACTGGATCCATTCAGTAGTTTTGGCGTTGTCTTCGGCCTAACATCTTCACAACCGCACAAACGTTTTCCTTTTTATTACGTAGGATAGGATACTACTAGGACACAAAGAAAAATATTTAAAAAAATAACGTTTTTTTATGTGTCCAGAAAGGTGAGTTTTTGAAAAATTCTTATTTTTATATACGTAGGTACATAGAAAACACCCAGAACACCCGGAAAAAATATCTGCAGATCGTACAAATATTTGTCCCGAGCCCAGAATCGAGCCCGCAACAGCCTGACTTGCGGATCTCTGCCCTCTGCGCTACAGACGTCGTGTTTGGTTGTTCCTTCCTCCTACGAGGAGGTACCTGTTTTTACCCGACTACCGAAGGCCGAGGGTTATGAGTTTGACACCTTATGTATGTATATATGTAGCCGATTTTTTTTGTTCTCACGTAGCGTTGAAACTACTGTTCCGATTTCAATAAATGAGGTGTCGTTTGATTCCTATTTATAGCTTACGAGATAGCAGGGGTCTAAGTAAGGGTCGAAAAATCCCAATATTAGTAAATATGCTTGTGTGTGGTATCGCTGCAAACGTCTGTTTGTTCTTCTCGAAACCATTTATTAAACTTTTGTGAGGTTAAAGATTCTCAAGCTATCAGCAAAAAGGTGTAAAACAATAGACTTAAAAACTAAAACCCGACTACATAAAAGTCTTAAACAAGCGTTCACATATTGTCCTTACCATTTTATTTTGATACTTGGGTAGTCGGAGGCACCCACCCCATATAAGGGTCCTAGGGTACCTACAAGTAGGAACAAAGGCCTCCGACTACCTAAGTATCAAAAGAAAATGATAAGCACAATATGTGAACGCTTGTTTAAGACTTTTATAGTTCTGTCAGATTAGGTAATGTTAATTCTGTTCTATCGGCTCTGTTTTGCACCATTTCTACTATCTCGCTCAAAAATACTTTAGTTATCGTCGTCAAACAAACAAACTGTGTAGATAAATATTTATTTATATTATACTGGTTTCTGCCCGCGGCTTCACACGCGTTTTTTCTATGGAAACGTTTAAAGGTTATTTCTATCCCATTGGAACTGATTAAAGGATAAAAAGTAGCCTATGTTTTATTTTAAGCCTAGAACTATTTAAGCAAAATTTCAGCGCGATCCGTTCAGTAGTTTTGACGTAGAGGTAACAAACATACAAACTTCTTGGATACAGTATTAGTGTGATACGATACGCGTACCTACCGTAGATGTCCGCTAAGTGATAAGAATTACAATGCTATTGTAGTTTATAGTTATGTAACAACTTGGATAGTTTGGATACTTACCTATTTCTCATTGCTCGTTCGTTGTCTGTAACCTCTCACTCAATTTTACAACCAATAATCAAACCAATAATGATAACAAGCTAACAAGTTGATAAACATGAAATAGAGCAAATACGGTAATACGTACTACCCACCCCACCTACCTCCCTCTCTATTTATGTTTTCTTACCTATTAGATATATAAGTTACAATTTACATATAATTACCTATTTTTTCCAACGTTTCGACAGGTTTACATACTGTCGTAGTCACAAGATAGCTGGAGTACTGGAGCGGCCGCCTCTGCGAATCGGGCGGGGGCAGCATTATTTGTAACTACCCTCACTTGGTTTTCGAAACTAGGCATAACCACCTGCAACATTCGGACGACACACAACACCGCAACGCACTGAGAATGACCGTGTTTTTTTATATATTTAATTACGTAAATACATACCTCCCTATATAAGAAGATAGGTAATTGTCCAACTATGTACAAATTCTACATATATAAATTGTCTGTAGCGGTACTTAGGTACATAATAAATATTGTTTTACCATTATAGTGGCTCTACTTACATAATGAATGAACCATCATTATCACACAATTGATCCTTTTAATGACTTACACTTATTTACCTACCTATTAAGTGACTAGACTTAGTACCTACCTGTCTAGGCATCATCAAACATCCACACATTGGACAGGAGACCCGGGCAGCTGGATTCCTCGAGTATGCTCCTATTCACCGAAGCCATGGATCCAAAATGATTAGCGTAGCTTATACAACCTTTAGCGAAAACAACCTTATTGCATGGTCAAACAAGTTATTGACAACGACTGCCAACTAATTACCTTTCAGGTGTATAACATCTTCGTAGTACTGTCATCGACGTTTATTTTTGTATTATTTTTCATAAGTCAGTAAAAGTCATCCAGGATGAAGAGAGGGAGGAATTTCGTTGAATTTTGTACTGTAGCTAGAAGATTTTTGGTGCACGGTTCTGTTTAGCGTCCTATGTTTGTTCAACTAAAGTTTAAATTGGTAAAACTAAAATAACACAATCACAGACTTTTTAAATTACCGTGGAATATAACTATTGCTGTTCAAGATGGCTATGAGCTCAGTGACCATCTACTACGGGCCAAGCGAGTCCTTCAACACTTACGATCATAAACCCTTGAAACTGAGGGGCCTTGTTGGTAAGGAAACGCCTTCAAAGAAAGCTTCAGCTCAAAGGCCCAGCTTATATAAAGTATGTTATTACTTTCAGATCGTCTACGGAAGCTAGGCTATCGCCTCGACCTAATACCAGTGGATTTCCTAAATTATTGTAAACTAGAAATGTGCGGACACGAGGTAAAAGATCTTGCACTTTTTTATTTTATGAAACGGCACTACAAAATAGTCCAAACATTTATAGTCCAATCTTATGCTGGCTCTACCAAAACCAGCCATAACAGGCTGGAGAGTTTACTAATTCTACTAATATTATAAAGTTTTAGAGTTTTTTGTGCCTATTTCACGCAAAAACTACGGAACTGATTGGGCTGAGCTTTGGTATGGGTATAGTTTGGGATCTGGAATAACATTATATAGGCTATTTTTTATCCCGATAAAAAGTGTGCGAAGGTGCGGGCAATAGCTTGTGAAAATTTTTATTTTTTATAATAGGTTGTTAACTTTCTCGTACAAAACCAAGGTATGTCGCCAATCAATCATCAGATATTTTTATATCTTCAGGTATTCCGCTGCAACCTGCAGAACCTGCGCTACAACACGTCGTACGCCCTAGACCCAGTCTGCCAGCGAGCCATCGACGCAGTGTTGGAATCCTCCGTCAAGTTCCGACGAGCGAGAACCTACCTCTACTTCTGGACCTTTATCGAAAGACAGCTGTTGACCAGGAGCAAATACGGACCGCAGGACACCTGGCCCACTAAGCTGAAGCTGGAAACGATCGCGAACACCGATGTGTGTGCAAAGTGCTGCGGGATTACAACTTAAAAAATATAGGTTAAATAAGCCCATCATTTTGAGGCCATTCTCAACCAAACTGTTCCCAACTAAATAAATAAATAAATAATTCTTAGGTTTATGATGTATAATTATGTATACCTATGTCGCCGCCGGATCGTAAAATCAACCCGTGCTGTAGAATGGCGAGGAAGTTACAAAACAGCGCCATTCAATTATATGGCAATGCCGATTGTTGAACGATCAACGTTAAACGCTGGGTGAGCAATAAATCATTCTTTGCATTACGAGATTAATAAAATGCAAAGAAAAATTATAATTTTATCATAAAAAAAACATAAATATAACCAACAAACAAAAGGAGGTCGTATATCTAAACAGAAATCTACTTTCATAGTGAAGTGACTCTTAATATTTTATATATATGTAACTGCATTCACCGGTACTTTCAGAGTATGCCTATAAGTAACTCTATTTTCGTTATGTTTCGATGCTCCTACTTAGCGTTTTACAATTACCTTTTGCAGTAGGGGGATCAGGACATGGGTATCCCGGTGGTCCTATCAGTAAGAGTATTGTAGGAGCACGCGGAGGAACCGCATAATTTAATGCAGCAAATTTTTGCTCAACAAAAAGGAACTTCCAATGCGGGTGCACCATTTTAGACGAACTTCGGCCTATGGTGTGGAATAGTAATAATTGACAAATCCTCCGTCGTCTAGCTTTAAAAAATGGTTGTTGAAGATTGATCGTTTACCTATTCATGCCCGGCCGGCACGTGATTTAGTCTAACTAAATTATTATCATATTAAAGAACCCAGGAAAATTGGCTCTGACAAGAAATCAAAAACTGTTTCGAAACCAACAGAAATATGAAAACGTGTAATTTAAAATAATTATTATATTGAAACATTATACAAGGCTAGAGTTCAGTCCACTAGTCCCCATTTAAATAGGTATTGTTTTTAAATAACTGCCTCAGTCACATCGCTTGATGTATTAAAGAAGCGGAAAGTTTCTGTCGTAATTAATACCATCGTTCTTTAGTTATTATGTTAGCTTAAACGAGACAATTTCCACGAGCTAAGAATAAACGAAAGAATAGAAGCTATCAGGGATTTAAAATTATCATGAATTAATACATACTGTTTGTCTGCGAAATTATAAAGCGAGGTTTACACTAGCAATTTAACTTGCAAAGTTGACATGCAAAGCAGGCAAGCACTTTACACCGTGTGCGGGAAGGCGGCAAGCTAACTTCTGCTAGTTTTGCAATTGCTTGAGTTTTCTGCAAGTCACTTCGTGTAGGCGCGTTTAATTTTCCATCAATAACTTTAGAGAAACACTTTCATACCGGCAGGAAAGCTTTTCTAGCAAACAAGAACGAACTTTTTCTAATACGACATCATTATTTTATTTTTTTAATTATTTTTATTCAATTATGATTATAATAATTTTAATTTAATAAACTTTTAGTTATTATTTGCTATATAAATATTATTTGGTTACGATTTATTATTAAATAGTTTTAGTTATTAATAAAATAATTTAACTATCCAGACTTTTATCCATTCTTTCATTCCTTGCGTTTTCCTTTCTAAACGGTGGTCGGGCAAAAACTGCTGGCAATAGCTATTCTACGATTCAAAAACCTGGATATTTTTTGTATATAAAGGGGTTACATGTAACTCGAGGATTATTGGCGGAAAATATTTAACGACATTGGTATCATCGAAGTACCTAAAGCACAGAAGTTCGAAACAATTTTTTGTTTTGAAAGTTCATTCATCGTTTAATTGATATCTCGTTCGTTATCAAATTTCAGCATTTTTTGCTACACATGTGACGTTATTGAAGTTTGTGTTTTAGTTTTCAGTGATATTTTTGCCGTTACCTTGTTTTCTGATATTGTTATAACTATTTTTTTTCATGCATGTCTTTGTTGACATTAAACATCTTGGTTCTAAATCGGAGTATAGGTTGATCATCTACAAACCCACTCCGGCAATAACCGTTTTTTCAATGTTTATCAGCAAGTGCTCGCTCAAAATATTGCAGCAAGAGCTTGATAGTGTAAACCACCCTGAAAGATGCAATCTTATCTTTACAAAAGTAGAGGTAAAAGTCGAGCTGAATATCAATATAAAACAGTGTAAGTACCAATAATAACCAAAAATAAAATTAATTGCATAAAAAGTACAGGGGGTAAAACGCTTCTAGCTAAAATAACCAATATCGTTTCGACCATGTTCGGTAATAACGTGCGTAACGACGCCAGTTCTACATATCAGATCCTACGGGTACGATTAATTAATGCTTCTTCTCATTGATTACTTAATTGCTATCCATTACCGCTTATCATTAGGTATATGCATAACATTAAGCAATTTCTATTAAAAAATTATATATTACATGGAATTATGGTGACTCCACGATACTAGGTACTAATGTAAGAACTAAACTTTATATACTATAAAAACTTTCGTAGTTTGATAAATTCATTATGAATTGGAAGAACACCAACGTTTCATCCCTTAACGAGGGACTTTTTCAGGGTGAGTGCGGTTCGCGTCGCGCTCGTTCTGAAGAAGTCCCTCGTTAAGGGATGAATCGTTGGTGTTCTTCCAACACAAACTAGGTTCGTAGTTAACCCGCTTACAGTCATAATGAATTTATATATGTAGTTTATTTGAGGCATACTTACATAATATTTATTATGTGTCTTTTTATTTATTAAGTCTATACTAGCACACAGATCCCCTAGTACTATCCAACAATCCTATCCATCCACGGTTGTCTGGTAGAGATCGCTCTCGAGCGATAAGACCGCCACTTGTAGCTTAGTTTTAAAGTTATATTTCTGTTTCTTACCAATAAGTGTGCAATAAAGAATATTCTATCTATCTAAACTTTGAAACATTAAAACACAGACTTTCGGGTGATTTGTTTATATTGTATAACAATCCAATAACAACTGGCAATTCGGTTCGATGTTCATTTAAAGCCTAATACAACGGATAAAATATTTCATTTAAATGTCACTTTACAGTTAAATATGTTTAAAAATTGCCACTTGAAAACATTATGTATTTCAGCATTAATTATGGCACATAGTCGGCTCGCTCTCCTTAGCTCTCAGTTAGTTAATAGCTCTTTCATATCTTGAAAGGAGGAGTTGCTTACTTAATTGATAATTTCTCTTCTCTCATAACCGAAAAGTGCCATATCCAACCTTGAACTACAAAAATAATTTTACCTTTTAGTCAGAGGAATCGAACTCACTTCAGTATAAAACATTATACCTAGAATTTCATAAATAGTTTTTAATTTACATTCGAATAGAAGTGCCCAAATAAATACATGCTATACAAGGATACAAAATAATAGAACAGTACACCTAACAACGAAAATGGTCGCGCTATATTTTATGTCCGGGACCGCGGGAAAGCGGCCAATGACAAAATCATAAAAAAATACCTCACGAGACCCAATCACAAATTGTTAAAAGTCTGATATAGTTTACTGCAAATAGGGCAGTAAAACAAGACCTTCAAATAAACTGTACAAAAAAATGGCGTGACCAAAACAATAAACTCTTATTGCATCAATTGGAATAATTAAATAACCTAGATAATTATGATAAAATAATAAAGATAGTATTTGTACAAATGTCATTCACACTGCGATATAAACAATCATTCACGCAAGAAACAATACATTCATAGGAAAGGCTTCTCTTGAAAAATACTTTTTATAAAAGAAGTTACTTTTACAAGTGAGCGTCTGCGGCGTTGTTTTATTGATTTAGACGTAGGTAACAGCTGTGCGCAAAAACTAACCATCCTATAATCGAAATTTCAAAGCCATTTCAATAGCCATGAAAGCTGTTTCAATGGCCTTCGCCATACAATAGCAAATTACGTAGACCATTCATAGGGTTTTCAAATATAAATATAAGATGGATGGTTTTAGCGTAGTCGCACCGTTGGATAAAGCACTGGACGTAATGTTATGCGTTTGTTCAACCCGTTCAGATTGTGTTTAAGATGTTTCTAATTAATTAAGCTATGGCTGAAATATGCATTGTATTTTAAGCTGAAATAACGCATTGAATTGATTTGAATAATGGTAGACAGTGGAATGATGATGATGAACTCTGCAGACAGAATTTGGTGCTCGAGGTCTGTCAAAAAGTCAAAGGAAATATTCTTTTCAACCTATTTATATCTCTCTGAGTCACATTCAATGGTTCTTGACCTATATATAGATTGTTCAAAAAATATTTTCATTAAGATAACTTAATAAAAAAAAGCTTAAACTTTAGGCTAAATAATTTGCGAACAAATTCATATATTTAATAGTTGGGTGAGTTAATTACTAGGATTTAGGTACACAAATTATGAAATAATTAAAACATAGCATGGGGGGTAATAAATGATACCTTCGTAACTGGCGGTGACAGATTTCACCAACATAAAAAAATAGACTCTACGCGCGTGAAGCGCGCTTTTCCTGGCCAATGAGCCAGGAAAAGCGGTACTTACTACGGGATTAGAACATACAGACAGACAAAAACTTGATTTTATAATTATTAGTATGGATGGGTGAGAACAACAATTTCTTACCTACCTATCTAATTAATCACAATAAGAGCAAACTCAAATTCTTTATACATCTTTAATGTGATGCGTTTTAAACTTGCAATATATTCCAGCTTGTTTATTGCTACAGTTCTGTACTCTGAACTAGTGAGAAATTCTGTCCCATTTGTTACATAGAACTATACTCTGATTCCTTTGTATACAAAAAATATTGAGGTTTTACTCAATATTTTTTGTATTGGTTTTGAGAGCATTCATCTCGTTCGAATTTAAAAAATTTTTGCTGCTCGTCTGAGTTGTATGTCCCAGTTGAAAACACGGAAACTGATTACGCGTCAGATGATCACGCCGAATAGGTTCGGTTGATAACATTTTCAACAGGATAAGAAAAAAGATAATGGATCCGGTACTTTTGGTCACGTCATAGCTACTTCATAGATTATGCATTAATGAAGTTTGCGTTTTAGTTTTTAGTGATTACTTTGCCATGTTGTTTTCTGTTACTGTTAAGTTTTCATGCATGTCTTTTTTGACATAAAATATCTTTGATTCTAAATCGGAGTATAGTGTCCACTAGATAAATGATAATTTAATTACTTGTTTGTTTTATTCATGAGATTGCCCGTGTCCATAGGTTGATGACCATAGTAGATTTAAACCATACCTAAGCCATAGTATTTTGAATAAAGAGAACGGGGCAAGATGGCTTCCATATCAAAGAATTCTAACACATGTTTTACCTAGTCATAAATTAGAATCTATAAACTTTAGACAAAAAGATAAGCGTACCTGCAGACAAGTGTTCAATTTCTGATTAGACAGTCCAATATACATTTATCTTGTGGACTTTACACATTCTCACTCTTAGATAGTAGGTAAACCTGCTAGGCATAATAACCAACAGTAAATTTTGAAGCTTATGTTCAAACAAGACAGTCTAATTTACTTTCAAAAGGCATTGCATGGAGCATTTGATGCTAGATTTGATTGGATTATTAATATGCAAAATGATGCAGTTCTAAATATTTCTGTACAAATCTATTAAATTATTTTAGAATAAATTTGGTATACTCTATTCACTGCTGACGAAATATGTCACATCTTACAATTTTAAGTAATGGCCATGGTAATGTTTTTAAGGTTGATGGTTGTGTATTGGCGGCGGGAAAATAAAAATATCAAAAAGTTTTTACTTTTTCTGCGTTCTACAAGGAATAAAACTACTTAGCGAAAAAGTATTTTGCCCTAATAATAAACCGTTTTTTATTTCTGTTTAGTTATATATGAAAAAGAAATTGGTTGTCTATACAGTTTACGGACAATAATTTAACGTGATGATAACGTCACAAGCCGAACACTTAGGCCGATCGTGCCTCTTTATCGCTTGTTCCGCGCTCTCGCTTGCACGCTGGGCTCAGGAGGTACGTGACAATCAGTCATGCTTTTTCGTGCGTGCAGCCGGCGATCATCGATTTATAAGATCGACGTTATCACGTCAAAACTAACTTCGCTTCATTGGTATTGATGGAGATTTTTTTTGGAATATAATATTTTTGACTAATATGCAACATTTTCCCAAAATACAACTGAATCGAACTTCATGGTTCAAACCGGTTCATGGGTTCATAGAAAATAGTTTACGATTTGCGGCAAATTACTTTTCAGTTAGGTTTAATCCTTGAAGAACGCAGAAAGAAAAAAATTATCACGCGCCAACACGAAACGATCTACCTTAAGAGTTGTTTCTGGCCTGATTAAAGTTTCTAGCTACTATTAAAGTCCACCCTGCCTTCAGCTTACATACAAAGTCAATGCTTGATTTGTAACATAAGGGATTATTCCATTTAATTGTAAAGATAAACAAGTAAACTGATGAATAAATATCTCTTTATATTACATCAGCAGTAAAAAAGATTTGAAACCCAAGACTTACCTAACATAGGGCAGTATTGTGTCACCTTTCCTATCATCCACGCCTCTATTCACAAGTCACTAATCACATCACTTTTTTACATTGCGTCACTTTACACACCGATATTTATACACAACACCAGTTGGCGTCAATGTTTTCCGCGTCATTATAAAGTTCGCGTCATGAGATTTGCTTCACTCATTTGACTTGATTTTTGACGTGCTGTAGGAATTCGTAGTAGGAGAATGCTGATTCCACTCTGTCGTCGACTAATCTTTCCGTGAATAGGAGTTTTGATGGTGAGTTATCCCTGTAAACAAGAATTAAAAAGCTTTTATTGTCATCTAAGACCAGCATACTAATAAAGTCAAATAAAACAAGCTCAAATTGGATGATTGTAGGGCCTTTTTACATAGTTCCCACCTTCTGGATAGTTCTGGATCCATCATTACATCAGCCATCCTACCATCGTCATCGGATTAACATATATGTACTTGCCAATTTACAGCTAACTATTCTCAAACATAAACGTATATCAGGCGTGTCATACGCCTTTATACAATAGATATGCACTGGAATCCACTTTGGGCAAACTCCTGGCTTCATTTGGGATCACAAGAATGCGCAAGAATGATCTAAAATCTCAGATAAGAATATTTGACTATACACAGTACAAACCTTAGTACGAGAATGTCGGAAGCATACGGCCGCTCCTCATTGAGCCTATCGATAAAGGCGTGTATGAGCGCGCTGGTGTCGGAGTCCACCTTGGGAAGACTCCTGGCCTCATCTGGGATCTGGCTGAAGGCCGCGACGCCGAAGGTCTCCGACAGGAATGCAGGGCTGACGTTCCGTCCGACGTAGATTATCATCGTTTCGCCGTCGTCCAGGAGATACGCGCCGTTGGAGTTTACTCTGTAAACAAGAACAATTTAGTTGAAAACTCCTGAGCACAGATTCTAGAAGATTTAGATCGGGTAAAACAAACATTGCTACGCACTTTGAGATTGTGTTGCTTTCAAAATCGATAATAAAATCAGTTCTAAAATATGAGGTCGGGTCGGCCACGGGTCGGCTCAGTACAAATTGGAAAACCCGGACCACTTTGTTTGATCCTCTATAAATTGAACTCCCGTAATCTTCGCCACCATATCACAAGTTTTTGACGAGATGGTAAGGGGTCGACTTTCGAAAATCAAAATGTAACGATTGATGAATACAAGCGGGAGAGTTCGAGTTTGACAGACAGATTATCCCTGTTCCGTGAGCAAAGCGAGCCGCACTCCCTCACACAGCACGGCGAGCAAAGCGAGTGCGCTGTGTGCTGCTCCTAAGCTCACTCGAGACGTTATACGTATCCTCCGCTGCTGCTGCGTCCCTGGTAGAGAAAATACTGGCCCAGCCTTCCCGTATTTTCACTATAAGATATTTCTGTGATTATTTATATTCACCTCTCAGCAGACAGATGTAACCGAGGAGGGTCCGGCACCAGCTCCTCTTCGTCAGCGCTAACGCAGTGTTGCGTGATGTCATGCAGCGGGTACAGCGGCGGATAAATCGCTCGCATCAGCGCTGACAGCGGCTGACTTTTCAACGCACACATATCTGCTACGCGGTCGTCGAGGCGGGTCGATGTTCCGGTACGGAAGGCTTTCTGTAGCAGGAACAAATATTTCAATTAAGATGGTTCGAATCACGATGGCGCGAAGTTCAATATTTGCGGTATTCTACATCACTGGATTATGTAAGAAATCAAGTTGGCAGGGAAATCGTAACGTATTTTGTAAACACATGTTTCGACATTTGCGATTCAAGGTCCTTTCGGAAGATTTGTACTCCAAAGATATATAATGACAAGCAAATGCTGGATCAACAGACAAATAACTCGATACAGGCCGCGCAAGACCGGTCATTCTGACGAGAGATGCCATTGGGGTCTTTGGACTGAAATAATGAATAATGATGAGGACTGACCCGTTTTAACAGAGCTAGTAGGAACAGCGGCAGCAGCCTCAGAGAGTGCGGCGCGTGCAACGCGCTCGTGGACACGCCGGCGGGCAGGTTCTGTGCAAGGCGATGTGCGCTTAGCGCTTCTACCGCAACGTGCATCAGCGCCTCGCGCGCCTCGCCTAGAGACGCACTTTGTGCGCGGTCCACAGCTGAAATAAACAGACTTTGATTATGGCCTCTTGCCTAACCCCTAGTCCCGAGATAAATTAACTTGAGTCAATTTGAAGGAAGGACCTAAATTATTTCCTGACCAGACAGAATGATGACGTCATTCTCAATCCCATTCAGAGATCTGATGAGATCTGAACCTGCATCCCTGAGTTGGTACTGGGCATAAAGTCTTTCGAGCATTATTATTATTAGGGCCCAAATAAAAAATATGTTTGTTTTCGATATGTTTTCACAAATATCCAGTTTTCTAAACATACAACGACATATTTTTTATACATGATAAGTCAGCTACCAATACACTTGCGTTAAGTCTCTTGCTGGTGAAAATTTTAAAACTAACTACAATTATTATAACAAATGCGTATAAAGACTAGAGTGGTACCGTAAACTGAATGTTCTTATCCTGATTTTTTTTGTGCACTCCAGTCACATGTTAGCGCACTTGCAGAAAATGTTAAAGTAGTCGCGCATACTCATACTTGCTGGCATAGTAAGGTACAATGTAATAGTACATGCCCTAGGATTGAGCAGGTGAACGAGCACACCTATCTTGGCTTGGTGATAGATAACAGATTTAACTGGTTAAAACACATAGAGAAAACTTGTAGTAAATTAAGAGCAGTCATGGCGAAATTCTATTTAATAAAATGTAAAGTTCCCCTTCATATACTATTACTGATGTACAAAGCCCTAGTAGAAAGCATATTGTCGTACGGTCTAACCAGCTATGGGCGTACCTAGATCAGATTTACAATATACAATACAGAATTTTAAAATTGATAGTCCCCGCCAAGATTAAAAGTAAATATAATGAGAACCCCGCCGAACTCTTTGACTACTGTGGTATTATACCTATACATAAAAAAGTTCAACTAAACCTATTAATCGAGCAATACTTCCGTTCTGACATTCAAACCCCAATTAATCATGCCATTACTACGAGAAGCATTTCAAAAAAATTGTTAACAAAACCCAAATTTAGTAGCCTTTACGGCAAAAGAACATCACAGTATCTAATTCCCGATCTCATAAATCAATTACCAACAGAAATTAAAAATAAAATCAATAAGAAAAATATAAAATACATTCTCATAAAATATTTCCTGCGAAAAACCGCTTAAACAAAATGAAACACCCTATGGATGGTAGACGCACGCACATACCGGCACTGCAGACTACGTTTAACTTACCGATGCGAGACGCCTTGTACTTGAGTTGCGATAAGCGGCTAACTTCGTGATGAATGAATGCTTTACATTTTGCAACATTCGGACCGTAGCGAAATGTTTGTGTCGTTAGCATTGTCAGTTTGTCATGCGTACCTACTATGTTTTGATATATATGAACTTTAGTATATCGATATGTATGTTTAATGTAAAGCATTGCTGGCTCATGAAAAGCCTGTCAAAATGTTATTTTATATTATTAATATAGGTACCTACTTACCGGTGAGAACTCTGTGTCTAGTTAAACCTAAAATAGGCTTTAAGGCACTTTTAACAAAAATGTATTGTTTTCTTTATCTGAATAAATTATTCTGTTCTATTCTATTTTGCTAATTAGAACAATTGATCTCCAAATTACGCATTATTATATCAAAGTAGCCCCAAAATGTACTATCACAGTACCCCGCAATATCAAATAACCCCAGTTTACGGTACCTTTTATCTAGTCTTCATATAATTAACTCACTCTAGGGTGTCGTTAACCGACACTCCATGCATTTTTCTTCCACTTTCCCCTATCAGTCGTCATTCCTACACACACTTTTCGTACCCAAATGATTTTCCCTTTTCTCCAAGTACATAAGTGACAGAAAACTCACCCATTTTACTTAATAATCCTATAATACATTGTGTGTCCGCGGAGTGGAGAACGTCGGGCAATGTCGTGGCGATAGGCAGAGACATTGTGTGCACTCGTATCCGTCGTTCACCTGCAATGGAAAGTGAGCTTTATTTATACCGTCCAAAAAACAAAGTTCCTAGGATCTTCCTATAGAGTTCACACTTTTAACGTCCGTAAGCATAAAATAACGCATATTCTGCATTAAAAGTGCATTAATACGCGTTGTTAAAACTTGAATGTTTACCGCGTGAAGCCTATACTTATAGCGCCCAGCTATGGTACATACATAATTTATTTCGATGCATAATTTATACAAATAAATTAAAAAAAATTAATCACTAGTCTTTAGATTACATCATTATCTGACAAGAAGAAGTAATTTAAAAAAATTAACTTTCGATCTTACTCTGCCTATTCCAATACATTGATTGTCAAGTTCAAGGTAAAATTGATAATTTTGTTAAAGTAATAAAGCAAAGGAATACGTTTACATACTCGTTCATCGCTCCGTCACACAGGTCAGAAGACATTTATTTATTTTTATACTACTAACCCGACTACGGCCGTCAACCTTTTGTACCCGGCACGATAAGTTTATGTTTTCTGCTCACATCTCTTATTTATAGCATCAAAGGGGCTGAATGAGGTAAAATTATATGAGATAAAAATAACCTGATTGCTAGCTGTGTACTTATTATGATACATTTTGTAGGCTTTTGCCCCTCTTTTTGCAAAAATTGCACAAGATACGGATGAACAGTAAGAGTTGAAAAACGAACTCTCGTGTTTTATAACAATTATAAATTATTTACTGGTTTCTTTTCAACTTTTTCTACGTGTTCTCGTCTCTAACCTTTACTGCTAGTATAGAGCAGCGCTGCCTGGAAGCAGACATGCTGCAGATCCTTCAGAGACTCGTCTATAGCCAGCTGCATGCCGAAGCCGGCGTCGGGCGACACGTTGGGCAGCGACAGCAGGTCGGTCGAACGCACGAAGAAGTTGCCGTGGAACGTGTGGATTGAAATACCCCTGAGGACAGAGAACAGGTTAAGTATATAGCTTTATGGACGTATTTTCGGTAAGCAGCAGTAACGCGTTTTTGGGAGTTTTAAATGAACAATTACCTGCCGCGCTCGGTATTTCCTTTTCAAGCCTGCGGTGGACAGGCTGTCTAGCAAATTGTAGCATTTTGACTTTGCACAGTTATATTCTGTTTAGATACAAACGTACAAGGAAAATTCTCCTATGCATCCTTATATATATTTATACTTATTTGGTATGTGGACCTTGTACTTTGTACTTATAACTATTTTACAGAGGTTATTTACTTCTATAGTTATGTTTCGCAATATACATAAAGAAGTAAATAACCTAGAATTAACGGCATCAAGTGTAACATGTGTACCTACGGACGGTGGAAATAAATACAATACAGTACAATACTGAATACTGAACTATTTGATATATGTACCTGCGTCATCAGAAGCAATCTCGATTCTCTAGGCATCTCTCTGGAGGAACTATGTCAGTGGAAACTCATATCCACTCCACAAATTCTCTCTTCTTATTAGTGAGAGATAGTTTATGATCGAGACAATATGATAGAGGGTGTCCACGACCAAGATCAATTTTTAGCAGCTGAGCCACAGGAGTATAGGTAATTTACAAATTCAAATTTAATTTATGTTTAAATTTTAACGCTTTGTAATTTGTAGACTAAGTATATGTGTGTGTTTTATGTGACAAATAAATGATTTACTTACTTAATAATTATTATATTTTTTTAAAAGCTGGCGCGATTGGCTTTATTTTCTTCATACAATTAACCACGCTGACGTCAAAAATCTGTCGATACTGGAGGCCTACTTTAGTTATTTTCAGCCGCGGTTGCAAAGTTCGACCGCAACACTAAATGTGTAGCTGTGGTGTAGCTACTCTGGCTTACTTACGAAAGGGCCGTTTTCGGACGAATTTTATGACCGTCAAAATTCTACTACATTTTTACATATATATATATATATATTGTAAGAACCAAAATTTCAGTATAAAGTAATAAATCACACTATCATCATTCCAAAGTCAAAAAGTAAGTACTTCAACTTCATTTCTTTTTCGTTCTTCCGATCGAACAAAACTAAACGTAATTTCGTAATGAAAGGAGGCAAGTATACAAAAAATGATCGCGCTAGGTTTCAGTAATTTACTACTAGTACTATAAGTAAGAAACAGTCGCTGGATGTGGGCAGCGCAAAATCGATCGTGGAAATCGATAGGAGAGGCTTATATCCAGCTATGAACGTACATCGGCTGATATGATGATGTGTACAGTCTTACCTAGTAGCTCGCACCCTCATCACAGCCTCGAAGCCGATCTTCCTCGTGAGATATCTCGTGAACATCTTGTTGAGTTGTTCCGCCTGCCAGGATCTACTCGTCTTGTATAGAGGAATGTGGTACACTGTGCCGCCGCTGAATTTACTCATACCACCTGTTGAAAATAACAATACAGAATCAGAAACATTTCAACAAGACTATACTTAATTTTATGTCTATATTAAAAACCGCTATAATATTTGAATTTCGCGCGGATTTGAGACAGATTTAGATTTTTTTAGAATAGCCGTGCAGAAGTCAGGTATTTTTATTGACCATGAAACTGACTTCAAGGTTTCATATATGTATCCTATCGTATCAAGAGGTTACTTACTTAGTGTTGCCAGGTCAGTGTACTGCGAGTTAAGTAAGAAAAGGTCGACGCAGATCTGCGCACCGCTGCAGTCGAGAGCGAGCCGCTTGTAGAAATCGGTGGCGGGGTTCAGGTGTGCGACGTCTTTACTGGAGCGGGCGTTCGGGTCTTCTCTGTAAATAATGATGAATATCGAAACGTTTATAACCAGAGGACTATGTCCAGCTGTGGACTAATATGGGCTGGTGAAGATGAATCAAAAAGCTGGACAAAAACACAGAATCTGCGAAAGAGAAACTGACGGAAAACTGCATGGGACAGACCAAAATGGACACTTCAGGCCTACACACAGTTCTGTTCGCTCTATTCAATTTTTCTGTAGCTTATACCTATGCTGTTACATTTCAAAGAGCATTTGATGAGAAAAGCACAGGACTAGAGGCTGGTAAACATTAAAGGAGGCCTAGATTAAGCAGTGGATGACTTAATGCCTATGATGATGATGATGATTTACCTTGGTAGTAATGATCCTGGACCGACATTTGGTAAACAGGTCTGGAATACTGTGATGCGGCCTCCCGTCGGTGCCTAGAACAATAATTAAAGTCAGGCAAGTCCACATTAAATAAATCTAAGATAAATGTTAAGGTAACTCAATACCTGAACTTATACTTACTGCCTGTAACATCTGAATATGACATGAAATAGAGACAATAAACAAATTGGTAACGTTCATTAGGGAATTTAATTCAATAATGGATTTATTGAACTCCATTCCGAAATGAACCTTACCTAAAACAGAAATAAAGCTGCATTTACCTCTGAACTGACAAGAGAACTTAAATAATGCAACTAGCTGACTGTAATGTTAGCCTCAAAAATTCTACTTTTTAAACACCCCTTTTTAAAGTTTGCTGACTTTTTTGATAGCCTAGACTTTTTTAAAATAGCATTTATTTGTTTGTATGAAAATTTCCAGTTTAACAGTTATATCGACCGCAACTAAGTGAAATAAGAACAAGCTGGACAAGGGGAAGATGATGATTGTTTACCGCGTGAAGCCTATGGTAGAGCCTTTGAAGTTACCATAACACAAGCTCTACTTAGCTTGGGGATAACACTGTGTGGATTGTCCAACATTATTTACATATTTATTTGGAGAGAGAGGTAAGATTGTGGTCAAAGGATAGATAGATAGATAATGCTTTATTCAGAAAAACTTAAAACTAAACAGTTTGGTAAAAAGGTAAAAGAATAGGCGGCCTTATCGCTTAACGCGATTTCTTCCAGGCAACCAAAAACCAAACAAAACCAAAGGATGTCTATACACGATAAAAAAATCAAGAAGAACTCGGTTCGTACCATAATTATTACTAAATTCTCACCATAAGTTTATAAGCGGCCTGCAGAGCGGCGCCTAACGCCGAGGTCGGCACGCCGGGACCGGAGTACCTCTGAGGCAGTACTGTCAAGAGTTCTTTGACTAGCTCCATCCGCTCGCCCAGATTCACTAGCAGGGATTCGGGGGACGGCAGGAATATGTCTGTCAAAAAAAGAAAAGTTTTGTAAGATAATATTTTATCTTACAAAATATGCATCAGCCGTGGGCGTCTTACAAGAAAAGGATAGATAGCTTTTCTTGCAAGACGCCTACTTTTGGAATATTATAAAAATGTATCTGGATTATCCATTCATTTTCACTTCATTAGCTTTGCACGCGCCAATTCCGCAAAATTAGGCTATTTATGAATACAGAAAGAGGTGAGATTGCGGTCAAACAGAGGTCTATCCACGATTGAAAACATTTGTTTTTGTATTGCTTTTTTTGTTTTGTCTCAATAGATAGATATCATCATTATACCTAACCTGTAAATAGACGTAACCTTGTGCTCCTACGGCGAATAAATATATGAGTATTATGTGCAAAACTGACATGAAGATGCAACAGACACCCGTCCATGGAATATGTCGCCTCTACATTAGTGAGATGATTTTTTGTTTTCGTCATTCAATAAATTTATTGTAGTAAAAATGTTTCCCACTTCCAAACTAGACGGCACCACATTAAAACTCACCGTCAATGTCGAGCACAGTCATTTCCTTAGGCCTCTGCAGTCCTTCGCTCATGAGGTAGTAATGCACGTGTGAGTCGAAACAAATGAAGCCGATCTGTGTTCGCGCGTCGCCGGGAAGCTCGTCTAGGCAGGCGCGTAGTGTATCGCATACCACCTGTAGAAATTAGGACTTTGAGCAGGTGGTGTAAGGTTTATGTTAAATTTTCTAACAACACTATAGTGTGGATATTGCAATTAGCACTTTGAGATGAGGGGAGTAAGTTTGGATTTCAAGCAAGTTTCAAATGTTTTTCCACCGCACTTGCAGTTGCAGATGATATACTTAAATAGCCTGTGTTTCGATAGGATTTTATGTGTCCATCTAAAGAATCAGCTATCATTGACATCTCCCATGTCGCTCCGAAGTGTCTATAAAAGCGCCCATAAGCGACCACGGAGAAAACTGCGACGAAACTTCTTTTTCAATTCCAAAATTGTGGACTCTATATTATTTGGTTTACTCTATGGTCTCTGGTACCTGGAGATATCCCGAATCCCTCGCTATCTGGGACACGTCCAGTAGGAACAGGTATACGGCGGGTTGTGGGGGCCGCAGCATGTACTCTCCTGGCGCTATGAACTCTATGGTCGCCGACTTTATCTCTGGTCTTCGTGAGGGGTCGCCATACGATTTGCTGACTGGGTCGAATAGAAACTCTTCGGGCACTGGAAAGCCGAAATAAGAATAAGTTACCAGAAACTTTTCTAGCTTATCGTATAACGTTGGGGGTTTTATGGACAGACAATGATGTTCATAGTACGACAAAACACTCACAATCGTTGACCCTGAAGCAGAGATTGCACTTCCATCGCTTCGCGTCCACAAAATACACAAATGGGTTTATGTAGGTCCGGCACGAGCGGCACCGCACTATTGTGTTGCACTGGATTACCGGTAAGTGCTGAAAAATAAAAAATAAATTTGATATTGTAACTTGCCAAACCGCCCAATCAAACAAATCATAGAAGAGTTCAAGAGCACTCGTATACGCAGGCTGGGACACGTCAAAAGATTGAACACATAAGAAATCATATGAGGGAAAAGACCAGTCTGCCCCAGTTATCGCTGAATTGAGGAAGTGGAAGTAGTTTCGATGAACTCTGAACT